>OW388083.2:80359726-81559726 GCA_936449025.2 Sarcophaga subvicina | reverse complement strand
TAAATACGAAATTGAATATCGAAACAAAATACACAAAAAACAAACATTTTTTTTGACATTCAAAAACTCGTCAGCTGTTGAGTTGCTCCTACCTGTTATAAATATGCCATGGTCTAAACGTACTATGTAATGAAACCATCACACATTGAGAGAAAATACGGATGAAAAGTTTGACAGTCGTATGGCTCTCTTAATTTTTTGAAATGATTCAAAAAACAAGCAAGTCGCATTAGATCAGGGATGTCTTTTTATGTAAACACATAGAAAAAAGTGTAACAGCTGTTTTCATTTTACTTTGTTATTGTCTTATACCGATCATGTAAACGCAAAAAATATAAATCATACGACTTTTATTCTCTTTTTTGTCATACGGATGGAATTTCATTTTACTTTTTCATTATATTTTACGTACGTAAAGTATTACCGTGTGAAGTGGGCTTTATCGACATTGCTCCGGCACTGCCATATTTTTGAAAAATTTTATCTGTAAGTTGTAATAACGAAAATAAGTTAAAGGTAACTTTACAGTACCCTTTAGCTAAAGGTACCTTTAACTAAACCTAAATTTAACGGCAAGTTGTAATAATGGCCCCTAGTTCTTACTAATGTCACTTACTTACAGATTCAAATCGTGTCTGTAGTAGATACCAAAGTGCCTTTTTCTTTTTCGACATTGGACTGGGCATGTACCAAATAAGTGTCTCACCTCTAAAACTCCTGTAGAAGTCATTTGCCATGTGTCCGAGTTTAAAAAGTTTTACGTGTGAGCCTTTGGTACAATGTCTAGTAATGACTTCGACAACAATATTAAACGTATTCCTGTAGATATTGAACAGACTTCTAGTGTGTACTCTATCTAGGCTTTGGCCAGATTTTGCTATTTTGCCAGTTTTTGAACCGGCCCACTCGGCGTTGATGGAATCTATAACTGTATTGTGAATTATAAACTCGTAGGTCCTTAAATGCGTTCGAAATGTAAAGAACTCACCGAACAGATAGATGATTGAGCCACTGTTGGTCAGTTTATACGCTTTACAGTTACCGTGAATATGGCTATGCTCCGGTATCCATACTCTCATACCGCTTATAGCTGCCACTGTTCCGTTTCCCATATGCTTTTGCTTATTTGTGGCAATGAAATCTTTATCTTCTTAATGCGTTCCTTGGCAGCAGAAAAAAGACGCACATGGAACACAAAACTCTGAATTTAAGGAATGAGAATTGTTGTCACATTATTTTAAGGAAGTCCACTATTACGATATAAAACTTATGAATTGATATTTCTTAGGCGGCGCAAACCCTATAGGTTTCGCTACTCATGGATAAAATTAACGTAGACAACATGGGTTTTGTGAGAAGTGAGACCGTGATTCTGATTAAGGTGTTGTAATGGCCAATAACGAACGGGTTTGTTTTACCCATTGCCACCCAAATCCACTTTGCCTTAGGCATCCTCTTATATTTTTTTTTGCCTACTCTCGTTATCAAATCATTTTCTAATGCACATCGAACGCTTCAACAATTTAACGCCATTATACAATAATTTTTATTGGCGTGTGTTAATTGTCCGTCAATTTAAAATAAAATTCAAATTGAAAGTTCAAATCCATTTTGCCATTAAAATGAATTATTTTTCACAGTTTAATGATGGAAGCCATTACTGAAATTTATTTGTAATTAATTTTATATTGAAATTAATTTTTTTTTCATAATTGCGTTTAAAATTGATTTTCAATTTAAGCACCACTCGTTTACTCATTCACTCTTGCACTGAAACCTCCCGCAAGCAAGGAAAAATTTGTAGTAATACAGCAACATACACATTCCACAGCAGCAACATGAAGTCGCAACGTAGACAAGTATCATCACTAACATAATATATTGGGTTATCCATTTAGGGGTTTCAAATCTCTACCGATTTTTAACAAAAGTTTTGTCATTTACGAGTATGAATCGCTGAGCAACTACAACTACGAAAGCGGTGATTCAAACGCGATCAGTTTTCAAGTATTACGGGTTGGGTTGGAATGCCCGTCTACCCAATGAAGGTGGGATAGGCTCATATAGGCTATATAAGGCTCATTGTGCTACCAAAGTTATTCATTTTCCCCTGGTTCCGGAGCCAATTGGTGCTTTTAATGAAGCGACTTAGTCCCTTGCTAATGAGTGCCACTTACAGATCGTTTAAATCGTGTTTGTAGTAGACAGCAAAGTGTCTTTTTTCTCCTCCGAAATACATATATAACAACCCTTCAGTCAGGACTACGACCTAGCTTCTCACACCACCTATGTTGAGTGTTAATTTTATACTCGACTCCGAAAGACAGATTTTTGAGAAACTTTTCATGGCAATTTTATTTACTCTTAGTATCTGCTGAAAGGCAGTCGCCGAAGAAATATTTTTTCAATATTTCATTTTTCTTTCGAGATGTCTGAGCTGGTTTTTGAACAACGGACTCTCGTCTAATAAGCCAACTGCGAAGATTGCTGCAACCAATTCAAAGGCGATCATTTAAAAGTTATTTTATTCCATAATATTCCATCATAACTTTGTGTGTTTGTTTCGTTATTTAATTTTACTTTTGAGACCAATAAACTATAAACCCTTTACTACATGAATATTGAGCAGTATTGGCCATAAAAATTGTTAAAAAAAAACAAGAGGGGCGAGAGAGAGAGAGTGAGTGAGTGATGGAGATAGCGATTAAATTATATAAAATTTAGTCAAGTATGCTTGACCCTGATTAGTTGCTTCATTGAACAAATTTAAGTTAAAATACAGTTTTAACTTGACGTCTGGTTGAGTGGTTGCTCTGACTAGTTGGCTGGCTGGCTTGATGATGCTAAACACTGCATATAATACTCGTGTAACATTTAACACAAGCCAGACAATTTTCAAATAAAAAATGAAAATTGTTAAAGTACGAGCAAAAAAGCGTTTAAAATTAATTACGAAACAAAAACAAATTCATTCAATTACGAAGTTTAAGTTAAAAAAAAAATTAAAATTTTTATTTGAAATCATTATTTTGTTGTTTTTTTTCTGTTATAAAAACATCAGCTTTCAAACACAATTTATTGCATAAAAATGATGTTTTTTTAAAGCAAAGGCAAAAGCAAACGAGAAAAAATGTATTTATTTTAATTATTGTTTTTGTAAAAGTTGTTGTTGTTGTTATTGTTTTCCTAACACACCATTTATTATTATTATGTTATAAATATTTTTATTGAATTGTTTAAATATTTATGCATGTACGGTGTATTGAAACGCAAAAAAATTTAAAAAACTTGTATTTCATGACTAAACACGGAGAGTCAGTTAGTTATTGAAAAAAAATATAAAAATCTACAGAAAATTTGTTTTTTTTTTTAATAATTTGCAACTATTTAAGTATAAATTAAACGCTAAATAGCAAGACATGTCTACCTTCAACTGTTGAATAACAGAAAACAATTAAAAAAAGAAATTAAAAAGTATAATAAGGAAAGAGCCGTTAGAACTAATATTTAAATTTTGCAAATCAGGGAAAAACGCTCTTTAAAATAAAACAAAATTTAGAAATTTAGTCATCATTGTAAAAACTCTCTATTTAGATGGTACAGGTAGTAGTCGTAGTAGTCGTCGTGGTCTACTCGGTAGTGTGTTGGCTTATTAGACGTAAGGTCACGGTTCAAATCCACGAGGTCAGACATTTCCAACAAAACGAAATATGAGAAAATATTTCTTCCGCAAACTTCCTCTCACTAGATTTCTGGCAAAAACTCTGAGCGTTAAAAAAATTGCTAATGAAAGTTTCTCACAAATCTGTCGTTGGAAATCGTCCTTAAACTGGAGGTCCCGCCACTTATGGATAAAATTAAGTGGTGTGGAAAGCTAGGTCGTAATCCTAACGGAAGGAAGGGAAAATACATACATACGCCTCAAAAACTGTTAACATCTAATTATCCACTTTGCCAATTTGATCGATCCCATCATCATCATTATTCCTTCGCGTTTGACGTGAAACATTTTTCGATTTACTTCTTGCGAACGATGAACACACATAGCAGATGTGTCAATGTTCCTTTACCGCCATTTGGGTGCACATTTTGTCAAAGGGATTGTTGTCTTTTATGCCAAAATATATATCATGAGTCTAGTACTCTATGTATAAAGCCGGATGTGTTCTTCCACCATTGTTTCATAATATTCTTAGTTTTCTGTTTCTCAAACCTATTTCAAATTTGCCTGGAGATATTTGCCTCACATAAGTCGTTGTGCCATTGTCTTCATGCTACGCATTGTGATAAAAATCCCTAAGTGTCTCTAGTGGCAGTAAATCTTTCTCATTTTCATCGACGTTGCTGCGCCTTGAAGCCCAGTTCAGCATAACTTTGTCTACTGAGATTGTAGACGCTTAAATTTCTCCTGAGACTTTTTATTATTGGCTTTTATGATCTGAGTGTAGCTGTTTATATACACTGCTTTTTCTATTGAAAAACAAGTCATAGTGCAAGGTACTAGAAGTAGGTAGTACGTTCGCAAGTCGTAGTACCAGTAAGTACTACTAGTGCAATAACTTTTGCACTCACTTTACCGTCTATCTCGGTACCATATTTCATATACACAATTTGCCGCATTCACAATATTTTTGGTTGCGATGGTACTATTTCCACACAATTCCTGCTGTCATTGAAATGTATGGCTCAAGCGTACACCATTTACGCGATATATGACTATAAGCATATAAGCAGGTGTAATATCCGGTTCTGAATCACCATCGGGTTCTCTGTCCTCGTTGGAATCTTGTTACCATGTATTTGTCCTCAGCGGTTTTGTTTTTTGATAGTTCCTATTGGAGAAGTAATTTTTTTTAAATTGCACTAACACTAGAGGATGGCTCTTACTCGTGCAGTGTATTATATAGTAAGCAGGAAAATAGGTTATCGGATAGAGGAAAGGGGGAGGGGAGTATGGTTTATGAATATTAGATTTGATCCTAAAACATTGTACAAAAAATTAAAGAAAAAATTCTGCGGGAAGAGTTCTCAACATAGGGAGAGTGTGGCTAAACAGATGTGCCAGCAATACTAAGTAAGAACAAACCCCTTTATATTCCATTCAGTAAATACCGTACCTGTGATATAGCGAAACCAAAGCCACATTATGATGGTGCTCTAATGTATGCGGTCTATTAGACTCAAAATAAATTTTATTGGGTTTTATACCATATTCGTTCGGATATATGTATGTATGATTGGACAGGTTGAAGTATTTCTTGCATCTTCTTAAGGAACCGTGGCACTTGAAAATTCTTTTGCCAAAAAAATATGCTGGTTTCAGTGAGCAACGCATTAAATTTTTATGCCCAGAACACATACATATATATTTGTCATTACAACCCTTTAGTCAGGATTACGATCTGGCTTTTCACATCACTTATGTTGTGTGTGTTAATTTTTATACATGAATGGCGGGATCTGCATTTAAATGATTCCGCACGTCAGATTTTTGAAAAACTTTTGATGGCAATTTTATTTCACTACAGATAACTACCCTCTCCATACTTAAGATTTTTCCGAGGTCATTGAATAATCACTGTAAATGCCTTTAGGTATTGTGTGCAGAACTGTGGTTTCAAAAACAAGTGAAAATAGGCCACATTCATGTCTTACTCTGATACCCTTGTCTCACTGTTATACTCAGCGCTTGGTCATTAATTATGCCCTTGGAAAACAACATCATTAGGTCTGTGTTTAATTAAGTAGTTCTACTTACTTAAACAAGTTTTAAGAATTTTAAGTAATATTTGATAAAAATCCATTAACTTGCCTTAAGAAAATGGAAATCTTAAACTTGTTAACTTAAATACTTCAGAGCCATAAATTATAACAACAACAACAAAAGAAAACTTTTGATTTATGCTTTTCACGCCTAAAGCCGACAATGTAATATGCCTACAATCTTAATAAACATTATATTTCAGAGCGTAATTATAATTAAAAGATAAAGAAAAAACTTAGTTTTTTGTTTTGGAATAAAGCTTAAGTAAGAGCAATACGGCTGCCAAAATTAAACCGTGAATGAATGAATAAATGAATGAATGAGTGAATGAGTGAATGAGTGTAAATGTTAATTTAATGGTTTAAATTTGAAATATTAATCACCACCACCACAAAGACGTTTTAATAACAAAAACTTTGAAATTCTCACGTTTTTTCTTTTCTTCTATTTTTGTGAAGACACGCGGCATTGGTTAATTCGTATTAAAATTAAATACAAACACAAACGAACCAAGTAAATCCCAACAACAATAACAACACAACTAATAATAATTTTACGAAAATTATATCGTTATTAACAATTAAAGTAACAAACATAAGTAACATGAGACTTAGAGCAGCTTGCAAAAAGCGATTTTCAAATCTCTTTTTGAAGAGTTTTTTTTTTGGGAGATGGGGGCCTATGGTTCCCAAACAATGACAAATAAAACAAAGGAAATCCATGGTGTTTGGCCATAAACCATAAACACGACATGACATTACACAGGCCCAGATATGCATGTAGAAAACAGAAACATAACGACAGCGTTAAAACTGGGCATTTACTTAGAAAACAATACTCCAAGCGCCGCTACTACTGAAATAATAAAAAGTGATGAAGCAACACTTTCACTACATTCCAAGAAAAGAGAATAACAACAACAATAACAACACCAATTACATATTTAAAATATGTTTAGAAGAAACATTATATGTGTGTGTGTATGATTCAAAAGACAATTGTTTAATAGTGCCAGCGCTGTACAGCGAGCGCGCAGGCAATTTGTTTATTTAAAGCATTTGGAGTAGGTGATGGGCATTTAATTAATAATTCTAAACGTGTAATGATTGAAAACGAAAGCATTTTTTATATTTATTTTCTAAGCGTAATAGACAAGACAAGAATCATTAGAAATTTAGAAACAAAAAATTGCTTTGGTCTTCATCAGCACCAGCAAGTGTAAATTATATCACGAATTATATCGTGCTTATGTTACTAGGGCGGCTTTGTAGACAAAAAAACAAAAAAAAAAAAAAGAAAACAAAATAATAGAAATAATAGAAATAGAAACAAAAACAAATTCCATTTAAATTTATTCAATTTAATTAGAAAATGTTTACCTACTTAACCAGTAAGAACTGGCTGAACATGCAACAATTAAAATGCTCTTATAACACTGGCCAAGTTAACAGCCATACAGCTACTTAAGTGATGAGTAAGGGAAATGCCGCCATGACATTTAATGGATGGTTGTGGTATGGGGGCACGGTCACATGGCATTAGAAAGTTCTGTTTTAAACAAATTAAAATTCTTTGTTTAAAACATACATACATACGTAGGTGTATGTAAATGAATAAATGAATACAAAGTCATCTTGATATTCCAAATTAAATTTGTTAAGCTTTATTAAGTCGTTCGAAAGAAATTGATTTGTGTGCATCCCATAAAAGGTAAACAGAATAGAGTTTCGAAAAAGTATGTAAAGAGTTATCCATTATTAGGTTTCAAAAGTAAAATTTAATACTGACTCAGACCTTGACATTGCCATTGATAATGTTATTTAAATAACCGCCTCAGAATTGATTCCAGCAGCCGTTCCGTTGGAGCCAGTTTTCGACAACTTTTCGTTCGATATCCCGGCAACAATTAATGTCTGCAACATTAGGAGTTTATACGCGTATGATCATGATCTTAATGGCCTTAAATTAATGTCGTTAAAACGAGAACTAACTCTTTCTGGAAAATTTTCATGCCAGCCAAACAAAGTTATTTATCATACGCTCGCAGTACTCTAGACCATCAATCTCTGCATCAATCAGTTACTGTTTCCGGGTGCAATAGCTTTTTCACAATCACATTCTGATTTATCCGAGCTCCATATATTGCAATTTTGCTTCTCATAAAGTGTAAAATGAGCTTAATCGCTGCTCTTAATCATACGATCTGCTCTCAATCGCCTATACAGGGTATTCCTAGAATGTGATCCTCAATTCTTCATCAGTAAGAGTATCCCTTTCTTTAATAGGGTTCCTTGAGTCTATAGTACACAAGGCTAGTCTAATGCATGATGCAATTTCTTTCAATTTCAGTCCACAGAATGGTTTTGGCTCAAACAGCTCTTCTCCCTCTTTGTATTTTGGATTCCTAGGACATATTATTCATCTTTGTTTCAGTATTAACCCTTTCCACTCCAAGCCTTTTTTCTTTTTATTCCATCAGCTCCACGATAAAATTGCGTTTTTTAACTTTTAAGAGGTTTTTCGTATTTTGTAAATAAAATTGATTTTTTCTTATATGATAAACTTTATTTTATGAGTAATTACAGGATACTATATTATAAATCTTAATTCTAATCTTTATAATCCCTTTTGGTATGGTATTTTTCGAAACAAATACCGGGATGAAGCGAAGGTTTAGCCTCACATGTTTTGCAAAAATAGCATGTTTGTTTTCTCCCCCTTTTATTTTTCGATTAGAACACACAGCACAATCCTTGTGCTTCCCCCCAGGTTGTAAATAAATAAAGTGAGGGGTTCCATCGAGACGTTGCTCTGTATCTGCCGCAGCCGCGGTTCTGCGACTTGTTTCGGGTGCCCTAAAGTCTCCAGTGAGTGACTTGAGCAAAGTTTTTCTGTACTTCATATGACTCATTGCTACTTTTCCGTTTTTTACACTCCACTCTTTATACAATACGTATGAATTTATAAAAGAGACTTCTAGTCCCCAGAAAAATACTTTTCTCCACCATTTGAGTGTTTTTCTTATAAAGCAGTACGAAGAAGTATATTGATCGGCCACATCAACACCACCCATGTATTTATTATAATTAACTATAACGATTGTTGCTGCTTCCTATGTTTCTTGCTCTAGCCCTTGCAGGACACCTTTGGATAATTTATGAATCAGATGTATAAAAAGTGCTTAGCACTGTCACTACTCTGGTATGACACCAAGCTAGTGAAAGGGTATTGTCTTTGCGAAAAGATATTGTTTCTCCTCTAGGCAACTTGGGTTTTTTTATTTCTTGTGGTTGTTGTTGTTGTAACAGTTCGGCTGTTGTCTCCGGAAGCTTTTCCCTTGGGCATAATTGTGCCGGTCAAAAAGCATTTATTTTCAAATAATTCCTTGGCCAAAATGAAGGTAGTATAAAATCTATCTGTTGCCACGTTTCGTAGTAAGTGTGAGACGGCTTTATCAAAAATTTTAGTAAAAAAAATCCCACCTTTTTTAAAATTGTCTTTCATACCTTCTGTTAGAGTGGTGATGTGATTGGCTTTTTTGAGAACTAATTGAACGTTTGAATCGTACCTATATTTGTTGCATAACGATAAGAAAAAAACTATAAAATTCATCACCAGACAACAGACTGAATGTTGGTTAAATGCCACTCTATGGTCAGTTGTCAACTTTCAGCCTATAACACAAATAACTTATGAAATTTCCCACCTTCTGTAAATGTTGACATTCTAACATTATCATCATCATTATCCGATATCAAGAATAGCAATTACAATTCTTGTATACCAGAGATCAGCAATGAGTATAGAAAAAAATGAGTAGAATAGAATCATACTCATAATTTTTGATATTTATTCGCATTCATTCATTCAAGTTTGAAGTACTCATCATATTCATACTTAACAACACGCATGATGTTGTTGATTTCGACTCCCATAACTGAATTTAGAGTAATCACAAAATAAGTATGATTCGCGTAATAACACTAAAATACTCACTAAATGGTTGTGTGTTTACTCTGATTGCTGCTCTGTCTTTTTTGCTTACGTGTCTTTTTTCTTTTGTTGTAAATGCATAACAACTTTTGATGAATGATTCGAGTCATTCGAGTCACTCGAGTCACTCGAATTATTCATAAGTATTATAAGTATTTTTCTAAAGTGATGAATCTAAATGGGTAGGCTCATGAAACAAACATATTTCGATTGGTATGAGTTTGATGTCAAAGTTGTACGCATACTCATTTCAACCTGTACTTATAAACCAATGTTGTAGTGAATATGAATGAAACAGAGTAGTTATATTTCTATATTATTGACTCACTTATATTCAAAATTTCGTGAGTGCTTATGAGTAGCGAAAAAACGATTACTGATCTCTGGTATAAACAAATACTGATTGTTAAAGCCATCTTTGAAAAGCAACCAGAAGTTTATGCATTCTTACGTCTGATATTTAAAAACAGTATTTAATTGTTTTAGTGTGGGCTTAGATTTTAGCCATTTCAACAATTTTAAAGAGTCCAAACACAACCGGCTGCGACTGACGCAAAATCTTTTGCAGTATATTTGTTTGCTGTTTCGCCGTTTCGTTATTTTTCTCTTTTTCGTATTCTTTTCAAAACCGCCTAAACAATCATTCCATCTGCTGTTGAAATTAAAAAGAAGAAAAAATATTTCGTAGTACTTGTAGATTTTATTTGTTGTAGTATATGTAAAGCCGTGTAGAAACTTTAGGGCTCAGTTTTAATGATTTCATTTGAAGTTATTCAATTTGATTTACTTTTTTTTCAATTAATAATTTTCATTTCAATTAAATTTTATAAAAGAAAAAACAGTGAAACAATCTCTTTTAACGATTAATTTTTTATTTATTTTATGACTGTAAACACCATTTAGCATCTATTCTGTGGGTAATTTGTTGTTTATTTGAATTGTTTTCTAATATTTCTTTTTATAATCGCCCTTATCTTTTAATTTTATTTGCTTCTTTGATTATCAATCAATTCACAATATTTAGTTTTGTTTGAGATTTTATTTGTTCAAATATTTTTATTGCTATTGCTATCGAACGATAGCAATGAGTCAATGTCTCTATCAAGTTTAACACGTTGACTGCCGACTACGAGATAACTCGTAGATTACGTTCCCTTCTAGGGAGCCAACTACGAGTTATCTCGTACTCACTAAACCTGCCATTTTTGTGTAGCTACGAATAAAATAGCACTGATATGCTAGTATCGATAAATGGCTTCTCGAAAAAGAACAAAAAGTCAATGTTGGCTTGCGTGGCCAGTTTTCTGAAAATTGCCGCGGTAGTCAACGTGTTAAGCTATAACCACCTTGACATGAAAAAATATTCACGTACAGGAATCTCTGGTGTGTCAGGGTCGTCTTTTCATCACTGTGTTGGATCGCGTACTCACAAATGGGAACCACTAGAGGTTTTGCGTGAATGCCTTAAAGATTTGCTCTCGTACTAGTGTAGAAACGTAGGAACGTAGAATTGTCGTTAGAGGAATTACAGCACGATTCGGTTGGCTTTATTATCAATATCAACAAAGCAAAATCACTAAATGAAGTCACCCAACAATACAGCCTAGTCTGTTGGTAGTCAGAATATATTGAAGGGTTATTTGTCAAGCTGCGTGTGTTAATTACATAATGCTTCATCATAAAGTCGCTGAAGATAATCTAAAGAAAGAAAACTAGCGCATAAAGAGATCTAAAAGCTACGTCAAAAGCATCGTTAGAAAATAAAGAGGAAGAAATGTTATCCTTCCATGATCCTTTCTTTACTGTGATCTGAAATCTTCAGACTTCAAACAACATGTCACAGAAGTGTTCTTGCGAACACCTGCAAAACGTTTAAAATAAACTTTGATTGAATATTTTTCATCGAGAATTGTTAAAAAAAGATGTAGACACTCACAAAAATTGTCCACGAGATTTTCTAATGATTAAACTAATTGTACTTTTGACTATTGTTGATCTATTTTCCCTATTTTCAAACGTATTTAAAACAGATTGATGAGTTGATGTTTTCTGTATGCTAGCTGAGTCATGGGCCAAGCCATCAGGCTGTCAACGGCGAGAACTATAGGTCGATGATTACTGACTACTTCTAACCTCAATTAAATGATTGTGGACATCAGCGACATAGCTAATGCCTACATACATACTTAATTTGTCATTACAATCCTTCAGTCAGATTTACGACCTAGCTTGTAACACCACATATGCTTTAGTTTTTTATACATGAGTAGCGGGACCCATAGTTTAAAATCAACTTCGAATGATTGATTTTTGAGAAACTTTTTATAGCAATTTTATTTAACGCTCAGAGTTTTTTCCAAAAATATGCTGAGCGGCTGTAGCCGAAGAAATATTTTTTTATTTTTTTGTATTTCGCTTTGTTAGAGACGTCTGACCTAGGGTTCGAACCGCGGCCTCACGTCTAATAAGCCAACACACTATCTACTAGACTACGGCGACTTTTATCGTGGTGGTGATGTGAACTGGTCACTGTGATCGTGCGATATGACACGGTTAGACTTTTTATTGTGGGGCTTTCTTAACTTACAGGTGAATGTAAATATTCCACATAACAAAGGGGTCATTAAAGCCAACGTAACCTATGTCATCGATCAAATTCAGCCTGATTTATGCGCAAGAGTCATGGAAAGCTGTACGTAATAGTTCATTATCGTTGTAAGCTGGGGACAATGAAAATCTTCAAACGACTCTTAGCTGTACTTAATGTAGTTCCAGTTTTGAAACTCGAATTTAATTACTGAACTTATAAAATAATTTTTTCGGCTATAGAGCTTCAATTTTAGCGAAATCAAGTGGAGCTTGAGGTCTCCTAGCAGACGTATACGGGTTCAATATTGGCAAAAGTAGACAAAATGATGAGAAATTTTTTTTTGGAAAATTAACTAAGCATACCACATTTCATTTTTATATATTTCATATGGGGATTAAATTCATCATAAAACAGTTTAATGTTTAAATGGTGCCGTCTAATGTCACCCTAATATTTTTTTTGTATTTTTTGTTTTGTTCAAAGAATAATCAAATCGTTGCCTTATTAGCAACTACTTACGTGCATAACTTGAGTTTCTTGAATTCATTATCATATTATTATAATCATACGAACATAAACATTACTAAGCACTGATATCTGTGCGACTTACATTACATTTCACGGGTAAATTTTTCTTGTAATTTTTAATCCCATGTGAAACGCAATGAACTGTGTGCCTGCCTGCCTGCCTTGCTGTTATTTATAAATTAATCTTATCTCAAAATGGCGGAATACCTTACAAGGCAATTCCCCATAACCAACAATAACAACAACAACAAGTATTTTTATTTTATTTGATTTAATTTTGTATGTTGTATTATTTAATTTATATTTTCATAACATGACAAATTTGTATTAATTTTAACGCAATGCACACTACAGTGTATAACAAAAGTATTCACACATAGTAAACAATTCAAGTTAACCCTTAAGTGGTTTCAGGTTAGTTGGTCTGTAAGAGGATGTGAACTGTTAAATATTTTTTATTTGAAATGGTATTTACTCAGAGAGAGAGAGAGAGAGAGGTTTGCCATTTACAAATATGGATCGTTTAACAACCGTAAATGTCCACAAAAACCCTGCCAAAAAGTGTGGATAATAGTATGAATTTGTCGATTCCACGTCGTTCTTAGTAGTTGGGCCTAATTTACGGTTCATATTTTGCATTTGGATTTAAATCCCCATCCATGTAAAGTCTAACATACTGTTCACAACGCCATAGACATACTGATTGGGTGCTAAAACATAAGGTTTGCAATGCTGACTTGTCAATCAAAATTTTCTTAAGCGTTGCAGTTTGTTTATCACTCAGTTGTCTAGGAGGCTGTAGAAAAACCATTGCAGGTGTAAAAAGTAACTGCTTAATGCGCATAGTGATCGACAGTAGACAGCGGACTGAATTTTTTTTTTGTAAATGAAATTGTAAGAACCATTTCCGTCAATTCTAAGCGCTATCGCCGCATGAAAATCGACTTTTTTTGGGCTGTAACTGAGGATTATGAACTGACTTGTGATTTCAATAGGACATTGCCACGATCCTCGAGATCCTACATCAAAAACGTGTTCTATGCGGCTAACCCACTGATGTTTAGACATTTGAAAATCAACACTCTTCAAGAACTGCCCAAATTATGTGAAGAAGTGTTCAAAATCTGTGTTAAAAGATTTAATTGCTGGAACCATTCCATGTATTGCGTACATAATAGCAAGGTCCAGGCCTTATATTGTCATAATTTTTTTTTATCGATATCACAGCTGTAGCCTTAATTTTGAAACCGACAAATGCATAACCCATTAGAACTGAATTGAATGTGAAATAAATTGTAACCATTAAGTCTCAGGTGGATTTGAAAACCATGAGATTATTATGCCAATTTGAGTCTTTTGAAAAATTTTACATCTTTTAGATTCAAACTTTTGTTTTTATTTTTATTATCATGAAACGCATATAAAAACAAAAGCACGAAGTAAAGTAAATTCGCGTTTTTCCAACCAATAAAGAAAAGTGGCTATAATTCATGTTGGCAACAAACCAACAAAACCTTAATAAATAAATTCTTACATAAATTTTTGTATTCATTCATAACAACAACTACTACAAAACCAACAAAAATATTACATGAATCACAGCAACAACAGCAACAACAACAACAAAAAGAAAATGAAAACATTGTATATGTAATAATAGTATGACATAAAAGTATATGCACACACACACACACACACATAGATAACAACTTACTCAACTCGCATGTACACGCATATACTTTCGCTACAAAGCTCTTCTCATATATAGACTTCCTCTATCACCCGTATTTTATACTCAGGTGAACACAGTTAAAATTGCAGTAAAAGGCAGAGTGGAGGAAGAGATAGAAAAATAGTACAGTATAGGGTAAAAGTATCAGCATAAAACATATAAAGTAACAATAAAAACAAAGAAAAAAATTTGAAACAAACAATGGGGCTTAAAAGTTTTACATTGGCACGACCACCATCACCAATAACATACATTTCTATGCACATACAAATAACTACATTTACAAAAATAAATATCACGAGAGGGTAAATTGCCAAAGGTTATCCAATCTATTAGAAGGATAGAGAAAAAGCAAAGTGAAAAAAACAACACACGTCAGGAATTATAGGGCACAGTGAACAGCAAAGGTAAACAAATCATGTTAAACTTTAAACATAACAACAACAACAACTGCAACAATAACTACAATGTTGGATAAGGTCGTTTATAAAAAAAAGAGGGCAACACTAACAACAACAATAGCGGCAGCAATAAGCAGAGGTTTTCCAAACAAAACTTGAATAAAATACAACCAAAAGGAAACAAAACAAAAAGGTATTGAACGCAACACTATAACAGGAGACTTTTTAACAAGACATAGTGGCAGCGAGAAAGAGAGAGAGAAGAAATGAGAAAAGGAGAGTGAGAATAAGAGTGATATTACGGGTTTTACAAAGGAAAAGATAAGAAAGAGAATTTTTCTTTTCTTTTACAAGCAAAGCATAACAAACATACACGCAACTCAACCCAACAAAAAAAACCTTTACCGGGTAAAGGGAAGAAACAAAAGTTCAAATACTCAACAATGTAGAATAACAACAACAATAACAACAAAAGAAATTGTTAGGGTAACACAAATTTTATTACAGCAATAACCAAAGCCATTTAGGGGTTATACACACTTACACAATCACTCCCAACATTACTTACACTTCTAAATGTGCGTAAACATAAGCCCGTAATTGTTTTTATTGTTGCTTGTTTTCCTTATTTTCCTCCGTCTTGATTTCAATAGGGAGAAACAACAAGAGTGCTAAAAAAGCAAAGCAAAATGAACTGACCTCCTTGTGTGTGTGTGTGTAGTAAGTAAATGATATTTTCAACAAATTAGTTAGATTGACCACGTGATTGTTGCTTTCCATTTTTTTACTCCATTTGATGGCTACTCTATTAAGCAGACTCTTATACAAGCAATAAAAAACAACAACAAGAAATAACAAACAACTACAAAAACATCGCATAAAAAACACTCGCAATTCAATTGACCTTGTGGTGGTTATTACGTCGATTAGCATGTAGTAGAGCGATCTTTTGTTTTTTGTTTTTCGTTTTCATTTTTTGTTGTTTTTATTTTATTTTCATATTGTTTTGTTTTGTTTTGTTTTTCATTTGTTTTTTCATTTACGCTTTTAACGGAGCACAAGAAGACTGTTGTAGAAAATGGGGGGGGGGGGGTAAGGGCAGCAAATAAAAATCACTTGAAGTTAATTTGTAAATTGATTGGAATACAATGAAATGGTAAATTTGTATTGTTGTTGTTCGTTGTTTTTCCTTTCTTTTATGCGTCTCTTCTCATTGAAAGTGTAAATTGAACCAGTTATTGAGGTTTGTTTATGAGCTTTAATGGTCGATTTTTTATTAAATTATGTTTGAGGAGGGTACAGTAATACTAGTAGTTTCTATTAAGAATTGTAATCAATGCATACGATTACGATTTGTTTTAAAAATGGAAATAATTTATGAGTTGGACTTCCAGAAGTCGTGGAAGAAGTTCATGGAATTCGTTTATCCTTTGACATGCACTGGGGCACATAGTATGCAGAAACTGTATGGCAGGCTTTTATGTAATTAGAGCCAGAGCCAGAGTCACAAATCGTATTACTAGACGAATGTTCGCTTAACGCTTAATTGCTACCAATTACATCATTCTGATACCAGAACGAGTTTCTTGGCACACAGAGGTCCATTTTTTTTTCTTTTTTTTTTTGCGGGAAGGAGGGAAAATGCTTTATGCATTCATAAGGGTCGTCACCAGACATGATATGTCGGACTCTCCCACTGGGTATACCGACTAAAAACCCGCCTTGTCTCATCACTGGGGAATCATTCCACCTCGGAACCACGGTTGTATTACTTCGCGGTGGACCCCTTTTCTGGCATATGTTCCAATTCCATCGTCGTCAGCCTGCGTCCAGGCTCCGCTCTATTTTCAGTCTGCTGCGTCTAAGTCAAATTTCTTCCTTGCAGGACGTGCTCTACAAAGTGTTTTACTGCGTTCCAGCTCTCTCTACTGTTTATCATTTTCAGCACGAGGTTTGTAGGGATTATGACGCCGATTTCAGCTTCGAGTCGCTGACGTCTTTCGGCCCATCGACAACAGCTGAAGAAAGTGTGACTTGTTGCTACATGGATGACTTGAAACATGGAGATAGAGCAGGGCTGGGCCTTTATATTAAAGAACCATAAATCAGACTATGCCTCCGGCTATTGGATTAGAATATGGTACGCGTGATCAGAGAACTTAAGACTTTGGCTAGTGATGTGGTCCCGTATAGGGCTGTAAATATTTTCACTGATACTCAACTGGCAATTAGAGCAATTAGAGGGATACGCAATCAACAATTATCCAGTAAAAAGCTAATTAGTAAGTACTCTAGGCTTGAGACGGTAGGCATTATTTGGGTACCTAGCCATCAAAGAGTGATCGGTAGTGAGGAAGCGAATATATTGATTAATAGGGCCATACGTTTGGATAACCTAATGCCTTAGAATGGATTGAAGACCAAGCTGAAACAGTGAACGAAAACGTTGCATTGCTAAACAAAGTCACAGCAGGAAGGATTAAAAATTTTAGCCGAAAAATTGAACAAATAACCCCAGAAGCTTTTTATATGACCCAATATTTAAGTGGACACGGTCACACTCATAGTGTTCAATATAAATATTTAACCAGTAATGAATTGAAAATTTAATCAAATCATGTGTTGTATTAACTCGTATCAAATTAGATTTAGAATTAAAGAGAAATCGATTGTATTTCATCATCGCAGTGTTAAAAGTCGCAGAGTGGAGGTCAGCAAAAATCAGCAAATCAAACAATACAGCAACGAACGAAATCTTTGTTAGTCCGACCTGCATTGCAACCTCTTAATTCATTGAGAAAACAAAACAGTTCACATTCTCGTTGGATTAGACAAATCCATTAAATATGCAACATTTTTCTCCGTTTTCTTGTGTATTCTTTATATTTTTTTTTCTGCAATTTGTTGCAACAGCAGACTAAAGCGGCAACAGGAAAAAAAAAAGAAAGTAAGCAACAACACAAGCAAAAACAAAATAAAAACCGTATGAAACAGATCAACAAAACGTTTTTGGGATTCGTATTTGCAAAAATAAAAACAAGAAAGAGGAGAAGAGGAAACCCTATACATGAAGGAGGCATACAGTGGTGGCAAAGGAATGAGAACAATGTGTTTTAATAGCGAAAAAGGTGTACTATAGTTAAGGCAGTTAAGTTAGCGCAGTTAAAACGATTTAAGCCACCCAAAATGTTGCAATTGGCTTTTATTGCCAGCAGTCCTACACAGACTATTCATATTTGTCACTGGTTGACATGTGTTTTCGCCTTTGTTAGAGGGAAACCATAAATTATGGCGTATTTAGCTCTTGTTGTGGTGGCCACTTTTAACCTAAGTTTGTAAAATAATGAGTCAATGAGTTTTTTAATTACAAAATCATCTATTTCCAGTACAAAGCCATTTTTTATCTCCTGGTCTCAACAGCATTTTTTCTAAATTTTGAGCCTAGAAAGGTCAATGATGGTTATTTATTAATACTATTACCGCCTTTAGATGTGACTTGGTTGTTCCTTCCGAAGGACATAGACTGCCTATCGCCATTTTAAATGGGTCTGCCCCGATTTGTACCCAGATTTGATAATTGCTGATAGTTTTTGGCCAGGAAATTTTCTGAATTCTCTTCAGGCATCGGTTGACAAAGACCTGGATTGTCCTGATATCAAGACGACCATGATTCACATCCGTGCAAGACTACTGGCTTCACACAGCTGCTAAAACTTAAAACAGTTTAGTGCACCGTAAAGTATGTCCACACTGGATGCACATATGTCCTTTCAAAAGCCACCGTTCGTTCTAATAATACTCGCCAGAAGGCAAAAAGACCGAACGCTTTCGGTTTGCTGCTTCTTCACCGTTATTTTTTGTTGCCTTAATTTCAGTTCCTGTTTTCGGGTATTACGCTTAGATCAACCCTTGCTAAAATTAATATTTTATAGTGTAACATTTTTTTGTCCTCGACTGTAGTCAAAAATTGCGTACTGAAATGATTGCTTTTCACATTTGAATGGTTGGGTTTTTTTTACTATTCTTAGATACAATCCTGTTTTTAATTGACTTTTCTTATTGCGTGAAATATCTTTTATACGCCACTGTAGTCAAAGGTCAAAGGTTCACATACTACACAACAATTTTTGCAACATTTTATTGCTTGACGTCAATTCTTTATGTTTCTATTACACTTAGGCAACAACTCTTTCTAAAATTGTTGCATCTTTTCTTACTGTAACACTTCTTTTGCCTCCCACTGTGCTGTGCCATGTGCTGAAGTCTTTTTTCTATGGCTTTCTCATAACAGATTACCGAATAAACGTTAACGTCATCAATGTTTACGTTCAAAGCTAAATAAGCATACGTTTGCCTCAACAAAAAATAGATGACTTTAGCAAAAGAGCACTTTTCTGTTGGACAACAGCAATGGTGGCAACAGTCAGCAGCAGCAGTAGCAGTAAGAGCAGTGTGGCAACATTTAAATCAGTTTTTGGTAACATTTGATGGCTCAGTAAACTTTCGATTACAAAACGTTTCATACAAAACAAGAAAAAGAAGATGAAGAAGAAGAAGAAACTGAAATTTAAATACCGAACCGTAACCAAAATGTTTGAATGAACATTTCTTAGCATTTCACTGACTAGTGGCTTGGCCTGGCCTGGCTTAGCTTTGCTCTTTCGATTGCTTATGTTGTTGCATTTTTAATCCCACTTTTGCAAAAACGAAAGAAAAAAAAGCAAAATTTTCTTTATTTTCCTTTTCCCATTTCTAAAGATGGTTTTCATTTCATTTTGCAAATGAAAATGAAATCAAATGCGAATGCGAAAATGAATACGAGTATACATTTCGAGAGCATTGGGCTAATAAAAGAAAAATTTGGTTTTTGCCGCCACAATGACTACTGCAATGAAATCATTTTGGCCAATCTATGACCTGTGCTCTGCTGTCCAATAAAAAAAATCATTCGATATTCCATTCTGCATGCGAAGTTAAGCTGACTTCTATACTCAATGATAAGTTCACTCAAGCCCTTAAGCTTACCTCTACCTTTACTTGGGCACAGTAGATGCAATCATATCCTATGCTGCATACCTTTTTGGGATTTAATAATGCATTATAGGCCAAGGAAAGGATTTAAAAAAAATGTGAACTTAGTAAATTTTGTGTTGCCCCTCGTTCTATAATTTATGCACAAACTACACCACTACTGTGGGGATAGAGACAAAGAATGTTACTTCAGTAAACAATATACTATGTATTCATGAAGCATATGCAGCAAGAATTCATCAAATTACTCCTGTTGTTTGCACTCCAAAGTCACATGAATAATTTTTTTGTAGACACAGATCAGATTCTGCAGCTGGTTAGTAGCCTAAAATCCATACGCATTTATTTACATAATGAATCCCTGAAATCGTATTTTGTATTAACAGACACTAGATGAGCGTATGACCTATCAAATCATACAATGGATCTCCATCATCTGTCGCAATTCACCTTACTGAACATTTTTAAAAGTTTTGTGAAATCGGTTGTAATATACGAGTGTTAATTATAAAACAGAGAACACTGTGGTCACAAAACCATGCATGTTTTCGTCAATCATTGTCTGCCTATCCGATAATATCAACTAGGAACAAAGAAGATTATGAATTCAAATATTATCCATAAAAAGTGCTGCCACTTTAATAATGTCTGGCTTACACAAGCTAGTAGGTATTGCCCTCACTAATGTTGAACAAATCGTAAAGCGAGTTAACGAAGTCATAAAACTTAACTACAGTTCACTGTAATTCTAAAACGACAGCATTTTGTAAACAAATTAACCCATAACCCTTGCTGGCGTTGCGTGAGGGGAGCACTTTGCAATTTCCTTTCTAAGAATAGCTGAACTTTGATTCAAACATTTTGACTGCGCGATTATTGCAGAAATCGGGGATTTTACTTACTCAAAGGGACGCAGAGCGAGTTGTGATATCTGAAGATTTTGTTGGTAATCGCTGAGACTTCCTTTGCAAAGAAGAAGACGCTAACAAAACACCGCAATTTAGACGCTTTAAAGAAGGAAAGGAAATTGTGGTCAGCACTAGAACTTTAAGCTATAGGAAGCTTTCGGATTATAGCATCGTATCAATCCCAATTTGGTTTTCCAACTAACATTTGAAATCATGTTCACTGGTCTTAATTGAATCACATGTCAAGCCTAGGGGCCTAAAGTTGTTAAAGGACAAATATTGACAATGTAAAGGCCCCCACAGTCTTTTTATCTATAAAATCTATGTACATGGGCAAATAACCCAGTGTTTTTAAAGCTGAGATTCAGACAAATTCAGTGTTTACTGAGATATCGGAGGTACGATGTATAATCAAATAAAGTACACTCTGCTAGGGCTGACTCACTTCTGTCCTAAAGTCGTATGGCAATCCATCACAAAATAATGATCTTTACGGGTCATTGCGCTTTTGGTAGGCATGTCGAAATACTTGGCATTCCAACTAATGACTTCTGCAGTAGCTATGGGTCTGAGGAGAAGGATGAGACTGTCGTCTTTCACATAATGTGTCGGTGCGCTGGTCTTGCCATGAGGAGACAGAGGTTACTAACCTCTAATTTTCTGACATCGTCGATCGAAGTTATTGATTCATAGTCTTATTGCGGAATTAACTGTACACAAGAAGGTCAAGAGTGGACTGTTGGAGGCACTTTTCCTAATTTCAGGCTTAACGATTAGTAAGACTTTCTTCCTATGGAGAAGGCATTTTAATTCCGGAAGATGAAAACTTGCAGGATAATAGACTTTATATTGCGGTCCTAGTATCTGAAATAATGTGCCAACAAGTTATGTCTGCAGGATGAAATGAAGTGCCGAACCCACATTCTGTGTATTTATATTGTGTTGACACAGGTCAAGATTGCATATGTTCAACCGTTGTCAGTTGGATTCGTAATCTGTTCCTATCGAAGAGTTACTAGTTTTCATGGGAGAGCGTATTCTTTTGATTTATCGCTTTGAATAGGTAGAATATTTTTGGGGGAATAATATCGGTAAACGATTGTGACTATTTGTGCCTAAAGAAGACCATAAAAGAGGAAAAGTGGATTAAACTTGAATGAGACAAGTTTCTCTACAATGAAACCAATACCACCTAGTAATCCACATCAATTTTCCGATAGTGTTGATCGCCATTTCTAATTAGTTGCTAACAACTGCTCAAATATGAATGCTTTTATTTGCATTTTTGCCTATGTGTTCAGAAAAATGAACTCCCGCCAACGAACCGCTATTCAAATATTTAAAAAACAAACCAACAACATAATATTGGAACAGGCCCCCAAAAAATCAAAAAAAAAACAAGAAAGCGATCACATCTCATCGTAGCTATTGATGCGGTCAGTTCGATTCTGTTTCCAATTTTTTCTTGTTGCTGCTGTTATGTTACATTTTCATTCAATTTTTTTTTATTTTTTTTATTGGAATTGAATGGATGACACACAAGAACAGATGTAAACAGATGAAGAAACGAAATGAAAGAAACAAAAAAGGAATGAATATTCATGTGGACGATTGTATCATTGTATGGTTGACATGATGCAGCAGAGTGGAGGGTGAATAAGCTCTCAACAGCATGCAGTAGTAGTAGAGTCACATGTGGTGTAAATACAATATTTTTGTATTGTGTCACATACAAGCCATACGCAGTCATACACGCACTCTCACCCATACAAACGCATATGAACTGTAAACATAACGTATACACAAGCACACTCATATTGTATAAATATTTCTGTTTATAAAGTGATTGAAACTTTGCCAGTTTACCCGAAATAAAAGCAAAACATGGAAAATGTTGCATTTGTGTTGTGGCTACACAACACAGTATGTGGGGTTGGGATGGTAAAGACTCTCTTTACTCTGTGTCTTGGTTTAAATTTTTTTTGTCTTGTTTTTCAAATTGAAATGGCAGGCTGGTTGGCTGGTTGGCTGGCTGACTGGGTGAAATGTTATTTGTTTGTTTGTCTGGTTGCTTGCTGTGTTGTCTCCCCCATGTAGTTTTTCTTTTTAATTGAGTTAAAAAAATATCGCTTAACGTTGCCAGCGATGACGATGATGACGATGCTGATGACGATGATGCTCGAATAAATATGATGTGAAAAATATCTGAAGGAAATTTTCAATATCCTTTCCACACACACAATGACAGTTTTCAGCTTCAGCTTCAGTTACAGCCTGAGTATGAGATTGAGTTTTTCAATTTTCCTTTTTAATTGATTTGTTAATCTTTGAAATTGAAATTGAGTTGCTAAACTGATTCGTTTTAAAGATAATTGCCGGAGATTTGGCGATAAAGTTGACAACATGATTCACTAAATTTTTATGAAAGATTTTTAAAAAACCACTGTTTTTGGTTTTTGTTGCTGTTATCGTTATCGCTGTTATATTTATATAGTATGTACTTTCAAATTGGAAATTAAAAAACTCTGTAATTAACGCGTCTTAAATTCAAATTACGCCTGATAAGTATCAAGGGGGGAGTACCTGATTTTTTGCACTTACAAAAACACACACCCCAACAAAGGCAAAGACAAAGACAAAGTCAAAGACCAGTGATATTTTATCTGATTTAATAATAATTGCTTGCAAAGATAAGATATTTGGATCGTAAAATACGAACGCAAGCTAATTATTATTAATGTTCAGTTAACAAAAATACCAGCAGAGATGGAACTCGCATACCATTTGAAGCTGGTTAACTTTTAAAAATTCAAAAACTGGGATAAAAGTTTGTTCGCCTTCTGCTGGATTCGGAATTGATTCGCAGAATAACGTTCTTATCATTGAGGAGCTCATACGGCTTTTTTGTCAGTCAGTTGTGAAAATCATCGCTAATTCGCTTTGGCTTGAAGGTCTTGCGCTGAGCTTTTTCCTCGAATACTTGTAACGCAACTGCATCGGTACGTAGTAGCGTTCATGCTTCTGCGTTATAGCACGGGAAGGATGAGCGACATATAGAGCATTAGTTTCGCCTATTGGCACTAAAATGGCAAGACGAATTTCACGTTGATCTCTAGACTGACATCATTTTCACTGGTAACGGCAGAGTCAAGGTAAACAAATTCCATATTCAAGGTATAGTTGTAGGCCGTAACTTGGAATTTGATAGGCCGCCCTACTTATCGATTACATATGTTTCCTTTTGTCTTCATTGGATGTCAAATGCATCCTGGTAGACCCCTACTCTGTATCATTAAAGACAGCGATAACATCTCGTTTGTTACGTCCAATGATGGCTACGCAAGCAACTTTAAACTTTTGTGGAAAAGAGTGCTTTGTGCACGACACTAGGTATGATGCTGAAGAGGGGTGTAAAGCTGAAGAGGGGTCGCATTGCCACAAACCTTGCATGGCATTAAAAACCTATAGAAACGTGCTTTCCTACATTGACGGAGCTGCAGAGTCCTGCTGCACAACCTTTTTTAGCTTCGTAGGAAAACCGATAAAGATGTTGTGGCAAAACCGCGATCGCTTATTGGGCTATCAACTGCAGATGGTTAAGAAGATGGTGTATGTTTACTTGGTTGTCAAGAGCCTCCTTCAGCATTTAGCATAGTGTGAGTATCTGGTCAATGGTGGAATTAACAAGTCTGAAGTCACACCGAAAATGTTCAGTCTGTGCCTTGGTTAGTTCATTCACACAATACGCACGTAAGAACCTTGAATGCGATAATAGGGAAATATGGCATATACTCTTGTAGTTTACGCATAGCACGGGGTTTTTCTTTATCAAGACACTGAGGTTGTAATCGTCACGAATACTTCCGATACTTATGTGAAGTATAAATAGAAACAAATGTAACACGTGTTATATGCGGTAATGTTTAATAAAATTTTAAAATAAAATTGATTACTCAGTGTTATCAATTGAAGTGTTTTGTTTAATTCAGATAAATAGAGGAGTAACAAGAAAGAAAATTTAACAAAATTTTTTTTATCTTAAAATTTGAATCTTCGAATCCACTTGAAATAATCATTTTTAAAAAGTATCGACATTTCCGTACCTGATAATAATCGTGTGTGTAATCGTAAATATATTTTCACTTTTTTTTTCTTTTTTTAATCTATTTTAACACAACTTTTCTCTTGTTTTGTCTCTGTCTCTGACATTCTCTCGCAACACCCTTACTATGGAAATGAAATGCAAATTAATAAAACAACAACAATAACAACAAAATCTAAAAAGAACAGATGAGCGGCTGGTGTTAATGCGATAACACAATGAAAGTAAATATTTTTTAATAAAAAATAAAAAATAATCGAGATAAAATGTAGTACAACAACAACAATAACAATACAAAAAAATTCGAGAACAATAAAATTATTTACACTATAAATCAGCCAAAGAATGGGAAAATGAAAAGCACAGAGAGGCCTACTTCTCCCTACAGTATATGCTCAGATATCATCTCACCTTATAACACAAGAGCTAATCAATATAGAGAGTGAATGTAGAGAGTAAAGAAGAGGGGTTTCTTTTTTATAAGCAGTCTTGTCGATGTCTTAATATAAAGGGTAATCCATCTGTTGTTCTCAAAAAATAAAGCTATGATGCTTAATGTACGAAATACAATGTCATTTAAATAAACGCCTTTAGATTAATTGTAACAGTCAATCTCCTTTCACAGGTTTCGAGCGACGTATATTGAATTCAAAATCCATCAAGGTTAGGGGATCATTCGTGTAAACGCAGTCTCCTCTGATGTGGCCCTACAAAAAAAAAATTCTAATGTCGTCAAGCCACCGGCCAATTGACATAAAAAAGGCGGAATTGGTATTTCTGTCGACCTACTGATCGTGTTGCATGACTCGATTCACCGGATTATTCAAACTACATACCGTTTATAATATTCCACTGAGGGCCAAAAGAGGCCATCGACTTTGAAGTAACAGTTCATGCAGCTTCATTTTCGTAAAAATTCGGCCTCTAAATCGTACTTACTAACTTATGGTATTTGGCTATTATAATCAGGGTTAGGAGTACGACCTATCTTCTCTACACACCCATGGTATGTGTGTTAATATTTTGCATGAGTGGTTGTCAGAGCTGAGTTTTGAATTCATGAGCTCTGTGAATGCCGTCCACAGGTACTGTAACTTCAGCCTTATCTTCAAAAAAGTAATGCCTATCATGCCGTCTGACCAAAATGCGCACCAAACAGTTGCTCATTAATGATATATTTGCTTCTCAAGGATTACGCCACGATTTTCAGATCCCGAAATTTATAAATTTTGTGTCTTTCAGTTAGAAATGCTCTTCATAGCAGAAGATCCTTTTTTTCGATAAATTGGCATTGAGTTCACTTTGTATCGTTACCTATTAAACGAATTACCATGTGGTGTGGTTTGAGTTCCTCATTGAAGTGAATTTTATACACATAAAGGTGGAGGTTTTTTTTGCAGAATTGATGTTTTCGGCGACACTCTTGTTGACAGCAGCAATGTTTTCAAAAGTCCGATACAGAGGGGTCTTACAGTCATAAATGAAACATTATTCGAATGGTTGACAAAGTAGGTGCACTTTCTCGACTAAAAATTCTGAGAAATTTGCCAGTGGTCTCGGCATAACTTTTCAAATTTTTGTATTAAGTTTTTACTATTACAACAAGTTGTTCATAAAGAGTAAAGATATGGGACATCTATCAAATTTCAGAGTTGCTATGCACACAAAACAAATTGACCATAACTTTAAGAAGTGCGGTATTACTGAGACGATGTCTGATAGGTTTTAAATCTTTTTACTCATTCTTCTGTTATAAAAACGCTCCATAATTGTAAATGGCAAACCGTTCACTAAATAAATGACACTTTAGTGGCTTTCCAGGAAGACCATTTGGGAAACCATTACAGGTATAACCCGGTGTAGCGTGTGCAGCCAGTGAGAAATGTTTATTAACAGTTAGAGGAGGATACAATGAGAATATGTGTATAAGTTTGCCTGTGTCTGTCTGTGCCATAGATGTATACACTAAATCTATACAAATTTATTACGGCATTTATTCAAATCAAATTTTTCCAAATTAATAAATTTTTATTGAATTTTTTTTTTGTTTCCTTTTGTTTGTTTATTTATTATTATTGTTGTTTTTCGTGTTTATTTATTGTGAAATTTTTAGATTTTAAATTGAATTATAATACAATATTTTGTACATTTTTGTTGTTGTTGTTTTTTTCACTTTATTTGTTCAATTTCAATTTATTTTATTTGTTTTTAACTTTATTTGAATGCATCGTATTATTATTTATTATCTGTTCTCTAAAACGTTTTATTTTATTTACAAATTTTCTTTTTCATTTCATTGGATTTTATTTCAATTTTATTATTTATTTTATAAAGCGATTATCATTGTCCTCTTCTATAGGTGCTGTTGTCATTGTTGCCAAAGGGCATATAGTGATTCTAACTGTAAAGAAGAGGTCGTAGTTATGAGCTTAGTGATGGTGTTAAAAAGTATAGTTTTTCGCTTCACATTCCAAACGTAGTACATTGTTTCCTGATAAACTGATAAACAATTAAGTTTGCACAATGCTGTGTATGTGTTTGTGTGTTAGTGTGTGTGTGTCTGATTATTTGTGTAAATATTTCTCTCTAATGAAGTTCAATAGAATTTTATTATTATTTAACGATGACGTTATCGATTTGTTTTTCTAATTTTTACCTTTGTTTAGCTGGTGGTGGTGGTGGTGGTGGCGAGTAGAGGGATTTCTCGTGAAAATTATCATTAAAATTCTAATTATTTCAATAAGTAATTGCAAGCAGGTGGTGTTTTTGTTGTATCAGTAATTGAGTACCCGGGGAAAATTGTTTGTTTGTTCGCCCCATAGGGAAAATTATTTTAAAGTGGTGGTGGGGTATTCATTGTGTTTTAATTACATTGTGTTTTTAAATTTACATTACAAAGGGGGTTGAGGTGAATTTTAGAATGATATTCTATGATTCCTTTTTCAAATAGGAATAAATTAAGCGAAATTTATTAAAAAAAATTAAAACTTCAGACAGAGGCATTTGCAGAGCAAGTATAAAACTGCTTTGAATGGGAATTAGCCATGATACATACATACATACATACATACATACATACATAATTGTTATTACAACCCTTCAGTCAGGATTACGGCCTAGCTTCTCACACCACTCATGTTGTGTGCGTTAATTTTATACGTGAGTGGCGGGACCTACAGTTTAACGTCGACTCCGAACGACAGAATTTTGAGAAACTTTTTCATGGCAGTTTATTTTACTCTCAGAGTTTTTGCCAGAAATCTGCTGAGAGGAAGTCGCCTAGGAATTATTTTTTTTTTCATATTTTCATTTTTTTGATGTCTGACCTGGGATACGAACCCGGGCTTTACGAATAGTAAGCCAACACACTACCTACTACACCACGGCGACTTCATTAGCCATGATACACTTTGGCAAAGTGATCAGTTGTGAGGTCTAGAGATTCCCATCACTTGAACAAGACAACCCATTAAGTGTAATCGGAGTTGGTCAACTGCCATATCCTTGCTTGGCAGTAATTTTTTGGTAAACCTTGATATCCTTACCATATAGTTTGGAGCTTGCAATTATAATACGTCAAGCAACCAAGGTGTATACACTGTGAAGTGTAATAAGGAATATACGAATTGCCATGAAAAGACAACCGTTTATAGGAATAAATTGCTATGCTTAGGCTACAAAAACTTTCCCTGAGGAGTACATCGCATGATCAGGCATATCGCAACGCTACCGCAGGGGAACAATTTGAACGTATGGGAAAATGCTTTCCTCTAATAAAGTAACGTACGTGTAACGTGTTAGTGGTGACGGGAGAAAAGAAGGGAAGACACCGTCATTTTTGAATCAAAAATTTAAAGACGCAAGTGTGTGGATATCGAGATGCTCCGAGGTGTGGACATTTTCCTTAGGGACACAGCTTCAGAGATGGGAATACAGATAGTAAGACACAAGTGCGGGTGTTCGTTACCAAGGTAAAATATAAGGAAACTCGCAAGTATTTTTTCACACGATAGTTAAAGCTATCATAAGAAGAACTCACATCAACTAGCACAGGAAGTACAAAATACAAGATAGTAGTAGTAATACTATCTGATATACAGACCTTCTCCAGAGCATTCGGCACGTTTAAGTTTAATTCGAGAATAGGATGGGATATTCTGGGCAAGCTAAACGAGCTAGAAGTAGGCTAGTAGGAGATCAGCTTGTAAGAAGGCCTCCTTGCCTCTGAGATAACCATAACTTTTCTGTAGAGTAGGAAGAAATGTTTGGAAGAGAGACGGAGACAATTGCGTTCGAAGCAATTTAAGCTACTGTTGGTTAAATACAATGAGTAGACATTTAAGTCATGCATCAGACTACCCAGGAGTAGCTTGAGATTAGGACAGGTTTTTTGAATACTTGCTCCTTGTGATGAGGATAACGAATTATCAGAACGCATACTTAATAATTGTGCAACTTTAATGCAGAAAGATCTGTGTAAGGTACTAAGCAAATACTAAGCTTTTTAAAGTTTAAATAACCAAATAATACAGTAATTGTACACATAGTAATACGCTCTTTAATTACCTAAACTACACTGTACTCTACTCTAAACATATGCTGCATTCAATTGTAAAAAACTTACTCCAAATAAAAACAAAAACTAAAAATCTGAAGTTCTTAAGAATTATGAACAAAAAAATACGTTTGAATGCATAATAAAACACTCGCACACAAAATACATACAAAGGAGAAGAAGGAGTAGACATATGAAACTTGAACTCGGAAGTAAGAAAATCAAAAATGAAGAGAAACTTTTTCCACTGGGTTAATGTGCACACATGTGTTATTAATGCTGAAGTAAAAGGCAAACTACAGGTATATGTCGGTGTGTACACATGTATGTACGTATGTACGATCATTGATATTCCCTTCAGTGTAAATTATTTAATACAACCCGGATGAAGAGTATTTTCCAGCTAACATTTCTTACTAGGGAATCATTGAATTTGTTGCCTTCACATGGCAAAACTATAACAATTTGTCAAATCAAAAAGGAAAAGACAGGCAAATTAAAAAGAGAAATTCTCTAGTAAATCATAACGGAGAATAGCGTTTGAAAATCATAAAGAATTTTCTTTTTTATGCAAAGAATCCTGGCGTTTAATTGCTATGTTTCTCCTTCCGCCTTTTTTTTTTAACAATTTTGTGGCAATTTTTCTTCGGCGCTTTCTTTTGCTTTTGTCGTCATCATTATTTATTATAAATGACTGGCAACAATTGAAAAAAACCAATCCAACCAACCACTCAGTCAACCAGCCAGCCAACTGGTGCATCTAAACAGGCAACTTATCAATCATTCTAAATGACATTCCATCGACAAATACTGGCACAAAATAAATGACATTTAAATCAATATGTGCTGCAGCCATAAACATTTATTCACATGACGATTTAATTAAAGGTTTGAATACAAATGGCAAGGAGGAACCACAGTATATGCTGTGTTAGCTTAAATTGGTTTTCATTTTCGATAAAATTATGCGGTTATGATGATTAATCATAGCTGCCTAGCCATATTGGTTGCGATATAGAATAGAGATTTCTGTGTATAGCAGAATAGCACAGAGAAACTTTTATTTCAGAATTAAGATATAAAGTGTAGACCCACAGTGTTACATCGTTTGTCAAAAAATTTGCTCTTGGGCATATAACTTAATAGTGCACGGTTTTGTTAACAAATATAAAACGCACGTTAAGAAATGTACGCACCGAACTAATTTCTTCTAAGTACTTGGCAATCTTTCAGCTCCTCATTTTTAGGATGAGCAACCAATTAAGTCAGGTTTAGTTACTCTGATCGGAAGTGAAGTTTTTTCCATGGATTGAAACTAATGACAATCGGACTTTACTGGCTTTGTGCAACACTACATCCACTGTTTTCAAAACACATAATTTTTTAACCGGTCAGGCAATATGTTCGTCCTGATGGAATATTACGGCTTTGTGTCTGGTTGCATATTTTTTTTGGCAATGCTTATACGAAGCATTTATGTACTTTGCATTTGTGTACGATTGCTGCTCATCTGCTCGATGGAAACAGTTAAAAGGAGCATATATGAGTATATCGAGATTCTCAGGAGTCCGGAAATTTTATTAAAAAAATACAGCATCGAACGGAGTAGAGGAAGTAGTAGGAAAAGTGCTGAAGCGTTCGATATCCGAGTAAAATATTCTGAACTCATAGGGAAACACGCAAGTATCTTTTAAGCGGAGTCTACTACATTGAAAGATGTCTTCAATTTAACATGGACTGGACAGTACATAACAATACCGTCATCGGAGTATTCGGCACATGTGAGATAAACTCTAGAAAAGTACAGGACTGCCTGGGCAAACTGAATGAGCTAGGTAGTGGGAATGAAGTCGCCCCTGCTGCTTACTACATTAAATGGGAATTCATGGCAATAAGGAGGGAGGGACCTTCTACGCCACTAATAGCAGAAGAACCCTTCTGTAGACTGAAAACAGCTATTTTGATGAGTATACTCGGCGAAAACAAGGAAGATAGAGAAAGGCAGATAATCCTTTCAAGCCAAGAGGATTTGTAGCAATCTCAATGATAATAGATTTGAATCCAACTTCGGACTACCCAGAAGTGACTGAGTGAAGCTAGATAAAACGCTGGCTGTCAGACCGAGTACCAAAGAAGATTTTTTTCAGAATAGGGATTGCTTCAAGCGTTGAGGAGAGGCTGAGGACAACATTCTGTTGTTTGTCGGAATAATAGGATTGGAGAGCATATTATGGGGATATCCTATATTAATTGAGGCAAGTTTCTCACCACTACGATCAATACAAAAACTCGATATATTTTCGGAGAGGACAGTGTTTGTGGACAACGACAGTTGACAACCATATTTTACTGCTACTGAACACCAATTACCTGCTTTGCTGGAACGCAATGCATTTTTGTTCAATCCTTTGTTCCCAGGCAACTGCAGATAATAACGCTATCATTCTAAAACCTGCTCTAAAATTTATTAATAACACAAACCCTGTGTACCTACATATGTAAATAATACGCCATCTTTTGTGAATTCTAATTCTATTCTTTCAAGTTAGTTTTCCTCTGTAGGAAATCCTATTAATCAAAGCTTACTTTGAATTGATTTTCTCAGTCTTGAATTAAAATCCTCTTACTGTGCCTACGAATTAATTCTTGTGTTTAATGTAGGTTTTTAGGAAGGAATACGTAGACAGACTAATGAACGTCCTCTTCATTACACAAACCTAAAGAAAAAACCGTAAAAGAAAATAAAAGTTTGTAAATGAAACAAAAACTACAAACAACAGTTTTAGGAACAGAATTTGCTAATTAAACATACAGCAACAGGAACAGCAGCAGCTGCTGCAAATCCTGCTTGTTAGCATTTCTGGTACCTGCCTTTAAATTTCCTCAAAAAACATTGAAAGCCACATATGAAAATATTAAAAACGAAGAAAAACGCCTACAAGTATGCAACTGCACACATTGTACCATAACAACACCAACACCACCACCAGCACCACCACCGACACACATAATATTACATGGAAACTACACAATATTACAATATTAGTTTCCTCTCTAGTTTCGTATCGTTTTGTTTCGTTCTTTTTTTGTGTGCGAGAGAGGGAATGCATAAATGCGTGGGCATTATACAGGCATGTGTGTATGTAGGAGAGTGTAGGCAGTGTTTACAAAATTTTAATATTCTCTCTGCTTTACTTATTAACTTATTTTCATTCACATCCATGTGCTTGTATGTGGTGCGTGTACTCACTATGTGTATAGTGTTTCTCTTTAATATGGCAGAGCGTATCTACCGTTAGGTGTAGTCGTCTATGCATGTGTGCGTGTGTATTACTACAGCATATGCATGTATTTAAAATCTTTAATGAGATTTGTTTTCCCTTAAAAAGAAAATAAAAGAAAATCTTTGCCTCGTAGTTAATGCCCTCTCTCTCTCTCTCTTTCTCTCTTCCTGTGTGTGTTGTTGCATTTCACTTGTCTTTTGCCTGTGCTCTTTTACTTATTTTTGATTTACAACTGACAAGGTAGAAAATAAGTCAATCAGAGTAAAGAAGAGCAAAAAAAAAAGGAGAAAACAATGCTCATACCACTACAATGTTATCAGGAAAAAGTTTTCACTTTAACGACTCTAAACACGTATGTGGAAGCATGTGTATGTGTGTAGTTTTTTTTCTTTAAATGTTAAATCAAATCAGTTTTATTAGTTAGACAAGAGCATTACCATCTTCTCCACCAGAGCTAAACAGCAGAGTAAAAATATGGCAAAAATTATTTCACAAATTTTTTACTTCTTCTTTCCTTTAAAATCCTGGAAAACTCAAAGTGACACTTTTAGTTGAAAAAAATAATACGAACACTGGAGTGGAAGAGCAAAAGACAGGTTTAAATAAAAAATGGAAAAAAAGAAACTTATTTTTTTATACCCGGAAAAACCAAATGTGTAATGCATACTTGATTCATTCATTCAAAATAAAAAAATAAAAAAAATTTTTTTTGAGGAAAAAAGAAATTTATTCTGGGAAAAAATTGTCAAGAGAAACAAATAAATGGTATGGTATGGTGTGGTATTGGGCATGGCATGAAAAGTTGAATGATGTCGTAATTCAATGTTTTAAAAAACTTTTCGACATTTTTTTTTCGTTTTTTAACATGATTTTTTTTCTTCATTCTAATGCACTGTGGTTGTGTAAGTTTTGTAGTTTGAGGCCTATTTAAAAAACAAAAAAACAAAATATGTCAAATTGCAAAAAAAAAAACAATCTGGAGACATTTAAATGACATGTGTCTCTCATGCTTGTTAAAGTGCTTGCGAATATAGAGTATTCCCTTACATTTACGAGTGGTTTTTTCCTTTTTTTTTTGTTATCAAAATTCTTAAATTATGCCTCTACTGAATACAGTAGAATAGGCAAAACTGCAGTGATTTCATCAATTGAAGTGTGGGAGAGCATGGAAGTGAGTGGCAGCTGTGCTAGAATCAAAACCACATAAAATTGACTGACAAGTTCGGATTAACCGGTCTTGACAGTCAGTCATTGATTCACTGAATAAATATAGTTTTCTCTTTAATTTAATTTTAAACCATTTAATCATTGCCGTTAATAATACAAATAATTTTTCTTTCTCTTTGCAGGTAATTTTGTAATCCAAATACATGCGTTCATAATCAAATATTCATTCATTTCAAGGTAAATTTTGTTTAGAAAACTAATTTTGATTTTATTCGTTAACATTGTCTCTGTTTTCAACGTTACTCTGGTTATTATATTATTATATTAAGTTTATCAATATAACAGTATTGGTATACACTAGGTCTGTAGGTCATAATATGATCAGATATTGTCTGCGTGTCTTTCGAAAACTCTAATTTAATATCTTATAGTGCAATAGCAACCTCATCATTAAATTTATGACGATAATCTTGTTCTTTGAAACTCAATCATCATTTCCAACTCAGAATATGGGATATCAGGAGTGAGGACGAAAAAAATTTGCATATACATTTCACTTTAGAAAACTAACTAAACCTGATTTCAATTCTGACATAAATTACGGAAAGTATTGTTTGCACGATGCCGCCGCTGATCTAGTAGGTAGTGTGTTGGCTTATTAGACGTGAGGGTACTGATCAATCCCCAGATCAGGCATCTCCAGCAAAATGAAATATGAAAAATATTTTTGCAGCGACTTCCTCTCAGAAGATTTCTACCAAAAAACACCGAACGTAAATAAAAATTCCCATTAAAAGTTTCACAAAATTCCCCCGTTCTAAGTCGATTTTAAACTCTAGGTGCCGCCACTCTCGTATAAAATTAACACAAACAACATAAGTGGTGTGAGAGAATGACCAATTATGTATGTATGTATTGTTTGCATGAAAAGGTACAATACTATTAAGTTTTTAATAGGTCCTAACAATTTTTTTTTATGATTATTGGGGCTTTTATGATTTATTGGGGCTTTTATTGTGGTTTTTAGGGTGCCTACATTTTTTTCACACGAAATGTTGCCTTAATATACGAAAGCCACGCATATCGGCAAACAGATAGGTTGAACTATCTCGTAATCATTTTTTATAAGAAATCCTTTTGCAAACTTTAGCGTTTTTGTGTCGCCTTTGGCTACTAGGTAGTGTGTTCGCTTACTAGACTGGTTCAAATAGTAGCTTAAACATCTCGGAAAAAAAATTTCTTCAGGGAGTTCCTTCCAACAGTCTTCTGGCAAAAACTCTCAAAGCAAATAAAATTGTCATGAAGAGTTTCTAAAATCGGTCGTTGAGAGTCGACAATAAACAGTTTTTCTCACCATTCATCGATAAAATTACCCAACCACCTAACATGAGTGGGATGAAAAACTGAGTTGTTATCCTGGCTAAAGGGTTGTACATCTGTTTAGTACATTTTGTACTTTAAGTATGTAAAGATCAACTTCTTTTTTTCTAACAAAAGTCACGCAATATTCCCTATTTTATTATGCAGTTGTATGATTAAAGTATTTTTAAAGAATCCTTATTCTTTTCCTCCTCTCCTGGGGTCTACAAACTCTCTCTTTCTTCTACTACTTCAAAAGCTTTTTTTGAGTAAAACCTAGAAGCTTAACCTTTGGTTTCTGTGAACGAAATGGACTTTTATTGAAAATTTCAATTATTCGCTTACGCGAGCTATTCCTGTTCGATGCCCATTTTCAAAAACTCAAATTCGTAATGCAAATGAAACTTCATACGTGTTTACTGAGAAAGAGGATTTACAAAAACAAAGTAACGTACTAAAAGATATGAAACTCGAAGTAAACACAAATTTTTCAGTGCACTCTCTTTATGTACCTCTAACACCAGTCTATTGATTTTACTGTCTGGCGAGTGTTTCAGAATGTATCAGAAAATTTCTCGTCTCTACTCTGCTTAATAGGGTTTTAAGGTTTGCAAAATTTATCACAATCTTGTTACATTCCGTTTTGTGATACCAGTGATCTTTTTATCTGCGCAATGTCTCATCGAAACGCGATAACACTGTCGAAAATAGCTGTTTGCTCAGTTCAATTTTAAAGGTTTTAGGGAATTAAAGAAATCAACTGTTTGGAAATCAACTGTGACAAATGAATGCTTAATCATTTGTATTGTTACATGTTTACCTTTTGAAAATGTTTCAAATATGAGCTCGTAGATTACAAATAAAATAAAAATTAATTTGTGTTTAGTTTTAATTAAATTCTTTATTGTTTGCACAATTCTGTGTGCCACTGTTCACAACTTGATGTAAACAACAACAACTGCTTTGCATAAACAATAACAATTATTAGACAATTGTTCGACAGATCTTTGTAACGGAGATCTTCAAACCACGATTACTTTCTTCAGACACACCGTGATTACTGAACTTTTACTAACTTAGTTGCCCGCTTTACCTTGCCTTTTATACGGCAGAGTGAACAGTCTTAATGAATCTTCTTGTAGGCGAATATTCTCGGCTTCGACTTCTCGAGAAATGTAAACATCGTTGTTTGATTATTGTTGTTTGTGTATTTTGTTTACATTTATTCTTGTAGTGTATGTTGTTCCATTTTTGTTTACTTGTTTATCATTTTTTATGTTAGTGTTTTGTTGGTATACAAACACCAAAACACACCAATTAGATTTTTCCATTTTCGTAACACTTTTTTGTATATCCTCAGAACGTTACATAAGTTAATAGGCCTCTTCTAATGTTCGCTTCCGAGTTCTAACGCTTATGAAGTTTTTATTTATAATTTTTAATTTTTTTTTCAATTTTTTTGGAGTCTTAAGCAACAAAGCATTTAAACCACTGTCCTTGATCTTTCTAGCAAAAATATGCTGAAAAAAATGCAGGAAAAATATGCTCAGAGTGCACTTCAATTCGAGTAAGCATTTTTGGTAATAGTTTTCCCCCGGTTGGTTTGCAATTGTTTTCAAACGGAAATGCGTTTATTTTTTGTTGCTTTTTTTCTTTAGAAAATAGAACATGTGTTACACGAATTTACTTCCATTTCGTGAAATAAATTGCAATGCTGCTCCTTCTATTTTTTTTTCTCTCACTAAAATGTTTACACACACTGCTATGCACTCTATTAAATGTTGAAGCACTTTATACGCGTAAATGCTCGGAACCTAGTAATAGACAGCCAGTAAAAAACGCAATGAAAGGAAAAAAAGAAAACAGAAATTTTCCTCTCCCTTCTTATTTTTGTTTTCTTTGTTTTGGCGGCTTAAATATATTAAAACGGTTTCAAAAACATTTCTTTTCTTTTTGTTATTTTTCTCTGCTTGCTTTAACATGTGGCATGGAAAATAAAAATAAAAGAGAGTGTGTGTCTGAGAGAGAGAGAAAAAGAAACGGTAAAAATAATGGTTAAAAGACTTTTTAGCCGAATGAAATAAACAATAAAGTTAAAATGTCACCATAAATCCTAGAGGTTGTTAAATATATTTTGGCAGAATGTATGTGTGTGTGTTTGTGTGTATGAACCCAGGAGAGTAGAGAGAGAGATTGAGGATGTGAGAATGTGAAAAAGCGGGTGTATTTGTCCGCATACCTTTACATTTCTGTAGGTGTGTGTATTTATATTTATGTATTGTTAGCGATGGGGTTTAACAAAAACAATAACGATAGCATTATACATACATTCACAGCCATTCGTTTGACCGCAGTTGTTTTTTTTTATTGGCTAAAAAATATTAAATAACATTTAAATCAATATTTTTGAAATTTCTGAAAACCAGTCTTTACTTTTAAAAGTAACATCTAATGTCGTATTATTCTTAATAGCATTATGGAGAATCTGTCCTTTCTGTAGAACTTTTTTCGTTCGGAACAAATTCGAAAAAATTAGCGAAACACTGGTTTGAACATCAAGTTGCAGAAATTAATGACCTTTTTTTACTGCGGTCAAACGAATTTCTTATTAAAAACAGCACAGCAATGAATATTTATAGTTAAATGTCGTTAGACTAAGAAGTGTATTTTTTTTTTTATTACTAAGTAAAGTAAAAAATTCAGAACAACAAATTAAGTGCGGTCAAGCGATTGTCTATGATTGTAGAAGGGGGCTACGAAACATACATAAAAAGTAATCAAAGTAATCAAACCACATAGAACGCAGAAAAAGAAAAACGACATTAGTTGATTCGTCAAAAATAAAATCAAATTCTTATTAAGAAATGAATACGAAAGTTAATATTATTCATGATGACTGTAATAATTAGCAGAACTCATTTGCATTTGCAGTACAGTAGCCATGGGCTGTAGTATAGTAGCTATAGTGCGATCAAATTCTGTAAATAGGAGAAATATTGGATTTCATTTTACTATACCTTGTTGTTGTTTAAAATGTCACAAACATCGGCTTATACAACTACAAAATCAACAGCAAAATATACCCAGCACTACCGCCACGACCACTACATGCAGTGATGCAATAATTTTTCAAACAATTTTGTGGCAGAGGTCATTGCAGACAATATACGTATACAGACAGTGCTTGAGTGTATGTAGTTTTGTAGCATCTAACGGCGGACCATATTCAAAACAATTGTTATAAATCACGCAAAGAGCCAAAAAAACAAGACAAAATAAGACAAAACAAGACACAAAAGGAACAATATGAACTTGCACTAGAAGTAAAAATAAACTGTAAATCTTATTGTGCTAGTGCTTGTGATCTCGCCATTTACTCCTTCGTCTGGTATAGCTGGGCATAAAGCCATTATTCTCTTTATTTCTTTCTACCATACTTACACTCTCAAACAAACGCATTTTGCTTTTGTTTTATTCACCATTCACTGTTATTTTTTGCCAACGTAAAACAACAATAAAATTCAAAGCAATAAAATTGTTTCATGGTGTGTTTTAACATCTTTGGCTTTGCAAATGTATTAAAAAACAACAACAACAACAATAAAAGGTAAACAAAACAAACAAGTCCGTTGCAAAAGAAAAAGCATAGTAATAGCAACAATAACAACCTCGTCTATTAACTCAAGTGGCTAAATTCCTCAAACAGGGAGAGAGTATTTCCCTGCTGCTGTTACTTTGTTTTTTTTTTAATTTTTTTCGAGAGCACATTAGTTTTGCAACACGGGAGAAGAAAAATAAGACATGGTGTTTAAAAATGTTCCTTCCACTCCTGTAGTCATTCCAATTTATGTTTCATTTCTTTGGAATGTTTTTTCCAACTCTCTTACAACGCGTTGGTTTTATTGTGGCTTTGAACATTTTAACTCTAATGGCTTCAATATACATTTAATTTCTGTTCGTTTTAATTCGTTCTCTCTCCCTTCCTCCCTCTGTTTGTTTTTTATTTCTCACATTTTCCATTTTAATGGCTGGTCACTGGTCACACATGCACTTCAGGTTAAGTACGTATTTTATTGCATTTGCAATTAAAAAAATAAAAAAATAGAAAAAATAAACGAGTATCACTCGTTAAAAAAAAGAAGGGGGAGAAAGTAAGAGAGATTATAAAACTACACCTCAGCCATGAATAATTTAAAGTGTGTGCGCGTGGTGCAATTGATGTTGAATTTTAATCGCACTTCTCTACGTATAAGTGTGCCATTGGCTTTAACGTTATTAATCATACGTACTGGGGGAGAGTACGTGTACACTGTGTAGTGTATGTAGTTCCTTTCAAATGCATTTTTCCGAATTAATTTGACTGGAAATTGTATTACAAGTCAACAAAATTAAAAACTATAGAAACGAGAAAAAATGTGAAAATAATTTTGCTTTTTATTTACCTGGACACATTAGCTTGGGATTAAACGTGTAAAATTGGCTTTTTTTAAATGAATTTTTTTGTCATAAAAAAGGGCAATTATTTCTGTTAATTGTTTTGGTTGAAATGTTTTAATAAAGCAATTTATGGCGGGTTATTAAAATATTTTTGCTGATTTTTAATACAGAAAAAACTTATTTGAAATCCTAAATTACTGTTCTCGAATAGAGGACTTTGGTGTGCATTGTTATAAGTGATTTCTATAGCAACTTACTGCCAGTGTTACTTACCGCTCTATATATTAGTCATGTACTTTCGATCTGGCAACTTTTATAATTGTATTGTTGGTTTGTTGTTGTTATTTTTGTTTTTTTTTTATCTTTTATGATCTTTCTAAAAATGCATTAATAATGAACATTGTACCGTTGAATAAACCGCTATTCGTTAATGTTGTTTGTAGAACTCAATCTGACTTGTTTTCTGAGCATTTGTAAGCCATACCAGTATGCCTCCGTCATGTGAAAGCAAAATTTTACACTGCGAGCTACTCACACTCTGACCCTATCTATCCTTGTTGGAGACAAACCTCCTTTGCCTTGATCACGTTTAACGGAAGGTGTTCAAATACAAAATCCATTGCAAACTGATAAACAGAGTACGTAGGCAGTTACCATTCCTTCGGTCTTCAGTGTCTGCTACACGTAATTTGCTTCTCTGTGATCTTATATTAAAGCAGTGAACTTAGATGGTAATAATAGGGCACAATATCGTGGACAAACCTTGACTATGGAAATCCTACAAATATGGGAATTCATAGGCAGATTCCTGTCGACCATATGATTTCATATAATTTTGTGGATAAGAACTTTTATTTTAGGATTTCAATTATGAAGTTCCGGTCTGATTATACGGCGGTTGCTGATGGAAGTCTTGACTTGCGTACCGATTACTCCAATATGATGGACAAAGTGAGCTGTAGAATATATATTAAGTGTTGTGATATCAAACTTTTCTGATCACTGGGGTGTTTTCCAGATGAAGGTCATGGTCATATTGAAAACTGTGCCGAATTAGTCGGATTATGGAACTTTTTCTGAAGTAGCAATCCAGTTCCTAAAGAACGACACTTCGATGTTAGTTTTCATTTTTCAATGCGAGGCATTTCTTGCCAAATTTGTGGCCCATTCATAGGTACATCTTGCATGGTTCCCAGGACATGGAAAAATGCATTGCTGGTGAGCTGATCAGGGCGGGTACGAACTCGCATTCTTCGGCAGGTTACAGGGCATAGATGTTCTGATTTTTTTCGGCAGAAGGCTAAACTTCATTGGCAGCAGACGTGACAGATTGCTAAGCCTTGCTGGACTGATATGGATAAAAAGAGAACTATTTGCCTTCTTTTGATCAATCGATCTGATTGTCGTATATTCTTATGTTCCATGGCCGTGATCAAGCTATTGTCCTTCTCGAAGGCAGTCGATAGTTGTGGCATACATTCAAATGATTTCTACAGCAGTTATCGATCTGGGGAGAAGGACGAGACTATACGTGACGTCATATGTCACTGCTCAGCTTATGCCACAAGGAGGCAGATGTTCTAGACATCTTATTTTCTGTCATCTTTAAATGTAAAAATGGTTGCGAGATACATTTTGGAGTGAAGTTGTATTCCGATTTTTGATTTCAAGCGGGACCTTATCATTGAGGAGGGCCCGTCACCTAATCTAATCAAAAATATCTTAGTTTTCATAGTTTACTGCTTCTTTTTTTCAATCCTTTGGTTAAACTTTGTTTGCAAATATTGTTATGGGGTTTTGTATTATAAAAAACACGGTGGTAACACTGGTGCTAGGGGATTTGTTTATTGGTAACGTTTTTTGTGTTTGTTTTTAATTTAATTTTTCTATTGATTTTGTTACTCAAATACATACATTCATCATCACACATGTACATTTAAATAGAAACTGGTTTGGTTTTGTTGCTCCTCAATTTGTCTGTCTATAAAAATGAGGGAAAATAGAGAGAAAAGCACGGTCACTATTCCAATATTCCGGTATCAGCAAGCAACTTCAATTATCTTTAAACTTTAGTTTTCTATTCAATTTTATTTTATTACAGTACATGTTTTGTTGCTATGACTTATTGCTGTTGCTATTGTTGTACTCGTCTTGTATGATTTTATCCTTTTAGTTGTTGCCTTTAAAGAAAACAACACGTATTTTTGTAGCAACATTTTATATCAACAACAGAATCCATTAAACGAAAATAAAAGATTGCCAAATAAAAAAATAAAAAATGGGAAAATTTTCTTTCCCTAAAAAATATTTTCCCCCATTTTTGTTGTTGTTGTCTGTTATTGTACAGCTAAAAGCGAGTTGTGTAGCGCAATGTATTCTACTGAACCTGATTGACACATATCCACGCGTCTATACTCTTTCTTTCTCTCCATCCCTCTCTCAAACACTTTTCTTCTTTTTTTGTGTGTATGTGTGTCTTTTTTTTTTTTTATAGCTTTACGAGCTAAAGGTTGGGAATCTTCGAAAGACATTGGTAGCCCGGCCTACCAAAGTGCACGATTCGCCGCAAGACTTACTCTCGGCTTGCTAAACGCATACGTACTAAACCCAACCTAGTTCGTCACACTTCCATTAAGTCGCCCCCCCGGGACCACAATCAAGTATTACATCGGGGGAGGTAAAGATTCAGCGAGTGCTGCTATCCATTTCTGCTATTCTTGCTCTCTCTATTATTCTCTGTTGTACTAAAACTTCCTTCGCGAATAAACATACCGCGTTCCAGTTTTCGCGCGATGTTAACATCAGGTTAACCACGTTATCGGGAGTCACCTGGGAACCGATCGTCCTCTCAAGGAAATTTCGTCGGAATTCGTAGCGCGGGCAAGTAAAGAATATATGCTCCGCTGTTTCACTTGTATCCAGACATGATGGACACGCTTCATCCACGTCATGCCCATACTTGTAAAGGTATGTCCTATAGCATCCGTGGCCCGTTAGGAACTGAGTAAGGTAAAAATTCACCTGGCCGTGCTTCCTTCCAGTCCATTCTTCTATATTCGGTATCAGTCTGTAGGTCCATCTTCCCTTTGTGGAAGAAGTCCACTCGTGCTGCCACCTATTCATTACATCATCATTCACCTGGTCAGGGTGCACTAGCCCCGTTCTCCTACTTATTAAACGTTTTCTCCTCTCTATCTCTACCAACATTCGTAGCGGCATCATTCCCGCTATCACCAAGGCTGCATCCGTAGATACTGTGCGAAAGGCAGAAATTACTCGGAGGGCAGATCTCCTGTAGGCCCCATCAACTCCTATTCTATATGTCTTCTTATCCATGGCCTCGGCCCATATAGGGGCTGCATATAGAGCAATCGATCTAACCACTCTCATCAGCAATTGCCTCTTCTCCTGTCTGGGACCTCCCAAGTTGGGCATTATCCGCGCGAGTGCGCCCGTTGCCGCCGCACACTTCCTACTAATATACGTCAGGTGCTCCTTGAATGTGAGTCTGTTGTCAATCATAACTCCTAAGTACTTGATAGACTGCTTCGATGTTATCCTTTGTTCGCCGACAGTTATGGTGATGTATTCCATTTTCTTTCTACTGCTTACTAATACGACATCCGTTTTATGATCAGCAAGTTTCAGACCTATACTCGCGATCCAGCTTCTAACTCTGCTAACTGCCGCATTGGACGTTCGTTCCAAATTATCAAGGTGTTTACCCCTCACCACGAGGGCTATATCGTCCGCAAATCCGAATATTTGTGCGCCCGTAGGAAGCCTAAGCCTCAGTACACCATCATACATGGCGTTCCATAGTATTGGGCCCAGCACCGAACCCTGTGGTACCCCTGCTGTTATTGCGTATGACTTTCTGCCTTCGTCTGTATCATACAAAAGTACCCTATCCTTAAAATAGTCCACTATGAGTTCCATCAAATATCCAGGTACGCTCCTCTCATCAAGTGCAGCCAGGGTGGCGTCCCAATCTGCCGAATTGAATGCGTTTTTGACATCCAGGGTGATGATTGCGCAATACTCCTTATCACCTTCAAACCAGCGGTCACCGCTGATGGCCTCTTTCGCTACGGTAATGACCGCCTCCATTGCGTCCACTGTGGAGCGCCCTTTTCGGAAGCCAAATTGGCGATCCGACAGGCCGTCTCTCTCCAATATCGTTTCGAGTCTTCTACATATTATCTTCTCCAGCAGTTTACCTACAGTATCAATCATACAAAGTGGGCGGTAACCTGTTGCATCCTGCGCACCGTTGCCCTTCGGGATGAGAACCAACCTCTGTCGCTTCCATATCCTTGGGAATTTCCTCTCCTGAATGCATGTATCAAATACTTTCCTAAACACCTCAACGTTGTTCTCTATAGCCACCTTAAGTGCGACGTTTGGGATTCCATCAATTCCCGGAGCCTTCCTGAGTTTCATTTCCTTCCAGACTGCATCGAATTCCTGGCCGCTGACTTCAGGAATGTCATCGTGCGACATACTGTCTCGCACAGCATACGTGATCTCGGCCCACTCCGGAAAGAGGCCTTCAACAATTGACTGCAGCTTCTCCGCGCTTTCCGTGGCCGGTGGTCGAAAGCAATTCAGCTTCCTCATTACCACCTTATATCCCGTGCCCCAGGGATTTTCATCCAAATCGGCACACATTTCCCTATAGCACCTTCGTTTGCTCCTGTCAATGGCCCAGTTAAGGTTGGCTCTGAGCACTTTGTATCTTTCCCGAAGTTCTGTGAAGTCATTGCGACCCCTTGCTCTCTGGAATATCCTCCGCGCTCTATTACATTTCCTTCTTAATTCAGCTATCTCCGCGTTCCACCAATAAACGTGTTTCCTGCCTGGCAGGTGAGACTTCCGCGACATAGACGCACTGCAGGCTTCCGTTATACAGCGCATAAGTTCCACCGCCATGTTGTTTGCGCTTCCGGTCACCCGAATGTCGCTCATCGCGAGAACAAAGGTTTCCTCATCAAAAGTAGAGTCCCTCCACAAGGGATTAGGAGGGGCGGCAGTAGTGGGGTTCACTGCAGCGCGTTCCTGGATATCAAAAATGATCGCCCGATGGTCGCTATGAGTGTAGACATCGGCCACAGTCCAATTCGATGTCGTTGCCAGTGTATCGCTGATGAATGTTAAGTCAATCTTAGAACTCCTTCCATTTCTCGAGAATGTATCAATCTGCCCACAGTTGAGTAAGACAACCTCCAGAGTTGCAAATGCGTCAAGCAGGCTCTCACCTCTTGGGTTCGTGTACGCTGAACCCCATTCCACTGCCCATGCATTAAAGTCCCCGGCAATCACCACGGGTCTTAGATTTCTGGCCTCGCGAACGATGTCGTCCAATCTGAGTCTGTACTCCTCCATTGATAAGCTGGGGGGGAGATAACAGCTGAAGAAATGTACCCCATTAACAGTGCATTTCACAAAGCCTTCTCTCCTGTTGTCAACATTTCCCACTGGGAATTTACCGCATGACCATATCGCTGCCTTGTTGCATTTACTGGTAGCCCAACGCTGATTGTCAGGTGCCCTATAGTGTTCACTCAAAATCGTAAGGTCTATTTTCTGCTCCCGGACTGTCTGCTTAAGAAGCTCCTGCGCCGCTTCGCAGTGGTTCAAATTCAGCTGCAAGATCCTCATTTTCCTATGTTCATCATCCTCCGCCGAGCTGCCAGGTACTGTGGACACTTAGGTCCCCCCGTGACATGTTTTGAGTCCACATTACGCTCGCTCCTACAGATTAGGCAGTGAGGGTCACCACTACAAGTTTTGGCAAGGTGGTCTTGCCCTCCGCACTTGAAGCAGTGTTTTGACCAATCACTCCTACTGCCGCAATTTCTAGCTACGTGCCCGAATTCTAGGCATTTGTAGCATCTCCTTGGGACAACTTTCCTCATTAACCGGCAAACTGTCCACCCGACACGCAGTTTGCTTACCTCTTCGGCCCTGCTAGCCAGCTTCGTTGGTATTACAATTATTGCCGTCCGGGTACCCCCTGGAGCACTTCTTATCGTCCTGATAGCCGATGGGTGTAATTCTCCTATTTGTTCTCTCCAAGCGGTTATTATTTCATCTTCCGTGGTAACCTCGTCCAGGTATCGCAGTTCAAATGTTGTCTCCTGAGTTATCGTCCTGACCTCTATATCATCGGACAATATGGTCTTCAATTTGGATTGGTGAGTTTCTGTAGACGCCTCAGCCGATCTTCTAAATTCCAGCAGAATTTCACCCTTTTGTGTTTTCTTAACAAGGTGAACGTCTTCGCCAACTGACTTAAGCTCCGGGGCATTCCTAACCTTCCTCAGGATGTCTGCAAATGAGAGCTTCTCCGTAGGTTTTATTATCATTGCATCCGGTCTTGGGGGCTTTTTGCGCTTCCTTGTATTGAGCACCCAATCATTGGGCTCTGTGCTCATTTCCACTCCGGTACCCGGTACTTCAACATCCCGATTTATTACACCTTCATTAGTACGTACTGCTCCTTTCTTCGTATCATTGCCTCCAATTTTTGAGGTTGGGTCAATTGATCTCTCCAGTTGAATTGGTCTGGTCCTCTTCGGAGGTGTTCTCCTAGGTTTTCCCAATTCTTCTCTCTGCCTCTTGGAAACACAAGGTGTCTGCTGTTGAAGGCTCGTCTGCGTGCTTCTATCATTAGTTCTGATCCTTTTCTCTTGTTCCTCAACTTTATCCTTAGCGGCTTGCTGATATAGTGACGATATAGAAGCCACTAAGTCGCGCATCGCTTGGTGTATGGACCTCCTTCCTCCGCCCATCATCTCCACGAGTTCAGAAATTTTATCGCCTAGTTTGGTGAAATCATCCACCTCTTTTTCAGGATCCTTGTTCCTCTGCAACTCCGGTGGTGACGAGCGCGATCGCTCGCCGTTCTGCCTCAGCGGTGGAGAGTGGAGTAATCTCGAAGCTCTCCGGAAAGGATTCAGGAAAGGGCTGTCCTGCTGGGTCTCCTTTGCACCTTCGGTGCCGGCTGGAGAATTAGCGCCTGTAGGGTTGTTTGAAATGTTTTTTATAAATTCCATTCTATTGGGTCCCAACTTGGAGCCGTTATCTTGGATTCGTTGTGTAGTTACCCTTGTTGTGGTCCCATGGTTATCTTTGCAATGCAGGGAGGCCATGCGAGGGTTGACACAAGTCCTCATGAGAGCTTGTGTTCAGAGCCAGACCGGGAGCTAAACAGAAGAATTACTTAACTGCCCCTACACCCCAACTCAACAGGACGAGTCCAAGATCGTTCTCCAAGGCTTGCCAGGTTTTAACGGGACGGAGACAGATGGTGTATTAGCCTGAAAGCCGTCTGTACCAGGTTTCACTCCAGCACATATTGGTAACAGAATACCCCATCCGCCAGCCCATGTCATCAAATCATAATATTTCAGCGTAGTCCAGTATGCCATAATCAGAATCTTACTGGTATCAATTCTGATGCCTATACGACTAGGCTCCGATCGTCCACATCCGTTAGGAGCGTGCTCACACGCATGACGGTCTGTGATTCCCACGGTGCTAACGTGATACCACGGTAGTTCAATGCATTGAGCGGCATTGTTTCGCTTTGAAGCGTGAGCGTCATTGGGTATATGCTAGACTTTTCATCCGCACCCTCTACCCCTGCCCTCCCATTTAGTCGCCTTTTACGACAAGCAGGGAACCACTGTGGTAGAATTCTAACCCGCTACCACACGGGTTGTGTATGTGTGTCTGTGCTTGTGCATGTGCGTGGCTGTGTGTATGTTATCATTTTGAGCCATCCATGTTCAACATGGTATGTGACAACAAAATGTATTTTTACGAGTTTAAAAGTCTATTGACATGAAGTTCCTATTGACAGTCTGATAAAATGTTCGAAAATGTGAAAAAAGCAAAAAAAAAAATTGAAAATTAGTAGTAGAAAAAACTTATTGTTGTTGTCATTCATTGTTGTCTAAAAGACAATGACATCACTACTGCTGTAACAACAACAACAACAACAGTGACAATAATAACAACAACAGGACTTTTCCTTTATTGAAGTAGACTTATTGACATATTTATCCAAAAAAATAAAAATTCATAGAAAATGCCAATAAACGGAGAGGAAGAAGGATGGTTGGAGAGTGGCTAAAAGCCAAGGCATTATTTGATTATAAGATAAACGAAAACATTAAGTTTTTCTTTTAATTTCTGTCAAATTATTTCAACAACGACAACGAAACCGTCAGGAAACTCACGCGCTCACTTGTAATCACTTAACGGCTCATTGTAATGTCTTAAGAAGCTAACTCCCAAAGTCGAAGATCCTCGTCATGCAGTAACGCATGAGAATACAGTGAAAGAAATGTCACCACCTGCGACAATAAAGCAAGATTCCTCCTTGTCCTCTTCTAACGGATAGTTTAGCGAAGCTAAGTGTTGTATCTCGTAAGTAGTACCTTTTCATTAATGGATTGGTAATCGATAGGAGTGTACCTGCATCAGCTCATTTGGTTTATCGCCTACTCAATTACACGGGCTGTACCAGGAACCCCCATGAGGCGTACACAAAATGAATGCGATAACCTATCAAAGCAATCTCGTTACGTGCCAATCAGCTTAGAGTTAAAAGTCGCAATGGAAAGATATCTGATTTGATATGATCTGTTAAAGAAGTTAGAGATTGTTTTAGAGTGACATGCACTTCTGGTTGTACAGAAATGTTTGAATAAAGTTTAGGTTTTCTATTTTCATTCGAAGTGAACTTCAAAATGTGCTCTTAGTGAAGCAATCTGCTCTGAATTGCTTCGTTGATACAGTTTTCGAAAATCTTCGAGAAAGTAAATTGAAGGTATTGCTTGACAACAATCCGTAACAAATTCGAGATAACTTTGTTTCATCATTAGGAGTTTATCGTCCAACAGTTACATCGTTTGAAGAAAAATGGCCACAATATGAGTAAAGGCACGATAAAGAGACCTATTGCCAAATCCCATTAAAAACTACAATGAACTGTTTACGTGACAAATCCTACTACTTCAGCTGACATATTTCCAGATATGGTGGCGTTCAAATAGTACCATTTTTTGTTCGATGGCACATTATCTGGACGATATGTAGTTCCTCTCATATGATGGCATAAAAAAGAAGATCTTCCTTCGATTCATCGCGCTTATTCTAGTACCTTCTAGAATTGATCAATCGCCTGCTCAGTTGGAAGAACTTATTTAAAGCATCATAAGAAAAGAGGGGAGATGTTTTGTTGCAGTCTTATCTCTGTGCATCAAAGGAACGTAAGGGATTAAGTCCTGATTTGGTCACCTTTCCTGTAATTCATGGACTTTTCTATTAGTGTCCCACATTTTGTCAGTATTCACCATCCATTTTAGAAGTTAGTCGACTTTTCAGGTGTAATTGTATTATATTCTGTGGTTTGAACCGTGGCCTCACTTCTAATAAGCCAAAACACTACTTATTAGACTACGAAGACTTTTAAGTAGTCTAAACCATTTGCTCTTACAATAATGTGTGCTAATAATTACAGAAGTTACCTGTACGCACAATGATAGAATTAATATTTCTTTCTTTTGGTGTCACACATTTTTCCTCTTAATACAATATTTTATTTATTTATTATTATTTTTTCTGATTTATTTATTTAATTTATTAATTTATTTGTTTATTTAATTATTTTATTGTTATTATTATTTTTCAGATTTTTTTTGATTAACTCTAGTAATAATTAATTCATATCCTGTTGTTTTTTCTGTAGTTTTTTCCCGTATTTATTTGTCATTTTGTTGTAATTGTTTGAGAGGAAATATTTTTTGTTTTTGTAAATAAATTAAATCCCTTTTGGCCTCATTGATAAGCCGTTGGTTTATTGAAGTGTTTAACTATTGAATTTACATTTTTAATGTGATTAAAATTTAGCACAAATGATACAACATGATATACTTAAAAAAAAAAATGAAAAAAAAAACGAAAATACTTTGAAAACAATTTTACTTTTCTATTTTAAAAATAATTTACTTGCTCTTCTTTTTGTATTAAATGTGTGCTATTTATTTAATTACGACTGTTTAAAAAAATTGTGTTTGTATTTCCGTTTGTTTGTTATCTACTATCCAACGATAAATATTTATTAATTTTATTTCTGGTTGAATTATAATTTATTTTAAATATAAAAAAAAACAAAAACAACAACTACACCAATACCAATAACAACAACTAATATTTACACGGACAAACACAGAGAAAAGAACAATTGAAAAAATTGAATTGATTTCAATAGAATTAAAAAGCAAAAAAACGTCATAATAAAACACTTACACACTCACATACTTTACACACATACACACACCTACATACATACATACCTACATACAGTGCATGCAAGATTAAAATCAAAGCAACATGCTGTGAGCAATTACAATAAAAGCATGAGGGAAGAGAGTTCAATACATAGGAAGAGCAAATGAGAGAGAACATGTGAAAGAGAATTAACGGAAGGAAGTGTTTTCAATTATCGTGTGTATAGTTTAACTGTGTAGTGTTTTTTACCGAATTCAAATTAGTGGCTGGTAGGGAAAAAAACTACACATGACAACCAACCAACATTAGATGGGTGATTCCTGATTGTATGAAGTATTCCATAAAAATAAGATTTTCAAGGAATGCTGATGACATGGTCATATTAAAAGCGACACAGGGTTGATTTTGTAATGGGATTTTTCCTGAAGTACTTTTAATTTACACGTATAGGGAGGCTGTGATTAAATTCCTCACTTGTATGTCCCTGTCCATGAATGCAGTGGAATTTTGTAGGAAAATTTTAGATCCTTCAAAAGGATCTGCCAGGGCATTGGAAGTCTGCATTGCTGATAAACTGGGCATGGATTATAATCTCTAACATGTTGCAGGGCATAAGTGTTACTATTGCCTCAATATTCTTTGGTTATTTCGCTGGGAGGCTCAATTTTGTTGACAGCATGGCGATTCCCCGCAATGTTGCGTGGCTTCCGCTGCACTTCGAAGCAATTCGAAGCCATGCTGATAGAATTTGTACTTCTCCGAACGAATTCTGCAGGAGATGTGGATCGGAGCAACAGGAAAAGACTATCATTCGTCCCATTTGCCCGGTTCTTGCCATAAAGTGGCAAAGGCTTTTGGCTTCTTATTTCCCATCATCTCTGATTGAACTTTCCCCCAAAACGGATGATTGAAATCACAAGATATGTTTTCGAATTCAAATGGTTTCCTATAGTTATTATGTGCCAACGGTTTATAAGTCATAAGGGCCCTAACTTTTCATTGGAACTCTTGCAAATGTGGTTATGTTGCATAAGGCAGAATGCTTTTGGTGGAAAAATTGTGCAGAATAATCCGAATTTATCAACTCCACAACTTCGGATCTATCTTACGACTGATTACTGCACACATCAATTAAAAACGTAGACATGCTAAATTGGATTCTACATTAACTGATATTCGAACCAAATTTTCTGCAGCGATAAAACAAAAATTGTCTGTCATGTTGATGTTGTAAATCCCAGATATAATTGTGAAAAAGCTATTGCATTCAGAAATGTGACTTAGTTTGTAGGTGTCATTGGGTCGTATTAAAATTGTGAAAATGGCGCTGGAAGAATCGTTATCGTAAATTCAGTCTGCTCTAGCAATGAGTGGTATGTCAATCGACTTTTTTTGGTCTGCAAATGAAGATTGTGAACTGAGCGATAAGCTACAATCCACATAACACAGCTGACTCTGACTTTATGAAGGTTTGACTTCTGAAACCTAGAAATGGACAACCCTTTATATTTTAATTCCCAATACAATTAGCTATTATAGCAGTGACACCTCTCGCACTCTATCCTCAACAAAAAAATAAACAAAAGTCATTGGCTGACACAAAAACTGCATATGATTAATACTGCAATCAGATGCTGCAAGAAAACTGTGTTAAAAAACATTTACAATGTGAGGATTTGTGAACGAGAGAGAAAGAGATAGAGACGGGTGTGCTAAAAAGTAGGACACTTCTGATACGCACAGGTGGTTTGTGTAATTAATTGTTATTCAATAGGATAACAAAAACAACAATAACAGCAATCAGTGTGAATTATTTTTTTCCTATATGAAGAGTGAGAGAAAAACAAAATTAAATCAGAGCGACAATTTGAACATCCAATATGAATGAATAAAATTTTCTGGTGTAACTTTCATATCTTTTCTCCTTGTATTTTTGCATGTAAGGGTGGTCAGTGGTGGTGGTGTAGCGTCTAAAATCTAACTCTTTGATAACCTTTGAAACTCTTTGTCATTCGTTAAGTTTCTTTAAGATTTAGGTATTTTCTCGCACATTTCAGAATTAAGTGCTGTACTGCTATTGAGACAGAATTGCCCAACAACAACTTGATTGTGTTTAAAGATATCTATGTTTGGTTTTCCAATCAAAAAATCAGACATATTTCCCTTCTTTATATCTTTTCTTTACAGACGTTTATGTCGGGTGTATAAGTTTTGAAGTGAAAATACCATTCTAACAGACAGACATAATGGCTTAAGAAAATTCTTTTTTAAGAATTCCATTTATAATCTGCTCAATTAGATTTACAACACCTGTGTATTCAATTTCAATGGCGAAACAACTTTGAAATCCTGATTTATTTATTTCTTTAAACATTTACAATGATTTTCTTACAAACACACAATACCTTGAGTCTCAGTTAAACCATTTTGACAAGCAAGAAAGCAGCCATAACGCGCTACATTCAAATGAAAAGGTATTCTGAGTTCGGCTAACTGTCAACGTCATCTTAAATCCGCTTAAAATTGAGGAATATTTGAAAACCTTTTGATTTTTTAATTTATCAGGGCTTTATAACAATTGTGTTGAAAGCCACTGCATACTTAAAGGCTAACAATGCAGTTGCTTGTATATGTGTGTGTGTTTGTGTGCGGATGAAGTAAGTTATTCAGTTATTCCGTTATCAAAAGGGGTATTTTATAATCGACCCAATCAAAGAATTCCTTTAGCATTCTTGCATGTTTCATAAAGTTAAATCAACATAAACAAACACACACACAACCCATACATATACACACACACATACGATATAAATAAAGAGAAGTAGTAGAGCGAATGCCAATCCTTTGAAATTTATAAACATACACATGTGCTCTTACACATATACAATTACAAAGAGAGAGAGAGAGAGAGAGACAGACAGAAAACAAGCGAGAAAAAAAGAAATTGGCAGGAAATTCCTTTGCTACTCTCCTTCCTTTCCATTTGTATAACACAACAGCAACAGCCACTGCAGAGAATATACAATCAGACCGAAGTGATGTAAAAAGCCAATTTGAAGCGGTAGGGGGCAAGGGGAAAAAGAGATGGAGAACATAAAAAAATATCTTGTTTAGTCAAGGTAAATAATGTCTAAACATGTTAATACACCAAATTCTCTTGTGACTCACTTCTTTCCCTCTCTCCCTCTTTGCTCTTTAAACTCCCATTCGTTTTATAAACACACACACAAAAAATGTTCATATTAAATTGTATAAATGTTCACTGAGCTTATAAAGAGAGAAGACCTACGTTTACACCACATGTATGTATGTATGTACGTATGTGAAAGAGAACATACACATACACTATCATACATCATTCAGTTAAATTCGTTGATACAAATGTTACAAAATACCCACACACAGTTTATTTTTTATTTGAAAACATTTTGTGTTGATCTCGTATGCAATATTTTTTTTCTCTCTCTCTCTCTCTCTCTCTCGTTTATATTTAAGAGAGCGGTGTGGGAATGTAAATGAATTTACAAAGAAAATAGAAACCTTGTAACAACGTTCATTTTGTAAGAGCCACACTGTTTCTTGTTCGCATTTATTGGAGTCATTTTTTTAAAATTTCTAAACGAATTTCTTTTATTGTGTATAATCCTTTTTGCTAGCTTTCGAGTGGTCTTGTAATTTCATCATACGTAATTAAAACTATTTAAAAAATCTATTTTCACAGCAATATACACTAGATCTGTTCAATTTATCAATAAATATTCAGTATAGGATTGTCTCCAGAGGATTTTCTTGTGATATTACACCGGGTTCACACACGTCACTAATGCTTTGAATCTCGTTTGGAGATGCCAGGCCTTTTTGTTCAACAAATATGTATGTCGTTTAGGCTCTTTCAATGGTCTTCAGAGGTATCCTCTCGGTATTGTTGGTAAGACTTTAACCAGTTCACAGTTTTAAAAATAGTAGGGAAACTAAAATAAAATCAACTTTTTATGGCAAAATTCGATTATTCTTTATCTATTTGCATGGAGAAATCAGATTCGAAAGAAGGAGCTGGTAGGCAAGAAGTAATTGTCTGCCAATATGAAGGTATTGGCATATGTACTACTGTGGTCAGCCTATCTCTGATCCATAATTTATGCAATCTGGCCTATTTCGATGTTCAAGTCAAATTTTCCATTTACTTTCGTAAAAACCAGCAAATGATTTGAAAACTTTCTACGCAAAATTTTTTAAAGACTTTTCAATATTACCGAGGCCCCATGTAAAAGTATCGATCACAAATAGGCACAAATAATAATGTGTGCTAAGACACTGTGCTGTTCTTATGGCTGCTCTGCAGGCATAGATATTACTGAAAGCGAGGGGGAAATTCCAGAAGAAATTTTTAAAATATATTTTTACATGTTCACCGGGGCGGTATGTCATATGTTGAAATGCTCCAACATTAGGCGGTTATTCGCATAGACATGAAATTTAACATAGTCAAAAAAAAAAAAACTATTATGCCAACCCTCATGACCTTAATGTAAAGTCAATTGATGACATCAAACTACGAATTTACACTTTCTGAAAATATCTCAATTTTAATAATAAATTTATGCATATAAATTTTATCAATCATTTTATGCATGAGTGGCGGGTCGTACAGATCAAAGTCGACTTCGAGCCACAGAATTTTGAGCAACATTCGATGGCAAGGGTGCTGAGATTAAGTCACCGAAGAAATATTTTTTCATATTTCGTTTTGTTCGATTTGTCAGTACTGGGATTTGAACCATGGCCTCACGTCTAATACACCCACAATTTACCTACTAGACTATGGCGACAACACAATCCTCCATCTTTAATTGTAGGTCATGCTTTAGCAGTCTGAATTATCGGTAATGATACTTTCAGACAATGATGCTCACCAAACAGCAAATTTTTGGGTTACAAATGCTTGTCCATTATCACTTATAAGTGTTTTGATCTTATACTCTTAATTTCTTTATAATCGTGCCTATTCCTTACACAGTTGGACGACGAATATAGTCACCCAGTAATCCTCGAAAAGTGATCACATTTAAATCAAAACTTTTGTGTTGACTTTTATCGACTTTTCCGCGTTCTGTGGTTCTTTAACCATCCCTTTTACTAAATGACAGCTAACAGCCTTGCCAGATCGACAGTTTTGCAAACACTAAGTAGTTAAACTGCTATTATTACAGGCGGAATTTCTGTCAAAGTTAGACTCCCTCACTCTTGATTAATGTAAACGAAAGTTTTAAAGAAGGTACCAGAATGAGAATGAATTGAAACGATGCAATGCTTTTGATAGAGTTTCAAGGTAGTCAAATGATAACGGCACTATGACGTGCCACAACTTTGTCTAGTTTTTTTCTAGTGTATCCATGATTTCGACAAAAGAGAAGTGTTTTGAAAAATGCCTCGATTTATGTATATCAGTTGGCAATGGTGTATTGCAGTAATGTTAAGAAGACAGAAGACAAAACATTTACAAATACATATAAATACGAGTATAAATTCAAATGTAACAAAATATTTTATTTTTTTTATATGTTTCTCTTGCTGTTGTTCATGTCTAAAAGAAATTGTTGAAACCAACAACATTAGCAACCATTTTTTATTTGAATCATTGTTGTATTTATTCTATTCAGTTTTCTTTTTCTTTCTCTTTTTTCTGGGCATGTATGCATGCGTTTGTGTAATTCAGAATTTTTCAATTCTTAAAGGAATATAAGAATTACAATCAGTCGAGCACATACGAATGTATGCATATACGAGTATGTATTACATACACATACATGATTATGAATGAAATCTTTTAATATTTTCATATAAAAATTCCTGTTAGGTTTTACAGCATTTCTAACCAAAAACGTTGGTGGACGTACTCTTTTCTGCACCTTTCTCCTTAGTTCTCGCACTCTATCTCGCATGTGGAGCATCCTTTGATTTTATTTGAAAAAAATATATTTTTTTCTATATTTTCTTTGCATCTTAATTTTCTTTTAAAAAAATTCACGTACTTTGTAAACATTTCTTCTTGGAAAAAGAAAAGAAAAACTTAATGGAGAGAAATGTTTTCATTTAACAGCTATTATGTGAGTGTATGTGAGCGTTTGTGTTAAACATACAATTTTTGTCTTTCAATTCAATTCCATTCATTCAATTCGATTGGATTCGTTTCTTCATATCTTTTTGTTTCGTTGTGTTTCGTAGCACTTTTATCTTGAATAAATATTCTATTTGTATTATTTCTCTTTCTTCTCTCTCTCTCTCTCCCTTGTGCTCTCATTATATTTAAAGAATAACTGTTACCGAAGAGAAGAAATTCTTGTACTTTTATTTGTTCAAGACTGTTTGCATAAGCATGAGGGAGAAGGTGTGATGATGGAGATGGAGAGCGAGAGAAGTAAATATAATTGAATTAAATTCGCGTGTGTCTTGTATTCAATAGTGGGCATGAGTGCGGCTTTGTGTGCGTGTAAGAGAGTGAGGTTAAAATAAGTGTATTTACACATTACATTTCTTTTAAAGGCTTTATTGTGTGTCTGTTAGACAGATAGAAAGTAATGGAAGCGTATGAGTGATATTTATTTGTGAGTATCACAGCAATTTGTATTAATCATACGCACCCAACCAACCATTTGTTAGAATTAATAAGGTGGGCTTAAGGTAGACAAACGAAATGGTTGAATCCTTAACGACACGGCAATATTTTAATTTTACTTCCCACCAGGTTCGGGTATTCATGTGAAGATAATAATAACAATATTATTTAATTTTTTTCCACTGTGTTACTGTAATTATTATTACGCTCCCTTCAAATTTTATAGGGTATCGCTATAATGTCTCCACCAAGCCTATTGGCCCGGCGAACTTTAACACGCTGCTCCACGTCAACAATGGCAATTCCCAGCCTAGCACTTGATATGCATCCAGGGGTTTCATTCTGGGATGCATTAATGCTCCACGAGTTCGAAGATTCTATTCCGATGTTCCATTATCATCGTCACGGGGAGTCTACATGTTGGGCTGGAGACAAATCTCATTCTGAATAAGTGTACCCTGCTTATACAGTGCTTTATCAAAAGACCGTTTACCAGATTATCCCTGAATAGTCTTTTGCATTACTTACATCTGCTCCTACAATAGTTTGGCAATTAAAATTTCGATTTCCTTAAATCCCTTTCGTTGAGTATATCTTTTCAAACATTCGTTGTCACTACGCAGAAGAGTTTTAATTCCATCAGTGGCGTCAAACCTTCCCTTCTTGCATGCTCGTCTGTTTGGCCATTGCCGACAATTCCCACATGATGTGGAAGCTGATAGGCTTCCTAACCTATCCAGTTTCTCCAGACAGTTCCATACAATCTTTCATTTGATCTCATAAAAGCCAAGTGTTTGAATAGCGGCCTGAATGCCGGACAGTATTGCTATGTCCTGTCTTTTGTATCTTCTGTGAAAGGAGAATAATGGGAATGTAAGAGAAAGAGTTCTTGAGCACACAGCAAGTCCAGGTAAACCTGATTTAGATAGAATCCACAACTTCATATAACAAACGAGATTGCTGAGAAGTGCCAGTCAGGAGTCATAGCTGTATGACGGAATAGATACCATCAAGATAACAACGAAACCAGTAACGAAATTACCAAGTAAGCCGTGCTGCCAATTTAACCTAAACTAACCTAGGTTAGCTAGAGATACTAACAAATTCTTATTAATGCTTAGCGTAAGATCAGAAATCGATAATTATGATTGGTGTGTGCTTACAGCATGACAAATCAGAATTAAAAGACAAGTTGCCAGATTAGACAGCATTTGGATGACGCTTGCAGAGAGCAGAAAGTGTGTTAAACCTGCACCTAATTCATATCTACAGAGGGCGTTGTTTCTAAGCATTTGATATTATCCCAGCACCGGCTAATGTATTTTCTGTTTTATTATACAACAGTGGACCTAATTTATAAGCGGAAAATGGATCAATCAATGGCCATTATTATGCTCAAGTTTTCCCTGTCTTTTCGGTATAATTTCAGTTCGATCAAACAAATATGCTTCCACCTTTATTACCTACAGGTAGATTGATGTTGTCTTTAAACAAATCAACAAATCTGGGAAACTTTTCTTATGTCACATTTTTTTATAATCGTTTAATAAATTCTATTTTTTTTTATTTTCAAAATTGCCTGCTAATTTGGGCACCAATGTAGGTAATTTTTCTTAGCAATCAGTTGTTATTAATGAACTTTATTAACTGAGTGACAAGCTTATGGGTGTAACGGAACACATGAATTTGATGGACTACGAAGACACGTACAAGTAATATTTTTGAATACATGTCATGCCATAAATAAAAAAAATTTGGTTTCAATGCATTTCATCATGTTAGCGGGCCTGTGTTCATAACGTATGGCTTTATTCATGTTTTGAATACCTAAAAGTATGCTGCAAATAAATTTTATTTTTGAGCCTTATTGTGCTTCGCATCATTTTTTATTTTTTTTATTTCAAATTGTAAAGGAAAACTTTTCGAACAACTCGATTGAATTGGAGATAAATTTTCAGCAGTCTGGAGAAGTAACGCATTTTTTATTAAAAAAAATTTCTTTCAGTACGCCTATAAGTATGCAAAGGTACTTTTAACTTGTTCGTTATACTCTTGAAAAGAAAAGAAAAATTGGAAAAATAAAAAAATAGAAAAACTAAATGAAAATTGCATATGAATATGCGTATTCTTTTTGATTTCTGGAGAAGAAAATTTCTTCTTAAAATTTCTTTTTCTCTTTACACAGGCATGAAAATAAGCTCATGAATTATTAAGACACACAAGTTTCGAGCGAAAGAAAAATAGAAAACGTTCCAGTAAATCTATGCGAACTTCAAACAGCTTAAAAGCAAAAGACTGTAAAGTTAAGATTGCTGTTGTTGTGAGTAAGAAAAGTAGCATTTAAGCAAAGAAAAGTTTTGATGTTCAAAACAAAAAAGAAAAAAATAACGGGGAGCAAAAGCAAAAGTTTCTTAAGATTTTCCGCTAAAGTTTCGCATGGCAGAAATGCAAAAAGAAAAACTCTCATGAAAATTGTGCGAAAAACAACACAGGAAACAAAAAGGAAAATAAAAATTCATATTCAAGACTCATCTTTTTTTTTTTGTCAAAGACAACACTTTGATGACTCTGTTTGCTGAGGATATAATTTCCATCCCCTCTTACTTTTTCACAGTTGTTAGCAGCACTGCTGCCACCCTTATAATTTTCCTCTTTTGATTGTGAATTCATTCGTTAAAGAAAATTAACTGATAATGAGTCGTACATGTGAAACGAGTACGCGGAAAATGTTGCCAATTAAAGCGAGTTTTTGTCGGGTAATTTCATAAAGAGGGAATGGGGGGATTAAGAGGGAGATTAATTTTTAACATTTAGAAACTTTGTAGAGGAAGATGATAATAAGAGGCACATGCTGTACTGTGAACAGAGTGTAGAACATAATAGAGACCTTCCAAGTTGAAAATAAGGCATTGCTGGGTGTATATTTAAAAATCTACATTTAAAGTTTGAATAACGTTAGTCTTTATCGCTTTCTGTCAGTCAGTAAACTAATGCCAATTAGTTTACCATTGCTGTTGAAGGCACATGAACCATTAATTTCAGTGAAGGGCCCTATCTATGCTATAGTTTTCGGCTGAGAAAATTAATTTCAATTTTCGCAATGCTTTCACTAGAACGCAAATATGATCATTAATGACATCAGAGTTTGCAGTTCTATTGATTCATTGAGATCCTCTGCAAGAATAACATCGAATAATTCTTTAATTTATTCGTTTTTCTGCATTACTGAGAAACGTAAAATGTTACAGAGGGAATCCTTTCTCTTACTCTCTTTTTCAATCACAATGTATTTTAAAATATTTCAGTTTAAGTTTGTTGTATGTGTTTAGAAGTAGGATCGAAGAAAGTTCTTTTCTACCTTGAGGGATCTGCAGTGGTTTATTAGTGCATGTTTCGCGAGTGTGATTTTGACAATGGCAATGAGTTTATTTGGCGGCATTATGAACAGACATAAGGATATTGTTACATTTTTACATTTTAAAACTGTTTAAAATATGAGCACGTAGATTGCAAATAAAATAAAAATAAATTTGTGTTTATTTTTAATTAAAATTCTTTATTATTCGCATAATTCTGTGTGCCACTGTTCTTTGTTATTCCTCTGTTTATACCCTTTGCGTAAACAATAACAATTACTAGGCAATTATTCGACAGATCTTCGAACCACGATTACTCTCTTCAAACGCACCGCGCCTTCACACAAGACTGAGTGGACTTCACTTTTTTTTCATTTTCTATAAAGAACATAGAGCCTCAACGATTACGTTCTACGCACTTTTGTCTGTTGCCAGATGTTTCAATTCATTTCCATTGTCACCAGATGATGGTTCCATATCCAATGGTTACCAATGGAAACTGTACTCCAATAAAATAATGAAAGACAAGTAAAACAGATTAGAATGGAGTGAATTAAAAATATAGTTCAGTAGAGGAGAGTAAGTTGAACTGGACAAAACTATTTTAGAGTGGCGTAGAACAGACAAAATTAGAGTGGAGTAGATCAGCATTGACAGCAGTATACTGATGAACAACAGAGTATAATGGAACAAAGTAGAGCAGAGTAAATAACAGAAGAATAGTGTAGAGCAGAAAAGCGCAGTGTCTAGCAATATAGAAATTCAGGTCAGACTAAAAAAGACCAGAGTAGATTAGAAAACAGAATGAAATGTAATATGAATAGAATGGTTCAGTGCAGAAGAGACATCAAGGGAATAGAGTAAAAAAAAGACAGAGCAGAAATACAGGATATAGAATAGGTCAGACCTGTGATGAGAGGTGTAAAGTAGAGAGGAGTGAAGTATAAAAGAGAATAGTAAATTAGGTTGAGTTAATGTAGAGCAGAACAAACCTAAGCAGGATAGAGTCAAGGCTATCAAAATACAGCAGGAGAGCAATAGAATGCAGGAGAAGAGAGCAGAGTAATGCAGAGTAGAGCTGAGTATAGTAGTTGAGTTAGAGTAGAACCGACAATAGTCAAACAGGACAGATTAGAGTCTACCGAAGCAGAGTAGACTAGAACACAACAGAGCAGAGTCAAATGGAGTACAGCAGAAGAGAGCAGAGTAGAGTAAAGTTAAATAAAAGAAACTAGTTGTAGTTGTTGTAATTATTTCAAGTTTTTATTATATCTTAAAGAAGAAAAACGTATCTCTTGTATAAAAGTGAAAAACTTGTTCTATTTTCTATTTTAATTTTCTTTTGAATACTTCTAGTTGCGTTTCTTTTTTTCCCTCATAATTTCTTTCATTTAACTTTTTTAGATTCGCATCTCTTACCTTCTTTTGGACAGAAAAGAAAATTTTTAATATTTTTAACGTGCTCTAATACACCGCGTTTCCCAATATTGGCCTACTTTAGTGGGTCACTGCGGTTTAAAGTATTTTTTTTCTTTGAAATTTGTTGGAATTTTATTTTTTTTTTTAAAACATCTTTGTGGTCCAGTCGAACTGAACTCTTCAACTTTCAACGTTTCATGCTGAGCTTTATTTATTTACAGCACAAAAATTACTCAAGTCTTCTTGGGCTACTTTACATTGGTTGATGCTTGATGGAAAAATAAGCCAAAATCCTTTCAGCTTTTATTACAGCATAAATAGCCGAACCAGTGCGGTGAAGACCGCAAGAAAAATACTTGGTGGACAATGGTAATAAGAGAGAGAGAACAGAAAGAAGCCTTTAGAATCCCATATTATGTTACGAGTACTTCATTTGTCCAAATGATACTTCAGGGAATCCAAAAAGAGTAGAATTGTTGACAAATGAATGCCACAAAAAACAAGGAGACCTACTTAAAGGTGCTTGAATTATACTTACAAATAAATATAAAACCCCTCTTCAAAAAATTAAAAAAAAAAAAAAAAACTAAATTAGCGAATCAACGAAACCGAGGGGTTCTTGAAGTGAAAATGAAAACGAAAAATAAAGAGAAAATGGAAAAAGAGAACATTAAGCGAAACAAAAAACATTCTTATATCTTTCGGTTTATAATTTAAATACTACGTTTAATAAATAATGATTAAAGAGATTTAATTAAAAAAATTAGTTCTGTTATCCACAAAAGGAACAAAAAAATTGAATATCTTCCTTGAAAACATTCAGAGTTAAGAGGGTTTAAATGATAAGAAAACTGACTCATGTTATTGTTTTACTATTTTAGATAACTCTTCAAACATTATTGATGAAATCGAGTAAAACTTACAGTGGGTCAGAAACGTTTCTTATTTTCGATCTAAAGTTCTTAAAACTAATCTCTACAGCCGACTGCATACGACAAAAGAAGTATCTTCCGAGGAATATAAAAACAATCATGGGACATATATTTTAGTGAACGATTGGGCAACCGGTGATAGGAGGCTATTTAGTCGCTCTCTACTTACGTGGAGTACTTGTCATAGTGTCTTTAGATTTTTACCACTTACATGGATTCAAATTGAAGCTCTATTTCCCTTTTACATTTCAGTGCCCAATTTTCTATTATTATCCCGGAACTATTTTCATCCATTATACACACATACATAATTGGTACAACCCTTCAGTCACGATTACTACCTAGCTTCTCATACCATGTGTGTATGTTGTGTGTGTATTAATTTTATAAATGAGTGGAGGTGTTCTGACCTACAGCTTACAGTATATTCTGATCGACAAAGATTCTGGTTTTGCAGAGAAACTTTTTAACGACAATTTTATTTTATTCTATAGAAGAACAGAAGCTATGTTGATGCTAAAAATGTAGGTATAGCTGATCTGGATATACTTATTGACCACATGATATCTGAGTCACGATGCTTTTGACCCTAGTTTTATTTTGAAAATGTTTTTTCGATACTTTTATGATAATAGTATGCACTTCCCGAGAACGTCATCTAAGTATACATTGACGGATCCGGAACACACGATTATTTTATAGCTCCTTGCTCTACCCGATTATTGTAGTACCATGCAAGACTACAGTAATGGTTATAAAGACTGTCCTGGTACAAACCCTTGCCAGAGTATGTCGAGTTTAGATATTCTCGTATTTATTGATGTCAACGCGACCATTACATACCCAGGGAGTGTCTGCTTGCAAGTTAGACAGCAATTACCCTCACATAGGTTTCTGGCGACGAGGATATTGACAGTAACAACAAAACTGGTTCACTAGCAAAGTCTAGTGTAGCATCAAATTCGAGAGGATCAAACAAATGATTTCACTCAAATTTTACTAATGTTTTTAGAGATCAGACAAACTTGTCCCACTCGGGTTACAAGCGGAACAAAATTTGCATTCCACCTAACCAGAGTACATCCTTGTAACCCCACAGCATTTCTAATGAGACACTGTACCCTTAGTGCACATGCACTGAGACTAAAAACAACGACTTCTGCAGAAAATATATTGATGAGGAATAAAAGGAGACCATAAAAAATCTTTTCTTTCTTTGCCAGACTCTTGGAAACGTGAGACCAAGGTTTCTTGGGCATCTGAACTTTATTAATGGTTTGTGTCTAGACTTAGATTAAAATTACACTTTCATAAGAATGCCAGGTCTGTTTGGAAATAATAGAACTTTTAGTTAATGACGGGGCCTAATAGGATCCAAGTATACTATGCCCTGTTAAATCGGTCTCCAATATTACCTAACCTCAATTCGACCTAACCTCAATACGAAGCTAAAGATTACGTAAAATGTATAGTGGCATACTTTAAAATAGCATTTCATTTGTCTACCCTACAATCCTTATGTTGCATAGCATAATACAATGAAAAACATCTGCGTTTCATTTCATTCTTAAAAATGTTCCCTAAAATCCTTTCAATTACCCTTCAGATGACAAATGCTTTTCACAGTCAAATTAAATTCCATCTGTAGCCTGTTGGAAATATTTCTCTTCTACTTCTTCCTCTTTTGTTCTGCGAATATAGCAACACCAATTAAATTTAAAAGAGAAATTCTCCAATTGTTTTGCCAGTAAAGAGCTGCAACACAGTGACCCAAATTTTTAAACGTTTTTTAACAATAATTTACGCGTTGGCTGAAACACGAATTCTTCCGTAAAGATGTTCTCACAGTTCATTGCTAAAGATTTTTAATGCTGTTGTTTGAAAATAATAACAAAAAATACAAAAAAAATAATTAAAAAGAGAAGAAAAAATAAAATATTTAAATTGGTTTACATTCAGTCATCTTAAAATGGTGAGAATATATAGAGTGTAGGTTGGAGTTACAATTTCTTCTAACACTTTGGCTACAATTATTTTGAATAGCAACAGCAACAAAAAAAAATAAAAACAAAAGAAACTTTCAGAAATTGTGTTAAACAATGGCAGTAGAAAAGCAAAAAAAAAACGAAAAATATTTGCTTATAAACGACAACAACGACCATAAAATGAAATTTTAATAGCCGAAGAAAAGGGTTTTCACTTTAAAACTATTTCTCTGCAATACAGTCTTTTGTTTTTCTTTTTCTTCTAAGCCACCGCTATTTTAAAACACAAATTCTTGGCAAACAAATACAACATCCCACGCATTTTAACACTGTCATTGTTATTGTCGCTGTTGCTGTATGCAAATGGCAAAAGAGTAAGTGAGAGAGAGTGAGAAAGTGTAAGAGTGCAAATTATAAAAATGTAAATTTTTTATTTATATTTTGAATAACGGCGCAAATATAACAACAAAACCTTTATAGAAGAAAATAAATTAGAAATCTGAGAGTTTTTCTCTTTAGGAAAACAAAAAAGAGTTGCTGCTGCTGTTGTGTGGTGGTACTGGAAAGAAAGAAAGTGAGGGAGTGTTTTACAAAATGATTCATTACGTTGCCTTTTATTTACTGCAATTTGTTATTGTTGTCACTCTTATTTTTTGTTTTGTTTTTGTTTTCTTCATTCACTACAAATAATTATTTGTTGCTATTTTCTCAGATTCTGTGCTCTTCTAAAATTTGTATTCGTGCGTGTGTATGTGAGTGTATTTGCTTAAGCAGACACTTATTTAATGCAAATGTAAACAAAAGCAAAAGCATAAGTAAAGAAACAACAAAAATAACATTAAAACCGCAACATCAGCCCATTGACTAAACCAGTAAAAAAAAGTATAGCATAAAAGTCAGAGAGTGCCAAACTGTTCTTATGTAAATCTTTTATGGAAGATTTGATCGTAGGGATCCTATGGAAATTTGGTAGCAAGACGCTGTCGACAATCTTAAATAAGTCAAGGATTAGCATTGCATTCAGTCGTTGGTTGCATAGCTAGAATCATTCGTAAACTGTAAAGTTTGTTGAAAGCAGGATAGTATGAAATGAGGAACCGTCTTTGTAGTTATTGTCTTACGTTTAGAAAAAAAATCAGATTAAGATTCCCTTGGTCATTAGCAGACTTATCAAAAATCGCATTATTCTTACGGGGATTCATGGCATTAATAACCCATGTAGTCATTTGACTTATAAAGACATTAGATCGGCTGGTATACAGTTCTCCTAGCCTAAGCAATGCCGAACAATACCTATGGAAGTAATCAATCACTTCCTTGTTCTAAATAAGATATCAACTGCCTTACTAGATATTTTCTGGAAATGATGATCAACGCAATTTTAGATGTATTGTAGACATTCACTAGAGCTCTAATGACCGCTTTACTGTCACTAAATATGCGTATAGCACCATACGATGTAATCTGATACCGAATTTACATGGTGGCAGTTATTATTGCAATCTGAAAAATACTTTAAAAATCTGGTAGTGCATCATAATTAAACGTCTGGATTTCTACACGTTTAAATTCTAATCCAAAGAGAAAGCACTGCTGTCGACTGACATGAAGCATTAGTTACGCTTGCCTATTCAAAGTTTGTGTTCTATGGAGGACAGCACAAAAAATTTCATCATGGTTTTCGAATTTTAAAAATGAAAAGTTTAAAAAGCCAGGAATTACACTCCCGGGTCGATAACGACGAGCACCAGGAATCATAAGCTCTTGAAAAAGAGTAGGACTTTATCAGCAAAAATAAGACAACGAAAGATGGCAACTCTATCATTCTAGAACTTGCTATATTAGATCAATTACCTGTTTGGCTGAATTCAACTTGATAAAGACATTAAAAGACTAAAAGGAATAAAAAGTACGTAAATAAATAATAAAAAGCAATTCTTCTTAGTCTCCTCATTACGTACAAAACTTATGACAAAAATTATCAAAAATTTTTGTTTGATTTACGAGACAAAACAGTTTGGCAACCTCTTTTGCATGAGATGTATTTTTTGCTCTAATTTTTGCCGCGCTCATCTTCTCTGTTTACAAGTGCCATTGTCGTTTTTTACTTGGTTCGGTTGAAGAGAATGGTTGGCTGTGGATTGTCTTAGCTTGGTACGTCGCTGGATAGTCTTTTTCATTTTTCCATTAATTTTTTGCTTCTGTTTTGTTGGTACTGGATTTCATTACTTTTTCTAATTCTAATCTTTTGTTGTTGTTCTTTCTTTTACTCCTTTTCTAAGCACAGCATAATTAAATGGAAAGCATTTTCTAGCTTTTTGCCATACTTTTCTAAATTGACTCAGAATGTTCACATACACCCAAGCACATAAACAAGCAATTTAACATGCATCCACATTAAATCCAGCTTGAAATCTTATATTTTCAACAACAACAATAAAAAAGAATGAGCGAGAGAAAAAAACTGAAAAACTTTGACAGTGAAATTATAAACATGTTGCTATTATAGCTAAATGGTTGTTGTTTTTGTTGTCATATTTAAAAAAAATTATAATTTATTTAAAAGTACACGCTGAAAAAAAAAAGGAAACGAAAAAAAATATCTGAAATTTTATATGGTTTTTATGGCGGGGTGTTTGCGTTGAGGCCAAAATAAGTGTAACAGATGAGTTGGATAAGGAAAACTTTTACTTGCTTTATTGTAATTATAAAAGTTTCCGAAAACAATAATAAAAACAAACAAATTTCTGGGAAATTTATAGGAAAAATTTTTTAACCGTGTATTTGCGTGTTTTACAACAACAACAACAACAAGGTTGTTGTTCACACAATAGTCATCTCATTGAGTCATGCAATACGGTTACGGTTTGGTTTGGTTTCGTTGGGTTTGGCGGGCAATCTTTTAAACCGCAAACTTTTTCCTATCGCTCCTATTGTTGTCACTATTATTTACGTGGTTTGACTGAGAAGCTTGATTGGCAATGAATTGTTGAATGTACTTGTAAAACTAGAATCTCAAATGGGACATTTGTAAAACGGTTTTCTGACAAAAGTTTTGTGAATAAAATAAAATTGCCATGCAAAAGATTCTCAAATTTGTCATTTGGCGTTGAGATTAAACTCTAGGCTCCACTCGCATGAATACATCCAACACATACAACATGGAGAAAAAATGAAATTAACCGCAGGTGTATATTCGAATATTTGGTGGTCAACTGGTGAGTCCAGACTTTGTTTATTTCTTCAAGGAACAGAAGGCTGTCACAAGGTTTGTAACCGACTGGATTGCCAGAATGCTGTCCCCATCTTTAATTTCAGTTCAACTTAGCAGGCGATTGGTATACGGTAACAACTTTTATGGTGATAATAGACCTATCTGTTGTCGCCTTAGAACAACACATTCTGTATACATGTGTTTGGTTTACTGTTGAGGAACTTTTTGTTGATTAAGCCTCAGACTTTCCGAAGAGGTGCCGACACTGGGACTTTTTATAAGGTTCGTTTCAAATGTTTTTCTTTTTGGGGGAAGGGAGGGCTCAGGGATTTATGGATGAATTTATTTGACGTGGATTATATTACCTAACGCCACCTGTTAATGGCAACTATTGTTAGACTTTTTTTTGCCTTTTCTTACGATAACTTGGGACCGATTTATATTCCTTTAAATCCACAGAAGCCATATGATTTCATTGACACTAGATCGGCTAGTCAAATTGACAAGGTTTTCTCTGGTCATAACCATTGAAAGGCAATAGCTTAGTTAAGTTAATCGGTCATAATAACCATTTAGTCAACATAACAACCTAACTTCTTACACCACTCAAGTTGTCTGTATTAAGTTTACGAATGAGTGGCGGCACTTTTACCTTAACATCGACAGATTTGGAAAGTTTTCCATGACGTTTAGTTACTTCCAAAGTTTTTCCGCGAAGATCATTGCAAGGGGATTGCCAATAGTACTTTCCTTTTCCTATTTTCATAATCCATAATTATCGTTGCAACAGCCAGCTTTTACCTGCAAATAGCCAGTCGTGCATCTTCTTTTTACTTCCTTATTTTGTTTGAATTTCATTAATTAACTTTACTCCAGTTATAGTATACTGTAGGAAGTTCTAGCATGATAGGGTTGCCATCTGTGCCCTGCTAACAATATATTTTGTGGTCGACATTTAGGGTGATTTTGTAATTGACTTCCGAAATTATGAAAGAACTGGTATTTCTGTAATTGTTCACTATCAGCCGGACAGTAGTAACAGGGAATATGATGTGTAGCTTTGTCAAGGTAGCCCTTGCTAAAGTTAATTCTTGTTAGTCCCAGGCTTTCAGACAAATGTCGGATTATACAGTGACCTTAAAAACTCCTGCAAGTAGCTCCTTATACTGCCGGCCATCGAAATTCAGTCGTTTTATTTTCACTTATGATTCGATTTAGGCCTCATGGAGACTTGGAAGACTTGGTTTCTCTTCAAATGGTGTATATTTATTAACACATATACACATAACATAAATGGCCATTACAACCCTTCAGACAGGATTACGGCCTAGCTTCCCACACCACTTATGTTGTGTGTGTCGAGTCCGAACGACAGATTTTTGAGAAACTTTTCATGTCAATTTTGATGTGCTCTCCGAGTTTTTTGCCAGATATTTGCTGAGAGAAAGCCACCAAAGAAATATTTTTCATATTTCGTTTTGATGTCTGACCTGGGGTTTGAACCGTGGCCTCTCGTCTAATAAACCAGCACACTACCTACAAGACTACTGAGCCACCTTGCTCAAAAAAGCTTTTATTTCCAACCCTCGTAAGTTGCTTACAATTAAAACAAACAGTTGAAGTCCTTTTTATATAAAATATGCTTGTGTGTTTGGCTGTTGTTATTTGTGTATTTTAACTAATATTCTCTCTACTGTTTGTTGGCTATTTTTATATCATATGCTCCCTCCACCCATTCCCTCCATCTCTCTCAGTCACTGTCTTGGCCTCTTTTGAAGGTTGTATGAAGTAAAGTATGTGCCTGCCTGTATGTCTTCTACTACTGCAATATGCTGACATTAGGTGTGGTTTTTTCTTGTTTTTTTATTTGCTTGTATTTTTTTTTTTGTTGGTTTTCTACAAGTACGAGAATTATTTATATATTTTATTTTGCTTTTTTTTAAATTTATTTTTTTAAATAATTATTTGCGTAGTGTAGCTATGTTTCTTGTTTTTCTCATTTTCTCGTCGTTGTTTTATTTGCAAAAGGATTCTCTCTCAGTTGAGTTTCCGGTTGTTTTTCATTTTAAGCTGTGTGTATTTCATTTCCTTTTAATTTTCCGCAAAAACATTTCGACTGACTTTCTGCTGCTGACTAGAAAATTTCATTTTTTTCTATCGTCATCGTTTGTTGTTTTTTCTTTGTTTTTTTTTGTTTGCGCTGAAATAAAATGTTTCGCTTAATTTTCCTGTTGGCGAAATTTGTTTATTAAAATTCCATTTTCTACACTCTATTCCTTTTCGTTTTGCATTTTTAGTGTCTTGTTTCCAATATTTTTTCTCTTCTTCACTTTTTTCGTTTAAAGTTTTTCGTTATTTTCTGAGGTGTGTCTTCATTAAATAGAATCTTTTACCACAGTACCAGAGTGTAAATATTCATTTTGTGTGAAGGTAACTTTGGTTGTAATTGGAAGCTGTTAAGAGCAAATAGTGGTGGGGGATTTGGTGGTGTGATATAGAATATTCTTTTAATACGTTTTTACAAAGAAAGTAAGTTTGGGAAAGTTGAAAATTTCGAAAAGAGAATCTACTGTATATTACACAATAATTAAATTCCATTATATTGGAATCAAACGGTGTATACCTATTGAGATTAAACATATACTGGTTGAATGATTAATTTCATTATGCTTCTCTAATATAAGAAAAACCTATGGAGACCAATTTACGATCAGCAACATTATTTAGTGTTTTCGGAAATAGTTGGTAGACTTGGGCACATATTATAAATTGAATGCACAAAAAACTACTATCTAAGCTCCAAGATCCGAACAATAACGTGGAAGCATAATCAAGCTATTATGCTATTCGAAAGACAAGGTAAAAAAACTTTTAAAGGCTTGTTTTCCTATTTGGACTATAAGGTGTAATCATAAAAAATTCTTAATTTAGCTCCAGAACTTGTTCGATTTGAATTGTAAGATGGATGCATAAGAATCTCCTAATCAAGTTTCAAGATATGTCAGATATGGACTATAAGGTGAATGGCTTAAGAGCATTCAAATAAAGCTTCAAGACTTGTTTTTCGATGTTGTGCATCCATCGTATTTCCTAATCAAGTTTAAAGATATGTTATCCGGTTCGTATTATAAGGTGGGCGTATAAGAACTTTCTAACAAAATTTCAAAAGATTAGGAAAGCACAAAGCAAAGTGTGTAGGCGATCGGTGTCCTTACGGAACACAATCCCTTCTCTAATAGGTAAATTATGTCGCTTGAGGTTGACATCGTTGCTTTTAAGTTTTCAAATGGCTGACAGTTTTACTTCTGAATAAGACATTTGCCATAAAGCAGCGACTGGTTGTGGTATGTTTTCCTCGCAATCCCAATAAACACCCAACCCAACTTTCAAGATCTTTACTCCTGAATTGATCGCGGTTTAAGACTATTTATCGCTATTCGACCACAACGAGATTCTTGCGTTATCATCATCAATAGCAATTTGCTTCAAAAGTAATTAGTTTTTGCTGCGATTTAGAAGTGAATTCAGAACGGAAATTTTGTTCATGTCGTTGTTTTTTTTAACTGATGTAGGGAACCATAGATTCCAGTTAAAGTGATCTCAAATCGTTAGTTAAACGCAAAGACCAATTTTTGAATTATTTCTGGAATACTTTATTATGAGAATATGTTTTAAATATTTTTTCGTTACCTGTATATATACATTATTTATTGTGATTTGGTAACTTCTAGAAATTTACTGTTGATTTGTTGTTGTTATTTTTTGCATTTCTATATAATTGGTGATTTTTTAAGAACTATAGGAACATTTTTCAAAAAAAAAACACATAAAATTCAGAAAAATGCATGAAATCTTTATTTGAATCGATATTACGGTCCATATAATTTATTGTTTGAATATTATTTCATGCAAATGTTGACCGCGACTGCGCTGGTCCATCCGCTTAGTCCAATTTTGGTATACTCTTTCCAACATTTCGGCCGGTATCTCACGAATAAATGCTTAAATGTTGACTTCCAATGCGTCAATTGAAGCGGGCTTGTCTGTATACATGACATGAGCTTTAACACAAAAAATAGCCAACTTTCCAAGAGGCCATTCACAAAAAATTCTGCTTTGCGGTAGGTCGTTCGGCTTCAATTCTTGCACCAGCTGTATTTTGAAAGGCTTCACACCTAAATCCTTCCGAAAAATGTTCCACGTTGTTGAGTAACAGAGGCCCAATTGCTTCGAACGGCGACGAATCGATAATTGATGGTCATCATTAACACTGACCGATACAGCTGCGATATTTTCTTCAGTTCGCACTCTACGTAAGCGTGTTGGCGGTTTAATGTCCAACAATGTAAATTTGGTGCGAAATTTAGTCATAATAGCCCGAATAGCCGCTTCAGTGGGTCGATTAAACTGACCATAAAATGGAAGAAGCGCGCGATGAACTTTCTTAACAGAACACGCATTTTGATAATAAAATTCAATGATTTGCAAGCGTTGTTCGTTTGTAAGACGATTCGCGATTGTTAAATTATAGACCAAACTGAAGGTGTTTGACAGTGAAACAAAACACGAAACGTGCGTGAGCTGTTTAAACCAGTGTTGCCCAAAAGATAATAGCTAAAAAATTTCCCGTTACATATATTGTGTTTCGTTATTGTACTTCAACCGTCGCTTGCCTGTGTTCTCACAATTTCTTTGTAGTGTTGATATTGTAATACTTTCTTACCCTAATTTTTTTTTTTTATTATGTTATTCTCCCTTAATTTTCAATGACAGCTAGAAAGCCTTTTAGTTAATCTAAGCCACAGAAACAGATTTTTAATAAACGAATCAATTTATTTAATGTAACTTAAAATTTAACATTTCGTACTAGAATTGGGAAAAGGGTACGCATGTTAATGGCATTGCATTCATGACAAGAAGATTATTCATTTATTTATCTTTTCTCATTTCATTGTATTTATTTTATTAAATATTGTTTCCTTCTTGTTTTTTTTTGCAGATTATATTTCACTTTCGATTTGCCATTGCAAATCGGAAGCAATACTTCGGAGGTAAGTTATAAAACCATTAAATTTATATCGCAGCATTTACTAGAATTGTAGAAATTCGATTGAATTAATTGATGCCAATTAAATATATTCAACTCTTAAACTGTTTTATATAAAATCAAATACATTCTTAATAAAAATAAGGAGTAATATCTAGGCAAAGATGTTTACCTTTTAGAAAAATAATGGGAAAAAATATTTTTGGATTTTAAGTTTGCAAATAATATGCAATATCGTTACGGTTTTTACTTTTTAAAAACGAGTATTGTTTGTAGCGTATAAAAAACTCTGTTCATATGCCTTTTATTAGCAAAACTGGTAAAGTTAACTTTCGCTCTAATTATACTTCATTTAATTTCGGCGTGACAACTTCTAGAACAATGCTGTTGATTAGTTATTGTTATTCTGTTCATATCTATCTTTCTTGATCTTTCTGTATAGTGTTGTTATTGTAATTTGATCTTTGTTTATCCCTATTTTATGCTGTTCTATTATTATCTTCAGTATTTATTCTGTCTTCACAGAAATGTTCAAGTGTTCATTATGAAAATAAAATTTTTCATTTTGAATTGCGTTGAATTATAATGAAAACAGCTTATTGCTAAGCAGATGGACTTTAAAAAGTGTAAGATTTCATTATAACTCAAAGTATTAATATTGACAGCTGTTGTGTGACGCATTAAGTATTAATAAACAGAAGTGATTTGTAATCTATTAGTGCTCAAAGTAATAGCAATTGATTTCTTTACTGAACCATACAAACTATTTCATTAGAAAATACCACTTTACTACTAAGTTAAGATACTTGCTTTCCTAAGTATTATACCTTCTAGGGCGGATAAATAATTCCGTGAGTTTTTAAATTTCCCGCTTTTGAATTTCTTTTTAAAGTCATGCGAAGAGGGATTTTCGGAAGTTTCCTTTTTTCTATTTGTTCTTCAAATCACGCGGTAATCTGTTATCGATGACTGTCAAAGATTAACTAAATAAAACGAGAGGCAAATGGCCTCATAAATAGATAGGTAATGTGTGGCCATACCAGACCAGATTCTTGATCTCTCAAGCCTCAGTTAGTTCTGACATTTTACAAGAGATGTATAAAAAAATATTGCCTTCGTCGTTCATATCTCTGCAGTCTTCTAGTAAATAATCTGAGAATAATGAATTGTCATGAAATAGCTTTTTGAAGCTACCATACAGAGTGGAAGTCAAACTTATGGACAAAAGTAACACATACACCTGTGATCTTAAGGGCTGTAATTATCAATAATGTATGTACGTTTACTGCAGTTTGGTAGGTAGTGGGTTGGCTTATTAAACGTGCGACCCCAGTTCAAATATTTCTTCGGTAACTTCCTAAGCATATTTCTGGCAAAAACTCAGAGAGTAAAAAAATTGGTTTAAAAAATTGGCTTAAAAATGTACAAAAATCTGTCGTTCGGAGTAGACTTTAAGCTGTTGGTTCCGCCATTCATGTATAAAATTAACACTCACAACACAAGTGTTGCGAGAAGCTAGCCCCTGGCTGACGGCTGACTGATGTACGTATGTATGTACGTTTGAACTTATTAAACTACGCTTGTATATATGCAAGCCTTTATTATTGCATAGATTCTGTAAATGTAAACATTTATTTTACCCTTTAGTAAAATGCCATATTACGGCTTTACAGGGAGAGGGCCTGATGGTTGTTAGACTTCCAAAGGAAGCTGCTTATTTATGTGAGCATTAAGGAGAACAAAAAAATTTCAATTGAAAACAATATGTTAAAAATGATCACCTTTTTAAACTTTCACACGCATTTTGAAGAGCCAAGCTATTGATTCATATAGCGTTAGTCGTTCATAAAAATTTGTTGCGTTCACACTGTATGATAAACAAATAAAAATTTGCGTACGTACACTTATCTAATCACAAGTCCTTAATAAAAATCTCACGAATGCATTACAGAAAAAAATCTATTTTTTTTTTGCAAAAAATTTCTTTTTCTGGTAGTAAATAATTCTCTTTTAAATTCATCGTTTTGAAAAGTTTTTTTTATACTGTGGCGCATACATAAAAAATGTTTAATTTGCGTTAAAAAACCGTAAAATATGCACACAAATTAATAATAAAAATGATTAAATTCTATTAATTCATATAATAAGATTAAAATAAAAAACTACGCATACATTCTAAGCAATTCTTTGTGGTTTCAAACTAGTTTTCCTATTAAAATTTAACCACAAACTCATAGAAAATATTTTCATAATTTCAAAAGAAAAAATAATTTCTCTTTAAAAATATCACCGTATGCGGCCCTTGTGTGGTTTTGTGTATTAAAAAACGCACATAAATTTAACAAATAACTAGCAGAGCTCTTGAGTCCCTCTTTGCACCCCTTCCTTACTTAATTACAACTACAATTTACATTCAAATTCTGTAATAAAATTAAACATATTTTAAGAGTCCACCATTCATTTCTGCTTGCTGCTGCTCCTCCTATGCAGTTTATTTAATTTTGCTTTTATTTAACGCTCTTTTACCTCCATCCAGTTATTACTGCTGGCACTATGCAATCAACACGTTTTTTTTTTCTTCTCACAATTTATTATTTCTTTTTTTTTTTTTGTTTGTAATCATATTTGTTTTTATAATTTTCTTTTATGTTTTTTTTTTTCTTCTTCTTTTTCGTTTCCTTATAAATTAAAACACTTTATGAAAATGTTGTAATAATTACGCATATAATTAGTTCCTTTTATAACCACTGAACTGGAGTTCATGCTTTCCTCTGTTGCCTTTATTCTCTTAATTCTCTTTATTTTTTTTTGTTTGTTTTCTCCTTTGCCTGTGTATGTTTTGGTTTTCAGCTTAAGATTAAAAACAATATAAAAATAATAATAATATTTAAATAAAAACGAAAATACAAACTAAAAAAGAAATTTATAATCCTTTTAAATACTGTTTTAAACATGCACACACCGACATGCATATATACACACACATACGCACACATGCTGAAGTTGTTAATATTTTTTTTATTAAAACATGCTTCGTTTTATTAAATCCCACAGCATAAAAGTAATAAATAGAGAGAGAGTGAGAGAGAGAGAGCGCGAGAGCAAAAGTGTTCGTGGTAGCAAAAAAAAAATAACTGTTAAACGTTACAGATTAAAAATTTATTATAAAAACAAACCACTTCACTCACTACTACTACTACTGGAAACAACTACCATTAGTAGTATTGCGACCACTACTATACTAAACTGCTACTAATTATGAGTGTGTAACACACCGTTAAACATTTACTCATACACCATACCATACCATATCACACCACATATTTAAATAAAATTACACTCTCCAATATGAAACATAGTGCACAGCATACATACTCGTACATACATACATTCACTCCAGCTTACGCTTTTAAGAGATAAACGTGCACTTTCTCTTAAAGAGTGTTTTTAGAATGTTTTTTCTTTAAATTTTTTCATAGCACAGTGATGGTTTAAATATTTTTGAGGCTTTTTAAAGGAGTTCTTATGGTCTTTATTTAAAATGTATACCTTTGGACGTTTCACTATCGTGGATGGCAGTGAAAGATCATTCTTTCATACTTTTATTTTATGAGCTCGAGGTCACATTGAGCGAAATTCCTTATCCATATGTTTGTGCAACATTTAAAGCATAATCTTTTGAAGAAGATGGAAAGCTAAATGAATTGAACTGAAATTGAAATAGTCTTTGCAGTCTTATAGAAATAAGCCTATAATTATTCCCTAGTGGCCTGTCGACGTAGCCGTGCTTCTCTAGTAGGTAATGTGTTAGCTTATTAGAAGTAAGGTCATGGTTCAACCCCCGGGTTAAACATTAAAACGAAATATGAAAAAATATTTCTTCGGTGACTTTCTCTCAGCAGTTTCCTGGCAATAACTCTGAGAGAAAATAAAGTTGCCGTTCGAGGTCGACTTTAAACTGTAGGTCCCACTACTCATGTATAAAATTAACACACATAATGTACATATGTATGTATGTGGTTTGAGAAGCTGTGTCGTAATTCTGAATCAAGGGTTGTTGTAATATCCATTTATGTATGTAGAGGCCTATCCCCTGAATAGAATATTATATATACTCCATTGGTTGTTCATAGAAAATCCGTGGCTAAAATCTACGGCTGTAAAGACAAGAATTTCTGAACCACAACGCCTGTCCCAGGAATGCCAAGTCTATGAGCATGCCTTCCAATAGAGCGATGGTTTGAGAGAATCACAACAGTGCGATGCGTGATCATGCGATTTAAGAAAGAAGACTATTAGTCTTTACCCCAGGAATGTGCCCTTGAAGGAGATGGGTTACTGACATTGCCGTCATCTGGGACATGGCATCACACATTTTCTTATAGCGCTTTAGTGGATTGAATCCTATCCGTAAATTTTATAGTACCGGATTGAAGGTCACAGAGAGCCGATTGTTAACAATTTGAATGATGGAGTAATGATGGAATGACATTCAACTTGAATAACATTCAACTGACATCAACTTTCCTTCGGTACGTTTAAGTTAAAAAGCGCGGATTGAATTATAAGTCTAAGTAATCTTGTGGTAGGTACTTTTGATCTCCACTGTATATTTTTTTCCGCCAGCTGGATGCAGTTGTACATTTTTGTACGCTCTCTTGCTAAGCATGAATACATATGCACGGAAGTGTGTATGTAAAATGATGGAAGAAAAAATGTTAAAATCCCTATCTGACATAACTGCTCCTCTTGCACATCCTCTACATGAGTATTAGTATGAAATTGCACAAGAGCTTACCTAAGCATACATGTCACTATGTGTGTGTGTATGCATTAACGAGCGAGCGAGCGGGTGTATGTGTTTATTCATAAGTGCATTAATGTTTTAACTACAATTTCCGGTTTTCAAAAATAGAAAACAGAAAAAAAGGAAAAATAAAGAGAGTGTCTTTGCCTGAGTGTGTGTGTTTGTGTGTGTTTGAAGCGCTTAAAGATTAAAACCCAATTTGATGTTGCCTGTAACTGCTTCTGCTTCGGATTCTCTACGTCTTCACTTCACCGTTTTGCAACAAATTTTCCACTGTGTAAAACATTGAAGACAGTGTTTTTTCTTTCTTTCTGTTTCCAAAAGGATTCACACATTACACACTGATTTACTTTATTACATTATATTGTATTTACTACATGCACACACACTCATACACTCACACGTACATACTTTGAGAAAAGAGATTGTAAAGAGTTTTCCTGAAGTAATAAACGGATGCAGGAGTAATAGAGGGTGCAGGCAATAGGAAAGTGTAGGATGATTAGCTGGTTGGTTAAGTAGAAGTCGTCGGTATCGTTTGGTGTGGATGTGGTGTGGTGGGGTGGATCAGCTCTATTAAATGTATTTCCGTTTAAAATAAAATTTAAAAACTTTCTGGCACTCTCCCTTTTTTTTGCTTTTTGGTCTTTGGGAAAACGAATGTCCTTTTAATAAGCCAGTGAATAAGAGTGTGTAGGTGGATGTAAAGAATTAAAGATGTTGGCAACTGCTTGTGATATAGGATTTATAGAGTGTGTACACGTTTAGTGTCTATAAATGTATTTTTATAGGTGTAGTAGGTGTTGGTATAGGTACTGTGTGATTTAAAACATTTCATATGTTTTTATTACACACTTATGTGTGTAAGTATGCTGCTGGCTGGCTGGCTGTCCATAGTCAACCATGTGTTGAGGTTGATTACAAGTGCCTGCTTGTTGGTAGTCTCTGATAGTTTTTCTAAAAGCTCTTACATTTGACCAACTCCAATGAATTGCTTCAGCGATAAGACATGGTGAACAGAAAAATTTCAAATTTATTCTCTCTCTGTCTCTCTACTTCTATTCACATGTGTTTGAAATGTGTGTTTCATTTGGAAATATTTTCTAACCGTAAAAGTCAATATTTGTGGGATGGAACAGAAAGAGTGAAAGAATTTTAAATAAATTGGTCTGGCTAAAGTCAAACATCAATAGTTATTAAGATAACGGTGTCGAATGAAGCAAAATTTATAATTTAAGAACAATTCGGAGATATTTTCTACGAAAAATTATAAATAAAATGAATTGTAGGTATTTTTTTTCTTTGAGATCTCAATTATAAAAACTTTAATCCTTAGAGTAAAGGGAAAACACGTTACTCATGTAAAGAAGACTACATTTATAATCGTTCATCTACAACAGACCGCTAAGTGTGACCAATTTTAAGTCACCGATTCGCGTAATGTTTTAATTCTTTGTCCAATCTTAAATTATTTTCCAACGACTTTAAATTGTCAATCAACGAATATTTTACAGAAAGCCAATTAACTTTTTCAAAGCAACGTGTGCGATTCTGACGATGAAGCTTATTGTCATCCACATACTTCATATATTCGTTCTTCTGGTGAACGTTGTCTTTATGGAACACCCGAGTATACGTCAAGTACTAGGAAGATATTTGCCCTATTGACACCACAGAGCATTCATATTCTTTATTTTTCATGCAGGCAACTCCCTACAAAAGGCATTACTGGAGAGTTTAACGGGAACAGAGAGTTAATGGGTACACCGTATTTATCACTAGAAGAGGAGTTACTAGGGGAAGTGTATTTACATCTTGTAATCCATTGCATTCATTATGAAATACTTTCAAGACCTTGACTTAAATTGCCGATAACCAACTTCACAATTCATTCTCCTGAAGCCAGGCAAAAGTATAACAGATGAATCCATCATCTGCTGCACGCATACAGCTTTTCTTAGTCAGACAACAGATGTTACAGAAGTTTCTCACATCTTGGAAGTCGAATGTGCTTCTGGGTACACTTTTCAGTAAGGCATACGTTCTCTAGCTGTAATAAAACGGGTAATAAAGATCTCGAAGCTATACATTTGCTGCTGTTAATGCGTTGTGAATGTTATCCTTAGTAGGTAGTCTGTTGGCTTATTAGACGCAAGGCCACATTTCAAACCACAGGTTAGACATCAAAGCGTAAAATATGAAAAAATATTTCTTCGCAGACTTCCTCTCAAAGAAGATCTCTGAAAGTAAATAAAATTGCCATGAAAAGTTTCTGAAAAATCTGTCTTTCGGATTCGACTTTAAACTGTAGATCCCGCCAGGCAAAATGTATCAAATTAACACACACAACATAATTGGTGTGAGAAGCTAGGTCATAATACTGACTGAATTGTATGTTGTAATGACCAATTGTGTTATGTTTGATGAGGAGAATGAATTATCACAACACATACTTAGAACCGGTGCGGTGTTGATGCATCTCAGTAAGAAACTACAGAAACAGCTCATTATCAAGCGAGTTATACTTACACCAGACAACATTCTGAAGAATCAAGGCAACAGTACTGTACTCTACACCAGAATAATTATTCCAGAAATAATAACATGAGAATAAGGGTAATGAAAAATAACTGAAATATCTTTGTTTTCCTGCTTTTCCAATAATGAAAATCTGTTGAAGTTTGCATATGTATTTTGGAAATGTTTTTCCCTTCTCTTCTTTCTCCACAAGTACCACCCTCATGTTGTATTTCACTGTTGTAATCACTGTCATTATGTTATTAACAACACCTTTTTTATGAAACTAGCCACCAAACACCTTTAAAAATCGAACGTTAAAATCATATTTTTTAAACCACGATGAAAGTTAAAATAATGTTCAACACTTCGAATGTATTTGTGTGGGTTGAACGCTTATGGTTTTCAATCTCTCTTTTCCAATAATAAACGAGGATGATTTATTTTCTTTTTACCAATTTTAAATGGCACATTTAACGCTGATATTCATTTGACATTTACACGTAAAATCCTTAAAAAAATTTGCGTGATTTCCGGTTGCCATTTCCGGCAAACCAATTTTTCATACAATTTCTCACCCACACGCTCATGTAGCCGCCTCAAAAGCACACTCAATATAACACGAATCTCTCTCTCTCTCTACACTCTAGAGTCGTAGAGAGAAGTCAAAGTCAGCAGTATAGTATGGAGTATGTGTATTACAGGCGTCGTGTATATGTATGTTTTAAAGAGAATCTGTATGTGTGTTTTTAATCCTCTTAAGCTTTTTTGTCTGATAGTAGTAAAAATTATTTTTTTAAGCATACTTCATACGGCAATGTTCTCTCTCTCTCCCTCTTCCTTTGCTCTTATATTTTTCACTTTTTGACCACAGAAATTTGTTTCAAATCTTGTTTCAAATGCTGCCGAATTGAAATGTTAAAAAAAGAAAGATAGCAACAAGGGGAATAGGATGCGGTTGGGGTAAGTAAAGTAAAGTTGACGTTGATGTAACTCAATAAGTGGCAGATTCTAAAGCATAATGTCAACGTTATTGCCGGCATTAGTCATAAGTGACCGACAATAACTACAAAACGCGACAAATGCCAACGACATGAACGTGAACGTGAATGCAAACCGCCATAACACACAACCACAAACACATTAGCGTGCCATTATTTTTTTGTTTTCTTTCTTTTTCTGTTTCTTTCAATTCTTTTTTGGCGTCTGTTTTCTGTCATCATGTTGATTTGCATTTAAGAGCGTTTTGAGCATATCAGAAGGAATAGAGCAGGAGAAGAAGAACAAAAAAATGAATATTTCTATGACGTGAGTCATTTTGCTCGCTTTTATTATTGCATTCTAACATAACAAATCCTGAAGTTCAGCGCTGGTTCACAATTGTTACACAGTCAGCCAGCCAGCCAGCCAGTCAGTCAGGTAGTTTGTTGGTGTGGAAGTGGCATATTCATCCGTGTGTTTTCCATAATTCAGTTACCAATTCGTGTTATGCTCTCTTTCTCTTTTCGTTTTCTATTTTCCTTTCTTAATAATTCTATTTCCGTTTTCCTGTGTTCCTTTGTAGTTTCATACATACATACACACTTATACTCTTCTATAAATTTGTCGGGGTTACCGGTTAAAATGCATGTTTTTCAAGAAGAAAAAAAAAGAAAATTAGAAATAGAAAAATATGACAAACTAAAGAGGGAACAAGACAATTTTCTTGTTCTATAGATTTGCATAAAATATTAAAAATATTTCGTATCTTTTTTTTTTGCTATTATTTCCCCCAAGTATGGCATCAAATGGAATTAAAATCCTTCCTGGTTGACTCAATATTTTCTTTCATTTTTATTTTTTGATTTACTTTCAAATACTCTTTAACAATTGTAGTGATGTTGGAAGGCAGTAAATTTTTAAAATTTATGTCAATGCAGATACGAAGAACGTCATGTCTCTGTATGTCATCTGGTTTTTACACTTCAGTTTCCAACAGAAAAAAAAAAGGAAAATGAAATCCTTCGGAAATGAACATCAGAAGTTAAGAAATACTATGTTAAAAAAAGAGAACGTAAAAATTATTTTAAATTGTTGAAAGTCATGTTATTCTCTGAAGTAATCAGAGTTCATTAAAAATCAAATACGAACTTTTTCATGAACTATGGTGGGAAGGAGGTTTCTGTGTGCAAATTAAGCCAAGTAAAGCAAGTATGTTGTCGCTGTAGTCAAGTAGGTAGTGTGTTGGCTTATTAGACGAAAACCCATGATTCAAACCCTAGCTCAGGTATCTCAAACTTAGCGAGATATGAAAAAATATTTCTTCGACGACTTCCTGTCAGCTGTCTTCTGGCAAAAAATCTCAGAGTAAATAGAAATACCATGAAAAATTTTTAAAAGTCAACTTTAGACTGTAGGCCCGCCACTCACACACACACATATACTCAAAATGGGTGCAATCCAGCTTCTCATTGCAATCCTGACTAAAGGGTCGTAATGATCAATTAAGTTAAGTAAGGTGTGTGGATTGTATCCAAATATATGTATTGCTAGAGACGCTCTGTCAATATATTTTTGGTTCCATGTTCTATGGTTTAAGTCTGGAATTTATTTTCATTGGCCATTTAAATCATGTGCAGCGTAGTAGAATGTGCTCAATACCTTCATCCTCATCTATACAGTTTGAACATATACTGGGTCACGTAGAAGTTCAGCTCGCCCCTCTAGCGAAGAGATTTCATTGAGGATAAAGTGAAATGTCCACTTTTCCTTTAAATCATCTTCTCATCAAATGGCAGATTTGCCATTTGCACTTGGAAAACAGTAATCGCCTTTTATAGCTGCAGAATGTCCTGGGACCATGAGACCGCGAAATTATGTCCGTCTCATATTAACCGCCAGTATTGTCTTTGCCAATACCAATACCACTTCATCAGATATTGTCCTCAAACTACTTATTAGGTTAATAGCGCTTAAGCGGCGCTACACCAATGAAAATTTCCTACTTGTCGTCCCCGCAGAAAGTGGTTCGTTCCTAAGAAGCATAGAACATTATCGATAGCTTCGATATTATCATCCTCTTCAATGGATTTGGTTCTCCAATATTTTGAATTATCCTCGCTTCGTGCTCCATGCTCCTTGGACCACAGATGGTTTTTGATGGTTCACATGTTCCTTAAAAATGGCAGCCTTTGGTTCGATATTTTAGGCTTCGTAATGATCATCAAACATTCATCCATCATTGCCTGAGAAAGAATCAGGTGAATCAGAGATTGTAGACGAGATTCACATAATTTTGAAATTAAAACACCCGAACATTCTCGACTATTTTGAAAAACCATATCGGACTTCAAAGTAGGTAAATGAAAATCGTTTGGGGAATAGTATCTATATAGCCCTAAATGTACTTGTCTTTGCTCTTATTATAGCGCTTCTTTTTTTCTTTTCGTAACGCTTAAGAAACAAATTATTTTTACTTAAAAAATAATTAAAATTTTATTGTTGCTGCTACAACCTGTGAATGTATTTTATACACTTGATACACAATTAAGAGAAACTATCTTCCCTAAGCTTTTCATTCCCTTTTCGTTTTCGTGTTCTTTTTTATTTCTTTTCAATTGAACATATTTTTCTCCAAAATCGTTGGCAGAAAAATGAAAACAAGAAGCATTCAACTTCCTCCAATTTTCCCAAAAAAAAATATGTTGAAATTGAATTTGAAAAATAAAACAAAAGATCCTAAAACACGGGGAAAATAGACGCCATCAATAGTAGAAAAAAAATAGAAGAAGAAGAAAATTGGAAAAACAATAGAAATGAAATATTTTTGAATTACAAAAACCGAAATTCAACGACATTTGAAAAGATGACAACCAAACAACTGTTGGCAGTGAGCAGCAAATGGTTGAAACAAATGCTGCTGCTTCTGCTGCTCTTTGCCATGAAGAGTAATAAAAAACAAAAATAAATAAATAAAAAGAAAACGTGGAAAATGAGAAAGACATGCAATGACAACGACTAAAACAACAACAATAGCAACAGCGACAACCAGCAATAACAATGCAATTGTTCGATTCATTTCCACTTGAAAAAGTCATACAAATAAAATTCTCCACTCAAATACACTGACACTCATTGAGAGAGAGAGAAAGAGAGAGATTGAGATACAAAATACATACAAATGTAAAGCAAATTGTATTTTGTATACATGTGTGTGTGTGTGTGCATTACATGGCAAACAATTACAATTACAGTGACATAAACAAAATACAATACAAATGCAGTATTTGAAAAGCAATAGAAATAAAACGAACATCAAATGAAATGAAAGAAAATGAAATGAAGTGAAAAGAAATAAAGTAAAGTAAAGCGTAGTAATGACATACAAAAGTTTTGTCATTAAACGACATGCAATACGATTCAGACCATTATTTCGCTGTTAGTTAAACTACGAATTCTTGTAGTAGTTGTAGAAACTATGATTAAAAAATTAATGAAAAACTACCATATTAATAATCAATACTGCTGTGTGACATTCAAAGAAAACCGAGGTTGCTTTAAGTACGTTATTATACAGCCACTCGTATTCTTCTCTGTTTCATTTAATACTTTTCTCATAACGAAGGATACTGTAAGACCTAAGGATGACAGTTGTATCCTCTTCTTGACTGGCCATTACAACATTTTTGAATGATTTACGGACAAGTTTTTCACACTACCCAAGTTTCGAGTGTTATTAGCGACACTTACAGTTTTCGACTACAAACGATAGATTTGGAAAGCTTTTTAGTGGTAAATATTTACTCGCAGAACATTTACCAGAAGACTGCTGATTTAAAAAGCTTGAACTACAAGGCAACTCACTAGTCGCTAGAATTTACTGACAATCGAAAAAAATTTCGAGCATATCCTGCATATTATTTCTAAAGGGCACTTTCATTGTGACGATTGGAGTTTTCCAAGCTTGTTTTAATATTTCATGACTCCAATCGACCGGGAACTGTGGGCATGAAAGCTATTTTCCCTATTTTTTTCAACTTTGGTGCCGTTGCCACTCTAAGCACCGATCGATTATCGTCGATGATCTATATTTGGTCAACAATGTGTTTCATCGGCTTCCTTAGCTTTTTTGATAGCATTAATTAGCCGGTCAGCAATATTAGTTCTGTTTTCTCAGTGGCAACATACATACATAATTGATCATTACAACTCTTCAGTTAGGATTACGATCTAGCTTCTCACACCACTTATGTTGTGTGTGAAGTTGACTCCGATCGAAAGACTTTTTAGATGCCAATTTTATTTACTCTCAGAGTTTTTGCCAGAGAGGAAGTCGCCGAAGAAATATATTTTATTAAGATATATTTTTTTTTTGGAGATGTCTGACCTGAGGTTTGAACCGTGGCCTCACGTCTAATAAGCCAACACTACTACTTTTTGATTAGCGCCTCAAGAGACATTCTGGTCACATTGAGAAAACTGAGGGCTGTGATCATTTCTTGTTCCTTTATATGTGAAGACCGACTTGTGTTATTTCCACATTTCTGGAAAAATAATGTAGGAACGCAGTAAACTTTCTTAAGGATATACTTGTACATTTATCAGCAGTTCATATAATAAATTCAGATCTGTTCGCTCATGTAGATTTGTTTTCCTAAAAAATTTTAGCTGCTAAGAAGAGCAGTCTATTTTCACTGAAAGATGGTGGAGTTTCATTTTTGCATTCAAATTCGTCCTTACGTTCCTCATTATTTGGAAAGAGAATGCACACAGTACGATCTAGGTTTTGCTATGAATCTGCTGACTTCCGATTCCGCAAGGGTTGTTATTTGTATATTTTCTCAGTTCTACTACATAATTGGTCAGTCAGGATTACGACTTAGCTTCTCACACCACTCATGTTGTGTGTGTTAATTTTTAATAATTAATTTAATTTTAATTATAATTTTAATAATAATTTTATACATTTTAAAGTCGATACCGAACTACGGATTCTTGAAAAACTTTTCATGGCAATTTTATTACCAGAAATCAGCTGAGGGGGGAAGTTACCAAGAATTTTTTTTTTTTTTTTTTTTTTTTTTTTTTTTTTTTTTTTTTTTTTGAGAAGTGTGACCTGGGGTTTGAACCTTGGTTTCATGTCTAATAAGCGAACACACTACCTACTAGACTAAGGCGACTTTGCCTTGTCTACTGTTAATATCAGTTCCGTTGTAGGTTTCTTATCCAACATTCTCATTATAATTTATGAAAAGAGTATAAGTTATTGAAATTAAACATAAGCAAACAACCTTAGAAGAGTTTGGTGTTTTGTATATCAGATCGGTTATACATAAAGTTTTTTTAGCCATCAGCCAACAACGCTTTGAATAAAAAGTATTCATTATTTTAGTAACATTACGTAGTGCCAATATAATATTAATTCAATAAGAAAGCTACCTCAGTCTTTTCAAAGTAAAATTCAATAAATTGTGTAAAATATCTTTCCCACATCATTTTCATCCCAACCCCTTCGGTAGTGAGAAAATCATATTTTCCACTAAATATATGAAATCCCTTAATAGCTTACCTTTTCCACTAACCTTGGGGACACGCAAATAAATCCCTACAAATTATCTTAAGATAACACAGATCGTTTTTTTTGTGGTTGACTTTATAACCCTTGGAAATAGTCTATTCGGGGCTATGCTCCCGGTCAATTGTTGATTGTTGTTGTTGCTATTTTATATTTTTCTTTCTTTTCTTTCATATTTTTCTTCCCATTTTTTTCTCATTTCCCCTGGTGACATTAAAGATTGTCAAAAGGATATTTTCTCTTAACGCTTTTCGTTTTCCTTCCGCCCCCAAACGTCACATTGTCTTTCAGCAGAAAATATCCTTTGGCCTGTCACTTGCTTCTTTCTTGCTCCTTTTCCCGCCAGTTCTGCGCTATAGCGTAGTGGCTGTGCTGTATGAAAATGTCATTTCACTTCAGTTTCTGTGTGTGTGTGTCTATGATTCTTTACTTGTGTTTCATTTTATTTCGTTTTACTTGAGGGGGTTCAAAATCATTTTATTTGTTATTTTTTTCTATTTTTTATTTTGTTGTTGTTGTTGTTGCATTTTTCAATTCTAATGTCTTTGTTTTTTTTTTATTACAAATTTTCTTGAAGATTCTAGGTGTAGACCAGTAGTTATGAACATTCAGTTCATAGTTAAGTCGTTATTTTAGAGAAGGAAATGCACTGAAAAAAAATTTTTTATGGCAAAATCGAATTCTTCGGGGAAGAGTTGCAAAATTTTATGCTCAAATGGCTTGCCCATTGTAAGATTTGATTAAGTTGTTTTATCAAATCTATCAATATGTTGTCAAATTGATTACAATACGTTATCAAACTGTATAGAATGGTGATCAAATTGATAACAAATTGTTGACAAGTTTACTTCTTTCTACACAATGTTGTAGAGGTTCTTTATCTGATTTATAAAGAGATAGGAAAATGCTCAAATCGATAAACCCTGGCATCAACAAAATAGTGTTCACTCTATCCAATATTAGAATAATATTGGACAGCAAACTAAACTGGAATATTATTAATACACCATCCCGACTAAGGCAGCAAGTGATTGTTATCGTTTACAAGAAAACTTTTGGATCAAACTGGGCTATCAAACCTAACAAAGTATTGTCGTTGTACAACTTAGTAATCATACCAACGCTATCCTACGGGACGAGGTTTGTTAGTTGGTTATATATAAAAGCAATCATCAAACCTGGTTAGATCGAATAAGGAAGATGGTGGCGTTTCTGGCATTGGTTACTGTACTTAGCTGGCTACAGCAAGACATATTGATGAAACAAGTTTTTGCGAAGTCGGCAGTGAGAATAGCATGACAAAAACATGGAAGTACAGAACCTGTAGTTATATCAAGACCTTGGGTATAGTTGCTATTAACGTTGTCGCTATGCGAATTCGATATCAGAGTTTATCGAGCACAGATATGTATATGACAGGAAAGCGGACAGGAACCTAGACTAGGTATATTCGGGTACATAGATATGGGATCTTGACTTCCAAAAAAATAACTCGAATGAATCCATGAGATAAACAAACTTCCTCACACACACTTTATTCACCTGCAAGAGAAAGAAGTGATAACGAATCCACTTGCATAGAGAGCAGATATACCCTGACTCGCTGTGGATATGAACAAAACAAAATTTACTTTAAACCTAAGCGGAGTCCATCCCTGGGAGTTATAGCAGTTAAAGTGGAGCACTGGCATAAGGAAACATATCCCCGGAAATTGGGAATGTCTTTTGCGGTTGGTATTATGATGAGGAAGAAGACTAGACCACAGATCAGATTATCTGTCATTGTCCAGCCTTGGGAACCCAAAATTCTTACTAACAGAAGAAGTCTAGCCAAAGACGATTTGATGAGAATCTCGCTTTCATCAAGATGATTTAAACGTGTTATAGCTAATGACGGAAAATTTACTGTTCGTATAACAATAGAGCATTGTAAGACCCACCAAGTAAGCTGTGAATTTTAAAATGGATGGCAATTTGATCCAAAAATACGCGGCAAGGTAGACAGGCATGTTACAAACCTCAACAGACTGAAATCACGGTGTTTCTGTTCTTCTTTCCAGAATACCGCTTATGTTTCTGTATTAAACATTTCTTCTTGAATTTGTGGCATTATATGGAAGGCATGTTGCATGCATTTTTCTAATAGCTTTTGCTTACAAATAATATCGTTGTTGTTGTTGTTGTTGTTGTTGCATATTACAATTTACTTTTTCTGTCGTTGTTTCCTTGAATTTCAGTTTTTCATTTTCTGTTGCTGTTGTTGTGGTTGCTGTGCCACTGTTCGCTACAAATATAATACAATTCTTGCTCTTGTTCTTGTTCTTTTCTTTCTCTCTTCATTTCACTGCTGTTAAGAATTTACTGGTAATACTTGCACAGTGTATGTAATAATGTTGTGTTGTGTGTTGTATTGTGTTGTGAAGCAAGTAAAATTCTAAAACTGTCATTTATGGTTTTTTTATTTACTGCAATTGCAACAATAAGTTGCACAGAACGAAGAACAAAACTATTATAACTATGCTCTGAGAATATAAAAGTCAAGAAGTACAACCAACAACGAGCAACAACTGTTAGTCGTACTGACTTAATTTTGAGGGGTAATAAAACTATTTTCCAATACTCCAGGTGGTATTTCGCTTTTCTTTTGATTTTTTTTCTCTTTGGCTTTTTTTGTTGTTGTTTGTCAAAAACTAACAACGAAAATGAAAAGAAGTACAAAAAAAAAAAAACAAAAACTCAAACAGAATTTGGAACACGGCATGACTTTTTTTCAAAGAATTTTTTGTTTGTTTCATGTTCTTAGTTTAAGTCCCAGTTAATGACACATAGAGTCCAATTATTTTGTATTTTCCAAGTCAATGACAAATCTTCAGCAATTACAGTTAAAGTAACGAAAACATGCAAAGAGACGTCATAGTTTAAGCCAAGTTAATTGGCTGAGAAAATATAAAGCAAGTGAATGAAATTGAAACTTTTTTTTGCTATTCCAATTGGAATTATTTTTCAAACGGGTTCGTTCGTTATTAAATGCACGAGAGAGTAATGAATGTGAGTAAAACTTTCAATATGAATTTGAACAACTATTTAGAAATTGAAGACGCCTTAGTTTAGTAGGTAGTGTATTGGCTTATTAGACGTGAGGCCACGGTTCAAACCGCAGGTCAAACAATCTTCAGCAAAACGAAATATGAAAAAATATTATTTCGGCGATTTCCTCTCAACGGATTTCTGGCAAAAACTCTAAGAGTAAACAAAAATTGCCATAAAAAAAATTCTTCAGAAATCTGTCGTTCGGAGTCGACTTTAAACTGTACAATAACGTGAATATTTGTCTTAAATTTGTATTGTAAGTACCAGAGAAGACTGCTGTCAGGAACAGCTCTGAAGATCAGAGGCAATGTTCGACTTTAAAAGCACAATCTTCACACACAATAGCCTTTGGTCGCAATCGAATTCACAACACCGTCAATTGCAGATTAGCACACAATCCACTGATATTCGATGTTGTGGTAACTATCCTATGTTTGTCGCAGCTTGTCATTTTTCATGTGCATTAAGCATATTTGTGAACGTGCAATGTCCTGAGAATGCCGCCAGACTTAAAACCAAGTGTTGCAACGTTGTCTCAAAATTTTCCAGTTCAACTTTAGAATATTTGCCGATTATCAAGAAAACCTGTTTAGTTCCAATGTAGTGGCATATGTACGTTACCCTTCCTTTGAAACTGTACAAGAACTTTAACAGCTTGGCTACACTCAAAATAAAATCCATTTTATATTCCTTGAAAGACCAGATTTTAAATCCAGATTTTTGCTTGAAAGATATAAGAATAGTTAAGTATACTGATTGGTTTCGAAATCTTCAGAAAAGATATCAGCACTCTTCATATCTAACTTTAAATAATATTCGAAACTAATAGTGTTCTTCCTGATGATAGAACCCGCAATACAATAATCCGAGGAGGGCAGAATTATACCCATTTTTCAAGGTCAATTATGTAGCAGCTCATATGGTTCTCTAAAATGTAAAGAGATATCTCTTCTGATCCACCACAGTCTTCACATTGGTTAGCTGCACATGCATGCAACAGGCTTGATAAGCTTGAGATTCCATTTTTGGGCAACGAAGATAACAGGGAATTGTACAGTCGGATCCCTGTGCAATATTGTTAACGGCAATTAGAGTAGAAAGAAAAATACTTCAGAACCGTCAATCTGTCCTCAAAGCTCTTAGCAATAATGCGAGCCCGCCATGTTAGGCTCTTTGAATTGAATTACTTTTTTATGGGTGCCAGAACATGAAATATGATGGCAAACGTATATATATATATTGGCTTCAACAGAACTCAAGAGAAATGGAAAATGAGAAAATAATCAACTGCATACCCGCACAGAATGGTCGCATCAAATAAAATTTGGTGTGAGAAAGAGGAGTGTATGAAACAAGTTCCTTTTATACGCAGAGTGTATGCATTTAGTAGCCTGTATCATTTCAACACCATACAGTTGATTGATCACCAGAGGAAGGGACGGGTGAAAGGAACTGGCTCACACTCTCACTGTAGAAGGGGTACTAAGCCTGTGACTGGCAAGGGAACGCATAATAGAGCAACAGTGGACGTAGTGTAAAAGGTTGTCTTGTATCTGATTCCAATTTCCATTCCTTTACATAATTAAGCGTCCATTGACAATCCCCTCCCTTTGTTTAAATTGTCAGCAATATCTGAAAATTGCTAAAGTTCTGTAATAATATCACAGTGCCTATTGCAAATGCTATGTGAAGTTATAGAAAAGTTCTCTTAGCAGTACTGCAGATCTGCACGATGTACCAAGAACGTATAGAGTCCGAAGGCTTTGACTCTAGGGGTCCATTAAAGTTTTTAAACGAGATTGTTGGTTTGTATATCCTTAAAGAGCCAGATTTTTCTGATCCTTCGAGGTGGGTTCACTTCCGCATTGTCTTTCCTTTGCTTACACATTCCTTGGACCATAAAAAGTATAAAAAATACGTTTTAATCAGAGACTAGGACGAATCGCATTTGGTGCTTCCATTAACTCAAACAACATGAAATAACAGGAGTATTTTTAAAAGTAAATGTTTTTTTTTTTGTGGGGATGAAGTCATGGCAAATGAAAGTGATAAAGTCTTTCAAAGTTATCGTCTGTTGCCATAATTTAATTTAACTTCTAATCCAATCTGTTGAATTAATCTGCCATTTTAAATTTGCTCCTTAAAATAATTCCTTTAAATTCATTTTTTTTTCTTTTCATTGAATTTCTCTTCCTTTTCATTTCACTTCGTATTGTCCTGCCTCTGCTGCTCAAATTGACACTGCCTTCAGGCCATTTTCATTACAAAAGAATTCTCGTATTTGTCTACTGATATGACAAAAGCGAGCGAAAGAGAATGAGAAGAAAACAAAAAACAAGTACAGCAACAACAACAACAACAATAACCCAATTACTAATTGTGCATTGTTCACACTGTTCAGTAGTCATTATCAATATTTGTTTGTTAATTCGCTAATGACCTTCGTTCATTCATTCATTCATTCATTCATTCCGTTGTTCATTCATTTGTTTGTTTGTTCGTTTGTGCATTCGTTCATTCATTCATTAATTTAGGCAGACAGCCAGTCAGTCAGTCAGTCATTTACTTATTTGTACGTGCATTTCAAACTAAAATTAATTTCTGTTCTTTTTTTCCCCTGTACTTGTAACTGCAGTTGTAGCTGTTCATTCATTCAAATTCAAATTCTAATTTTGCAGTTTCAGTGGGAATTAATGTTGCGAATCACTTGAAGACGCCCGTAAATTCGTTTTCGTTTTTTTTCCTTTTTTTTGTGCTCATAACTCAAGAATGTCAGAATTTCACAAGAAAATGTCCCCTTCGCCGGGTTTTTTTTTCTTCTCGTAATTTCAGTGAGAGATTCTGTTCCGCTGTGTTTGTAGTGTAGTGCTCGTGGTGGTTTAGTTTTCTTAGTTTTAGTTTCCCTCGTCCTTTTGTTTTGTTTGTTTTTTTTTCTTTGTTTTCTTCCTATAGAAAGTAAAACCGTAAAAAAACGACAAGAGAAAAAAAGAAATAAACTGTGATTACAATTGTTTGCATGTCTTGTCACCTCCTGCTGGCTTTTCTTTTGTTCAAGAATCATTACGAGCAGCAGCACCAGCAGCATCTGTTTTTTGGGCTGGAAAATGTAAGCAGAGAATGAAGGAAAGAACAAAAAATAAAAGGAACTAAAAAATAAATCGAAAACTATTCAAGCATTAGAGAGTTAAGAATTTGTTTTTATTGTCCTTGAAATGAAAGTGAAATTAAAAATTTACATCTAAAATGAGTAGTAGAACAGAGGCAGGGAGCCAAAAAGGTCGTACAAATATTGGGCCGATGAAGACAAATGCAGGAATTCAAACCCTACAGCAGCAGAATAATAATTTAAATTCTACAAGGAAAAGAAAAGGGGAAGGATATCTTTGTTTTTTTTTTTGATATCCTTGTTACAAAGATAATTTCGAAGACAATTGAAACACAGGTGTAGTTGTAGTTTTAAATATTTCATGTGAATGTGATTGTGACACAAACAGCGAATTTCAAAAGGTCTTAAATGGCTTAAGGAAAGCTTAAATACAATTTAAGGACAACAACAAAAAGAAACATTAAATCATAAATAAAAACCTCAGAAGTCTTTAAAAAAAAATTCAAAAGGTTTAGTGAATTGAAAAAGAAGCTGTACTTATGGACCAATGCGGCTTAATTTCAAAGACATTCTCGGGTGACTCAGCTATGTTGAGTCTGAATAAGAGATATTAGTCACTGTAGTCTGGTAGGTGGTGTGATTTGCAAGCCCGTGGTTAAAGTCCCAGCTCTAACACCACAAACAAAACGAAATTTGAAAAATATTCCTTCGCCGACTTCTCAGTAGTATTCTGGAAAAATTATGAGAGTAAATAAATTTGTCATGGAAGGTTTGAATTTGATGTTCAGAGTCGTCTTCAAGCTGTAGGTCACGCCAACTCATGGATAAAATTAACACATATAACATGGGTGGTGTGAGAAGATAGGCTGTAATCCTGACGAAACAGATGTAATGACCAATCAATTTAAGCATTTAAACCGGATTAGTGTGGCGATTAGCAGCGAATTCAGGGCAACGATACCATGCAGCACTTTCCATATCATTGCTCACCTTTTGAGCGCATCATATCATGTGATATGTTTCATATGTAAGAGGATTGTATTGAAAGAAATTGAAAAAACAAATACTCGACAAGGATTTGCTATAAATATACGATATTGATAGATCGCCCTCATTACTGAGCCCACTTTGAACATAATATGCCAATAAGGCATTGCGAATTCATTTTGATGAAGATCTCCCATCCTTAGCCTATCCTACTACTTACCTACTTACAAATTTGTCTCAATTAAAACATTGAATATAAATCAAATACCACAAATTAAATAATTCTTCAGCAGCATCTATTTCAGTTTAACTTTTATTGTCTTTCTATACAAAGATTTTCTTCCTGAATTTATTCTTCCGAGCTTTAATACTTGCCTTGCGTTAAAGACATTAAAGACATTTAATTTATTTTCTTCTGTGTATGTGTATGTATGTGTGTGTGATAGAGTATATTTGGTTTCAATTAAAATCTTGAAATCGTAATTTGTATTCTTATTATTCGTATTTATAATTCATTAAATCGTTAAATAGGAAAACCAATCAGCTATAAAATAATTTTCCGCATGCATAACAAGCAGGCATCAATTTATTTCGTTATAAATTGTATAGGAATTCTTATGGAGTCTGCATGAGACATAATACAGCAGAGGTTAACTAAAAAGAAATTTTAAATAAATCCAATATAGACAAAAGGCGTTTAGAGCGGATATTCTCCTTAAGATAGCTCTCAGAAAATATTCGACCGACAAGCCTTTCCTAATACGAAATGTTATGTAGGTAGTGCGTTGGCTTATAATGATAGTCAAGAGCCTGCGGTTCAAATCCAACCTCAGACATCTCGAACAAAACGAAATACGAAAAAAAATTTCCTTGGCGTCCTCCTCTCAGCAGTCTTCTGGCAAAAACTCTGAAATTAAATAAAATTGCCATGAAAATATTATCAACAAAAATATGTCTTTCGGAATCGACTTTAAGCTGTAGGTCTCGCCACACATGGATAAAACTAACACACGCAACAGGGGTGGTGTGCGATGGCTGGTCGTAATCCTGAATAATTGCGAGTCAGGCGGAGAATTCAAAAGACAAACAATTTATAAACGTCCTGCAGTATTCATTGGAATATTTTATGCTTAAAAATTCACAAGCTTTGACGTTACTAATCAGTTGCTAGCAGCTGTACACATTGCCTTAAATGTTCTTTTGTAAACGATAATCACAATTACACTCACACTACTTTACGTATGGCAAATAAAAAAATTAAGACTTAAAGACGAAGAAAAAGAAAAGAAAATAAATAAAGAAAAAATGTAAAGAGGGCACTATATATGCCCTCTTTCAAACTATAAACGTCTCCGATGAAGGAGAAAAAAAAACCACAAACAATCGACATCATTTTACCTAAAAAAAAAAAAAAAAAAAAAAAAAAAAAAAAAAACCGAGAAAAAAATAAACCGGAGGAATCAATTGAAGTTAAACTCTGTGCACTTGTATTCGGGGCAACAAAAACGGGGTCGATAAACCAGCCAGTCAGCCAGTCAATTCCAATTTACACAATCAATGAACCAATAACAACAAGAAAAATAACGACAAACACAACTGCCGATAAACGGAAAAACAGAAAAAGAAAAAAAAACGGACAAACAACAAACAGGAGCAGTTAAGAAAAGAAAGGAAAAAAGCTCTGACTTGAAATCACAAGAAGATGAAATTAAAATTGGATGTTGAAGCTGCAAAAAAAAAACGAGAACAACATCACAAGGAATTACTTTTTACCTAAGAAAGGGAGGGAAAGAGAGAAAGAGAGAGAGACAGAGACAGAGAGAGTGCGAAAGTGTACCTGTGTACTGCTAAGTCCTTTAATGAATGTTAAGTCATCGCCATCATCATCATCATCATCATGTAAAACCTTAAGTGATCAATTAAAATGTACTGCCAACTTGTAAATCTAAATCAGCCATTTAACTCTCATCTACACTTGTGTACACTCTTAAACACCTGGTTGCTTGCTTTAAATGTGTAATTAGTTGTATGTATGTGATTATATGTATGCCTGTATTTTCATGTGTGCGTAGGTTTAATTTACAAGTATGCAATCGATAAGTTTTGGAAATTATACGCATTATTTAGCACCCACAGCATGATGAATATGTGGCCGGTTTAATTGTAGTACATAAAATGTGTTTGTGTGTACTCAGGCATGTGTAATTATAATCTTCTGGTTACTGTTGACAGTTTTCTTATTATTTCCGGTAACTAAAGTTATTAAAATTTGTGTGTAAAGAAAATTGTTTTTGGGATATTTTCGAATATAGCAACCAATTCAAGGTTTATGGCACGGATTTTGTCCTTTATTCCTCGTGTAATAAAAATCTAAGTTGGGAGTGCTTGGTAGGTAAAAGTGGCTGACACCCGCGACATAGTTAGACCACTTAGGCTAAAGGGTGCGGTCTATCCTTTCTTTTCTCCTGGACCATTCGAAGTTTCTTATGAAATAATTTAGACTGCCAATGTTCCTCTACAGATCACTAGTTATTTACATAGTTGAAACACAGGCGTACCCTGGGCATTTGTCCAGTAGGTGAAGAAGAACAGATACCTCCTCCTTTTTCGACTCACAATGCAGTGTCTATCGACTACTACGTTAATCATATATTTTGAAGCAGAATTTTCGTGCGTCGCTCATATAGCCTTGTACACATTTGCTGCGTTTTCTTGACCGCGACCGATGCTGTCCACACGTATTTCTTAACTTAAAAATTCACATCATCTAACCATCATTCATAAGCTCTGCAGTTTTCGGAATAAGTTCCGCTACACATATGATTTCAAATTTGCATTGCTCTGTCGTTCTAATGGTAATTATTTTTGAATCCACTGCTTTGAAACCGTCTTGCTATTGTCATTCTTAATAATCTTTATCGTAGCCAATATGGCTACCGACACTACCGCCTGGAAGACGCCGCAATGGTCCGGTAGCTTAATCGAATGAAAAAAGGGATAGAAAAGAAACAAAAACAACAACAATTAGTCATTACAGCACCCATCCTTCCGAGGATATCCTCTTAGCCAGTCAATACGGTTTACGAATCCTATTAAGTACCCAGTCTTCAAGATCTATTAGCTCCTGGAAAAATTTATCATATCAGATCATAAATATTCCTTTTCTTTTTGCTGAACCGATGTCTAAAGAGGTCATGGCCCGTTTGTACTCATATAATAGGTTTCATCTCCTGCCTACTTATGCTTAGGATAAGTTTCATTTCATTAGATATAAAGCGCTTGTAATCCTACGGTTAGTACTACATTAACATTCGCTGTTTACTAGTGAATCGTATTTTTCCTCAATAATGGTTTCACCGATTCCTCTTTTGAATATATAAGATTCCTGTTTTGCATTTTTCCACCCTTTTTTCCATCTTGTTTGCAATAGTTTCAGATCCATATTTAAACGTCCATTAGGAAGAGTATTTTTGCAATCCCAATTGCCGCAAATGAATGCAATTTTTTCATTTAACATGACTTGATGGCGGTATGAAAATATTTTTGTTGGTAACGATCATTTCATATCTAATATGACCAGTTTGGTTTTCTTTTAATTCCAAATCATTGAAAGTCAATAAATTGAAGAATTTCAATTGCTTTACTAAGTGGTTCTTTGACCTCAAAAAGAACTCTCATCCAGCACTTCTGTTTCCTCTTCAGTAATTTACCACAAAACATAGGCAAACACAGACATTTACACACAGTTAATGCTTTTGTAAGCAGAACCGTTACATTTAAATTTATTTAAAATATTTACACACACACGCGCTCACACAAATACAGAGACTTCTCATAGAAAGCAGTTGTTCTGTAGTCAATTGTATTGATAACCATTTACATACATATGCATTCGTATAAAGGTCCTTAAATGCCTAAAAGTATGTGTGTGTATGGATGATTTCTTAACATGATTTCCTATTGACCAAACACATATACACACATATTGTGTATGTGTGCCCTTTCAATAGAATACAAAAGAGGTGGCTAAAAGAGAAAATCCGTTTACGAAGAGAGAGTATAAGACAAACACATAAAATACCGTATTACAGTATTAATATGTAAATGAAGCCAGTTATATGGGCCTTTTTTTTGTAAGGAGCAGAGAAGAGTGTATATTCTTATGTGTAAGTGTATGTGTGTGTGTGTTTAAATTGAATGTATCATTTAACTGCTACAGCAGCCAATACATATGCTTCATTTAATTTCGAAATATTGTTCTTTACACATCTGTGGCTTTGTATGTGTGTGAGTATGTATTAGAATATGTTTTCAGTCTGTGCTTGTGTGTGTATTTGAGTGTGTGTGCTTGTGTAAGAGAGTGGGTGTAAATGTGTTTTATGTATGGTTTTGTATGTGCAAATTGCCATTGTTGTTTCCATACTGTCTGTCTCTCTTTAGAAAAGCGAGTGAAGCAAAAAGAAACACAGAAAATAGAATATTTTTTCACATCTTTTCCCTTCTTTTTTTTCTAACTTGATAAAGCTGTTGGTATTCTCTTTAATAGATGTTGTTATTGTTATTGTTGTTGTTGTATTACATATAGCAATAGCAGAGGTAGTTGTAATAGTAATAGTAGCAGTAGCAGTACTGATTGTTGTTGTTATTGTAAGACCTCTTTTATGTTCAATTTGGAATAGATTTGTTAAGTTCGTAACAAGAGATTGTTACTGAAGTGCGTTTCCTTCCCTTTTTTTTATTTTATATTCAATTATTTATGCAAATACTCCCTCTTTTTCCCTCTCACTCTCACTCAACCGCTTTTCTTTTTGAAACATGGTTTTTACCAGAGACGACCCACACAAATACTTTTTTCATAAAATTAAGAACAATTGAACATCATCAGTTTATAACCTTATAAAGGAGCTCTTTTTTCTCCGTTAGACACACAGGAAACATTTGGTGCACAGTCACAGTTAGTCCATTAACAAAACTGGGTCCTGTGAACCTTTTATTCAATTTTTAGTTTCTTTTTTTTTTGTTCACTCTCTTCTGCTTAACTTACATACAGAAGTAGATTCAATGATTTCATCCTCTTTAGCTTATTATTTAAAGGAATTGATAAAAATTATTGAGTGGCCAATAGAACAATACATGACAGTGTATAAAACCAGATCAGGCCAAGCCATTATTAAAACTTCTTGTCCTTTTTTTCTCTAGTTCTGTGCGATTTTGCAAAAAATTGTAAGAAAAAAAAAAAAACAAAAGAAGTAAAGTAAAAATCAATTTCATACTTTTGTTAAAACTACAACAATTGTTGTTGTTGCACAAGTTTCTTGAATTATAGCCGTTTATAGCAATTAGCCACTGTTTTCAATGGCCATTTTCTTTTCTCTTTTTTCATTTTGTTTTCTAAGCTTTATTCCCATAAAACGAAGTGCTCTTGAAGGGAATTGATGAAATAATTTAATAATAATGGCTAGAGAGAAGGAATAAATGGTAGTATAATCGGTCAATGCCATAATCTATCATGCGATTAAAGCGTTCAAATCTTTTCGAATTGTTTAAGAAGAAAATCGACAATAAAAATTCATAAACGGTAAAAGAATGTTAAGAGAAGAATGTAATGCAATAAAAAAAAAACAAGGAGTGCCGCACTCTGTTTTGGGAGGAGAAGTAATATAACCAACTTGACTTGAGTGCTATGTATTGTTGATAAGCCTTGTAGATAGCATTTCGACATTAAACACAAAAGGTTTTTAAATTACAAATACTACGACATATATACGTCTACATATGCATACAGACTTAAGAGAATTTTTACGATGACATTAAGTTATACTAAGAACATTCGATTTATAATCAAGTAAAACCTATGACGAATTTCTGTTCCTATAAGTTCCTACCTTTTGGAGTAAACAAATTAGATATGTAGGTAACTACACAATCTTCTATCTGGCCTGTGTTGCAGTCTTTCATGTAGATTGCCTGATCGCAGTAGTTTTGTTCAGGCGGAGGCCATGCCATGATATAAGCTCTGCAATGGTTACTAGGTCGTAGAATTTTCTTTGAAAATCTTCAGCTTTACTCGTGCAACCAGGCTACAATCAATTTCCCGAATAGCGTTATCTAGCTGTCCGCTCTCCGTCATTATGTGAAGTCGCTGTAGGCCTAGTAGGTGCAGCCATCTGAGAGAAAACGAAATTTAAAAAAAATATATATCTTCGGTGTCTTCGCCTAAGCAGTCTTCTTGCACAAAACACGCACATACATATTTACATAATTGGTCATTACAACCCTTCAGTCAGGATTAAGACCTAGCTACTCATATCACTTATGTTGCGTGCATTAATTTCATACATGAGTGGCGGGACATACAGTTTGAAGTCGACTCCGACCGATAGATTTCTTAAGAAGTTGCCGTAATCTAGTAGGTAGTGTGTTAGCCTATTAGATGTAAGGCCACGATTCAAATCCTAGGTCAGAATCAAAACGAAAATATTTTTTCGGCGACTTCCTCTCTGCAGACTATCGTGAAAAGTTTCCCAAAAAAAAATCGAGTGTTTAAATAGACATTTAATTCAGAAACTATTTAATGAAATAACTTATTTTCTTCAACAGACTTTAATGTAATTGCCCTTAATAACAACCAACACACTCACTTTCGCCAATGCAAAGCTCCAGTTCTCTTTAAAACTATTTCAAAAGAATTCGGCATCGACATAAAGAAAGTGATACATTTCGGCAAAGAGATAAGGCAACTGAAACACAGTTTTTTCAGTTTTATTTTCATGCCACAAATAACTGCCTCAACAAGAAAATAAAGGATGTAAAAAAGAATGCAAAAAGGCCTTTAACAAACACAGACAGCGCGGTCATTACGAGTAGCCCACATAGTTTTGGAAACTAGAAAAGTGAAATGAATTTAATTTAAAAAAAAAGAAGAGCAGACATACATTTTTGTAAACTTCTGTGTGTGTGAATGTCTTTCAGACCTAATTGCAGCTTGTTTGATCAAATTAAAAGGTTTCTCAATCATATAATTTTTTTTTTGGCATTTCTTATATTTTTTTCATTTGTTTTGTGGACTTGGAATGCATTTTGCTCTGCTTATGCTAGTATTTTTATTTGTATTGCAACATGTTGTTTTTGTAATAATTTTCATCAACCTCGTCATCGTTACTGCTATCGTCATTGACTTGATAAATGATTTTAGTTTTATATTTCATTTACAGCCTAAATGGATGGCATATGAGTTACACTTTCGTTATTAATTTTCCTTTATTTTTTTTTTTTTAATAATTTTGGCAAATTTCCAAAAAAAAAGATTTCTATCTGAGTCAATTTAATCATAAAAAGAGTAGTTTTTGTTAATAATTCTATGCTTAATTATGTTTTAATATTTGCCAAAAGCTTGTAACTGTTCTCTAAAAAAGTGTATATTTTAGCGGAAAACGAAATGACATCAAGGACTTCTTTTATAAAATATTGCACTTCACCTCATTGTTTTGCAATGAAAGTGATCTCTTTTCATAGCTACTGTTTTGGATACATACATTCATACATACATACATACATACATACATACATACATACATACATACATACATACATACTTACATACTTACATACATACATACATACATACATACATACATATATACATATATAATTCAGCCAGTATTCCGACCTGCCTTCTCACACCATTACGTGTTGTGTGTGTTAATTTTATACATGAGTGGTGGAAACTACAGTTTAAAGTCGACTCCGAACGACAGATTCTTGAGAAACATTTTCATGGCAGTTTTATTTACTCTCAGTGTTTTTGCCAGAAATTATATTTCGTTTTCTTGAAAATGTCTGACGTGGGGTTTGAACCGTGGCCTACTAGACTACGGCCACTACACTACTATTGTTTTAGCAGAGTTTATTTTATTATTGCTTTATTATTGGTATGTTGAAAGAGCATAAGTGGTGGTATTTTGGCATTATAAGCAGTTTCTGAGTAGAACACAAAATCGCCGTCAAAAATATTGAAAGAGAAAGTATTGATGTGAAGAAGAAGGCATTCTAGTGGCATTCCCTATACTTTATTGCTTGTGATTAATTCGTTTATTTAATGTTAACCTTTACCATCAGGCTTGAACGAGTAACAAGTTAATAAAATCAAAAGAAATTTTCTTATTTTCTGTTTGAAGGGATCAGAGTTAAACCCGAAAATTCATGTTAAAAGTTGCAAGAAAGCATTGAGACAAGAGTTTAGAGACAAGACAAGAGAATTTTCTTAAAAAGAAATTAATATCGATCAGAAAATATCTTTTGTGTTGGTGTAATGGTAGTCTAGTGGATAGCGTGCTGGTGTATTAGTGTGAGGCTCGTTGGTTCGATTCCTACCAAAGACTCTTGTCTGTTACACTACATTGATCATATGATCCCTGTCACTCCGCTCGTATTAATTGAATTAAATTGGAAATTATCTACTCTTTTCACAAGGAAACTCAATCTCACTGGCAGCAAGAGGGAGCATACGATTTTGCTAGACTCTGCTGGACAGGTATGGATAAAAACAGTATCGAATCACTTCTATCGGACAATAGTGATTTTCAAAGGCCACTGTTTGAGCGAAATTATCCTGACGGTAATGTGTGCAAATGAAACCGTGCGAAGGGAGGGGATTGATTTAACTAACTGTCATAGTGAAGTGTAAATATTATAGAGGCAGTAGCTCTAATCTTATCTTTTATTTAAGAAACTTTATTTTTTTAACTCCTTTGTTTTATCCAACACTAAGGAGTTTTATTTTATTTCTGTACTCACGATTTTGATTTTGTTCGCGAGATAAAATTAGAAACTTTTGTTATTAAAATTTCGGGTCCCATTTGCAATTCTTTACGGTTTCATTTCAAGTTCCCTATTTTTTGCAGCATATTTCCTTTAAGGATTCCTTGTAGTAATTTGTACTTTTTGTTCCTGATGTCTTAAAATGTTTAAAAAATATTTTTCTCAGTTACCCACTGAAAGTATTTGGGGTGTAATAATAAAAACAAAAAAATTTCGTTAACATCCTGATCAATATGAAGATGTTCAACCTAAAAATATGCATGAATTTTTTTCTTTTCCTGCTACTCAAAAAACCATTTTTTATTTGTCCATGTGTCCATGTGTGGGAGAGTGTGTGTCTAAAATAACTGTTGATGAATACGAAATAGATTGAGCACCACGATAGTAATAAGAGTGTTAGTGTGTGTTTGTACGTAGGAGAAGAAAGGCTGTCATGCATTTCAGTTGATAATTGCGTATGTGTGTGTGTGTGTGGGTGAGTGATGTACTGTGTTGAACTGTACGTATGACTGTTAAGTGAGCATATTTGTTTTGGGCTTGTGTTTTGTTCTTGGTCCATTATGTAAATATTTTTTTGAAACAAACATATTGAGTATTTCATGTTCCTATTGGTGTGGGTGTTGTTTTTAAATTTTTTTCTTCTTTTTTCAGTTTACTTTATAGCACAGCTTGCATATGTGCGTGTGTAAGTAAGAGAAAGTTTTATGGTGTTTATTTGCCATCATTTTTCATTTTATCAGTTTCTTGTTGTTTTGCTTTAATTTTTTCCGATTTTTTTTGTTTTTTTTTATCATATTTGTTGTATCAAATATTTCATATATTACATGCTGTTGTTGTCGTTTTGTTGTTATGAATCTTTTCTTTTTCTCTCTTTTTTTTATTACCAATCGTTGCATCAACCAAATTGGTTATATGCAGTGGTTGTATTCATTTATTACTGTGGGTATGAATGTATTGCAGGAAAAAAATGAACGAAACAAAATTAAAATGAATTGCTGTGTCTTTGTATGTGTAAAATAGTGTTACCATTCTATTTATTAGTTTGTTTTCTCTTCTTTTTTATAAGCAAACACACACACGTACATATGTATTACGTACGTATGCTTTATAAAATTCATTTTTATATGATTCGTTTTGATTTTTTTTTACTTTTTAATTTTCTTTTTCTCTCTCTCTTCTACGTTTAATTCGTAGTTTTTGTTTTTGCAATATTTTCTGTTATTTTTTCATTAGTTGTACTGTGTGCAACAACTGTATTGGTTTTCTTTATTTTTCTGCTTTCATATTTAATAAAATTGTTGTTGTTTTTGTCTTTATGCAGTATATAAAATATGTACATATGTAATCATGTATAAACATACATACTGTACATATGTAAGTCTGTGAGTGGTAAGTAATTAAAAAGTTGTGAATATCATAAAAATTTGTTTCTTTTTTCTCTTCGTTTTTTTGTAATTATTTCGTGTCATTTTCAATATTCATAGTTGGCTTTGGCCGTTACTGCATTACAAAATGAAAATGCAGAAAAAATTATAAAAAAAAACAGGAAAAAAACTGCATCATAAAATGTGTCATAAAATGTTATCGTGTTTAATTGATTTTGAACGTGAAACCCTTTTCATTGAAGCGTCAATAATTGTTTTCCTCCTAATTTACTTGCAAATTGTAATTGATTTCAATGGAAACAAAAGCAAAAAATGACATGCTGATAAAGGACATGGTACTTATAAAAGCTTTTAAATTTAAATAAAAATACATACTATTATTTATTTATAGAATTTAAAAATAAATCATTGAGAAATTATAAAAAATTTATAAAACCCATGGTTTTTTAAAGATTTGTTTTAATTTTTTTTACATAAATTAATGACGAACATTAAAAAACCGTTCTTTTTCTTCGTAAAGAAACATCGATATTACATCAATTTAACACAAAATACATCCAAGTTTTCTGGATATAAAGATTACAAAAAAATGTACTTTTTGTTGTATAGACGTAGTAGAGTTCCTTGGCTAAAGGGTGTATTGTACAGCCCTCAACCAATGACCTAAAATGTCTTCCACTTGCCTGTTTCCCTGCTTCAGAATGCTGTTCGTCGTCAGTAAAGATGACTCCTCCTTGTCAATTATTAAATAAATCCCCAGGTATTTCCCTCTGAGACGCAGAAACACCGCACAAGTATGTATTGTGATGATTCGCTCTTAGCACTGAGTCTACATATTAGGATCGAATCGATCTCTATTGTCAACAAGTAGCCGGTAAAACGCTATCCTCGATACTCTAATACAGAACTCAAACCACTTCTTGTTGTAATTTCACAACAAACGTATAGATTGTTCCAAAGCAGTGTGACTTGCGAAGTATGTCTGTCTCTTTTCTTCTTCTTCGCCGAATGTAAGCCTCCAAATTCCCCTCACTAATCTGCAGGAAGGTTCTGGTCTTGGCAAGGAAGTAGAAGCTATACTCTGAGTTCCCACATGACCTGAGATCCTGCTCTGCTTAGCTGATTTAAGTTTCCATTCTAGCCTTGAGTCAACAATAGCAACTGAGTGCTCGAATGACAAGACTGACTGTCAGATGGTATTCTTATGTTCTTTCCTCCGTTTTTCTAGCCCAATTTCGATGATGTAAACCTTTACTTGGAAGAAACTTGTGAGTTTTCCGATTGGCAGTGAATACTCGCGGGTTAAAACACAAAACTCGCGGAAGTCGCGAGTAAAAAAATAAAACTCGCGAGTAAAAAAAAATATAACACTCGAGAATAAAAAAAAAAATCAAACTCGCGAGTTAAAAAATAAAACTCGTGACTAAAAAAATAAAACTCGCGTTTTAGAAACTCTAAATTTTAAAAATAAACTCTATAGTTAAAAATAAAACTGCTGAGTTACGTAAAAATCGGAAAATCAGATTTGAAAATTAAAATTAAACTGCAGAATTAGCCACGAGTTAAAAAATTAAAAACTCGCCTTAATCACATTATTCAAACACCGTGAGCTTATCATATTTTCAAAACCGAAAGACCTATCGTGTCGAATAAAGGAGCTCTTGGCATTGACACTGATGTCTTATAACTTTGAGGGTGAATGTAATCAAATTTTATGGAAGAGTTGCTATACGTACTTTTTGTATAATCCAGACTACTAAAATTTTAATTATTTTATGTAAAACTCTTAAACAATTTATTATTAATGCCTCTAAACTCTTTACATATTGCTAGCTTATATATGTATGTATGTTTGCATATCCATAGGTATACATTAGCCATACGCATTGACTATACTTTATAATTTTATTTCAAATATACCGAACCATATACCTGAATTTATACTCTTACCAAATACAGTACCAATTAATGCCTATAAATATGCTAAATATTTATGTTTTTCCTATTTAGCACTCTATGAACACATGAAACCGCCTAAAAATATGCAAACCATAAATTCTTTACTCTCTCTCTCTCTCTCTCTCTATCTATCTATCTGCGTATATGGTTGTTTTTCTCTTTCAGGCTTGATTTTAGCAGCAGTAGTAGAATAGTAAACAATTTCATTGAATTCATTATAGAAATCCTGCCAACAACGTTTACTAATAACTTGATATTTCGAATTCGTTTATTTTGTGTTATAAGTTTACAAATTTAACACACAGGGAGAGAGAGAGAGTAAAGAAACAGAATAGAATAGTCGGGAGGGGGAGTAAGAGGAAGAGCAATAACAAATTTACGTAAAACATTTTTAAACGTATAACGCCCAAAATTATGCAACACGAACATTAAAAGTTAAGTTATAAAGCCATTCATTATTCAATGCATACAAATTTTATACGGAAGGTAAAATAAATTTTGTGTGTGTTATACAGCATATAGAGAGGGAAATAGAGGTAGAGGGAGAGAGTGTTAGAAAGAGTATAACAGTGTTGCATGGAGAGAAATTACTGTTTGTTCATTGGATAACTTTGCTGTAAGAGGATCTTAGCTTTCACTGTAAGTGATGAGTTGCCTTAATTTCTGTTTTTTTTTTTATGGGAAACAAAATTTAATTTTTATGATTTTGACAAGTCTATAATAATATTTACTGCCAACAAATTTATCGTCTTCTTTTTTTGTTTTCTTTTTGGCCTAAATCAACGTCTAAAAATTTATTTTACCGAAAAAGTTTAAATCGTAAATGAAATATTCATAGCAAAAGTTTTCGCCGTTTTTTTTTGCTTTTTGTTTTTGTTTTTCTCCTGATTATTTTCAATAAAGTTTCTTGTGTTACCGTTTTTGTTTTTGCTTTTGTTTTTGTCTTTTTGACTTGATTAATCATGTTGCTTTATCAAATATCAATTAACCCAGTTACGGCAAACAGGGACAAACAGTTTACTTACTACCATGCTACTACTATTACTACTACTACTATTACTCCTACTACTACTCAGAGAGAAAAAGCTCTCTTCCCTATTTTACTGCCACCTTCACTTGAGCGGGCCTTCGTTTCTTTGTTTGCCAAACTTATTGTAGAGATTTGATTCGAAAATATTTTCTTTCTTTTTAGTCGTCAGGCTAAAGCAAATAAAATTTGATATTCACGAATGAAGGCAAACTAAATATTAAAAAACGACAAACAAACTCTCGAGTATCTTTAGAATTTATGTCACACAGTATAGTTTTCCCCTTCTGTTTTTTTTTATTCTTGTGATGCCAGTAAAACTTGTGCAAACTCTATTGAAATTATGTCAGTAAAGTTTTGTTATTTCTAGTGCCTTATTCCTTTTATACTCAAAAAAAAAAAATAACGATTTATATGGTTTTTAACTCTCATCTCCCACTCTTTACCAAATATTCTTGTGCATAATTTTCAATAACATCGCTTACCACCATCCCCATCATCGTAATAATTTAACCACCAACGTCATTGGCACCAGGTTTATTTCAATAGAAATTTGCTCTCCTTGCTCGTTTTAAAAAGTTTTTCATTTGCACTCAACCATGCCACCCACCACCATTAATTTCAATTTTATTTCGTACGTACATACGTACAATATGAGTATCCTTATACATCACAAGCGTTTTAATTATGAAATTAATCTATGGTCTGTGGTTTTAAATAAACTCGTGAAGTTATTAAAACAAAAGTATTTTGGAAAAATCAAACAAACAAAAAAAAAACGCTTGAGAAGAGGTTTTGCTGACAAATATCCTTTTTAATCCCTTCCCAATACCACATGCGTATTCATTTAACTGTTTGGCCTTACGTACGTACATATGTCCCTTGTGTGAGTGCTTCAAAAACCATTGAAACCTTAAATTAAATTAACAAATTTTATGCTGTCAGCTGTTTGTTGCAAATGACAGCGGTAAGGACCTGTCATAATCATTAATTTCTGTTATTAAAAGTTTATTTTAAGCCGAAATTTCAATATTTTTGGTGAAAATTTGGAGAAAATTTGCTTAGTAGTGGAGAAATCCATGGTTAAGAAACTCAATGTTAGAATATTACAAAGAATATATTACGTGTGAATAGCAGTCAAATAGGGCACTGGAAACGATCCTATCTGTCCAGACAAAAGAGATGACTGTAATACAAGCATACTATTTCGGTTTGTCGGCTTCAGACTGTAGGGGAATGTATATACTGTTACGTTTTACCTTTTAAAAATGTTTAAAATATAAGGTCGTTGATTGCAAATAAAATAAAAATAAATTTGGTGTTTAGTTTTAATTAAAATTCTTTATTATTCAACAATTGCCTTTTTTGTTATTCCTCTGTTTATACCATTTGTATAAACAATAACAATTACTAGGCCACGATTACTCTCTTTAAATACATCGCGTCTTCACACAAGACTGACCGAGCTGCACTCACTCAGTCGCCTGCTTTGCCTTGCCTTTTATATGGCAAAGTAAACATCCATGACTTTGCCTTCTCTATAAATGTAAACATCTTTGTTTACGTTTATTCTTGTAGTGCCGTTCGTGTATTATTGTTTACTTGTTTACCATTTTTTATGCTTGCGTTTGTGGTTAAATTAAGCAGTACGATAATTTGTAAACAGGTTTGTTTACTTACATTGTTTTGTTTTTGTAGCTTTTGTTTATAATTTTAATGTTAAGCGATGTAAAAACAAAACACCAGTATCTAGATTTTTCATTTTCATAACAATAGTTTTAGCGAAAATAATGCGAAATTCTGGTCCATCGGACCGATGAGGACTAGTTGTTATACAGATGACTCTAAATCTGGGGTTGGACTAAACTAGTTATCTATGTACAATACTGTAACCAAATTTCGCCTTCGTTTTATCCAAGTACAAAACCATTTCCCAGTTGGATGCACGTGATATTGCTAAGGTGTTATCGTATGCAATTGTTTATCTAGCGTTGAGGTAGTCGCATCGATTCAATGAGTTTATTTATATTTCTTCCTAATTCAGAGATGTATTGCTGTTCAACTTACGCTGGTTTCTCTGTGGCATGCCCTTGTTTACATATGGTGCAGAAGATCTTGACCTCACCGCTATTCTAATGGGGATTACATTTTCTGGTGATCGAGCCAGATTCGATGCTCTTTGGAAGGGATTTCTACTTGAAGCATTATTATATTATATTATATTATACGTTGGAGAAGAGCGTAGTATCATTAGAGTCATTAGCTTTTTACGCCCTGCATCATAATTTTATTATTTTTATTCGAATTTGTATTCATGCTTTATTGGTCTTGGATCCTGTCCATATCATTTTATACCTACTGACAGGTGTTTATCCAGCTGTGCCTCCTAATACGGAGGTAGATTCTATCTAAAAAGCCACTCAATTTGAAGTAGACGCCATTAGGAGTTTGATTAGATACATATTTTATTGAGAACCTTCACTCGCCTTACCAAAGATACATACTTCGGGAAGCAATAAAACTCTTTTAAGTTGTACACTCCATCCATGCCACTTTTGGTCGGCAAGTGCTTATTCAATATTCGCAGCGAATCTATATAAAAATCTTCAGTCCTTCAGCTAATCACCACCTTGCGGACCACCATAGTAGTTAACCAGCTTTGAGTGTTTAGGTATACTCATATACAGTGAGTGTTAAATGAAAATAAACACCAAATTTTATTTGCTAAAAATGTACATTTTCTTAATGATTACAATGAATTACAAAATACTGTTTTTGTGAATAGAGCCCATACGTTTTTCTAATAATGTGCGGTGTTTACTTTCATTTGATGCTCACTGTATATGTGTGTTTGTACGTGCAAATAAAATTCAGTTTATTTTTTCATATGTCGCTTCGAGGAGAGGATAAATATTAAAATTGAATTTGTATGTGAATTTCATTCAATTGTATGTGAGTGAGTTTGTGTGTGAATGAAAAGTAGAGCGAAAGAGAGAGACTTATTTAAATATTAATTTAATTTTTATCCGCTTAAAACAATTTTTTTCTAATTTTATTCGTTTTTTCCGTTTTATTACAGATTCAATGAGTTTTAATTCGTACGATGACTATAATTGCCATGTGAACGAATAAAAAGCCACAAATTTAGTTCAAAAAAAAAAAAGGTAATTTGTTTGCTTTTTTATTTTATTTCATTATTATTATTATAATTATTATTTGAAATCATTTATTTAGAAACATACAGATTTTATTTTATTTATGCAAATTAGCATTTAGAGACAATGCACAAAAAAAAAATGAACTGAAATTAAAAATTTAATGAAAAATAATTGCAGAGAAAAAGTCATTTAAAAATTTTATTGACTTTTTTGTTTATTTTGTTTTGTATTGTTTTTTTTATTGTTTTAGTAGATAAAATTGTTTTATCCAAATTAATTAAATATTTATGACAAATCGCTTTTTTGCGTAAGCGTATGTTGTTCAGAAACATAATTTATTTAAATCTCAATCTCAGCGTACGACCGATTAATAATTTTCCACATAAACGATGGCGACAAACAATTTTAAATGATTTTATTTTCCATTTTTATTTGTTTTCTAACCATTTGGAAAACTATAAAAATCCGTTTCCTAATCCTTTTGATGTCCTTTTTTGGTGAACATCATCAATCACTTGCAAAACATAACATGCCTTTGGCTGGTAACACCCTCAGACCCAGACAGAGAACATACTACATAGCATTTCCTTAGAAATTAACATGAGACATGTTACGGCATCAACATTTTCTATTAAAATTAAAATGTTTTATAAAATGAGCATAAAACTACAACAACAACAACAACATTAACAACAATTTTCATACAAAAAAAAAAGAGGAAGAACTACAACATCATTTACATTTTGTAGAAAACAACGAAAAAAAAAATAAAATAAAACTCCCCACTAGTTTTGAGGTTAAATACAAAGACAGGAGGTTAAATTGTTAAGGATCCTCTTCATTTTTCCAGAGAGTCAGAGAGAAAAGAAAACTCCTGTTTTTAGTTTAATTTAGGGTTACTTTTAGAGGGGAAAAATTATTAAAAATCAACGGCTTTTAGTTATAAAAAGGGAAGCTAAGCTATTCAACTCGATTGAATTTGAGTTGACCTCAATTTTTAATTGAAATTTTTAAGTGGAGCTACAGGCTGCGTTTTGTAATGGTGGAAAATAGTGGGTTGTTTAGAAAATCTGCCGCCCAAAGAGATTAATCAGCGGTAATCCCTCTTCTTAATTGTAACCAGTGTAGACAAGTTCTAAGGAATAATACTTCCTGGTTCTTACAAACTCTGAGGACTATAGTTAATCGAAGCCACAGAAACTATAACACCGTACAGTTGTGATAATAAATCCTATGTACTATTGATACTGCATTGTGTCGTTGCAAAAACAAGCATTAGCTGTGCATCAGTGTCATAATTATTGCCTCCAATTTACAGAAACTGTAAACGTTTAAGAATAAAAATGTGAAAACCTGATCAATTCAGCCCACTTGTAAACACAGGTTGTACATGATGTCTTTACAAGACACATTAAACCCACAAAAACAGAAAAAAAGAGAAAAACACTGGCAAAGAAACTGAAACTAAAACCCGTAGAAAAATTGTCCTTTTTTCTTTTGGTAGACGCTTTTGCCGCAAAAATGTAATAAAGCATCGGAATGAATGTACATGTGGTAGTTGTGCTCTACCATAAACCGGTAGAGAGTGAAGTGATGTATGTTTAGGGTTGTCATCTGGTTGGTTACCTGCAGTTTCTGCTACTCTCTACTTTGCTTTGCTCCTCTGCTCTTTTATTTTTGTTCTTGTTTTGTGGGTTAAGTATGTGTTAAATAAAGCATCATTTATTAAATGAAAACAAAAAAATGAATGAAAGAAAAATGAATGAAGAAGCAAAAGTAAAAGTGAAGCAAAGAAAAAACACAACAAAAAGAAGAAAAAAATATTTCATAAGAAATATAAGTGACAACGTGATTTGACTTAATAACAGCACTCACGCACACGCCTATACAGGCTCATATGCGCCTAAAAACACACACTATATGTACTACATACGCCCGCCCAAACTTTTATTTACGCATTCTATCTCTCACTCTCTCTGTTTTAAATCACTCGCACACACTTTTAATAAGAAGAAGGCAGTGTTAGTTTATAAAAAAAAGAACAGAACAGGAAATACATTTACATACATAGTCACACACACCCACATAAACAAAGTGAATATGATGATGAATAACAATTTTAAGCAGACTTTTTTTTGTTTGTTTTGTAGACAAATACTCATTTAAATAAGTGTAGAGGACGGACGTATGTTGATCCTTATAGCTTCCCGAAATTTGTTTGCTATTCTCCACTCTCCCTCACATACACATAAATTTTATGCACAAAAGATCTATAAATCTTTATAGTAGAAATGCGATAAAATATTTATGATGACAGACTTACTATTCAAATTTATGACGACGGTTATTAATTTTTTATAGTTGACAATAGAAAAACATACTCTGCCATTGAGAGCATGTATAAAATGTTCCATAGGTTATGGCAATATCCTGGCGAATCACGTTTTCTATCTTTTGATCTTTGGATTTTATTAAAAAACATTTATTATATTGGCATGAGTATGTATGTATACATATGTATGGAATTTTAAAATGATTGCATCATATTTATATTATTATTCTTCAATATTATGGCGTCAGAATTGAATGAAAAGTTTTTTATTCTACTCTGCAATGAAATAAACAATCCAATCCAACTGCCCGCTAGATTATAGTCGAGCTCGCTGGTCGTCATTCGCCGTAGTCCAGTAGGTAGTGTGTTGGCTTAGTAGATGTTACATCACGGTTCAAAACCCAGGTCAGACTTCTCCAACAAAACAAAATAAGAAAAAATATTTCTCCGGCGACAAAAACGCTAAGAGCGATATAAAATTCCTATGAAATGTTTCTCAAAAGTCTGTCGTTCGGAATCGACTTTAAACTGTAAGTACTGCCTTTCATTTATAAAATTAACACACATAGCATGAGTGCTGTGAAAAGCTAGGTTGTAATTCTGGCTGAAGGGTTGTAGTGGCCAATTATGAATTTATATGAAGACAACACTTCTCTACGCTATTACCAGACGATGACGCCAACAATTCCGCCTATAGAGGCGATGATATACCGAACCAAATCGATAATTATGGCTTAGAGATTCCATTGCCTAACCGTGAAGTGGTCAAAGTTGCGATTATGGGACTTTAGAATAATAAAGTTACAGGTCTAAAAAGTTTAAGGCCGGAGGTAATGCGCTGCTAGGGTGCATTTCTCAGCCTCATTTACGAACAATTTAGAAGATGTAATGGACTTATCAAACCTTCTGACGTTATTTTATGAATAATGTTTACCCTGAAACCTAACTTGCTTTTTGAACAATGAAAAGAAAAATGAGTAATTGAGTTAAATTATTGCTTGCAAACATTATTATGAAGTTCAACAAATTTTCGGCTATGACTGCTTATTGATGAAGATGATGGGCAGTAATCACTTCAATCACCTTGGGTGCGTGCATGCTAAGTAGAGCAGAAAATATCTTATGATCATAAAAATGATATAATCTCTTAAACAGACACCGTATCGATCACATACACACATAATTGGTCATTACAACTCTTTAGTTAGGATTACGACCTAACTTTTCACACCACTTGCGTTGTATGTGTTAATTTTATATATGAGTGGCAGGACCTGCAATTTATAGCCGATTCCCAATGACAGATTTTTTTGAGAAACTTTTGATAGCAATTATATTTACTCTCAGAGGTTTTGCTAGAAATTTGCTGTATAGATCAAGTCCTTGATATTCCAAATAATCAACTTGGTGCCTGCCTCCATTAGTCTGTCACGTATCTATCTATCTGCGTATCTATCTTTCATTTAGAGATACCCGAGTTATTATGGCATCAAGTGCGATGGTTAAAGCAATGGGGAGAATATACATCCTTAGCGTACTTCTGTCTCTACTAAAATTTGGTCATTCGTGCCGTATTCAGCGGGTGGCATCGTTGAACAAGTTATTGATTAAAAGGATAGCCTTGCTCGTGACTCCTTTGCATTCTAGTTGAACGCTTTTTCGAAGTTTATGAAGCACTTGTAGAGCGGTGTGCTTCATTCAACATACTAGTGGACCCTGGCCCGATGTGAACTCCCTCATGCCCTTTGGCCAGGCGGATCTTCCTTCAACGCTGCTGACGGATTTTGGGCTGTCCGTCAGGATGTAACACAAAATTTGTTATTGGATTATTATTGGTTCCTTGGATGCTTAGTGAGGTAGCACTCCAGGACCACTGTTATACGTACGTATAGCAGAGTATTGTAGATATTCTGATCTAGGGTGGTTGCCAAAGCCTTAAAAACAAAAAGTTGCTTGCCTGTCCCTTCTCCTATTCAAAATACCGTTGCCATACGGCAACGTATACTAAGCACTCAGGTTGATAAAGTTGACAGTGTGTTGGCTTACGAGGAGAGCTCACCTTTTGAAAAAAAATTAAGTTTGAATTCTTTTACGACGATAACATTGTCTCACTAGTAAAAGTTTGCGATAGTAATTAATTGTCCTGAATAAGCTACTCAGAACTGTCGTTTGAAATCGATCTTAAACTGTAGTTTTCGCCACTAATGGATAGAATTAAGACCTACAATTTGAATGGTGTGAATAGCTACTCCGTAATTTTATCTGGGACGTTGTAATGTCTAGTAATATGTGCATCTTTAAATCCAGTTTATAGCCAAATAATTGTACTCAAAGCCTATTCTCTTGTTCATGTACTTCTTGTACAAAAACCATTCACGAATCCATTCTTTAATTTAATCCGTCCGTATAAATTTCTTTTCCAATGCATGTTACACGAAGACCTAAAGTGTTTGATTTTTCGAAACTTGCACATTAAGATGATATTTTCTATTGAAAATTGACGGATCAGAAGAGGTGAGAATAATTGGTCAATCAGCTGCAATCTAGAGTTTATCAAGACATTTTTTTATTTCATGTGAAAGTGCCACGCCCACTTGAATAATGTATTCGATTAACCTCTTTTAAAAATAACTCTGCTGTTGTTACTATTGGTGCTGTAAATGTGATCTCTCCTATTGTACTATAATTTCTCTCTCGACTGTGTTGTAATTTTAATTTTCCTGATTTATTATTACAAGCACTATCTTCGAACTGAAGGCAACCTACACAAAGCTAAGATTTAAATCTGTTTATAGCAAAATACAATCAAAAACTATAAAAAGAAAGTAAACGAATCCCAGTCTATTGTTTTGTGCAACAATATTTTATCGATAAACAGACAAAAAACTGAAACACACACACTTTTGCTTATGTACACACAAACACACATTATAAATCCCCTTTTAAAGTAGTTGTAGTAGTTGTATTAGAAGTTAGAAAGAGGAAAAATTGATAGTTGTTGTCTCTACAACAGAATATAATACAACAGGACAAGAAAGAAAACAAAAAATTAAGAAAAAAAAGTTGATGTTGTTGATACTTTACCGTTCGATATTTTTTCCTTGTTTTTGTAATACAATTTTAAGACAACAAACAACAGTAACAGCATCTACAACTTCAACTGATACTTCTTAAAAAAAAAAAAAAAAAAAAAAACATTGGAAGTTGAGAAGCGATAAAACCAAACAAGCCCATAGACATAGAGAAACTCTATTGATAAGCAGACAACAGTAACAACATCACCTAAGAAGCCAGCCATATAAACTAAAGGAGAAGAGCAGGAGCATTGGAGCAGGAGAGCAGGAGTGTAGAAAAAAGGAGAGAATAAAATACAGGACATTATACTGGCAGAAGAAGAAGAAGACGAAAATACAAATAAAAATTTCAATAATGCGGTTTGTAACTTTATATTGTAAACTTATGCCTTAAAGTATGCCACATGAATATATAAATACAGCATACTTTATGGAGTATAGGTATAAGTGGATGTATGGGTTACTGGTTCAATGATCTTTGAATTGAACACATACGACTCAAAGCCAACAACAACAGCAGCAGCAGCAGCTGCTCTGTATTTGAAACAATAATAATATTCAGTCGGAGAGGAGGAATAACAAGAAGAGAAAGAAGCCTATGCCGCCGCTGCTGCTGCTACTACTGTTCCTGGCAACTACTCTTGTTATATTTATCGGTCGTTCGGTTACAATTTTACTTGAATTTCCTGTCTGTAAATATTAGTTTTTATGTGTTCTGCTTGACTTTTTACACTTGTATTCCTGTGAGTGAGTCTTCGATTTTAAATGCATTCATATTCGTTTGTAAGTGAGTGTGTGTGTCGCAGGATTTCATATCATAAGAGATTTATGACTACTGGTTTATGGATGTCACTCGCATACCTATACACTGCACACTTATATACACACACTCACCCATAATCTCCTCATGCTAACTGTCTCTCAATATTATTGTTATTTGTTTTTCTAGTTTAATTCAAAGACAGTATATGGATCTGTATGTGTGTGAGAGTAAATGTAAAGTGTTTACATATAAATGTTAGGGCGACATTTCGTTCGATGCGGGTGTTATTAATTCAATAACTTTTTTGTTTTTCTGCTTCTTCTCTTCGTGTCGACTTGCTTTGCTGTTAGTAGTTATAGAGAGAGTCTGCCAATAATTCGTTTCATGTCTTATTTGATTTCTTTATAAGTGTATAAGTTGCAAATAGAGAGAGAGAGAGAGAGAGAGAGGGAGAGATAGAAATTTATTGTATGAGATTGTATTGAGTGCATGAGTAAATCGTATTGTGGCTTTATACAAATATTCTTTCATTCATTCATATTTTATCTTCATCTTATGATTTTGTTGTTCTTGTTGTTGTTCTTTTTTAAGTTGTTTTTGTTATTGTTGTTTTGTATTTATCGATATTAACCCAAATTTCTTTTATACACAGTCTTTTAAGTTCGAGTTTCTCAAATCAAATGAAAATTAAACAGTTTCAAGTGGAAATTCAATGTACTTTTTACACTAAAGTGTACAATATTTTTGAGTTATCTAGCAAAACTTTTCCATGTGCACACTTATACGCATGGACCGAGATTTCGCTATAATTGATAGCCAAACAGACTTTTGTTATTTAAATTCAAATTTCATACAATTATTCTCAATAAAAATTTCGTATATTTATTGAAAATCATTTTTAAGCAGGCTGTAAATGTATTGTAAAAACGAAAGGAAACCTTGATTAAATGTCTGCTGAAAATCAACATTTGATATTGCGATTAATTGTTGTTTATAATCCTCAGAGGAGTCGCTGAAATGTTGTATCTTGTTTGTTTGTTGGATTTCAAACACACTTTTTTAAATAAAATATGTACGGCTTTAATGGAAAACATTCTGCCACAAAACCGATAATCTATCTCTGTAAAACTGCTGAAATGTTTGAGAGAAAAACTAATCCCACTGCAGAGACCCAATTCATAATGTAATGATCTGATAGTCTGATGAATGATGAATCTGATAGATAAATCAAAACTTTCTAGCCAAACTTCTTCGTTTTTGTTATGTGAAGTTTGACGTTGTCCTTTTCTATTCATCAATACTGGCAGTTTTAAATCAATTGCTTGTTTCAATTTCGTTAATTGTTAATTGTTGAGAGAACCATCGAGCATTTGATTCAATCCCACCAGGCTTTACTACAGGCTGGAAAGCTTTTTGCTTTATTTATGGTTTTTTCAAGCATTATTTGCCTACGTTATTAATTCCATTGGGAAATGGTTCAATTTCGCTTACTGTGAACAGAGATTCGAAAATGAAAATTCATGGAAATTTATCTTGTCTCTTTTTGTTCTCACGACCAGCGTTATGCTGTTCAGCGTCGTTATATTTTCTAATTGGTACCTACTCATTCTCCTCAGATTTTTTGTGATTTTTTGATTCGACTATTATGTTCGAAGCAACTTTATATTACGTGCCCCAATTTTCCAAATGTTCATTCACCCTCAGTCGCTGGCTAGTATTTCTTTATTCGCCTGATCATGTTGAGATTAGCTAGCCTGTAAAGATATTTTCACCACATCACACATTCATAGGTAAAGATAAGTCCGCTTACTGCGATATAGACCTACAATATGTCCAAAACCCCATTTTTCTGCAGCACTTTATTACAACTAAAATGTCGATGGTGAAAGCCTTCACCATATTACTTGCTTAATTCATCTTACAACCTCTTAGTCAGGTTTACAACATAGCTTCTCACACCACTCATGTCATCTAAATTTTATTCAAGAGTGCCGGATCCAAATGTTTAATGTCGACTCAGAACGAAGGATTTGACGAACTTTTAATAGCATTTTTACTCAGAGTTTTTGTCAGAAGTCTTCTAAGGTCAAATCGTAATATTTTTTCGCATTTCGCTTTGTTTGAGAGGTTGAAACACTAGCTCTCGTCTAATAAGCTGACACAATACCTACGAAACTACAACTTCAGTGCCCTCTACATTGTTAGTAAAATCAGGTTACACGAGAGTTTGCTATCCATCCTTGTCCACCAGAGAAATTGAAATTTCAATAAAAATTTTCGAAGAAAAAGTCGAAATTGAAAGACCCTATGCTTACCATTCGTTTACTGAATGCGTATGACTTGTTGTTGTGTTCAATTATCATTATTATTATGATTTCACTATTTTTTCGTTTCCATTTATATTTTTATCCATCTCCTGTTTCGTATTATTTCTTTATATTCTTTCTGGTTGGTGTTTTCAAAAGGATTATGTAGTATTAGTATTTACCACATGCAGCAGCAATGCCACAATACTTACATAAATTGAGTTTTGGCTCCAAATGTGTAAAACTTCTTTGGTAAGTGGGTGAAATGTGTATGAGACTTAATTTAAAGAGAAGCATTTAATTTAACCAAGTTTATGCGGAGATTTCTTATGACAAAGTGGATAGTCACGTTTGCAACATTCTGTGGCATACTTTTAGAAACTAAATTGATTAAGAGGAAAAGTTCTTTTTCTTCCAGACTTTGGGGACATGCATGATTTTATAACTCAATTTGTACCATTAGCTGTTGCTTATTATATTGTATTTAGACTTCTCTGGAGAACTCTTTACCAAAGTGCTCATAAGTTATAGTGGCATTAAGAAATAAAATTTCTAAAAACTACTTTTGCTGCAACATTATGATGATATTTCTCCATTATTATGGCATCTTCATTTACTACAAAAATTCTTGTAAATTTATAAATTTCTACAATTTCTTGAATTGTATTTACTCGTGTTGAGTTGAATGTATGACCATCGTCTTATGCTCGCTATATGGAAGAAAAATAATCCATCTTAAGAAATAAATTTTCTAATAAGATTCCAATAAAAGAAGCTCAACTCAAGTTATTAAAATATTACAGAAGTTTTTCCAATTAAAATTATTTCTTTTAATCTACTTAATAGGATATCAATATTCCTTAAAGCATGCCACACAAAAAATTATTTTCTTTTTGTTTATGTCTGCTTTAAAAAAGTAATACTTACTTAAACTTCTATACGCCTGAAAGTCCTCTGCAATGTATTAAATTTAAAAGTTTATTACACATGTAGTATTATTGAGTAATTATTTGATATCGTACAGAACCAATATTAAATTGTTTAATAATGTGCTGAAACCTAAAAGTATGCTTAATTGCACTTTTAATGAATATGTTTTGTTTGAAACATGATACACATTTTCTTTGGATTTCTTATTTTACAAGATTGTTTTAAATAGGCCTTAAAGTATGCCGTAAAAACATTTTTTATAAAATATTTGTACATACTTCATATCAAATTTCCATTAAATTAATTAAATTTAATTCGCCTTATTTTCTATGTATATGTATTCGAGAAATGCTTTACTAGTCCACTAATCTCTTACTTCCTACCTCGTACAATCATAGCAGCTCGCTCCTTAAAGTCTACTTTGAAATGTAAATTTAAATGAAATTACAATGTATTTAAATTTTGTATAGTTCACAGAAATTGTAGAATAAACCTAAAAGTATACTTCAAATGAAGTGAAAAGAGAACGTTTCATTTATTTAAATAAATTAATTGCTTTTAATCTCGTTTATTAGTGAATTGTTTACACTTAAAGAAGGATTATATTGCATTTCTATTGCTAACTCTATTTAAAAGACTCGTAAACCCAAAAGTATGCTTTGAAATTTAAATTTTTTCAATAGCATTGATGTGTGCTTCAGAAGTATTGATTTTTAATTGCATTAATCTTATCTTTTAAGAATTATTTAATTTCAGTCTGAAGTATACTTTACATATTGTAAACAAACAAAATTATTGAATTTTTTATTTAATTTAAAAATTATTTTTTGAACGGTTTAAATTTCCTTTCATAAATGATTTTAAAACAACAGAATTTAAATATATCAGAAGATGTTGTTCACTATTGCTCCTTAAAGTATGCCATAAAATATAAACAATTTCTCAAAGTAAATAAATAAATGAAGAGTATACGCACTTTAAATTTAATCTTCTGCTTTACATAGCTCTTGAAAGACTGTTCAATTTAAATATTTCTTTAGTCAAGTAAATTAATACTCTTATAAAAATCTTTACTTAAAATTTAAATGAGAGGTTCAGTTTGCCCAGAAGTATACTTAAAAAATGTTTATTTAAATATTACAATTAAAAATATGTACGAACAAAATTATTGCAATAAATATCAAAGAATTTGTTTAATTTCTAGCATCTTAAGTGTGATAATCTAAAAGGATGTTTTCTATTGCGACGTTTGTATTCAAAGTTGCTGGATTTTACTCACACAAATTATTATTGAAGCCTAAAAGTATGACACATTAAGTTGGTTGCTATCCTTAAAGTATGCTCTGAAGTTGTCTCTTATTTACTCCATTGATTCCTAGTGCTATGATCAATTGATTGAAAAACACCATCAACGAATATTAAACCTTGGATAATTAACTTTAATGCCAGTTCAATACATTTGTATCCTTGCGGAATCTGGAGTACGGTATTCACTGACTTTAAGTCAATGCAGGTATTTATTAAGGCATGCTAGAGAATTTGGGTGCTATGGGCACAGTTAAATCAAATACCACTTATGCGAACTGGATAATCCCGACTCCAATATATTAGTATTCACAAAGTGGGTTGAAAAGAAGTTGTCAAGATAAAGAATAAACTTAAGAACATGGCAATGAAAAGATACAACTGGAAATTATTTATCGAAACCCTTGCTGCTTATTATATTGGGGACATACATACATATATTTGTAGGCAGAAAATGTTTTAAAAAGTAAATTGCATTCCTTTAGAATATAACACGAGTTACCGTTTATTGATTGCTTCTATGCAAAATTAAGGACTTTCGGAAATATTAAAATTAAAATATGCAAGCCTCTTAAAACATGCTTCATTTATTACATTCTCGTTTGTATAGCACATGATGAGACATCATTTTTGTTAAATCCATTTATTGTCTAAAATGAATTACGTTTAACTTTTTTAAGCTTAGTTCTCCTTAAATTCTTTAAATACTTTAAACTGATAATAGCATTAGATTGTAATAATCTACTTTGAAAATCCTCTAAAATATGCTTTAATTATATGTTAAATGCAAATGCCTTATATGTATGCTTTAGTTTTTTTCTCTTTTTTTCTTGATTTTGTTAATTTAATAAAACTTTTCAGCACAACTATGCAAACAACAATTTTAATTGTTATTTTTTTGCAGCTCGAAAACAATTCTTTTTTCTTTTCTAGTGACATTTAGTAAGGTTTGGAAAAATAGTTTTCTCCAGCAAAAAAAAAACAACAACACAGAAATTAAATAAAAATTTTTGTACTTTACAGCAGATTTTTATGATTGTTGTTGTTGTTTTCTTTGTTGTTGCTGCTGTTGCTTGTACCACTGCTACTGCTACTACTGCTGCTATTGCAACCTGAATTCTGTAAATTGTGTATGACACAGATTTTTTTCGGGGATCTAGGTTACTAGATTCAATGTTGTTGTTATTGTTGCTTTTGCCAGTGCTGCTACTGCTGCTGTATTATCGTAGTATTACTACGAAAACGACAGCCTAAACGTATGCTTTAGTATTTTCTATAAATGTATGTATGTACATATGTAAGCAAATGTGTGTATGTGTTTGAAACCAACATGCGGTATCTGCTCATTTACGTGAACTTGTGTCATACTCTACTTATTCGTTTTTGTTTTTCTTTTTGCTTTCATACAATAAATGCATGCATATGAGAGCAAGTTTAGTTATTCCCGTATATGTATGTATGTATGTGTGCGTGTTTGTATAAGTGAATGAATTTCATTTTGTTGTTTTATTTCTCTGTTCTCTTGTTGTTTCTTTTGTTGTTAAATAACAGAAAGAAAAAAAAACATTTGAATATGAGAAAATAACAACAAAAACACAACACCCAGGAAAAACTCATTTATATTCGGTATGAATTTTAGTTTCATTTCATCTCTTTTTACATTTTTCTTTTTGCTTTCTTTTTCTCCTTTTATTTTGTTGTGCTCGGTTTTGCCTCTGCCCTGCCTCCTTGCTTTGCTTACTAAAGTTTTAATGTTTTTCTTGTTGTTGCCTTTTTATGTTTTTTTTTGTAGTTTTTGTGTTTTGATGTTTGTTATTATTTTCTCTCTTGTTTATTTTTCCGTTTCGTTTTGTTTACTTTCAACTTTTAGTGTCCACTTTTGTAAGCACATTTCTCTTTCGCTTTCTCTCTTTGCTTTCCTACCATTTTAAGTTTGTTTACATATTCATATTCTTTCTTTTGGTTTTTTTTTTCTTTGATTCTTTTAAAGTTATAATCCTTTACAGTGCACAGTGAGACAAATTTCAAAATAGTAACTAAACTACTGGTCGAATTTGTTTGAACTAAGCCTGGTCAATAGAAATCAAGTTCACATTCACATAGAATTTAAACCACCGCGGTAGATTAGGTTATAATTAAGAATAAAAACATGGAAATTACTCTAAACAGTAGGCTTAAAAACAGGCCTTCAAACTTAAATAAACCACTGGTGCTACACTGTGCAATGACCTCAATGATTTTTTGCCAAACCAGTGGGCTTGAAGCTACTATTTGGATAGCTCGATGCAATGAACCCATAAAACAAATATTTGTCCAAAAATTCCCATAACACTGGCTTAAAAGTCCAGGAATTTGACGTGTTATGTTGTTTTTGATGACCCCTATAGTTTGTTGTACATTCCGAAACATCTGCGACTGAAGAAAACCCTCAAGAAAAAGTCTAAGGGCTTAAAATCTTACAATCTCGGCTGCCAATTCACGTCAGCTCTACGTGAGACTATCATGCCCGACCGTGGCTAGAGATTTTTAGGAAAAATATCGCCACCCAATAAACTTTGCACTGCTTTAAAAGTGATAATAGCGACCGCCTGGTAAATACTGCAGTGGTCAGGTCGAAAGTTTAATGTCAGTAGCCTTGACTGTCAAGCGTCTTGTAGCCATCGCCATAAGTCTCAAGGGTAACACAAGAGACCGGCGTATCTTAGACTATAAGCCCCTAGTTACATACACACATACTTAATTGGTCATTATAGCCCTTCAGTTGGGATTACCACCTTGCTTCTCACACTATTTATGTTGTATTCCTACAGAATATCAAATGAACGTTGCGCTGTTGTGTTGAAACTACATGTTGTTGGTGTCTAGATCATCCAATTGAATCGAATCGAAGTTGGTCAACATCGAGCCATAGTGGCCAACGTCGTTATCAAAGAACTGTGAACAAGGACTTTTTGTGTTGCATTGAACGCTCTTAAATGCTCTTGAATCTCATGTGGATCGGTATCGCTCTAAATACGTTAGTTTTGAATTTTCAACCACCTTTTCATTTAGAAATCGGCCTCATCGCTGAAAATGACTTTTCGCCGAAAATTAGGGTCAGTGGAGACGAATTGCTTTAGAGCCCAATCAGCGAATACAAGTCGTAGCCTCTGGTCATTTGTGGTGATTTATCAAAACAAATTGAATATATAGCAACTAATTTGACATTTATAGCTTCAAAAAGATGGCCGTTATCAGCAGTCTCAGTTCGGATCTCCCTATTGTAAGGCTCTATATAACACCAGAAGCAGTAATGCGTGTATCTGACTTCTTGTAACGGTTTCAATGCTTTAATAAAATCCCACTGCACTTTTTTATCTTGTCCTTTAAATGCTTTCCAATATACGTTTAAATTTTTCTTGTTTTCATTTCATTTTAATGCAGAAACGAATGTACGTGTAACAATATTTTTTTTTAATTATTTGAGCTTCTGGACACCACGTACACGTTTTTAAAAATGATATTCGAAACAATTACGAATAGAAACTAGATTTTCATGTAATTTTTCCAAATTAAATTCATTTTTATAAAATATGAATAAAACTTATGTTTCCTCCTCTCTTTTTGCTGTTCTTCCTCCATATTTTTGTCCAATTTTGCTTGAAGGTTCAAATAATTCTACCTGTGCCCTCTATAACAAAAACCAAATATTGATTTAAAGTTGTGCCTTAAAATAGGTCACATTATTATTATTATCATCATCAGAGCCTTACACATACATCTCTATTAGATAGTTTCTGTGTGTGTGTATTCTCTGTGGTTTTATTACCACAAACTGAACTCTATTTCTCTAGAACACATGCTTACATGTATTCATTTGTACTTGCTTATACTGGCATTGTATTCAAATTTGTGAGTGTGTGTGTGTGGGAATGTGTCTGTAAATGCATATGTTTGTTAGAAAAGGTTAATTTTGATAACGAAAAATTATTTTTAAATATTTTCATAACCTTAAGGTTTGTTTTTTTAATTTATTTAAATCCGTTTTAAAAACAATTTAAATTCCTCTGCTTACGTGTTAATAGCATACAATATTCATTGATAATGAATTTTTAAAATTTCTCTTGGCCTCTTTTTTGCTTTCTTCTCTCTTTCTTTTTGTTATTTTTTCGCTTTATAATTGTCTTTACTTGTGTCGTCATCGGTGTCCACTTTAATGTTTTCTTAATATTTTATTTCCTTTTCCTGTTTTAACACGATTATTCCCATAAAAATGGTTTTACGGCAGTATTACCACAATCACACTCTGTAATTTCTTTTTTTCTTTTCTCTTTCTTTATTATGGTATTGTATTCGTATATTGTAAAGTAAATTAAAGTTTTTATTTTTATATTCTGTTGCTGTTGTTGCTATTGCTATTGTAATTATAGTCGGATTCTGTGGATATTTCTCTGTTCATTATAAACTATGAAGGGGACTTCATTTTGTGTTTCTTTTTCTCATCTGCTTCATTTTAAATGCCGTTTAAATATTTTAACTGAAGTAAACCGAAGATAAATTGCTCACATAAATTGTTGAATGTCATCGTAGAGAGGGAATTGTAAAGGAATTAAATCGTTAGTTATGCGTTTGATTTCGGATTCGTTTTCCTTTTTCCAGAATGACTGGCTTAAGTAAGAACTTAGATTCTATGACAATCGATCATAATAATATCAGTTGCGTAATAAAGTAACCTGCCTCAAGCTTACATCGCCTCGAGTTTGTTTTGTTTATCTATCAGAACTAAAAGTAATCCTCGCAGATGTACACTTGTATTCAAATCTTTTTGAAAATTGTAAAATTCTTTCGGTTACCATAGTCCAGTGAGAAGTGTCTTGGTTTACTAGATAATAACTCGTGAGTTTAGGTCTCTGCTCTGTCATTTAAAAAAAAAAAACTTTAATAAACATATCTACATACTGGCACAAGCTCTGGAAGTAGATTATTTGCCTAATTTTTGCTAGATCGATAGAAATAGCTCAATCCATAAAGCAACCGGAACATTTTCCAGGCGAAAGTGTCGGTAATACAAGCTCCGAAGAGATATTACCAAGCTTTCTGATACCCAGGCGACTATCGAAGCACTGGTTTCTGATGAAATAAACCAGAACTATGTATGACTGTCAGAAGTCGCCGTACTGTAGTAGGTAGTGTGTTGGCTTATTAGACGTAAGGCCACGGCTCAAACCCCAAGTCAGACATCAAAACGAAAAATGAAAAAATATTTCTTCGGCGACTTCCCCTCAGCAGATTTCTGGCAAAAAACTCTGAAAGTAAAATAAAATTGCCATGAAAAGTTTCTCAAAAATCTGTCGTTCGGAGTCGACTTTAAACTGTAGATCCCACCGCTCATGTATGAAATTAACACACACAACATGAGTGGTGTGAGAAGCTAGGCCGTAATCCTGACTGATGGGTGGTAATGGCCAATTATGTTATGTATGTGTATGACTGTCTCTGATCTATCAATGAGTTAGCGGAACGGGACATAGCGATATTCAACATAGTGATATTCGACATAGTGATCAGGCGCGGCACAGTCATTGAACTATTCCTTCTGCACTTTGGATTGACAATAACTAATTATACAGAAGTCGATTCCGCTAACAGCTCCTGAGCAGCTGCGGATACGGACAGAATATCGCAGCAATTCTGTATACACGAAAAGTCTACTTAAAGAGCAGACTCAGTATAGTGGTATTGCGTTATCATGCCTTGGGCACTTAAAAAATGACTTCAGCTGTATTCTTCAGATATTGGGCAAGTGTCTAGCCTTTTATCGGAGGAGGAAATGACTCCTTGGTATTTACTTTATGTTCGTGTTTATACACGCTTCATTTAATATTTCTTTGTGCAGAATATACAACATAGAAAAACAGAACAATATTTCCGATATTTTCATAACTGGAATCAAAAATCGCTTAAATGTGATGCGTGTTTATAAGACCACCCTCAATATATGTAAGTAACTTACTTGACCTGCAAACGAAAGGCACAATAATTTATCACAATCATCAAGAGATCGTCAAGATCAGATCGTGCTTGTAGTAATAATTGAATTCTCAAATGACCATCTAGTCTGCTCTGTCATGTCCTAAATGAGTCAAATAGGCACTAACCTTAACTGGCAAATACTGTCAGCTTTCAATGCATGTCTTCTGCTATATCCAGACTAGATTTAGCACAATACTAAATTTAGCACAATCTCATTTAGAGATGACAATCTGTCCGAATTCACAACAACACTCATGCCACTCATGCCTCCTTTCATTTTTTTTTTTTCAAACCCATTTGATTCCTTGATTTCCCATTCTTAAAAAAAGAACGACTCTGCTATTGTTATTAAAAAAGCTCTAGTAATTCTCTTTTATTGCCTTGCTTATAAGGCTGTGGTCCAGTGTTTAAACGTTTATAATTCTTTATAGTTCAGTTCATTATCGTAGTTTCTTCATCTCCACGTACTTTTAATACTTTTTCTCTTCTTTGTTCTTCATTATTTTTCTTTGGTTTTATTATTAATGGTGGGAATTTCTTTGTCTTTTATTAAAAGAAAAAAAAGAAAGTATTTTTTTATTGTTAAACAAAATTGTTGTTGTTGGTTTAAAACCATTAATTTACTTTAAATTGTTTTTTTTGTTTTTTTCATACTTTCTGTCTCGATGGTTAAATTTAAATATTTAATATAAGCATTTAAATTATGGAATGAAATTTTAACTATTTAATGCGATTAAATATTATGTCCTCTAAAAAGCCTTAAAATATGCAATTTTAAATAGTTACGTACTGAGTAAATTATTATCCTGAAAGTATGTGAGTTAAATTAGAGAAACTTCATACATTATTTGTAATTAAATTGCATTATAATGCAGTGTGGTACAGAATATATGATTTTCGCGAAATCTATTTGAATTTAATTTTATCTAGAGTTCCATTTAAAAATATTTTTGGTTCTACACCGGTGATTAACTCATGTTGTTAATTTGAGTATTACGGCTAAAGTACTTCAATTAAAATAAATCTGAACAACGGAACACACCCTTACACTCGAATTGTATCGATAGAAAGTTCAATAAGCTCTACAGTTTTATTATAAAAAACCAATTACAATCAATTACGAAACAGCCTAGAAATTGCATGAAAGTTCAATAACAAAACTACACAGAAAGATCGCGAAAGAGAGAAAAGAATAATAATAACAAATCAACAGCGAGGTTCTAGAAGTTGCCAGACCAAAGTAAAAAATCAAAGCGGCCGATAACATTGTCAGTCAGTAGTTGTGAAAAGTCATATTATTATGCTAAATTATGTAAAGTTTTGCAATTTTGCTTGATTACTGTAGTCGCTGTAGTCATGTAGGTAGTGTGTTGGCTTATTAGACCTGAGGCGATGGTTCAAACCCCAGGCCAGATATCTTGAGCAAAACGAAATACGAAAAAATATTTCTTCGAATGCTTTCTCACAACAGATTTCAAGCGAAATCTCTGAGGGTAAATAAAAAAAAACAAAATTAACACTGACAACATGAGTGGTCTGAGAAGTTAGATCGTAATCCTGGCTGAAGGGTTGTAATGACCGATTATGTATATTCTATATATACGTATCTGTCAAGAACTAGAAACTGATACATGAGGCGGATGATAGTCTCCAACTCCTTCTCCACTGATACGCAGCTCCTGCAAAAGTTATACAAGGCAGTGCAGATTTTATTGGTATAACTTCCATTGTGGAGGTACCCGTGAAAATAAGTAATGGCTAGCAATGCTTTTGAAGAGCAGAAGACAATCATCTTCTTCGTCTGAAAATATTAGTCAAGTTATCTTCTTCGTGAAGTCGCCGTAGTCTAGTAGGTAGTGTGTTGGCTTATTAGACGTAAAAGCCTGGGTTCGAGCCCCAGGTCAGGCATCAAAGACAAAAATACAAAAAGTATTTTTTCGGCGACTTCCTCTCAGTAGATTTCTGGCAAAAATTCTGAGAGTAAATAAAAATTGCCATGAAAAGTTTCTCAATAAATAAAAATCTGTCGTTCGGAGTCGACTTTAAACTGTAGGCCCCACCACTCATGTATAAAGTTAACACACACAACATAAGTGGTGTGAGAAACTAGGACGTTGTACAATGGGTCAATTCGACCTCCGGGTACTGTACTTGTCTTAATTGACAAGTACACGTCCTCTAACCTAACCTAACCTATCTTCTTCGTCTTGAAATACTGGATATACTGTCTTCATGATGCCAACCAAGTTGTGCCGCTTTATATCTCTAGGCTAGGTTATCGGTAACGCAATTACCGTCCACATCTTGAAACCCTGTGAATGGTCTGAAATTTCCTTGAAGTATGAAGTCCATATAGATCTTGACTTACAGGAAAATTTTCTCAAACTTTGTACAGCTTTCAGGATAGGCATGGCATCGCCTCCATACCAGTGAATACAAAAGTGCATACAAAAGTCTTATGTTGGAGCCACTTATGTTTAAACTTTCCTTCTCCCGTATTTTGAATCGTTCATATAAAACTCAAGGTCATTGTTGGGAACTTGCCGACTGTTTGTTGATATTTTTTTGTCATTTTAAAGAGCTTTCATAATGCCTCTCTTTTAGCACCTGGCCGAATGAATAATTTTTTTTATCAGTAAACTTATCCGCTATGGATTGCAACAGAGAACTTTATTTTTGTATCGGGCTTATTCGAGGAGTTTCAACCGGTTTTTAGTGTAACGTTTAGTGTGTGAACTAGTAAAACTTTCCTTACACCATTGGAAATTGGAAAATCAGTTTTAATGACATTTTTGACGATTAGCCTGAAACAATATCGTTGAAGTCCAAATTACATGTGTTGAGCTTTGATAGTGTTAAGGCTAGAAACGCTGCTGGCATTTTCAGCCGACTGCTGTCTATTTTGTCCATTTTTCTTTAAATTTGCTTGCCTACAAGTTAGGATAGAACATAAAACCCAACTTATTTTTCCTGTTTAAACTCAAATCTCCATATCAATTATAAAAAGTGACATCTTTCTTAAACGAAGAAAAGACACTCAATTTGTTGAATTTGGCTTTTATTATTTTAAAAAAATATGCCTTAAATATAGGATTTTATAACCCACTTTCCTTTACCTTACGCTCTAGAGTGAAAAACTTTTTTGTTCTTCTTTAAACTCCTCTACCCTCTTTTCCAATTATAAGAAGTGACATCTTTTTGAAACCAAAAAAGGAAAATTTTTAACTTCAAATAAAAGATAAAATCCTTTTCAACAATAAACTTGGGAAAATCTTTTATGCAGCCCACATAATTACGTGTGTGTCTATGGCACTGGTTTGTTAAACAAAAGAAAAAAACAGAAGAAAAACAAAGAAAATAGGTCATCAGCTGTCGACAGTAGTCCGTCTATTTACTTAATATTATCCTTTAAATATTTAATATTCCTTCGAAAAGATTTAAAAGGATTTGTTTGCTCCTTAACATTTAAATGCCACCACAGTAGATAAAAAAATTTCTTCTCTTCTCTTGTTGTTTCTTTTCTTTTTATTTTTATGTTTTTTTTTTTTTGTTTTCTTATGGTCATACTCTTATGCTCATTTTGTATTTAAAAGTATTAAAAAAGTCAATATTTATTTAGGATTCTATTTATACTGGATTTAAGATATTGTAATAGAGTGAAAGAGAGAGAGAAGAAACAATAAACCACTTAGAAATACACACACGCATACACACAGACTTACTTAAAGTTTTCAGAAGAATAAACTTCAGTCCTATTCTGTTATTATTTTCTCACTCGCTCTCTCCGTCTCTCTCCCTTCGTTAAAGTGCTTTAAATATTTTAAGGAAATCATTTGTAAAAATAAAGTATGTTTCAACTTTTTTTGTTTTTGTTTCGTATGTACATATGTATGCGTGTGTTCGTATAACATCTTTGTGTACAAGTGGTCTCGGTGTGTAGTTTTAAGTTATTGAGAGCAAAAGGAAGAGAAAAATAAAAAAAAAAACTAAACAATGTCAAACATAATTATAACAAAATACGTGTGTTTCTTTCCTTTTTTTCTTGTTTTCATTCCCATTATTTTTTTTCTTTTTCTTCCTTTCATGTCAGTTAATGTTTATGAAGATCAGGCAAAAAAAAGCAACAGCGACACAGAGAGGGCAAATGGGAAGAAAAGGTTTAACAAACAATTACAACAGAATACTCGCATACAATGACCCAGACTATTTGGTATGAAAAAAAAAAACTGAAAAAAAGAATAAAATAGACTAGTACAGGGTGTTTCGAGTTGGGATATCCTTTGATCTATTACAATACAATTTTACTTCCTTTCAACAAATTTTTTTCGTGTCATCTGGAAAGTGATAAATATAAACGAGTTCAATTTCTTTTGAACTCTCTGGCAATGCTTCCTAGTCATACAGTGCTTTGATTTTAGGATGGGAATATGGATTTTTTATACTTAAAAAAGATATATAAGCCTTGTGTTCCAAGGACGAAGAATTCTACTAAAAGAGAAATTCTCTAATGTATGTTCCACGAAAGTATTCTGTGAAGAAGTCGGGTATGCCATTAAAGTTTAACACACTGCCATATAAAAGTTGAAATATGTTGTCTATCTCGGGATATAAACTCTTAGCAAGATTTCAAAAAAATGTTAACATAAAATTGAAGCAATCTTTTTGCCAAGCAGCCGAATCCCCAGAGAAATCGCAGCGATCGAATGGTGACCGCAAATTGATGTCCAGGGCAAGAAGATTAATACAAACTGGAGTGAAGGAATATGCTAATCGGTTTGAAAGAAGTTTATTGCGACTCTCTGTTTGTTTTAATTATCAAAACGGATTATGTATGCATAACAGAGCGTAAAATACAGATCAATTGAGGTGATGTTCTAAACACTCAATAGAGTTAGACACATCCTAGTAGCCGTCGCCGTGGTCTAGTAGGTAGTATGTTGGCTTATTAGACGAAAAGCCAGGGTTCGAGCCCCAGGCCAGACATCAAAATAAAATACAAAAAAGTATTTCTTCGGTGACTTCCTCTCAGCAGATTTCTGGCAAAAACTCTGAGAGTAAATAAAATTGCCATGAAAAGTTTCTCTAAAATCTGTCGTTCGGAGTCGACTTTAAAACTGTAGGTCCCGCCACTCACGTATAAAATTAACACACACAACATAAGTGGTGTGAGAAACATCCTGACTGAAGGGTTGTAATGTATGTATGTACATATGTATATCCTATTTTAATTTATATAACATTTATAATGTTTCCAAACACCACCAATTACACGAAAGTAATTATTTCATCAGGATTTTCCAATCAAGCACACATGCCATCGGGCATTACTACAAACAGCGTCACTTGTTAAAATATATTGAACTGAACCTTGAACCCCACTTGTTCTCAACTGCTAGCTCTTTTTAAACTTATACTGTTCGTTGCTCATATCATCCTTTCTTAGATGCCATTAAACTTTCTGGATGGTTCATTTGGGGAGACATTTTACCTTTATAAAATGAGAAAAACAAGGTGGTATTTTCTAAACTTTCTCCCTCTTTTCAAACAGTGAATCACCATGCCATTTCACTTTATATGTGGACTACAGATGAACAACATGAGAATTTTGTGAAGATAAGAATTACCTTCAACTTGCCTTTGGCTACACACATTCTGTCAATAAATTATGGGTGCTTAAGAATTCTTCTTTTTTAAGTTACCAAGCGCCGGGCAATGACAGAGAAGATATTCTGTATGGTCTCCTCTTCTTTCTCGTCGTTACAGCTTCTGCAGCAGTCGTTATCAGGTCATTCCCAGTCTACGAAAATGTGCATCCAGAGGCCAGTGTCCCGTTACAATTGGTATGAGGTTTAACGCAAATTTTGTCTTGCAAATATCCACATTGGGCCAGATTAGTTTGGTCTCTATACAAGTTGATTCATTATCGCATTATTTTTTTTTAATTTGAATGTAACTTGTATGAGACCATCTGTTTGCTCCTCAATTAAAGTTCCCAATGTTTCAGATTTACAAGCTCATCGGCATTGTTGTTACCTTCAATGTGCCCATGACCAGGAAACCATATTAGGGTGACTGTCAAATGTGTTGCTATCACCTTCAGAGCCACCTGGTATTCTTGAACAATCTTAGTTGGTGGTTTACGGTAATCATATGACATACCATTATATTCGCACAACGCGCAATTTTTATAGTCATTATTTCAGCCAGAATAGTACTCCAGCAATGGATTAGTGCAACGTACAGTTTAAGACAAATCCGAAAACATTTCATATCCGTCTTTGTCGCGTGATCTGTAGTCATCAGTGATAACTTAGATGATATTCTCTGGGAACTGTAAACCATTACCATAATAAAATCTATCGGTTATCTTCGTTTGGGGCCAGCGTGCCCACAATAACAAAAGCCAAATTACCGATTTCTAATATAAATCGACAACTTATTAGGTGAAGTATTTCAACAATTTTTAAATGCAACTTGTTAGACCCTACACAGCTTCACTAATGTAACACAATCATATATTTTGTCTTACTATTTTTTGCTGGTCACCTCATAAAAAATCTCTTTAAAAAAATAGATTGTGTCACTTGTTGTTGTTATTATTGTTGTTGCTTTATTTTCTATATTCTATTTTATAAAGGATTTGTTGCGTTTTTTTTTCTACAGACTTTTTTCAATATTTTTTTCATTTATTTTTTTCTTTCTAAAATCAAAACCATTTGTCAAACAGGATTTTTAACACACACCATAAATAAAATGGACGGTATTTTTTAGCTGTATTTTATTTGTATTTTTTCCTCTCTTTTTTCTCGTTGTTGTTGTAATTGTTTGACGTTGTCAGGTTGTTGACCACAATATGTGGCCAAAAATATAGGAAAAAAATAAAAAAACGAAAAAATTTGCTCTGTATGTATGTATTTTTGAAATTGAATTGATTTTTGTTGGCATTTTTCACAGACAAATCAGGTTAATATTATTTAACGTGTCTATTTTTTTCTCTTTCTCTCTATTTTCCTATCGTGACTTTATGTTGTTGAACAAAACGTAACGAATTTCCTTTTTTTCTTCATCCTCCTTCCATTTGAAACAAAAATTGTTCGTGTGTAAAGGCATTTGTACAGGTGATTTAATGATGGATTCACAATAAATTTGTTTCTTTTGAAAACTACAGGGTTTTTTCTCTGTAAGCTAAGTTAAACAAAAAATATGTCATGGTTATTAAAGTAAACACAGGAGTAACAGGCATTAGCTCATCATAAAAATATTCACAATTTAGAGAAAAAATTATTGTTTCTCTGCGTCGTCATCGCCATCGCCATTCTTTGTGCTGCATTAATACGGGCTAAAAAGTATTTTACCCCACAATGTGTAGAAATTTTTTTGTGGTCTCTTTAATATGCCACCACTAGGCTTAAATCTGTAGAATATGGTGGACATTTATGTCCAGAAATAATGCTGTGGATTTGCTCACTGAAAAGTCCAATTATCTCTTCCGGATTATTTATGTGATCGGAATTAAAAAATCCGAAAAATTCCAGCAGGAGCAAGCCATCTCCGCGCCTTTCTATAAATGGCAGATTGTTGAGAGGTTAGTCTGTTTCTTTGAAAGCTGTTTGTTTCCAGGACTTTAGGTCTGCCCCAGCTTTTAAATTTCTTCTTGTAGGCTTCATTGGAGAGTTTTGTGAAATATTTTATTATAAAACTTGCGGTGTATGTGTCCGATCCGATTTATACTTCTTTACCTCTGTGTTTGTATCAATTAACCACAGTTGTGCAGGTGATATAATCTTAGGCCACCAAATCCTTACAATGTTTTGCGGGGAACTACTGGTAGTACAGTGTGTCAATTCGACCTTCGGGTACTGTACTTGTCTTAATTGACAAGTACACGACCTCTAACCTAACCTAACTGGTGAAACCTCTAGCTTTTTGGCTCGTATAGCAGTTTGCTCTTTAAACTTTGTGTTAGCACTAGAGCTCGAGTGTCAGATTTTACTAGGAGGAGATTAAAATATTAATTTTTGTACACTGTAGTCGCCGTAGTCCTAGTAGGTACCATATTGTCCAAGGTTCAAACCACAGAAAAATACTCTGAGAGTAAATAAAATCGTCATGTAAAATTTCGCAAAAATATGTCGTTCGAATTCGACTTTAAACAGTAGGTCCCGCCACTCATGCATAAAATTAACACACACAACAGAAGTGGTGCGAGAAGCTAGGTTGTAATCCTGACTGAAGGGCTGTAATGATAAATTTTGTATGTATGTATGTTCCACACTCTGGAGTTTACCATATCCATGACACCACCATTTGGAGTTATAATGCTACTCAAGTAATACAATTGGTACACGTTTGTTATGGCTTCACACCCATACATAGACATATTTTGTATGTCTATTTGTAGAACGTATTACAAGGCTATGGGGACCAAATAATCTATAATTGATTTCTACATTGCACCTCTCTCTGTAGACAGTAGTGTTAAATAGAAACGCTATTGGATCTACAACAAACTTCTCTATCGTGAATGGCTTAGCATTGGTTTAGCTGTTCAAGTACATATCAAAGATTTACCAGGCTTAGGTAAATTAATTTATTACAACACAATTACAAATTATATTCTAATTATATACGAGCGGAGTAACTTGACCATTGGCTCGATGTAGTGTCACAGACCAGAGTCTCTGGTGGGAATCGAACCCACGACCCTCACGCTAATAGTCTAGAACACTACCCACTAGACTACCTGGGCACCCTTAGGTAATTTAATTTCTATAAATTGTGAAAGAATTTTCAGTTTACTTCTGTCTCGTCTTCCAAATTCTCAAACCGATATGCAAGCCAAGATAAATTAAAATGCTTTGTAACAGCCGAAGGCTCCTTAATAGAACTAACGTGGAACAAAATTCAGGCATTGAAATCAAATACACGAAAAATTCGCATAAGCAGTTCCAATATAATTGTTTAGAGACATTCGGTGATTTTAGTCGCTTTGAAACAGAGGTCTGCATGACTTAGAAATATTTTAAGAATATTAATCGGGATGTCCTTCATAGGTGAAGAATTGTAAATATATTTTCACATAAATTTTCACGTTAAAAAAAGAATATGGCCCATGAAATATTTTAACATTTTAACAACATTTGGTATTATAATCGGTTATCATTTTTCATTTCCATTTAAACTTGTTAGCATAAGATTTTCCAAAAACAATTTAAACGTTCATTTTCTTAATAAACATAAAACTCTTAACACAGTAAAATATGCTGTAAATATTAAATTTAAACACCTCCTTAAATTATGCTACACAAAAAAATGTGAAAAAACCCATCATACAACTCACTTTCATGGTTAAACACACTTAAACAGACATATTCACACACATACACACACACACGGAGAAAACCCAAAAGTGTAACCAACGCTTTACAGCTGTGATTATAAATAAATGTTGTTGTTGTTTTCATTTCATTTTGTTATTATTGCTGTTGTTGTTGGTATTGTGTGAAAGACAGAAAAAGAGAAAAAGATAGGAAAGCATTCACTCGTATAACAATTTTACCTTTAATATCATAAAATTTTATCTCTCAACGTTTTTAAAATAATAAAAAAAAATTCTGCTGTTGACGGTGCTCGTGGTTAAACCCACAAAGTGGGAACAGAAGAGTAAAACTTTTACTCTCTTTTAAAACATGCATATGCTTGCTTATGTGTATACATGCATGCATGCATGTATGGTGGTGTACGTGTATGTATGGTATTTATATAGACATTTATACATGCAATCAAATAAGAACCGTTAATTTAAAACAACAACTAAATGTTTATGATCTCTTTCTGTCTTTCTTTCTTATTTCTCTGTTGCATGTGCATTTTTGTAACACATAGATACATACATATACTCTATGTTGCTCTGACGTAACAGTGTTACGCTGTCGTTGACAGTGTAAAATTTTTGAGGTGTTTCACTTGTTATGTTATGTTTAAGTGTATGTGTAGCAGTGAGTGTATGTTAAAAGACACTGACATTTTACTTTATATTCTTGTAAAATACAATATAATCATAATAATAATAAAAAAGAAGAAGAAGAACAGGACAAGAGAAGAAAGAGAAAACTGAATAAGAAAAATATGTTTGTATTGCACGTGTATTAGTGGTAGTGGTGGTAGTAGTAAAAAATAAAAAATACTGCATTATAAAATCTCACGACAGTTGGCTTTGATGATGAGTATGATACTGTAATTCACTATCACACACATGGACAGATTTGTACCTATGTTTCTGCCTGTGCTTGGGCATACGTGTATAAATATTCACGTGCTACTAAACCATACACAATTTGTCGTTGAATTTTACAGTAGATTACAGCTGAATAGTAATGTTTAGTGAATTTCTTTTTTACAAAATAGTAACTAACTTCTTCAGCATTTAAGTATAGATTGTTGCGTATATGGTTGAAGTGGCCGTAGTCTATTAGGTAGTGAGTAGGCTAATTAGACGCCAACCCATGGTTGGATCACCGCAGCTTTAATACCCCAAACAAAAAGAAATATCTGTCTTCTCGTAAAAACTCTGAGCGGAAAATAATATTTTCCATGATGAGTTATTCAAAAATCTGTTATTCGTACACAACTTTCAACTGGTAGGTCCCGCCATACATTAATAAAAGTTACACATACAGCATGGGTGGTGTGTGAAGTCAGGCCGCAATCTTGGCTAAATGCTTGCAATGGCAATTTCAATAAGTGGATAAATCTTGTGTGTATGGGCACTTTATGATTCTATTAATGGTTCTGCAAGTGTACGACAAGGATGTAGTTTTTCTCACTCATATTTCTGGTAGTAATCGATGTTTTATAACTTACGAGTATAGATCCGTACTCTCAACAGGTTCATTCTCTGGTACCCAATTTTTATTGAAGACCTTAAGTACCTGGCTTATGATGATAATATTCCATAGATTTTTATGAAGCTAAATCGCATACAAGACAAACTCAAATGTTTACAAATGTGAGCTGAAAGCTACCATTTGCGAATCAAAACAAAAACAATGTGAGCAAACAACTCAAGCAGGTGTCACATTATTTTCAATAATAAACCAGTTGAAGATATGCAAAGATTTACTTTACTTAGCACCCAAATCAACTCGAGTGGTAATAAAAAATTTCAACTAACGAAGGCAAAATGGGTATTTGCAAGCCTTCAGAAATTATTGCGTTGTTGGCCACTACATCTAACACCAAAATGTGGGTATTTTCGATGCGAATGTGAAGTCTGTACTCCTTTACGGAAGCTATACATGGCTGGATTCAGTAAAAGTAACGAATATACTGCAAACTTTCAGTAACGTTTCCCTGAGAAAAGTTGCTTGCACATAGCGACCACACAAATGAATTATCAGCTCAGAGCTGTACATAAGATTCTGACATTAGAAATGTCAGTGCGTGGGGATGAGATGAGATGGTGAAAATGGGGCTGAATTGAGTACACATTTCGGAAGCTGACTTTCATTATCGTAAAAATAACGCAATGCTATGGTCGGTCGACAGATCAGTGGACTAAATAAAGTCTGTTGAAGAACACCTAAGCTGGACTCAGGTCAAAAATCTGACTAAAAATCAGATGATCCAATTGTTCATAACATAGGTTAACTTCTTGTTAAGCAAATTCACAGCAAAACCCTTCAGACTGTCAGTTCTGAATTGACCATTTTTTGCACAGACTCACGGCTACACAATCACGATATTTTTGGCTTGACATGGACGCCAATTGAACACCAATAGCTTGTTGCTTTAAAAAGTTTTGATGTTTTTCTCGTGCAACTCTATTACTAACTACCCATCTGCTGCTGTATTTTGTTATGGTATTTAACTTTCACGTATACGTGTACGGTTATGTGTCTCTGCCTGTGTATGTGAATTTCTATGAATGATTGTTAACCACACACAAGTGTCACTAAAAAAACTGGCAAAACATATCATGGCTCATATCGTTTCATTTGATTTCATTTTTATTCTTTTCATTCCTCTTCTCATCTATTTCTTCTTTTTATCTTACTTTTCATTTGTTTCACTTTATATTCTTAGTTTTTCGTGTCTTTTCTTCAAAGGCAAGTTAAAAAGCAAAATAAAATCAACAACAACACTAGCATAGTTTTCCAATGAAAATTCTGAAGCTGTGGCGTGTGATGTATGTATGTCATGGCATTGAATATCCTTTTAGAAGACTAAAGAAATCCTAAAGAAATGACTGAATAATAAATGAATGAGAATGAATGTGAATGACTGAATGACTGTATGACTGTATGAATGAATGAATTGTTATCGTTGTTGTATTGTAGTACAAATAATACATACATATGTATTCCACACATGTGTGCTCTACATCTGTGTTCGACATGTGTTTTTATGGCGCGTAACATACATTTATTGTTTGTGCTTTTTACAAAACGACACTGAGAGACAAACACAACACAACACATACACTCTGCTCACATTTTAGCACTTAAAAACCGTATACAATTAGGCATGTTTGTAGGTTAGTGTTGCATTTGAAAAGAATATTTCCACCAAAGGGGAATATGCTTATTTTACCGTTAAATAATTTTCTTTGTTTATGATTCTCTTTATTTTACATCCCTCTCCCTTTCAATTTAAGTTTTTGGGTTTTGTTTGCTTTTGGGAAAACTTTTGCTCGTTGAGCAAATTTTCACCTGATGTTGAATATTTCTCGCAATGTCCATTAGGAATTGAGAAGGTCGTTGACGAAAATAAAGGGTTTATTCTGCAGAAAATTACCATACGCTAATTAACATGGGCTTAATTTTAAACAAAAACAACAAAAATCAACGAATTTATAGGGGGCATATGCAAATTAGATTTATAAAGGGCGTTTCAATAAGTAAGGAGGTCATATTATACGAGGTGTAGTAAAAAGAAAAATACTGATAAATGGCCCTATGTTGCCTTATATTCCCATTTATACCTATAAGTAGCATACAGACTCAAGTGGTTTGTGTAGGCTGGATATTCTGGCTTTCGCCATTTTTTGTGAGGTTCTTATATGGCCAGCCTTTATGTATCGATGGCTAAAAGCTAAAGGTTGGAATGCTTTCTTAGCCTCTTATCAGATATAAATCGTGTCTAAAAGATTTTCAACATTCTCCGAAGGCTTCGAAGCAATTTTTCATCGACAAAGACACAAACGTCATGGCGACGACTCAAGAAGGGAATAGTGTTTTTGGTATTTTTTGGTTTTTGAATATTGTAATGGCCTGTGAAGCAACAGTAACAGTTTGGAAATCTTACATGTAACGGATCATGATGTCTAGATCTTTATTATATTTTTTAATGGGAACCTGACGATACTTTTTCTTCATTAACTTTTACTTCAGATGTTAGGGCTACCTCAAAGCGGGGTTTGTCTTTGAAGTAAACCCGGAACTGGTGACACCATCAAACCTTTTTAAACTTTTGCGTCGTAGAATAATTAAAAAAAATCTAATAATCCACATGCCATCGTAGAAAAACTCGATTGTTTAAGCCATCATCTGTCACTTTCGTGTATTTCGATTAAACGTATCTTCCATGGCAATACAACTCAACATCGCTTTAATATTTTTCTGATAGAGGATCACATACCATGCCATTGCATGTTCACATACATATATTTTACAATAACATTTTTATCTTCTTAACCAAAGACCGTATTTCTGTCTTCCTATTTAAAATAACCATCCTGTCATCAGTAGCATATTGCAATGAAATGAAATTAAATTCTAATAAAAGGTGAAGTAGTAAAATTGTTTCGCCTTAAGCGAAAATACTCTCTTTGTGGCCATTCTACCATAAAAGTGTTGACTACGCTAATTTCAATAACAATGATGGTCAGAAAGCGGCAAATAATCAAACAGAACTCGAAAAGAATAATAAAATTGCATCTTATGCTCTTAGTTTTCTTCTTCTCTTTCTTTAGGAATTCTGTATTAGAGAGCTATTATTCGGCTTTATTCCTTAGCCTTATTGTGTTTTTATCCCTTATTAAGCAATTTCCATACAATTGCCTTTTAATCGTTTGCCTGTTATTAAAGCAATTTTCCTTTTCTTTTCTCTACTGCCTCGGTATATATATTAAAGGACATGCCATTAAAATAGAGCAACTAACCATAGTGTCTGTACTAATATTTGCTAGTGAGCGTACAATGTATACCAGCATTAGCATTATTAGCACCCTCTACTGTTTGAGCTTGGGCGCCTTAAAATTATGTCACGACATTTTATTTATTTTTATGCAAAAAAAAAAATTATTTTCATATCACCGTTCAGTGTTTTTCCCCTGTATTTAATATTTTTCTTTGGTTTCCATTATTTTCTTAGTTTTATGCACTTGGCTTAAGTCCAATAAAATTGCACTTGTCTAAACCGTAATTCCTCATCACAATTTTCTTATGTGATGGCATCCTTCTCTAACCACGGTACTCTTTTGCTTACTTTCCTTAGTTTTAAGAAGGAAAATTTATTCAATTCTTGTCCATTTTAACAATAAGTCAGTAAGTATTGTCAGTGAGAGACATAGAAGAGGAAAAAAGCAATTTTAGAAATTTGTTTGTTAACCGTTTATAAAAACAGTTAGAAAAGAGAAATCAACAGTGGCCATTACAACAATAACGGTAAAAACGAAGGTATTAATCCTTAAAAGGTAAAACAGTTATTCTGGCATCAATTTACTGAAGTAATGTGGTCCATAAAATGAGAAAGGAAAATAGTTGGCAAAAGATACTCAGAACTTTATTTTTTTTTAAAGTACCAGATCTTCAAGGTACTAAATTTCCAAAGTAACGAATTTACATAAAACAATTTCGATTGAAAACAATGTGACCAAGGATAGTTTTTAGAAAAGTATGCAAAGCTTTTTTAAAAAGTACCAATTGTCATTAAAAGCTCCGAAAGACAGATCTTTTTGAGAAACTTTTCCCGGCAATTTCAATTTACTCTCAGAGTTTTTCCTGGAAATCTGCTGAGACGAAGACGCCGAAGAAATATATTTTCGTAGTTCGTTTTGTTGGAGATATCTGAGCTGGGGTTTGAGCTATGGCCTCACGTCTAATGCGCCAATACACTACTTATTAAACTACGGCGACTTAAAAAAAAAATTATATAAGCAAACTTCAAAAAGCAGTATTTAACATAAGATTTTAAGATTTGCTTAGGAAAGGTACTATTTTTGTAGGTACTATTCCAAATAGTACCTTTTCATTGAATAAAATGTAAGGATTTAGGATTTCAGTATTTAACATGAGATTTTAAACCAACATTTGCTTACGAAAGGTACAATTTTTTAGGTACTATTCCAAATAGCACCTTTTCGTTGAATAAAATGTAAGGAAATTTTCTCATTTAATGGGTTAAGAAATAATAAATAAAAAAGAACATTGTGACATTTATGCTGGTTAAAATTGAATCTTAACGTTCTGTTTATCTGCTCGTGTTGAATGAATGAATGAATGACTGAGCGAACGGCGGACTGAAAAAGGAATTGTCTTGTCTCGTGGTGTCTTGTCTTGTCTTATCTTAACGACTGTCTTGTAATTTTTTGTCTTTGGGTGTCTGTGTGATTATGTATGTGTGTGTGTTAATGCTGGTGATGTCTTTCTTACCACAAATTATACATTCAGTCATTCACTCAGTCATTCCTTCATTCATTCTTTCATTCATAATAATAAATTGCAGTATTTTTTCTCTTTAGTTCCATTTTATTATTGCTCAACTGCCTCAACTGCTTTTGCGAAAGCATTTCCATGCCAATGCCTGAAAGTATGAAATTTATTCTATAATGACTTGAAAGAGTTGTACTTTTTCTCTATTATTTTCCACAATTTTTTCTTTCTTTCTTTTGTTTATTTTTTGTTTTATTAAATTTATGCGGTGTTTGTTTTTTGCATATTTTCCTTTTTTGCTGCAATTTTTCTTTTATTTGTTTTCGTTTTGTCTAAGAATGCAAAAAAGAAATAAGATTTCATAATAAAATTAGCCTGATTGTTTAAGCGAATTGACAATGTTGTTACAAGAGTCTGTCATTGCAGTCACAATTTGTAAAAATTATGCATAATGATAATAGGGACACAATAGTGTCAGGCCAAGGAATGTGAATCTGTTTTTTTTTTTTGTTTTATGAGAAAAAGAAACGTGAACCATTAGTTTTTATTTCATCAATTAAAGTCTTACCTTATGTGCATCGCATCATCACAAATAACCTACTCAATCCTTTGTTATATTCTTGACCTAAATTCAGCTTTTCCTTATCTTGAACACTTCTTTGTCGATCTTCTTCAGAGACTGTCTTGTAGGGTGCACTCTATTGCCGTTTAGGATCGATAATATCGTATGTGCAAGTATCTATTAAAAGATGATCTATACAGGTTTAAGATCGCTTGTTACACAGTCATACTATTGTGACATTAACATTCGATAGCATTTCCTCAGTTATCCAAATGAAATTTTTTTGTTTTTTTGAATACAGTTCTGAATTCGTTATAATGCTAACCAAAGTAGCAAGTGTCGACGTCCTTTATTGTATTAATGTCAGCTTTAAAAATTACTGGATATATTGCTGTTATTCTCATTGCTTTCATTTCTTACATAATTGATCATTACAACCCTTTAGTCGGCATTACGACTTAGCTTCTAACACCACATATGCCGTGTGTGTTAATTTTAACATGAGTGGCGGGATCTACAGTTTAATTTCGACTCCGAATGACAGAGTTGAGAAACTTTTTATTCAAATTTTATTTTACTCTCAGAGCTTTTGGATTGGAATGGATTGGATAGCTATTGGATCAAGGATTCCAAAATAGTTTTCGTTACGGTCGGGTAACCCTTGGGATCGGGTTACGTTACTTATGCGCGCAAAAAGTGCTCTATATAAGTTGGTCAAAGTCGGATAAATAATGGATGCTATCAAGGATCCCAAAACAGTTATCCTTCCGGAAGGTGACGAAGCTAATTTTTTTCTTCAAATGAGCAACAAAAATGTTTCTATATAAATTGGGTTAAAATGCTCGCATTGCATTTTTGTCGACATAGTTTTGACATCGATGACTTGCATTTTTTGTTCGATGACTTGCATTTTTAGATAGGCGACTTACATATTTTTTGTTCGATTACTTGCATCTTTTGTCGATGACTTTAATTTTTTGATCAATGACTAACATTTTTTGGTTGATGACTTGGATTTTTGATCGATGACTTGAATTTCTTAGTTGAAGATTTGCATTTTTTTTGAACATCATCAAATTCAAAGGTTTGGTTTCGTCTTGCTTTCACTTTTCTATGTTAACTTAAAATAACATCTATTAAAATAACTTGTACTGTAAAACAAAAGAATCTAACTTTCGTAGCTAGCTTCATACGCATTAAAATAGGCATAAAATTTAATATTTAATTGTAGCCATGCTAACATACCTAAATTCTTTTAAAAATTTGTCTAAATTTTAATATTTTTTCCGTTTTCTTTTTCTTTCCAGGTAAGTTGACTTCATTTTCGAATTCTTTGCGCCTGTAATCAGGTAAATATTGATGTACTTTTTTACCTCAGCAGATCATTCTAGAACTTGTAAACACTTTTATTTATTATTGCCTTAAGTGGAATATGTAGGCAACACTCAGAAGGTTCATATTAGCTAAAAAACCCCATTTCTAGTGAAACCATAAATAAAACTCATTTTTTGTTGGTTTAGAACCCCTTGGTCCTCGCCATGTCCTCACTATAACCAACCTTTAAAACGTTTTGCTTGTAAATTTTTGTAATTTTTTGAAAATTTTTAATTGTCAGCTGGCAACGCAACTGCAATATGGTTGGTACCCACTACAGACCCATAATTTACAAGGCATCTCAGGTCTGTTGTTAGCATTCCTCGAGAGACTGTAGCATCCAACACTTAGGGATATCATTAGGTTAGAGGACGTGTACTTGTCAATTTAGACAAGTACAGTACCCGGAGATCGATTTGACCCATTGTACTAGGGATACCATTAACACACAACATAGATGGTGTTCAATTCTTCTAATTTTGAGCTAATTTTTTTTTTGTACAGAAAGAAAACCTAAATTTTTTCCCTTTAAAGTTCAAAATGTTAATCACAAGTAAATTTTTCATTAACAGTTCCAGCCAGCATCGTTCACTTATTTTACTTTCATTTTCTAATTCTTTTCTGTTTCGTTTTTAGTTTCCGTAACAAAAGAAATTGCCTTTTCAATTTGCCTCGTATGTTTGTTTTTAATTAAAAAATATTTTTGCTTGTAAATCTTGCAAAATTGCTGTTATAATAGACCTGCACACGCTGAAAAGTATGCTTTTATTATCTTGATATGACAATATGCCTAATCTATAACCAAGCACAGGCCTAGTCATGTTGTCTCTAAAACTATTGTGATGATTTTTTTTGCCTTATACACGTGCCTAAAAATATGTTTGTCTTTTTTATTCTCTCCTTCTCTTTACCTATTTCATTCTCTTGTAGTGTGTGTAGGTAAGTTTTTCTTTTGATGTATTATGTTAGAATAAACACACAAAAAAAAAGGACAGAAAAAATTGCAATAACAACAGAATATACATGATATTCATCAAGTTGTTAAAATAGATTTTTCCACTTGTATTCTCTTTGTCTTTGTGCCCGCTCTCTCGCTCTCACAGTCTCTCCTTTGTATTGTATTGCTTTATCTTTTTATTATTATTGTTATTATTTGTCATTTTTTAACCTCTTCAATATGCTTTTTTGTGGGTTTTTCTTTTTGCCGTCACTGGGGGCCAATTCTTCGTTTGTCATTTTGTCCGTTTCAAGTTCTGTTGCATACTTTTTGGCTTCTAAAAATTATATTTTTTTATAGTTCTAGCGCCTTCTGCTTTTTATTTATTTAAAAGCCTTATATTTTTATTGTTTTTGTTTGAAGGGGTCGCCATCTACTCTAGCCGGCTAGTATTATTATTGTTGTTGTTGCTGCTGTTTTATTCACTTTTTTATAAGCTGTTAACAATAGACACTTATAAACAGCAAAGACCACTCTGTTAATTTTTCTTTCTTTGTTTTTATTTTTTATTTTTAAAGCATAGCTTTGAATAGCTACACTGCTAGCTAGGGTTGTTATTTTATGCCTGTATATTGTATTGCATATTTTAAGGAGTGCATTCATATACATCACCATCTATCTATGTATGTATGTGTATACATAGTTAGTCATAGTCTTGTCAAAGACATTAGAATTTTGTAAAGCATACTTTTCAGATGACTTAATTGCTTAATTGTTTGTCAGTAAGAGAGCAATGTTTTCAGTTCAAGGCATTAACTGTGTGACTGACTGACTGAATGCCTGGCCTGACCTGACTTGGTTGTGTGAATGACTGGCGGCTGAAGTGGAAAAAGGACAATTTTCAAAAGTATTTTTTTTTCTTTTGTTGACATGCAATTGAAAAAGTTTTTAAAGAACAGTTATAGTTACTAAAAGTAAAGAAATTTTAAAGTTTTAATATAAAAAACAGAAAGAGAAACTCTTTCTTTCCACTTGAAATTAAAAACTTTACAGGAATCCATAAATTGGTGTTTCGTAAAATGGCCGGTGCAGAGGGAAGCCCGAGACTTTAAGCTCATCACTAAGTCAGGCTATTTTAAAATTTTCATCTTATCTTAAAGTAACCTAGATACTGGTTTAAAATAATTGAAAAACAGTTACATAAGATATATTTTGATACATAGTCGCTCAGATTAAGTTCTTGGAAAGAAAATGCTACTTCCGACAGATAAGTTTTGTTTAAATGAGCAGTCCGACATTATTAAAGCCTGTCTGAGGCACTTTTAAAGTGTTTTTTTTAGCAAAATTCACGAAGAGCTTAATTGATAGTAATCAAGCAAAAAGAAGGACCGTTATTTTTCGATGAAAACGTTGTTATCGATAACATTTTGACTTCCATTCCACTCGAAAATCGCACCCCTGTTAATAAAAAACATAGCAAAAGTGACGTTTGCTGTAATAAAATTATTCGTCGTAATCAGAAGCAAGTAAGGAAGTAGAGTTCAAACCCCGAGAGAACACGAAAAATTTTTTCGTATTGGTTTTCGAATTTTCACTGTGCCCTCTGATTCCTGTCCCTGGAGAAGGCAACTGGAAGTAGATCTTGTAACCTCAGCACAAATTTCACAGGAATCGTTACACGTAGAAAACGGCAGATTAAATTTCTATCATTCTAGGACATGATAAAGTTGACCAATTTCCTGCTTAAATGGAAAAACCATTAAGTACAGGCTTAAGTACCACTCAACTAAGCCTGCAGATTACTTACTATCATTTGATCGTAGTTAACACTCTAATCCTACTCAGCAACTAAGCTCTCGAAGCTTCAGACGAGTCACTATCCGTATACATACGTAAGTACTCTCTTCTTTTAACCTATGTTAACAGCTTGTGATCGATTTCTTCCTTCAGAGGATTTAATTTTTAACAGAATAGCGCCAAATTAAAAGTTTTGCAGTTGCCAGTACACAGAAAAACCTAGTTGGCCGTCAATCCTGCCTAGATAACCGACCGCTTCTGCTCACTGTCTTACATACGTGTTCGTCTTTTACGAAGAACAAAATCTTTCTAACCGCCTTCAGCAAAGCCCTTGCTCTTACACATTGTGTGACGCAGATTACTTAAAACACTCATAGAGTGCTATTCAATACATCCGTTTTTATTTCCGCAATAAAGTTCTTTTGTTTAATTTTATTATTTTTCAATAACTACTATTTTTTTGTTTCTCATTTAATAACAATAAAATTTTACAGCATATATAGGCAGTATTATTTGTTGTCGTTTAACTGTTGCATATTTTAAGGATTAAATTGAAATGGAAATTAAAATTTGCCTACAAAAATTAATGCATCGAATTGTAATTTATTATTATTTTTATCTATGTGAGCAGGTGTATGTTTTTTGATGTATTATTTTGAAAAGCATTTAAATAGACATGACAATTCGTTTATGTTTGAAAACAAAAAACATAACAAAACAATGTAAAAAAAGACAAGGCATTTCAAAACTACAACAACAACAATGTTATGCTTTTAAATACAACAAAAATAATTATAATCAACACTTGTTGTCTTAAAACTAAACAAAAAATTCAAAAAGAAACAAACAAAAATTTCTCTCTCTAAAAACAAAGTGACAAGTATTTTCTATTTCTTATTTAAAATGTTTATTTTTGTTTTTCTATTGTATTTAACCCTGGTTTCTAACTTTATAAACTGCAGATTATATCTTCCCAAAAAATCAAAAACAAATATCCCCTTTTTTAAGAAACTTTACTTAACTCTCTAACCACATGCATATTTATTGCTGATGTAATTGAATGGGTAAGGTTGTGACAACAAATTTTCTCCCGTCATCATCATCATCATCATCTCTATCGCTTTCATAATCAACACACTTCATTGTCATTTTTTTTTATTTTTTATCTTATCTCTTGTCGTTTTTATCATCATTATCCACATTATTAAAGTGTCGTAATAATATTTGTATTTGATTTCATTGTGTTCACGTCACTTACTCGAATGAGCGTAAGAGATTGTATGAGTGTGTGTGTATTTGAGAGTTTCATTTATATGTAAATGTCAAATCAAATGTAGCATACTGTGGAGCGTTTAGTAATAATATGTGAAAACAAGGACTGGAAAAGTTATGAACTAAGTTCAAGTGTTCCATTAAGACAACGTCACGGTACATACATATATCGATAGTGACTTGAGCTTATTGGGGCTTCCGTAACCGTTACTGGCTGAGTATCAGCTGTGTCCAACCTTAGCATTGAATTTAGTTTTCGCATAGTTTTTTCGATAACCTTGAAATTCGTCTTGTAGCCAGTATTTCGTATAGGCTTGAACGAATCTGTCGTTGTTTCCTCTGTTATTAAGGTTCTCCGGACATTTTGTTTCTTCTTTTCCAAATATTTTTCGACACACCTTCTGCAAATGCAAACTTTTTCAATCCAAGTGTACCTATACAACTTGGTATGAAAACTACTAGTCCAGATATCGCTGCAAAAAAACTAACATCTTTTTATACACGTTGTCTCCTTTTCACAGCTTTTTCATTGATACGGTTATGTATTAATCGATAACAGGGCTGCTTATGGGAGTACACTTCTTGTTGGTTTTATGAATTCCGATATAAATTTTATTGTCTTAATCATTTCACATCCATTCAGCATGCTCTAGGTTATCAATATCATCAGGATCTAATGGTAACTCAAAACTTTATTTCATCATTTTCTTTATAGCCTTAAAGCTTCTATTAATTTATGAACCGCAGACACATTGAAAACGTGACCCATTATTGACATCTTTTCGACCTTCAATTGCTTAAAATATTTCAGGCGTTATAGAGCTTTTAGTTTTCGAATGCTGGCATGCCTTAGTATCTGCATTCAGGCTCCTTTACGATACATTCGCTATATGGTCCATTGCTCACACCAATCTATAGCAGTACTTCCTGAACTTGGTCCTATCAATGCAAACGTGGCAGTCCTCTATGTCGAACATAGCTAAACCTCGCAACAATTTTTCGTCTGAACGGAATCTTCATCCGAACGATATTGTTGAACTAGCATAGCCTCTGGTTATTAGTGAGTTGAATAACGTTCATGTTGCTGAAGAGCCCATACGCACCTCATTGTAGGTCTGGATGCGGAAACTCGCACTACTACAAAGGTCTTGTGTAGACCACTGCCCTCAAATATTTCTAAGACACGAAGAGGATGAGGAACTTTTAAAGGTTTGTTTCGACGTGTAGGTAAAACCAAAATAACACTTATTGACAAGAGTAATTTTCTAGACTTTGTTTTCATTCTGAAACCACCCTTGGTGGTGTACGCAAGCTGCTGGATTAATGTCATTGTAATAAACACCCTCCCAGCTTTCACAGAATATTGCCCTTGAAGTTGAAAACATCGTATAATAATAGGTATTCTGTCTGAAACCTCGTACAACATCAAAAGGTTTGCAAGGAACCTTACCTATCTTAAAGAGCTCCAAGAAAATGCCTCAAGTCTTACCACACAGCCTTATTAACTTTGCAAAAAATGCGATACCTTAATGGGCTATGGAAAGTTGCTTTATAGTCAACAAATATATGGTGTATGTCGATTTGGTTTTCATAAGTTTTCTCCAGAATATTTTCAGTATCTTGGTGAGTAGCTTCAGTCAATTCAAGTAAAATATGTTCGTAAAAACAATACGGAGAAGGTTTTCGTCCCTGTAGAAATCGTACAACCTACCTTCTCCGTATCAGTAAGAACAAATAGAAAGAATTTGAATTGAGAACTTGTATTCGGAACAAACGTATAGCAAATTCAACTTACTGTTGAACACTCAAAGGTCAAAGAAAACATGTCCAAATTAAGAAGAGAATACTTAAATCCCCAAGATGCCAACAAACAATTTTAGATGACTTTCTTACAAGACCCTTGTGGAAAGTCTTAGCCAAGTTAGGAACAAATTATTCAGAAGTGATTCTAAATTTAGTTCCTTATTATTGTCATTTATTGCCCTCCGTTTCATTTATTTGCTTGCTCCACTGTTCCACTGAAAATCACTCCATGACTTTTCCTAGTTTAGTTCGAATGCATTAGTTGGTAGTTTTCAAATCATAAAAATGTACGCAACACTATAAATAGAAGAATAAAAAACGAAAAAAAATAAGAGAATAAAAGAATAAAAATGAGAACATAAAACCCCAAAACAATTGATGATACGAAATAAAACATGAAAATGCAATTTTCTTTTACAACAATTGTCATGAGCATTTCACACCACAATTACATTCTGTCAACCAACCCCCCCAAAACCCATTGCATTAGAATGGATGAGAGTGTATTCCTATCACCATCACCATCCCCATTGTCATCAACATCATCATCAGAAGCAATAAAATTTATTTCGCTTAAATTGAAGGATGAGTTTGACTTTTTGAATTTTACTGCAGAAGCTAAAGTTTACAAATCGTATTGTTGCCTGCCTGTGCTTCTTCTTTTTTCTTCTTTTTCCGTTTTCCTTTTTTTCTTAAGCGAAAAGGGAGGAACAGCGTGTAAATGTGAATGAAATACTGGAATTGCATTTTGACTGACTCGTGCAAATAATAGAAATTTTATGTTCAATTGATTGGAATAAATATTGAATGCGCGCTTAACAATTGCTTTAAACGCACAATAGCATGAGCATGAGTAAGTGTTTTGAAATATAGGAACGTGCGGAAATGTGAGATAAATGAGAACAAGAAACATAATCATTTATGAAACGATTTGAAATTGTTTTAAATGAAGACGTAAATATTGCGATTATTTACTAAAAGCTCTCTCAGAATAGGAAAAAACAATTCGATCTTTCTTGTTTCTCATATATTATAGTCCGGCAAGGCTCTCTTGCCTCTGATGTGTCTTTTATTTAGTGGAACATGGAATATCTATGGTCAACCGAAGAAGGCGTAAGAATTGCTAAAATTTACTATGAAGCTGGTGCACTATAGGGTAGTTATAGTCATAGCAACTAACCTACCTATGAAAGGAATTGTCAAAATTAAGTAAGAATTATAGGCGTAGTTAGGCCGGTCAATGCATCGTCTCAATTTACGCTCTAAGCTTTCGTTAGTGAAAGTGTGGTGTTTAATCTAAATTTAACGATTCTATGACATTCTTATCAATTGTCCTATTTTACGGGTCTTAATGGCATATAAAAAAGTCGTCGTAGTCTAGTAGGTTATGTGTTGGCTTAAAAGACGTGAGGCCACGGTTCAAACCCCAGGTCAGATATTTCCAACAACGTGAAATATGAAAGAATATTTCTTTGGCGACTGCATCTTAGCAGATTTCTGGCAAAAACTCTGCAAGTAGAATAAAATTCCTATGAAAAGTTTCTGAAAAATCTGTCGTTCAGAGTCAACTTTAAACTGTAGGTCAAGACACTCATGTATAAAATGTGCGTTAATTTTACAACATAAGTGGTATGAGAAGCTAGGTCGTTACCCTGACTGAAGGGTTGTAATGACCAATTATGTATGTATGTTATGTTTGGCGTATAAATTCCAACTCTGGCAGCAAAACGAGCCAGCTGCCTAGCCTCAAAGCGTTATCTACGCTAATTGGGTGTTTTCTAACAAAATTTTCTTCAGCGTTGAAGCTAATTTCATTTTTTGTGACCTATATGTGGGGCTTGGAGAAACCAAAAGCAGTTTTGGAAATTTATTTCCTACAGAAACAGCCACCGTTTAAAACGAGGGAGGTGTGATTGGCCAATATTTTTTTCCCCTAAAATAACGAAGAAACCCGTTACCGTGTTATATCTGTATGTTAACCGACTTTCTAAGTCTGCAATTGAAGATTATGAATTGGAGGCTTCAACAAGACAACGCCATGAGTCACACAACATAATCGATTTTGCCTTTGTTGCGTGAGAAGTTTCTTTTGGCGGCTCCTAGATTATACGAATTGATGCTGTGTGACCATGTCAATGACCATTTTACATGGATAATCTGCTAACGTTGAAGCGTGTGAGCCAACAGTCATCAAGTTAGAAGAAGCTAAATCAAATCGGCTCTAACCAATACAGAACATTATAATGAAATAAAACTCTCTTCATTATTACAACTGTTTTCTTGAACATTAATTTAAAACCGATAAATGTATAACCATGTATAACAAGAAAGATCAATAAATCTTTCGAATTTATATTGACTTTTTGTGGTGCAATTAAAATTACTTTTCCCAAAAAGGAACAAAGAAGGAAAAACTATTCTAAACCGCACAGGAAGTAAAAACTAAAGAACGTGAGGTTTTGTATAACAAAAGCCGAACTAAAAGAAATTAAAACAAATTTGTTTCCAATTAACATTACAATTTTTAAGAAATAAAACTAAAGTCTTTCATTTATAAATATTTAATAGAAAAATAAGCAAAAAGTTTACTTATGAACCCAAAAGCCCAAAGGTATACTTAGAAATTTGGTTTCATTATGAAACATCCCTATGATATGCTATTTCATTTGTATAAAATAAAGTAAGAAATATACAAATAATATGATTTATTTATTTTATTTTATTTTGTTTTTACAAATAAAATTGCCAATTAGAAAGAATTTATTTTGCTGTAACAGAAATCATAGAAATTAAAAATTGTATGTGTTTTGTTTGCAACAGGCAATCAAGTAAATAAAATGCTGGTTTTATTTGCCAAAAAAATATTTATATTTCTTTTAGTTTTCTCGAATATTGTTTTATTAACACAAAGGAGAGAAATTGAAAACAATTTTTAAATTTGTTATTCTGTTTAAGGCGTTAAACCATAAAGTATTCTATAAAATCTATCTATTTTACACAATCAAAACAATCCTTAAAGTATGCAAACAATATGCATCAAAAACAAAAAAAATAGAAAATATGAGAAAAACAGAAAAACAAAAAACTTGTTGGGTTTTTCTTACAGCTGATGCTGTCTTGACCCAGCCTGTATTGCTGGCCTGCTGACTTGATTTGACTTGCAACATATAATCAAACAATATGCAATAAGTTTTCTTTACTTTTTCACTTTTTGTTTTTATTGTTGTTGTTATACGAAGAAGAAGAAAAATTAAAACTTGAAAGTCAAAAAGTTATAAAAATATGAGAAAATGGAAAAGAAAAGAAAGAAAATATAATAAAATTTTATTTATTTTTGTTCTTTTATAAAACAAATACTGCTGACTGACTATTGGCTATTGCAATGAAAATAGAAAATAAAAAAACGCTTTAAGTTTTCTTTCAAATGCCAATGCAGTTGTAATCAATATTTCCGTATAAAAAAAATTGTAAAATAAAATAAAATTTTATGGTTTATAATTTTAAATCATTATACAGTACAATATAATACAGCGGAGAAAACAAATCCACAAGGAAATTATGCCAAAAACAATTATAATCTTCTTTGTAAGAGTAAGAGTAGGAAAATGCATTACAGCCGTAGTGAAACCCCCAAAAACAATCAAATTGTTCAATGACCTCTTAATAACTATCCAAGTTTATTCAGTTTGTTTTTTATTTTTTTTTTATAAAATTCATAAAAATAAATAAAAAAATCTTTAAAACTGTTATCAAGCGCTACAACAAAAATGAAAAATCAAAAAAAAATGAGAAAAGAATTTGGGAAAATAGCACTAAAAACGGCTTTTCTGTAGTGATATTTATGGCATTAAAACACAATATATGTACGAATACACTTAAAGAAAATATCAAGTATTTGTGTTTAATGACTTGTATCTGTTGAAGTTTAAGGTCAATTTTATTTTTTTCTTTACAAATGAGTTTTGAAACATATTATTTGGTCATTTACATTTATTTTTGAATTTACAATTCCAATTCCTTTCTTATCTTTGGAAATAAAAACAATAGGGGGCGTATGATTTATTTGAAATTCGTTTCGCATCAAGTATACGCACTGTGAGTCATACAAACCTTTATATGAACCATGTAAAGAAAATTATTTGTTTGTAATGCCTTTTAAATGTTTACGATGGAACTTTAAACATACATATATACTATTACAGATTTCAAAATTTCTTGCCTCTAATAAATTACCCTTGAGAGAGACAGCTCCCAAAATAATGGAGTAGAATGTACATACAAAAAATATTTCCAAGCCTAGCTGGATACATATATCACTTATTTAACCTGCACTACAGCCTTCCATAAAACGAACTCTATATAATTTTCAATTTGCCCCCAACTATTATAGAATTCTACTTACTACTTTACTAGCACTTTTGCGAACGGTATCTCAGTTGAAGTCGCCGTAGTCTAGTAAGTAGGTAGTTTGTTGGCTTATTAGTCTTGAAGCAATGGTTCAAACCTTAGGTCAGAAATCAACAAAATGAAATATGACAAAATATTTCGCCTTCCATAAAACGAACTCTATATAATTTTCAATATGCCACATTTCAAGGAGTCCAGTTATCTGAGCTCGGTACTTTTTCATACGTTTCAGTCGATATCTTGGCGATAACTTGATGAATCTTGGTTTTCAAAAGCTTCAGTGTAAGATGACTGTCTACGTAAATTTAATATTTGACGAAGCCCAGCAAAAATTAAGTCTAACAGCAGCAAATCGTATGATTTTGGTCAGCAATTGACGTAGCCAAAACGTGAAATCGAAGTCGCCGTAGTCTAGTAGATAGTGTGTTGGCTTATTAGATCTGAGGCCACAGTTCAAATATCCGATTAGATATCAAAACGAAATATGAAAAAAATATTTCTTCGGCGACTTCCTCTCAGCAGATTTCTGGCAAAAACTCTGAGAGTAAGTAGGAAAAGTTTATAAAAAAAATCTGTCGTTCGGAGTCGACTTTTAACTGTAAGTCCCGCCAGTCATGTATAAAATTAACGCACACAACATATGTAAGTGGTGTGAGAAGCTATGTCGTAATCCTGACTGAAGGGTTGTAATGACTAATTATGTTATGTCATGTAAAACCTGAAATGGCTCCATCAGGAAGCTTCTCATGCAATAAAACCGAATTCAATCGCGTCGTGTTGCTCGTAGCATTTGCTGTGTATTGGCGGTCTGGACACCTATTGAGAAAAGGTTGTTGATAAACACACACCTTAATTGTATGTCCACAACGGATATTCTCGGTTTTAAAAAAAACTTGATTTCAAAAGAAGCAAAATGAAGTTTACAAAAAATAATTGAGTGTTCGTTGTGGAAATATGGGAAATATGAAATGAAAATGAAAATATGAACTTGAAATTGAAATCACATATTATTCGTTTCACAATCTTGAATTTTTGGCCCTATGGTGGCCACTACTGACGCGAACAGCTCTTCCAGATTTCTTTTGTTACCCACTTTTCCTTGGTGGCATGGCTTTCCTACAATCACTTTTGTGTATTCCGAGCTCTACATGCAATCACCAAGTGGGTAATCACCACATCATCACTCAAGAAAATGTTGTTTCCATTAAAAGCTTGTTGCTCTAGCAGTCAATCAGTTTAACTATGGTTTAATAGACAGCCGACTTTTGCGTAAGTTGGAGTGTATATAGATGGAGGTGTAAATCCAAATTCAAAGTATGCCGTGAAGTATTGTCAATTGCTAAGGACGATGTAATCGACAAATTTCGAATTATGTGATTTGAATATCCTATATTGTTATCGAAACTACCATATTGCTGTTGTTATCACTAGTAGAACTTCTCTATTTACATATATAGGGTTTAAATTGCATTATACAAGTTCCTAGACTAGCTTCTCTTCATAATTTCTATTATTTTATCCACATTTCTTTGGTCATAGGATAGGCTCTTTAGGTATTAAGACAGGCAATCTGTTACTGAATTCAAATGAACAAGGCCATGTTTAAATGGCCACGTCAATAAGCATAATTTCCGTATTTGTACCGAAAAATATCCTCAAGCCACATACGAATCATCATAACTCTTATCAAAATTGAGTGTTTGGTGCAGTTTTCACGCTGGTGGTATCATCAGTCCTTTCGACCTTCGAAATCAAGCAAGGAGCTATGGGGAATGAATTTAGTTTCAATAAAACGCCGCAGTTAGGCACACAGCTTAATAATCGATTTATTGCAAAATCCTGAATTTACGAACGAAAAGACCTTTGAACCAGACTGGCCTCCTTCTTCGTGTAATTTAATGACTCTGGGTTATTTTTAAGAGGTGATGTTAAGTCATTGGTTTATGCCGACGAAAAAGTAAATTCTGACGTTTCTTCAAAAAGTTGGTCAAATTCTGGACTGATTCAGTCGGTCATGGAATTCGTAACCATGGCGGACATATGCATACCGGAAATAAATGTCATAAAATTGTCTGCCAGATTCTAATAAAAAAAATTATTCCTACAATATTTCCAAGACATCCATCCGTTAATGCCGTTACTCGTTGCCAACGCAGATGTGTTGATATACTATGATGATGATGTGTGTGTGTGATATGATGATATACTATCCGTCATGATATACTATACCGTTCATCGAATAGACCAAGAACAGGATATCTTTTCTCAACATTTTAATCTTTTTTTGTGATCCTTTAAATCAAAAAGTTAAAACAAAAACAAAAACCATATTATAATTGTCTAGTACAGTAATTACCAGTTAAGTTTACTTCTACAAAATTCAAGTTTCTGATAAATACTCTGCATAAATGCAACAAAGTTACTCTTCAAGCGCCTCAAGAGAGAAACACATCAGATTCAGTTTCAGTTTCATTAGCATTTGCATTTGCACTCAAAGCATTCAAGCATTCATGGCTTGTGATGAGCGAACATCTCAGGTATAATTTAAATTGTTTCGTTCAGTTTCATTATGAAAGTTGTTGAGAAATCTTTTCAAATCTGCCTCAAAAAACTTTCTACAGGTTGTTTGCCTGCCAGCCATTTAAAGTAATAAAATAAGTGTTGCTTGTGCTACAAGCAAGCATAGTATTATGTTGCAACAATCATACAATATATACATACATATACGTGTATATAATATGCATAGTGTTCAGTGTGTGTGTGAGATAGAGAGAGAGAGGGAGAAAGGCAAGGAGAGAAACTTTTGCAAAGAAATTTTACAAATAAATATTGTATTTAAATGTGGAAAGTAAAGGAACGAAAATAATTTCTTTAAGTGCATGTGAAAACGCATAAAATTGTGTAGAATTTTTAAGTTACACACACACATACATATATACAGCAACATAAGTACTCACTCTCTTCCATAAACAGCAGTAAGCTCATAACAGTGTGGAGAGTATGTGTGCATTTATTTACGTATTCATATCGCCATAAACCCCTGCTTAACGGTTTGTATCCTTTCCGTTTTCCTATTGTTTCCGGGTATTTCTTTTATTTTTTTTATTGTTGTTGTAATAAAAATAAAAGAATAGAAAACAGTTGTTAATAAAAACAAAACAAAAAAAAGGAAACTTTCTCTACGATTTTGTTTTGCAAAGTATGCAATAATTTTCATTTTCTATGCGAAATGATGATGATTCACCATATAAAGCGATGAAACAATTGATAAGAAAATAAAACAAAAAACAAAAAACATACAAAAAAATTAAAGAAAATGAGGGTTGAACTTAATGGCTGAAAACAAATGAATTGGAATTGCTGCGCTTTGAATTTGTGTAGTTGGTAAGAGAAGGGCATGGGTTGGGGGGGATGTAAGTGTAAATAATAGAAATGCTTTAATCAATAAAATCTAGAAATAAATGACTAATCGCTGTGGGCCTTTATATAAATTTTGCATCAAAACTATGATTTGGAAATAAAGTGATGAAATGACTCAATGGTCAGAGTATATCTTTAAGCAGTCGAAAGGAAATAAAGCTGATGTGGTATACAGTGAAATAGCGCACTTCATACTCGTTCGAGAAATGGTTCAACAAATTCAAAAATATATATATTCATTAAATATTTTTACATAAATTAATTCACTTAACTTGTTAGTAAAAAGGAAAACTTAAAAACAATGCTAACTGATATTTTAATCAACATAAAATCTATAAAGTTTGACTTTGTCTATATTTTAAGTGGACAACAAAATAGGGCCCTTTTTCTTGATCTGCAAAAAAAAAGAAGTAAATTAATTATAAACTTGGTTTATTTTTACGAATGTACTTGACGTGTTAGTACTTTGTGCTGTAGCCTTTATTTCTTTTTACAGCTTCGCATCTGCGGGGTAAACTTTTATTTATTTTCGACATTTATCTAAAGGAATAGAGTCCCATGCTTCTTTTATGGCTTTCCAAAGATCATCAGAATTTTTACATTTCTGTTGTCCTTAACCTTAACCTTTACGTCGTTCCACAAATTTTCTATAGGGTTAAGGTCAGGACTCTGTGCAGGCCAATCCAGAACTGGAATCTTTTCATCGGAAAGACAATTTTTTACTACTTTTTACCGTATGTTTGGGGTCATTGTCGTGCATAAAGATCCAATTCAGAGGCATATTTTCGAAGCAATATGGCTCCATTGTGTTTTTTAATACGGTAAGATAGGCGAATTTATCCATATTGCCATTTATTCTTTCAAGTGCTCCGACGCCATGCCACGAAAATGATCCCCAAACCTTTAAGTTTCCTCCACCATGCTTTACGGTTTTTAAAGTGTAGTGAGGATTGTATTCTTGGTTCTTTTCACGCTGAACGAACGTTTTTCCATCAGGACCAATCAGATTAATTTTAGTTTCGTCCGTAAATAAAATTCTTTTCCAAAAATTGATGTCTTTGCTACCGTAAGCATTTGCAAAAGATAATCGCGACTTGACATTCTTTTTTGACAGAAGTTTTTTTCTACTAACACGTCCAAACAAGTTATTTTCATTCAGCCGCCTTCGCACAAGTCTAGCCGACACATTAAAGCCAAAATCCTCATTTATTTCGGCCATTATTATTCTTGAGGACTTGAAAGGATCAAGCTTACTCTTCCGAACAATTGCTCTGTCTTGACGCAAGGTTGTTTTTCGAGGGGGATTCTTTCGATCTTTCTTTCTTTTTAGCAAACTATGATCAGCACTAACGCATTTGACTACGTTGTAAATAATTTTTCTGGAACAACCAATAATTTCAGCTATTTCCACTTGTTTTTTACCTCTCTGATAAAGATCCCAGATAATATTTTTTTCTCAAGTGAACAGTGTGGTCCTCTACCCATTTTTAATTACGAAATGAAAAAAATTGTATTAAAATTAATATTTTAATTAATTTTCGACCAAACTAAGAAACGGAATTCCAAACAACTTCTTCAGCCAACAATCGAAAGTTAATGCGCTATTTCATTGTCCAAGCAATAAAACAATTATTTTATTAAAACACACCAAAAGCAAACATGTACATTATTTAACGATACAATCCCATTAAGAGAAATGCAGTAAAGCAGACTAAGAGCATCGCATTTCTTGTTTTAAGTTTTCTACTTTTCAAGAAATAATACATTGTATAAAGCTCAAGATTAGTGCGCTATTTCTCTGTCCATAGCTGTATATGTATGTAAGTAGGTTTTAAGGAATCGTATATTCCGTCGACTGCTATGGTTGTTGAGAATTTTTAAATAAATAAAACAGTTAAAATCTATTTGCAGTTTACGCAACTAATTGTATAAAGCATTTATAAATGTTTGTCTAGGAAAATGAAAAATTGAAAACAATATCTTCGTCGAACTAGCCTTGAATCTCTGACAAAATTCAGTCATGCTCTCGATATGTAATTGAGCAGCAAAGATTTTTCTCATGCGACAAATTTAATGCCCTACGTTTCACCTTTTCTGCGTTGGTAGGGCTAAACGTTGTTAGCAATTGGTGAAACCAAGTTGCGTAGGGCAAGTCGAAATCCCACAGTTTGGTTGTTGAGTTCTATTGCGTAGATACATAAGTGCAGATGTCTCTCCTGCCTTTTGTAGCGTGTACATATAAAAAAAATCATGACTTCAGGTACGATTTCTTTTTTACCAGTTTCCACAAAATGTTTTGCTACACACACTCGTTACAACCCTTTACAACCTTTAGTCAGGATTACTGCCAAAAATTCTCATACTATCTGTCGTCGTGTCCGTTAACTTTATTTAAGAGGAGTGTAATCTACATATATTTGTAAGTCCAATCCGAACGACATATTTTTTTATTCACAGAGACTTCTGACATCTCGAGTCCTCGTCTACTACTCACTAGATTACGGCTACCACAACGTGTTTTCATACATGCAGGAATCTCCACTACTGTTTAAGATTAGTCCTTCTGAATGCATCGCAATGATAACTTTTCACTTGGCTTCATTTATGACACTCTGAATAGAATTATTACAGTTAAACGTTATAGTGACATTACTCTCTTAAAAATCGAATCAAACTAAAGAGGTGTTTGAAGATTAATTGGAAGTAACTCTGCAATCAGTTTTATTCCTAAAGTACTATAGCAATCAGTAATAGTGTTTTCACACCGAGTGGTTTTAACGCAAAAGTTGGTTTTAACGTTAAAACCAAAAATAAAACCTGTTTTTACCATACAAAATTATTGAGTTAAAACCAAAATAAAACCTTTTTTGGATTGGTTTTAAGTAGGTTTTATGAAATACAACCTTGTTTTGATGTACTAAATGTACTAAATCATAGCTACCAGCTCTGAAATCTTGAAAACAGCAGATAAAAACAAAAACAACTGTAAATAAATAAATAAATGTAAATAATCATTTATTTTGTATTAAAAAAGGGAAAATTTGGAATATTTTTAATTTCTTCAATGAAAATTTTAAAAATTTGGAAATATTTAATTATTAATCGAAATGTGTGTGGTTTCTGGTCACAATGAATATAGTTTCTTGTGCAAAAGGTAAATCAGAAGCTAAATATATCAAGAGGAAATAAGGCATATTGCTCATAAATTTTTTTTCTCGCAGTCATAAATGTCATGAATTTAAAACCAATTTTAATAAAACTTGCAGTGTGAACGCAAAAACAGCTGATTATGGTTTTAATGCTAAAATCAGGTTTTAAATTTTGGTGTGAAAACACTATAAGAATGATTCAAAACAGAGACTTCTAATCTGCAATTTTTACGAGGAGCTTAGAAGCACTCTTATTCCTCTCGATATAATTGGTTGTATTTCTACAAGCGTTAATAGTGAAACTTGACCTGTATTTATTCAATTACAAGGCTTTCGGATGGAATTACCGCAAGGAATTGCTTAAGACACATACTTTTAGGTATTCGAGAAAGATTGACGCATAAAACTTGCACAAATTTTAAAGATTTTTCTTTCCGTTTGACTGGTTTGGTAGCCAGGTATGACCAAGTATTGTAAATATATTTTTCAGGACTATGCTTGCTACACAGTTCTTTCAATTAACCCAACTAGCTTATTACGTCTTTACCGTAACTAAGAAAAGTAGTGGGCGTCTGAAACAGACGTTGTACTGATAATTTTGCTGGACAGGCCGCTGTTGCAAAGCAAAAAATTTTTTATTCTCGATAGACTTTCTCAATATATATCAATACCAACCCTCGTATATCATTTCTCGTTTCCTTAAACTGTTTCAAATATCTTCGATATTTCTTACCTATTCGGTCATTTTGTTTATGAAACAATAATAAATTATCGACCTACCTACCTACTATACGTATGAGCAATATTACATTTAAAAATTTATTCTGTTGAAATATTACTCATACGCCCTGTTCAAAAAAAATGTCTATTTCCACACATGATTTAAAATGCTTAAAAGAAATTTCGAACAAAGTAGCAGAGGCCAGCAAGCCATAAATAACAATGAATGTGTTTTTAAAATTAAACCAAAATTCTTTCAACTTTATTAAGTTTTTCTTGTTAACTTTGTACCTACAGTTGGTATGTTTGTTTGTGTGTTTGTTAATATCTACTACCTTTTTTTAAAAACCTACGCACATTCGCAAAATTCATATGCCAGCAAAAAAAAAATCGAAAATCTGATTTAATTTTTACAATTTTTTTTCGCAATATTTTGGCTCACAACCTTATTTGTTTTCAGTTTTTGATACAGAGGCAGATTGCAGAAGAGCAAAAAAGAAAAATAAGTGTTCTGTGTTTTGTGGAAAGAGCATTACGAAAATCAAATAGTAAATCTCTGTTTGTAGTTGCGGTTGCTGCGACATGGCATTGTCAAAAGGCACACAGAATACCACAGACTGCCGCGTTTACAACCATGAACAACGAATATGACAATTTTCGAAACGCCAAGGAAACAGATAAAGAGAGGCAAAGAAACGCTTCTATATTTATTATCTTTTGCATTGCACTCACATATACACACACACTTTCACACACATTTGATAAGGTTACGTTTTAAAAACTCATTGCAAGTAAAGTAGAGTAGAGTGTTACAGCATAGAGTGTGGGGGCTATTATCAGTGTAAACACATAGACATACATGCACATCCTTACATAGCCACACACATGTACAATATTTGTCTAAATGTCTGATACATCTTGTGTACGTTTATGTCATTAGACATCCTTGTTTGCACGTGTTTAGGGGGGGTCCTATGACTCACCCTCCAACCATTCTAACACATGCTTAAATCATAATATTTTTAAAGGGGTACTCTACCAATGTTGGTGTGTAATACGATGGGCTGGCTGTGTGATGCGCTTTACAATGACAATGTCAACATCAACGTCTTGTAAGTGATGTTCCTATCACTTCAACTTTGGTTCGTTTATTACGAAAATAAAATCTTTAAACGTTAAAAAAAAGGGAATATTTAATATGCTCCCGTACTCATGATATCTTTTATAAGCGTTTAAAGAAAATTATCTGAGCCAAACACTTCAACGTTTTTCATTTTTAATTTGAATATGATGCTCTTAAAAAGCGTTTTAAACACTTTTCAAATAGATTAAGTATATTAGAAGGAGGAAAAATCAGTGAATATATGGCATATGATAAGAGAGTGTAAATGAAACTCTTTTTTAATGAAAAATTTTAAACGTTTAATAATCGACAGGTATTCGCCGTAGTCTAGTGGGTAGTGTGTTGCGTTATTAAACGTTAAGCCTCGGTTCAAACGGCAGGTCAGACATCTCCAACTAAACGAAATATGAAAAAATATTTCTTCCTGGACTTCCTCTCAGCAGATTTCTAGCAAAAACGTGAATAGTTTCTGGAAAATCTATCATTCGGAGTCGACTTTAAACTGTTGGTCCCGCCACTCATGTATTAAATTAACACACACAACATAAGTGGTATGAGAAACTAGGTCTTAATCCTGAAAAACGGTTTGAAATTTTGTCAAATTTATATTTTTGTTGTGAAGTACAATTGTGTCGGTTGGAAATGGCATATTATTTCATTCATATAGCTGCCGCTAGCTGCCCTCACAGCAATGTCATCACGAATGTTGGACTTCAAATGCTCAATTTTCTCTGGTTTGTCGGCATAACAATTTTCTTTAACGGCGCTCCACAGAAAATAGTCCAACGGTGTCATATCGCAGCTTCTTGGCGGCCAATTGACGTCACCATTTCGGCTAATTAAAAGGCCATCTAACGTTTGAAGCAGTAAATCGATTGTAGCATGAGCTTCACCATACTGTTGAAACTAAACATCGTTCACATCAATACCATACAAAACGGGTACAAAAAATTTGTCTCCATTGACAAATAGTCGCTCATAATTTGAGCATGGACCACGCGTGGGTTTTCTAAGCCTCAAATACGGCAATTTTGCTTACTAACGTACTCACCAAGATGAAAATAAGCTTCATTGGAAAATATGATTTTTTTTTGACAAAATCGACATCATCTTGCAGTTTCTCGTTGGCCCAATAAATCCCAACATTGCTCAAGCGTAAATCGATTCATTACGTTCAGCGGACATAATATACGGAATTTTGTGTCAGAATAGAATGGCATAAGTATTGCCAGATTCGAAATAACCGATGGTTCAAATTTAAACCGATAAATGGCCCTCCCTATACATAAAATACATGTACTTGATAGTATCTACGATTAAATATAATCTCCCTTCAAGGCTTTATAAAGATAAATTGCTTTTAAAGAGCATTTTTAAAAGAAAATATTTAATAAGCGCCTCTTATTTATCTATCAAAAGAAAATAGTTTTCGGTCAATTGTTGTTCAACTGAAGTTTCCTGTTTTATCGCTTGAAGCCGTCTGCAAATGTTTTTAATGCCCATTAAAGGCGTATGGCCATAAAGCCTAAAGTGTACTCATCAACGTTTTAATCTTGAGCATGAATAAAGAAAGACTGTGTTTGTTAAGTTTTCATTAAATAAAGTTTTTAAGTATACAAGCATGTGCATTAATAACAAACAAATAAAAAAAAATAGGAAAACAGCACTGAACTACTTTATCTTGAAATATGTACGTTCGTTGCCTTTTTAAAAGGCGCAAAACTTCAAAGTACTAGAGAAGCTGTTTAAAGGTGTCGCTGTTGCTAACTATCAAACACTCACGGGAACTTGAAATAAAAATATAAAGACAAAAGAGTTCCAATTTATATGCAAGAGTGTAAATTATGGATTTAAGATCATTAAAAAAATAAAAAAAAATTTGAAATAGTAACTGATTATCAACCGAGATCTTAGTTTTATACGATATTAGTTCAGAAAATAAAGAATCCTTTATTTTGTCTTGGGAATAATAATTTATTTATCAATAGCTGGCTGCCCTCGGCAGTCTAGTGGGTAGAGCGTTAGTGTTGCAATGCAAAAGTTGTGGCTTTGATTCGCACCTGATACTAAAGTTTTATAATCAAGTAGTCCATCGATTACAATAGCATCATATACCTTTTATTCTGCCGATTTCAAATGCGCTTTCGGTATGATAATCAAATCGGTACCACGATAAAGAATAAATTTTATTTGAAAATTTTGTTAAAATGCCATATGTAGACTAGGCTACAAGGAAACCTCACCGTTCAATATTAGTACAGTAGTGAAAAAAGACTGTGTTGCCCACACCCTCCCTTTTCTAACTTTCCAACTTAACAACGTGAGATTGTGATTCTGTAAGCAAACTCCGAAGCAGTATTTGGTTATTTTCAGCAGAAGTTACTTCCTTACTTCCTTATCTAAGAGTACTAAATCTAATCTAAAAATAAATGACCTGTAAATACTCTCAAAAACCAAGCCACTGTTTATTCAATTCGATGACCTTGTGTCTGAATTAGCCACGCATCGTTAAGGCCCCTATAATAGCTCTCAATTCACTCCCATAAACTGCTCTATTGAACTTGGGCTTATAAGTCTGATCCACATGTCTCTGTAAAATTTAGCCTTTTGAAAAAAGAAACCCCTTATGTCTCTTCTTTTATTACTTCTAAAGCTGATCTTGATTTTGTAAGGTTATTTGCGACTTCTCCAGTAACGATGACCAGGTGCCCAGCATAATACATAGACCCATAATTCGTTATTGCAACCGTTCAGTCAGTATTATATTGTGTGTGTTAATTTTATACATGACTGGCGGTACTTACAGTTTAAAGTCCACTCCGAAGAACAGATTTTTGATTTTGATTTTACTCTCAGAGTTTTTGTCAGAAATATGCTGCGAGAAAGTCGCCGAAGAAATGTTTTTTCATATTTCGTTTTGCTGCATATGTCTGACCTGGGGTCAGAACCGTGGCCTCACGTCCAATCAGTCAACACAATACCTACTATACTACGGCGACTATCATAATACACTTTGATAATTCGACATAAGGACATTTAACAGTCTCTTACACTCTTAGATCCTAAAAGTACGTCCTCTTATAGCCTTCAGTGCTGCCTAATATTAACATATATTGTTACTATTGTGCTTATGTTTCCTGACTGACCCAAAGAAGCTCCTCCTGAAAAGCATTACGACTGGAAGGCTATACGATTCCCTAACACTTGTTTCTTAGGTAAATATGCCTTCTTCTGTGTCCGTCTCCAATTCGGACCTGTCCCCGAAAATAGTGCAGACAACGAATGGCTTATTTGGAGCTATTCCGAGCTCCTAGAAATTGTGTTATTGGGAACAACATCTGAGGTTTCCACATTTCACAGGCCACATACAGCTTCTCCACTTCATTCAACGGTGTCGGAGTATTTCTTATTAAATTTCTTTGCAAACGTTTGACTTGCTGCCTCTATTTTTCCATTCACTTAATGGCAAGGCAATATACTGAAGTTATTTTTTATCCGTAGCTTTTAAGGAAGAAAAAAAATTACAAAATAACGTCTCTGTATATAATTAAATTTCAAACCATCCCCTAAAATATGCAATAAACATGTAAAATACTAGATAAAAATAAACATGCAAATATTAGTTCATTTACATCCTTAAAATATGCCACAAAAAGTTTACTTTATTAATGACCTTAAAGTATACCTTAAGGAACTCAAAGCAAATTATTTTGTGAAATGAATAAAAAATCACAACTTACGAGTATTTGCTGAACTTTGGTAAAAGTTTTTAGAGTAAATGAGAGTCTTCTGTTTCTAAGCTGCTTTCAGATATGTATTGAACTTTTTCGTTTTAATAGACACAAATACCACCGATTTATTAATGTTATTATAACCAAATGATAAATCGTCTCTGGAGCTTTACTAGAAAATCTCTTAAGGAGCGAATATTAAGTTGAAAGTATGTGTTTGTCTAAGTTATGGCGGCCATAAAAAAGAAACGTATTAAAGATTGTAATACGACACAGCCCTCAAGTAAAAAGTTTATTTTGACTTTATAAACAGAAAATGAAAATAAATGAAAGAAAAAGAAAAAAAGACTGAAAATAAAAAATGAGTATAAAATAATGTTGCTGCTATTGTTGGTGTGATAATCCTTAAATTATGCCATAAAATCTGTTAAACAAAGCAGCCTACAATGTGTGCTCACAAGCTAGCAAAACGATAACGAAACGGTTTTTCTTTTTCAATTTCTTTTCTTTGTTTTTTCTTAATGTCTGCGATGAAATGAGCCAAAGAGGAGCAAGAGTTCGAACGAAAAAAAGAGGAAATAACTTTGCAGACAGATTTTATTGGAAGAGCATAGAAAAATGAGTTTATTTTTTCTTTTATTTTTTTTTGTTCTTTTTGGAAAATATTATTTTAACAAAAATTACGAGTATTTTGGCTTTTGTTGACCACATCACTCTCATGATTATATTGCTTTTACCAACCATATCATCAACATCCATCCATGTCTCTCTGGTAAGCAGTTCAACAAGTTTTTATTTTCGTTTTATTTTTATTTTTTATCAGAATGGCTTCAGTGAGTAGCCCAAACCACGGAAATATTTTATTACCAGTTTTAACTTTTAGCCAGAAGTTTAGTTTGGACCTTAAATGCCACTAATTGAATTGTCGAATGAGAAAATAAAATTATTATGAGAACATTTTATATGAGACTGATGGTCATCAGATGATGATGATGCTTTATACTCATGCTGATGATGATGTTGTATCAAATGAAATATTTTAATGAAGTTATTAAAATTTATTTAGTTTGGTAGTTTATTACATTTAACTTTTGGCAACATAACATAGTGAAGTGGATATAAAGGCCATAGAAAGCGTATTTGAAAACAAGTATACTTAAATGAATTTAACAGGAATATTATATAAAGTGTTATTGAAAGGAAGACATTAAAACATAAAGGCAGTTTAGTGAGTATTCAATATTTTACATATACTGTGGTTTATCACCGAAACACTCGTCATATTTTTCATTATCAAGCGCTGTTAACCCTTTACTTTTCAAAAAAAACATCCTGGGAAGGTAAAATAGCTTCTTGTGGAAGTAGCACTCGTTTAGCAAAGTTCGTCAACACTACTGCCAATATACCAAAATCAATACATTTTTACATAAGGCATAAACAGATGATGGACAATTGGTCACAACCCTTCAGTCAGGAATACAACCTAGCTTCTCACACTGGGTTTTGAACCGTGGCCTACATCTAATAAGCCAACGCATTACTTACTAGACTACAGCGACTTCATATCCATCTGCTAACGTAGAAAAATCATCTATTCAGCTGAAAAGACTAGTTCAGGAAATCAACCCCCTATGCTTAAAAAATCCTTTCAAAAACTTTTGGTAAACACCAAAAAAATTATAGTCAGTCAGACGATGCAAATCCCAGACTATGCTACGAGTCTTAGCAAAATTTAATCAATTTCTACATATCTGTATCCAAGGTACATATAGCTGTATAGTCAAGGTGAAATACAACTCTTTTCGTTGACCAATTCCCATCACTAGTCTGTAATTGCTTCATTTAAACATGCAAGAGTTGCAGAAACAAAAATTTGCAAAAAAAATACTCAGAAAAGCCTTCTCCTCCAAATCCCAGCAATTACTAATTAATAATAATTAAAAAAAATTGCTTAGAAACACTTCAGAATTTAAAGTCAACAGCTTTTCACCTCCAACTGCATTTTCATGTATTATTCACTTGAAAAAATTATATAATTTTTTAACGTTTCAACAGTTTTATCTGGAGTATCATAACATTGACGTAACATAACATCACGTGGTTGATGTTCAACATCTCCACTATACCTTGATAGCTTCCAAACCAGTCTTGTTTTCACAGCCTTTAATTGTTCATATTGAAAAACACCATGTTGCCTTGATTTTCAGATGTTTACGTCAATTTCTTATTTATCTGCCTCCAGCAGAAATTGATTAGTTTGACACAATCATATCAATATTGCTAGATATACTGCCATCAGCGTCTGTCTATGACTAAAAAGTACTTACGGGTATATTGTATATGATCCCATAGTTTCAGTTTGTAGACATTTTGTTGCATACTCTAAGGATTTTATTAATATTTTTTTTATTTACCGCAGTTCTCGACATTTGTATGGTTATTCAGGACATTTATAAACTTCTGTTTACTTTACTGAATAATTTTAATTTATTCCATAAGATTATTAATAAAAACGACTTAATTTTCTATTTAATTGCATAATTCAAGGGGCTTAATAAAGTAAATCATTATTAATTTGTCATAGTATATTTTGAGGTTTTCAATAATATTTGATTAATTAACTCTCTTCTCAATTTTTGCAATTCAATATTACTACTGGCATATACCCGAAGAAGCTTTATAAAAGTAATATTTAAAACATTAATTTTACTTTCTCTCTCCGTCTTACTGGTTCATAAATCTCAGCAGCCTATAAAATACTTTATATTTCAAATACGTGCTTAAAATACAGTCTGCTGGTTGACAATAAATAAAATGTGTTGCGTACATTAAAAACCAGAAAACCAAACAGACGCAGGCAAAAGGAAAACGAAAAACGTAATATTAATTGGTGAAATAATATTTTAAGTAACTGTAATGCCATACAAATACAACAATAATAACCATAAATTATAACAACAATTGTCATATTTAATAATCATTTTAAAATATGCTTTCGTTATTATTAATATGAGGCCTGACATCGAGATATGACACTCTGTTTAAATTTTCATTAAAGCCTACTTATAGGCAGGCATCCATGTGTTTTTTGCAACAAGGAAAGTGGTGTTTGGCAAGGGGGGACAAAGAGAGAGCATAAACATGTTCATATTAATATGAGTGAATACGTTTTAAATCAATATCACTGACATGAACACACATCTACACTTAAAAGTGGTCATATGCCCTCGTATACTCGACATAATAAACTACAACAGAGTAAGAGTATGATGTACTCTTGTACTCATCATAAACACATGTTAACAGTTAAATGTACAACATGTACAAACATAAATACCAATACACACACACATATACATATGTATGTATGTATATATTGCACTTATATTTTATTATGTGTGTGTACGTATGTATATGGGAATAAATGTGTATGCAAAACGGTTTCGTTCATGTTTATTAATCATAAAAGCGTTGCTTTAAAATTTATGACGCAGAAGAGCTGATTTAAATTCAACGTGTGATGGTTTTTACTTTTGCAATAAAAAATTAGGTGAATGCTATCATACGTCATATTAATTTAATCGCTCCGAAGCAAATTTGGCATAAAGTGAAAGCCAATCTGAGGCCATAAGATTTTATTTGAACATCACAAACCCATAATAGTGAAAGAGATTTGCACCAGATGTACGTCTTTAACACAAGCTTCTAAGCACAGAGATTTGTTTATAGAATGAAGGCGGTTAGGAATTCTAAACAAGTTGGATAGGTAGGTAAGTAGGAGAGGATACCAGGCATGAGTCTCATGCCAATCGAAATATACCTAAGTCAGCAATAGACTCGGTGTGCGCTCGCCAATATGGGATATCATCATTACATTCCATTGGAACTCCGTATCTTTAAAAGATTTCTTCCAGAGGAGGACCATAGTAGCATGGTGGATTGTAGAGCTTACGTAGACTCTGCAATGACATGGAGAATATTTCATCATTTCCATGTCCTCCCTACATATTAATGCGGTTTAGGTGTTCAAATATGACGAATTACCCCGTGAAAACGCTTATTAGTGTACTCAAGTCTAACTTATTCAAAGGTTATCCAAGCTTATTGTAATTGCTAATCTAATAGCCAGTACACTCGCTTCTTCATTTCCAATCAATCCTTGTAATGAGTACGATGCCATGTCCAGATTAATGGTTAATCGCCTTTTTAACAATACAGGATAGTATTTGATCCCATTTCACGGAATGCTATTATCGTTGATGTAATTTGACTGCTGGTGAAAATATTTGAAATTTTTGAAATACTATACATCAAATTTACCAAATTATCACTGGTCCAGATTATACATTTCCTAATCGCACTTACCTCCGCTTGAATCGTACCTCTGTATTATGAACCGGTAGTCGGTGTCATTATTTCCCGTTCTACATAGACGCTTATGTCCTATTTTCATGTTTAGCGACATACGTCAAGCAGCAAGATCACATGTTTATTTGAGCAATGGATCAGTTTGAGCAAGAAAGTAGATTAGATATCAAGGAAGAAGCATAATAAAGGGTGTTTCTTATAGAGGTATAGAACTTTAAGTTGCAATAAAACAACGATGGATTATTCGACTGACATGAATTTTATTTATCCGAAAGATAATCTTGTGGCATTACATTTTAAATATGATTTCTGGCATATGACCGCCACGGCTGGCGCGGATGTAGGCCAATCTGGACGTCCAATTTTCGATGACTTTTTCCAATATTTGTTGCCGTATATCGGCAATAATATGGCGAATGTTGTCTTCCAAATGGTCAAGCGTTTGTGGCTTTACCGCATAGACCAATGACTTTACATAGCCCCACAGAAAGTAGTCTAGCGGTGTTAAATCACAAGATCTTGGAGGCCAATTCACAGGTCCAAAACGTGAAATTAGGCGGTCACCAAACGTGTCTTTCAATAAATCAATTGTGGCACGAGCTGTGTGACATGTTGCGCCGTCTTGTTGAAACCACATCTCCTGGACATCATGGTTATTCAATTCAGGAATGAAAAAGTTAGTAATCATGGCTCTATACCGATCACCATTGACTGTAACGTTCTGGCCACCATCGTTTTTGAAAAAGTATGGACCAATGATTCCACCAGCCCATAAAGCGCACCAAACAGTCAGTTTTTCTGGATTACCTTCACTCCAAATGCGGCAGTTTTGTTTGTTGACGTAGCCATTCAACCAGAAGTGCGCTTCATCGCTAAACAAAATTCGCTTATGAAAATCGAGAACAACGGTAATCTCGTTTTGGGCCCATTCGACGAATCTACGCCTTACTTGATGATCGTTTGGCTTCAAATCTTGCACGAGTTAGATTTTGTAAGCACGCAAACCAAGATCCTTCTGCAAAATCTTCCATAAAGTGGATGGACACAGATCCAATTCCTATACTCGATGGCGGATGGACTCATTCGGGTCTTCCTCAATGCTACGCTCTACAGCAGCAATAGCTTCTTCTGTACGCACCGTACAGCGTCTCTGGGGATGCGAGTTATCAATAAGAGTAAACGTGGAGCGAAAACGTTCCATGGTTAATCGAATTAACTGCTCTGATGGACGATTTTGTCGACGATAAAATGGACGTAGTGCGCGATACGTTTTCCGCACAGAACCATTATTTTCGAAATAAAATTGCACTATTTGCAAGCGTTGTTCAGGCGTGATGAATTGCCAAACCAAACTGAGAATAAATCACTTGACAGCTGTTAAATCGGTCTCCATCTTGAAAAGTTATGCCACCTTAAAGTTCTATACCTCTTTAAAAAACACCCTTTAGATACGTTAGGAATCATGTAGGACAATGCCGGGTTAAGTATGTATTCGTCCAATATACCAATTATTCTCTGCTTATACGATTTGTGGCTATGGTTTATCCTTTCCACCATAGCCTGAAGACGATATGCCACAAGTAACTACTCATTTCGAGACTTAAACATGCTGAAAAGCCTAATAAGTTACCAATCGTATTGTCGCAAACAAACTTCAGCACTCTGCTTGGTGTCAGCAAAGATGAATTGAGAACTTGACATGGAAAGAATGGTTCGATGGTTTCTTTCCATATTGGACTTAAGACAACTCAACCTTGAGTCTACAGTACTCAGTCTGAAACCCTATTATCACCCTGAATCTCTTCCTATTGTATTTGCACAGCAAAAGTTCATATATTGTTTCACACGCATTAGCTTACGAAGAGTCTCAGCTGCTCTCCATCTCCCCTGTCGCGTCGAGTATACTCTTCAAAAGTACTCTTCCTACCCTAGAAAAAGCTTCTTGCCCTATCAGCGGCATCACAACTGTCTGCTCATTGCCGTAAATTTTTAAATGACATCAGCTCCGGCAAAGGCTGATTCCATACCTACCGTGTTCAGCTTACACAAATAGTTCCAGACTATTTTCAAGATAACCTCTTACGAGCCGGGTGGTCAGTTGACGACTTGACCGTCAGATGCTATTGCTATAACCCGTTCTTTATATTGTCTCTTCAAGCTAAAGTAAACAATACTATCGTGAGATAGAATCTCGGAATATTTTACTCTGAGACAAAACAATAATGAAATTCTCCTTCTTTTTAAACTCGACAAAAAAAAAATTTTAAAAAAAATATACAAGCCGAAATAAAAATTTTTGTGTTCAAATTTAAAACTTCTTGTCAAGTGGGAAAAAAAAACTTTAAAAAACACTTTTTCAACGTTAAATTTGAATTTTATTTTTTGGACAACAAAGAGACAAAAATGTACTTGAGAAAACTCTACAAACTCGAAATAAAAATTCTTTTAAAAAAAATATAAAATAAAACAAAATAAAAAAAATATTGAAAGAAAAAGCAACTGAACTGCTGCTCTGAACTGAAACGAACCGAACTGAACTAAACTGAACTGAACCGTACCATACTAGAGACACAGACTGTCTTTTTGTTTTTCTCTTCAAGTTTAACGAAAATAAATTGCAATTTAAGATCCACCTTCTTCCGTTCTTAAGCAGAAATAATAAATGGCCTGTACTTGAAATTTACAACAATAGCTACAACAAAAACAACAACAAAATAAAAATATACAAAAACAAATACAAATATTGTATATGCATATACAACAAACAACAGAAACGATATACTATTTGATAAGGAGACTGAATGAATATGGTATTCTCGTATGCAAAGAGTGGTGTGACATATTTACATACAGTACATATAAGGAATATTTGTATAAGTATGTACATAAACATACATGCGATGTTCTTTTTTCCAGGAATAAAACAAACAACAAGAACACATATTATATCAGGGAATGCAACATGATGACATATTATTGCTTTTGGCAATTCTTACGAAATTTGATAAGAAAAGAAGAAAAACAAGGCAAAATAGGACTACAATAACGATAACAACGGCAACAACAACAACAACAGTATATTATTGATAATAATAATAATAACAACAACAACATTAATATAAAGAAATAATTTTACTTTAAAATCCATGGTAAATAAGAAATCTATGGTAAAAGCAAAACAATACAGGCCTCCCATGCACAAGCAGCAATACTTTAAAACCCAACATATTTCACTTGCAATCAACTCTGCCACATATACTATACAGTGGAGTTAAGCTATTTAGTAACAATATTTTTGAAGCAAGTACATTCCATTTTATTAACCATAAAGAGTCAGAAAATTTTAATTTTTTGTCAAACGCTCTCCTTCTGACAATCATTTTACAGTCAATCGTACATACTGGTTCTTTCCCTCGCTATCATCTTCGAACCATTGTAAAATGCCACTCAGACCAAGGATATTATACTTGAACTCTAGAATTATTTCGTTTTTTCGCGATTATTTCTCCTCCGTTGGAGAGACGAAATCAGAATGATTTTCGAAATGCTGGACGAATGTCTTGCTTATCGCCTGCATTATCCAGTGTCAAAAGAAGATACAAGCTGAACATTGAACATTTGAATTCAGATCGCACATTGGGACATCCATATTGAAGTCGCCGTAGTTTAGTTGCTAGTGTGTTGTTAGTAGGTAGACGTGAAGCCACAGTTCAAGCCCCAGCTCAGGCATCTTCAATAAAACGAAAATATGAATAAATATTTCTTCGGCGACTTCGTCTCAGCAGATTTCTGGCACAAACTCTGAGAATAAATAAAATTGTCATGTAAATTTTCTCAAAAATTTGTCTTCCGGAATCGGCTTTAAACTATAAGTCCCGCCAATCATGTGGTGTGAGAATATAGGTCGTGATCCTGACTGAAGGGTTGTAATGATTAATTATGAATGTATGTATGTTTATTAATTTTCCATAATTCCATTTTCTTGTCGCCTGCATCATCTGGAGGCCTTGAGGCTTAAATGCATGGCTTTAAGATATTTGAAGAGATCACATAAGCATACACTAATCTTAAGGGATCTAAATTCTCTATGAAATGTAATAACGAATCATCATCTGTTTGAAAGTATAAGTCTTATAGGATATTTAACGGGTTCCCGCTTAAGCTGAGAACATTCCATTTCTAGACTAAGTGTACCATTTTCGGTACATTTTTGATATGTAATAATTCAACTTGGCATTCAAATTCAGGTTGACTTAAGCCGAAAACGTTACTCCTGACAGAAAAGGTAATCAAAAAAAAAACCGGGCTTGCCACATTCAAAACCAGTGCCAAAACATGTGCTGTTAATTCATTATTTAAGTGCTTCACCGTAGGACCAATGTGATAAAATAGGAAATTGTAAAAAACCTGCTGCTTCTCTAGTTCAGGTCATAATAAACTTCAATGTAAAGAGATAGGTGAGCTCAATTTCTGATCACTTTAGGATTTTGTTGACATGGTTAGACATCAGTTTTTTAACGTCTAAGCCCAGAGAATTCGACAAAAGAACAGAGTGTGTCGTAAAATTCGAACACAAGCCGGAACGAACTAAAGGCTATCTATGTCTTGTTAAAGTTTAGTTTTTCTGATGCTGTCGCCGTGGTCTAGTAGGTAGTGTGTTGGCTTATTAGACGAAAAGCCAGGGTTCGAGCCCCAGGCCAGACATTAAAATAAAATACAAAAAGTATTTCTTCGGCGACTTTCTCTCAGCAGATTTCTGGCAAAAACTCTGAGAGTAAATAAAATTGCCATGAAAAGTTTTTCGAAAATCTGTCGTTCAGAGTCGACTTTAAACAGTAGGTCCCGCCACTCATGTATAAAATTAACACACACAACATAAGTGGTGTGAGAAACTAGGTCGTAATCCTGCCTGAAGGGTTGTAATGACCAATTATGTATGTATGTATGTTGCTGACTCAAGGCAAGTGGAATATTGAATGGGGCCCACGATAGAAAGCTTCAACTCTGAATAATTGTAGAATAAAAAACCATAACAAACGGAAAAACGCATCATTTAAGGATTTTGCCGCACAAAATCTAGGATTTGAAAGACCGTATTAGTTTTATTCCCTTCTTTCTTTTGGATGGGAATTACAAAACGCAAAAGTCCTGATTATCTTCATACATTTCAAGTCAAAGAATAGCTGCTAATTACCAGCCCTCAGCTGTTTTATATGTGCACAATTTATTACTTAAACCAACAATAAACTATCCAATCACTATCTGTGAGAAAGTAAGCATGTGTATGAATGTATGTATGTATGTATGTGCTTGGGCCCACAAATCAAAAGGAGAGAAAGAGAGTTGAGAGATGAATACACAAAGACAAATAAGAGTAACGCCTTCTTATTTATTGTACATTATGGAAATTCTTTTATACGAAACATAAAATATGTTTTAAAAACAAACATGCAGAAACAAAACGTACACATACAGACACAAAACAAATATACAGAATACAAATAAACAGAAAGCAAATATAAATGCAAATACAACATCAAATACGACAATATAAAATACAATACGAGTGTACAATTAAATAAATGACTCATGTGGTGTTAATGTCTATATGCGTTCAATGTACATATGTATGGCTATGTGTATACGTGAATGTTAGTAAACCAATGTAGTATATACGTGTTCTTAAGTGTGTCAGTGTGTGTTTTCTATTGCCATATCGAATCTGCTCCTGGTTTAGATTCTTCTTGTCTTTACGGTTTTCTAAATGAAAATTTCCATTTTTATTTGCTTTTTTCCACTTCACTACTCCCTCACTTACATCTACAATGGCAATTATTTGTATACGTTGTTCAATGTGTGCGTTTATATTTGTTTTTTGCTACTTTTAAACATGCATGTCTTTTTTGTATTTATTTATGAGTCAGAGATGGAATGTAATCATTACTAGGAATTTTAAACGCCATTGAAACTTTTCTGAATCGTAAAAATTTTTCTATGAACCAGTAAACCAATGATGACTCGGCTTGTTTAGGTTTTAAATGTTTATAGTGACAGTAAATGGAACTTTAATTTGCAAAAATAAGTATAATAATAAATCTTTCTATTGCACTAAGGAAAGAGCAAAAAAAATATTTTCAAGTTGTTTATTTCCTCTCCAAATAGTGCATCCAGAAACCTACTGACCACCTGCTACTGCCAATACAACAAACTAAAATATTTTACAGAGACTGTTGATTCTTTGTATCTATCATTCTAATAACTTCTGCTGCAAAGCAATAACCCGCTTAGCTGTAAAAACTTGGTTAAAGAAACTGGGCTTTCCCGGAGAAGATAATAAAGAGCAGCCCTGTACAATAGAACGTCAGGTCGTAGGTCTATTGAATCAACCTGTTTGGAACATTGCCCTCATAAGTCCATTTTTTACCCGATTTAGTCCCATTTATACAGAACACTTTTTTTTTTTTGATAATTTGAAGAAAACTAGCTTCGTCGCCTATATCTCTGGTCCCAAGTAACGTCAGGAATGTTTTGGAATCCTTGATACCATGGATGTATAGTGCGATACCTGCAGCAAGTTCATTTTTTCCACAATATCGATCGCCTTCCGCAGGCCATTGTTAACACAGTGAATATTTCTAGCCGGATTTCTTAATTTCCAAAATTATTTGAGATGTACCACCGATTGGGTTTTATTAGGGACACCTTAGACTATGATTTCTATATAGTGGAATACCGGCAATCAAGATAATCCTCCCCAGGCTTTATTAATACAAATTCATTTTATTCTGCCTAAATTTTTCAATTTTCAAAATTATTTGCGAATTACCAGAAAGCTGTTTCACTTAGGAACGTGTGGAGTATAATTTTTATGGAATGGAGTCAATATTCCCTTCTCCCATAGTCGTATATTTGGATAATTCCTTCCATGATCATTTTTTGTATCTTCTGTAAAACACTTAACATTGTTCTGTTAATTTTAACATTGGCGCTGTTATTATTTTTGGTTTTTGTCTTTGCTAGTTAAATTCAAATTTATCTGCACACGCATGAAAGACTTGAATATACTCACGGGACATTCCGTCTTACATGTTAAACTAAGCCGTGAATGCGGGACCTTAGCTGAAGATGCGAAACGGTGTATTTAAGCTATGGATCCCAATATTTTTATGGATGACATCGTGGCATATTTAGCAACAAGATACAGACTTCCTATAGGAAGTATAGTTTTCACACACAATTACAAATTATATTCGACTTTTAAGAGATAAGTATTGATTTAGCGTAATAGATCAAAAACTCTGATGGGAATTGAATCCATTACACTCACACTAATGTCGTAGCACATTACTTATCAGCCTATTTAAATTTGAATATTTTTAATTACCCTACTGTCCTTTAGTGATTTCTAGTCCAAGAGCTGATTTTATTTTTTGTTTAAAAATGTTTTAATTTCACCACACTTATTTTATATATTGTTTCTTTTGTTTTTGTATAATTGCCACAATTGTTTACATGTGCTGGACGTAAACAAATAAAATAAAATAAAATTAAAACATAAAAACCATTTAAAACAGTCTGTTGTTTAAACATTATGAGTAATTAAAACTAATTTGCGACAACTTAACACATTTGCATTAAAATATTTTGGGAAAAATCATAAAACACTAATACATAGACAAACAAAGAGAGCAAGAGAAAGAGAGAGAGGGAGTAGGTAAGTGTGAGAAAGCACTACAAAAGTTATAACATTTCAATAAATCACATACAATTACGCGCAGGCACATACTCGAAGTTACCCGCACTATCACGGAACATAACATACACACGAAATATCATAAGCAATACTAAACAATAACAATAACAACAACAATAATAACAAAGTCATTAAATGGTTCAATTGTTTTACTCTCATTTAAAGTGGGTATGCAAATCATATAAGAGTTGTGTTTACGAACAGAGTGTGAGCGTTTAAATGGGAAGTAATAAACTAACACATACAAAAAGAAAATATAAAGAGATGAGAGAGAGAGAGAGAGTGAGAACATCAGTTACAAAACGAAATGACACATTATTTGTTGGTTATTATACTTGTTTGTTTGCCTGTCTGTGTCTCTGTTTGCCATATCAAAACAGATGTGACAATATCAGTAGTAGGTTGGTTGGCTGTCTTTCGGTTGTTACCGCCGCTATTGCCTATTGCATTGTATAATAATGTATGTATAATGGTAATAATTGTTATAAAATTGTTGTTGTTGTTATTGTTGTTGTTGTTGTTGTAGTGTCAGTAAATATCATTAATATGACAACAAGCTATTTAACTACATTAAAACCCATTCAAGTGCCAATTAAAACCACAAAGTGTGCAGGCATTGAATAATAAATAGCCAACTATCAACACAACAACAACAACAACAACAGCAACAACAAGAATAACAAATAAAACAACAAACCATGCAACCAAACAACCCACCATTCAATGAGCGTACACTCGTTGTCGTATACAATAAAAGCCAAGTAACCAAAAACAAAGAAGCAGAAGCAGGAGCAGGAGCAGAAACAATCAAAAAAACAAACACAAATGAAACCAGAAATGTTCGTAACAGATCTCTGAACGCAAAACACAACAACATTTGGTTATGATTGTCATTACCATAGTGTTGTTGGTATTGTGTGTGTGCGCTCTCTAAAGAGCATAATAAATATAAAATTCAAAAAAATAAATAAATTTATATACACACAAACGCATACAGCAATCAACTCATTGTAGTAGTAAAGAGCATATGAGAGCAAGGTAGTGAGGAGTGAGTCAGAAAGCAGAGAGAGTCGTGTAATGAATGAATATAATTTCATTACAGTATGTGTTTAGTTGAGTGTAATTATAATAGGAGAAGGCTGGCAAATGATGCTGATGTTTATGAAAATAGAAGTTTATGATCTCACACACACGCCTAAATATTCTTTCATTCATTGTTGGATATTCAAATGAAAACATTCAAAAACACTCTCTCATTCATTATATGAATGTGCAGTAAAAATATTTCTTTTTATAAAAATCTGAACATTTTGTGAGGCAGTAAATTTGAATAAAAGTACAGCATACTTTATGGAGCACTTCAAAGGACATTTTTAAATGAATTATTGTAAATCAGTAGCTCTAAGGCATTAAACACATTTAAAATTATATGCTACTGACAACATGACCGCAAATGGCTCAATAGCTACAAAATAAACAATATTATATCCGGCTATCCATGTAGTGGCCTATTTAGCAAGCTTATTAGATCTTTAATCTCAAGTGTACTTATTTATTGAAAGTTTTGCCATTTTTTTTAACAGCTGAAGAACGCACAACAAAAAGCTAAGACTTACGCCACTTTTCGTGGCACTTTGCTCCCCAATTATGGTAGTAATGATCGGCCAACTCTGCAAGGTATTGGGAAGATTATGAAGCTGATCTACAGATCTGATCAGTCCCGTGCATCATCACAGTACACACTTCTAATCACAACTCTTCTCTTAAAGAAAGTGCAATAGATTATTCGAATTTGGCGATTCCTTGGCGTTTTCAATAACTGAGATTTTCTTGCGTTGTAGCATATTATGCATTGGAATTCACATAAAGACAAACTCTTGCAATTATTCAAGTCAGCTGGCAACTTACAATGCTGTAGATACTACAATTTCTACAGTAAATTTGTCGATGACTTGTATTTTCTATAGAAAGTCTGTCGAAACGGACACTTTGTATAGTAAATGTAACGACGACTTGCATTTTCTACAGAAAATTTATCGATGATTTGGATTTCCTGTATAACGTTTGCCGATAACGGACATTTTCTATGGTAATTTTATCGATGACTTGGATTTTCTATAGGAAGTTTATCGATGACTAGCATTTTCTATAGTAAGATTGTCGATAACTTGCACTTGCTATAGAAAGTTAATCGATGACTTGCATTTTCTATGAAAAGTTTGTCGATTAATTGCATTTGCTGTAGTAAATTTTGTTGATGTGTTGCATTTTGTGCAGAAAATGAACTGGAGAGTATTTGGTTTCAACGAAACGACGACACAAATTACTAAACAAAACTAATTTCGGTGTGCAGCCCTTGAACTGACCAACTTCATCCCTGGTTTGGAGGAACTCGATCAGTTCAGAAACTTCGTTCACCTGTGGTATCACAACGGGCCGTTATGAGTGCTCAATAAAGCTTTTGGTATCAAAGCTACCACTTCAACCTAACCTAAATAATTTTGGTGTCAATGAAGACCATCGTATTGATGTTATTAATGTTTGGGGAGGTCAGCGTTCTCTATATTTAATTATTTAGAGGGACGACAATAAGGCTTCTAAATTTATTAAATTCGATAATTCTGATGAAAACTAGAGTTACAATTGATTCTTTTCCTATCCTCTACACAAGCGGTCTAGTGTTATTTCTTATTTTTCTTATTCCAACGTTAATTATTGCTTGAATAAAAGCCACATCAGTATTTTAATAAAGTTTTATAATCTCTGAAGTAAAGAGTGTAAAAGAAAAATTGCAAATTCATTAAAAACCCCCATAAAAATAAATTCCTTGTAAAGTAAAGCATGTCTCATGAAATAGTTCATAGCTTGTGTTATAACGTTGATTAATAAATATTTTCATAGAAATTCTTTCTTAAATACTCTTTACTATCGTATCAATAAATATTTCTTATTAAAACTAAAACGACTACAACAACAACAAGAATTTGAGTAGAACATTTTATCACGAAAAATATTTTCATTAAATAAAAAAATAAAAAAATCAGAAAAAAAACCAAGAATATCTTTTAAAAAATTTCATACAGAATTTGTGTTGTTGCTGTACAGTACGGTACTATTGCGATTGCCTTTAGCTTTTTAATTAATACATGCACACGTACGCGTATTGTGACAATCTAGAGACGACTCATGAATAAAAGAACATAAGCACGCTGATGATGTGTATGTGTGAGTGCGTGTGTTTTAAAGAAGAGGGCAATGCATGACAACAGTTAAACATGCTGAAGAACTGTTCGTATGCATGTACACCTTAGCGTATGAGTGATATCGTATTAATCATACGCTACAACTAATCAAGTGAATTAATATTGTACGATGAAATTAGTTTATCACATGGTTCTTAACACCTAAGACACAAACATGTGTACATATGTATGTATGTTTATCAATTAAACCCGATCAATGGAATTGTCTAAGATGTGTGAAGATAAAATTGAATTTTAAAATCCACGATGCAAAACGAATTTCTATTACAAGCACTTTTGGCGTTAATGGAGCAACGTTTTCGATTAACACAACAAAATTTTAATGTTTAACCTTTAGAGCGTGAAGTGTCCATAAATCTTTATTAACATGTATAAATTGTGGAAGTCGCTGTAGTCTAGTAGGTAGTGTGTTGGCTTAGTAGACGTGAGGTGGTTCAAATCCCAGGTCAGACATCTCCAACATAACGAAATATGAAAAAAGATTTCTTCGGCGATTTCCTCTCAGCATATTTCATACAAAAATTCTGAAAGTAAAATAAAATTGCCATGAAAAGTTTCTCAAATCAAACACAACATAAGTGGTGTGATAAACTAGGTCTTAATCCTGACTGAAGGATAATAATGTATTTATATATAAATAGTGGAGCTTCGAAATATCGACTATTGTGCAGTTTTTTTAGAAAAAAAAACCTTTGTATTAAATCAAAACTTAATTCTTTGAAAATTGATTTTAAATTGTTCAAATTTAATGAAACTTTCAGCTTTTACTCTTCTATATCTTAAAACAGTTTTTTCTTTCTCTTTAACATACAAACAATATTTACAAATATTTCAATTTGCAGTTTATTGTTGAATTTTAACAAAATATTTAAATATTGACAACATTTTCTTTCATTTTTCTTTTTCTTTTTTTTCATTGCAGATTTTTCTTATCCTGTCTGTATTTCTCCCGCCTACTCCCTGTATGTCTCAGTAATGCCATCGACAAATGTAAATAAACAATAAACAAAAGATTTTACATGATTTCTCTTGTTCAACTTTAATAATTTTTGTTTTTCTACTTGTAAACAACGAAAACAAAAGCAAGAAGCAACAAAAACAAGAACAGGCACAAAAAGAAATGAAAAACGTATTTCCAATAAACAAATCTTTACAATTTATTTAACAAAAGACAAGACAAGAAAGAAAAAAATTTCGAAATAAAAAAAACCTAGAAGAAAACAATAAGAAGAAGATTTAAAAAAATAATAATGTTGCCAGCAGTACATACAAATGCTAATAGCAAATAGCAACAATAGCAGCAACATCATGAATAACAGTTTTATTACTGGCAATAATAAATGAGGAATCAAAGTAAACGCAAATTAAAAAGCAAAAGAGAGGACAAGGAACAGAGAAAAAAATTTCCAAAAATTTTCATAATGTTGTTACTGAGACATCAAAATAATAACAATAACGATTACAATAAACATAAAAATAACAGTAACTGTAACTGTAACAATAACTGTAATAGCAATAACACTAAATTCAACGAATACGAAATAATAAAAGAGAACGATTTAAATTTTTATTACAACAACAAACAACAGCTGCATTATCAACAACAACAACAAGAACAGCAACAACAGATAACACAACGATAGCATTAGAAAATTTCAACAACAATCAAAAATATTATAATTTCGCTCTCTACACCATTTTAGTCCATGTTCCTTTTAATATAGAAAAAAAAATCGCGCGGAAAACAAAACAAAATTTAACAGAAAATAAAAAATTAAAGAAATACGAGAAAAAAAGCAATAACGACCACTTTTTATATTTAATGATTCAAACAACAACAAATTTTAATTGTGAGCAATAAAAAAGCAAAACGAAATTAAAAAAGAAACGAAACGAAACCGAAATTAAAGCATACAGCGAGAAGTGAACATTAAAAATGATTACAATATATAATATTACCGTTACATTTTCAATTTTCTCTTGTTTTCAATCTCTGTTTACGAAACACGTATCATTGCCACCTTGTACCCAGAGTAAAACACTGGCATTTAAACTCATATTTGCGTTCATTTTTGCATTCCCTTAAATTCAATCATTTTATCATTCAACACCCATAAATTGCAAATTCAATTAAAAATTTTAGAAAATTAGCCAAATTTGCTGTTAAGAGCATTGTACGGCTGGTTACGTAACGTAACATGATTTGACGAAACCCCTTACATACACACAGTGGGAGTGAGTGGTAAACAGATTGTGTTGCTTTTACACTGCAAATCGGATTTTTATGAAATGATATTCAAAAGCAGAGGACAACGTCTTCTGACATAAAAATTTAAAACCCACTGTGATCGTCCTGAACACAGAAAAGACTAAAATTCATAGGTTAGAAAACGGACAACGCCAGTTGGAAAGAGAAAGATAGAGTCACTATCTCTTCTTAGCCAGCCTCATCGCATTGCAAGGCTCAGGTGAGCCTGAATTTCGGTACTCTACAAAGAGTTCAATTCATCAAATAATCCCAGTTGTAGAGAATTTTTTTAAATAGTCTCCAACTCCTCTCCGTGCCTTACGTTGGGTTCATTAAATATTATTCGATGAGGTTGTTGTATTGAGTGTAATCTTGAGGAATATTCCTCATTCAGTTCTACTCTAGAAAACTCTATTAGTTTTATTGATATTCGCTACTTTTGGTTGTATAAAAAACTTAACAGTCATAATCATTTACTAATAGAAGCACTCGCATTATGAGCTACTTTCCCTAAGAAAATAAATTTCAGATCTGGATTATCCAAAAGATCTAATCCTTTTTCCTATATTCCAACTCTCCAGCAAATCTGATTGCTGAGTTGTTTAAAAGTTACAAAATTATTATCATTTCAATTGCACCCAGTCCCACTGTGCAGTCCTATAAAATCTAGTGACCAATGAAAATGCAAACAAATGTAATTTTTTAATAATTTCTTTGTTTATTTATTTTGATTTTTTTTTTAATTTTATCAACAACCAGATTTTGAATATAGCCGTTACATACTCCCACAAATTGAATTAAAAATTTAGAAAAAAAAAATCGCATAATTATTGACTCCTGCAACAATTCTGGGCAAACTCCTCGTTAATAACAATTAAAATTAGACAGACAGTGCAAAGGAATTAAATCAACAGCAACAACCACAACTGAATTTCAAAAAACCAACCAACATCAGCCCTCATCTTTTTAGCATTGCTGGACAACTGAAAGATGATCATGATGATGTTGATGATCATAATGATGATGAAATTTGCCTTAACAAACAGCAGAAAACATTACCAATAACAAGAGAACTAACAGCAACATCGACCACACATTGTGTATCAAAGTATCAAAGAGCAACAATTTGAAACGGCAGGAAACTACGTATACCCCTATACATACACAAAATAGGAAAAAAACAGAAACTGTAAGATTAAACCTCAAACAACAACAAGTGTACGTAAGCCTGTATGCCTTTAATGTGTGTGTGTGTGAGTTCAAACGAAGTGAGTAACAAATAAGCAAAAAACAAAGCTCTCATCATTCATCGATAACAGCACAACAACATAACAACAATATCTTCCAGAGTGTCAGTCAACAGTAACAAAACGAACCATCAGAACATACATACACACTTACACACACAATATCAACAGTAACAGCAAATTATTCATTTGTTTTTTAATTGTGCGAGAGCAAGTGGTGCCTTGAGAAAGAAACACTTACCAATACCCACGTATACAACTTCTCACGCCTCTCAATTGATGTCTGCACACATGCAGGCTGATATACACGCACACTACAAGTCGTAGAGGAGAACAGAGAAGAGCAGTAGAGCGCGTACCCACAACAATTTCATCATTAACATCGCACAACGAAAACGAACAAAAAGAAGAAAAAAAATATCAAAACGACAGCAACAACTACAACTATAACTACAACAACAATAATAATATTAAACGTTTAATTTTATTTTGTGTGTGTCTCTTGAATTCCCTGTGTACGGACGGACGCTTATATTCCTCCTGCTGCTGATTATTGCAACTTTATTATCGTCAACATCAACGACAACAACGAATTGCCATAATATTTTTTGTACGCCACCATTCGTCGTAAACGTCGCCATCATTATTCGTATAGCATTACGTTTCGGGCTTAAATGAATTTATTTTGTTGCTGCTGCTTCTGCTGTAACATGGCACCAAATACACGCGTCACACGCAAATGGGAACTGTTTGCCGGACGTAATAAATTTTATTGTGATGGCTTGTTAATGTCTGCTCCTCATACGGGAGTATTTTATTTAACGTGTATCCTTATAACGGGCACAAGTGCGTTATTTTTTGCATTTGAGTAAGTATTGCAATATAATTTTTATTCATTTCTCTTTCTCTTCCTCTCTATATGTCTCTTTACTTAATTTCTTATTTTTATCTATAAGTATGTATGTACGTATTGGAAAAGAGTTGTTATTAAGTCTTGACACACATTCCGCTCTTGAGTGAGTGGTGAGTGTAAGAGAATGCGTGTCAAAAAGTCGTTATAAGACGAGTATTGAAGTGCATGAAAAACATGTGAATGACGTGCTGCTGGTAATGGTTTGAAATGTTGAAAGAAGAACAATTACTTGCAAATTATTATTCAATATTATCACAGGAATTTATTAAATAGTTGATGGGCTGGATATTACATTTTCAATAAACATAAACTCGTTTATATACTCGATTAACCAAATTCACTGAATTCGGCTGGGTTTAAGTAAATCAGAAAACAGGCAGTTTGATTGCACTAGGTAAAGACCGAAGTACCTATCGTGTAACCGCTATCCTGTATTGACCCGTTCATGAAATAACTGTCAGATTAACCACTGAACCAAGTGAGGCCTTTGCTACAAGCACAGTGGTACATTACGAAAACGCTATCACTCTTCAGGCTAATTTGGCCACAATTTGACTTATAAAGGGCTTTTGCTTAAGCGTTTGCTACCTTCAAAATTTTAATTAAACCAAGTGAGTGTGAAAAATCATTGAAATTTTTATTCATTTGGAGGAACTGCCATTATATGTCAAATATAATATCGTTCTAGCCACGATCCGACTCTTGTGAAAAAATCGTACTGAATTTCAGCGATTGCATGGGTTATGTTGGCTTTAAGGACCGCTGTAGTCTGTAACATATTCATATGCAACTTTAAAAATTACACAAGAAAAAGTCTAATGTGATCAAATTGCACGATCAGACTGAATTTCACCGATGGCATGGATTATGTTGGCTTTAAGGACCGTTGTTGTCTGTAACATACATATTCACATACACCTGCAACTTTAAAAATTGCACAAGAAAAAGTCAAACGTGATCAAATCCGATGATCTTGTTGGCCAGTTCACGTTACCTCAAATCGCTCATGTAGAATGTACAATGTGGCATGAGTTGTGCAGAAAGTAGCCTCATCCTGTTGAAACCACATATCATTAGTGTCCAGTTCATCTAATTCAGGCCAAAAGAATTTGGTTATCATAGACCCATGGTACTCGCCGTTGACAGAAATATAAATCGATGACGCCAGCAATGCAAAATATACACCAAAGATTGACTTTTTCGGGTTGCATTAGACCATAGTTTACCATTTCATAGCACAGTTGTGCAAAGAGAACTCACACGCATTCTTGTGTTTTTTCATTTAGTTGTCGATCAGACTGCGGCAAGAACACATGTGCGGCGGATGCTTTATCATTTTATTTCAGAATGACACTCAAAAAATATTTTATGTTAAAAATGGGCTATGACATTAGCTGGGCGTTTTTAATTTTTTTTTATTTTGTCGCATAGTATAATTGTTTTATACTAATAATATACTTTTTTCTTTTAATAAAAAATGGGTTTTTTATTCTTTTTATTTTTATTTATCTAAAAAAACATGGTATAATTTTTAAGCCAAAGATGGATAGCTTTATGTTCTTTTAATAAAAAATGGATTTTTTATTTTATTTTTATTTATCTAAAATTATTAAGCCAAAGTTATATAGCTTTACATATGTATGCTGATGAAATGAAAATAAGAATAGCGTGTATTACTGACACTTTTCTATGGCTGTAAATAAATAAATTCTCTCAACTTATTCTCTCTCTCTTACTCACTAACACATAACCAAAAATTTTTGACGAACCCTGCATTAGACGCTCTTGGACCCCATGTGTATTGTTATCGTCCCATATTTATTAGTACACGTACCCATTCATACAGAAATGGGCTTCATTACTGAAGATGATTTTTCGATGATAACTATGATAATTTGTCATCTGCTGCAAACTTATTGCCAATGGTACTTTAACAAAACAGGCTAAATAAATGACAACTTACTTGATAAATGTAGGTTTAACAAAAGTTCGGAAATCACCGTTGGAAGGCCCTGTACATTCAGAAATTAATTAAATTTTTTTAGTAATGGAGTCACTATAGGCAGTCTGACATATCACTTCTGCGTTCATAACTCCACACCTTTATACAAAGAAATACTATAGACTGACTATCCATATTATCACAATTACCCGAAAAATATATACCAAGATTGACTGTCCTGAAGGAGTGTTCTCATTTAATATAGTGCAGAAAACATTATCTGACCTGTTAGATCCTGTTGAATTTTGTAAAAAATTCTACTCCATTTACATAAAGTAGCGGTTTCCTTGATCATCATCATCATCATGGTTGTATTTTAGAAGTATTCATATACAAAATTTGCCGTGTTTCTTATTAAGAGCTCACTTAAATGTATGCTTTAAAAAGCAAAGAAACCCTTCCTTTAATAGTTGCCTTCATATTCTGTTTTATTAAAATTAATTTCAAATTCTTTTTATGACAACATATTTTTCATTTTAATTACTTTTCAATGTCTTTTAAAAACCACTTTTCATAACGAATGGAGCAACTTTCTATTGATACGTTATTATTTACGCAAAAAAAAAATAAATAAAAAAAAATTCTCTCCTCTATACATCAGCAACAACTAAGAAAATAACGAATTGAATAGAAAAATAACTTGAAATTGTTGCTTTTCGGAAAAAAGGGACAAGTTTTTGGCCAATAATTGAAAACTATTCAATGATGTTGTAGTTTTTAATGGCTTTTTAAAAGTCTCTCTCTCTCTCTCTCCATTTTTTGTCAAAAGAAAAATAAAATCGGGAGTATATAAGGAAAATCTATCGAAAAGAAAAACCCAACTGATGTTTGTCTTTTTCTGGTTCAAAATAGAACTTTAAAAAACAAAAATAAAACTTTAATATAAAAGAGTTGTTACAAGAGTTCAAACTCAAACTAATAGTAATAGCAACAACAACAACAACAACAATAACAACCATTAAAATAAAAATATAATGTTCTTAAAATTGCAGCAAACTTTTTAGTGCAGAAGAGCAGGAAGAAAAGTTCATTCGGAAAGTTTTGTGTAAATCACTTAAACACTCTTGCATCGCATATATGTATGTATGTGTAGGAGTGTGTGTAAGATTTTTTTTTTTTGAAAATCCTATTTTTTTCATGGCATTTTGTAACAATTTTTCAAACTCACAAAAACTTGTTGTCAAACAAACTTTTTTAGTTTTTTTTTGACAAGCAAAACAAAAGACCAAAAAGGAAGTTTCAATGATTTGAAAGACTATAAAACATAGCAAACACACGTGCCACACAACTCGCAATGAATGCATCATGCATTTAAGTGTTGCATGACATGCACATTCATTCATTCATTGGTTCATACACTCATTCGTTTTATCATTCAATATCGTATGGGAAAAGATATTTTTCGAAATTAAGTTTTCAATACTCAAATACGAAGGCAACATTTACACGTATTCACAGCCAACATCGTTGCAACACACAACACAAATTGTGTGTAAGTAACGCATTCGACAAACAAACAAACATGCAGCAAGTAAATCTCTGGTTTAAACCATCATGCCATTGCAGTATTTCCGGTGTTTCTATTTTCACTCTATGTATGTATGTATGTAAGAACGTTTGTGTTGCATTTTAAATAAAACGAGAAGAACCCGCCGTCATCAGTTTTGTGAGCACACAGTTGTTTCGTAATAAATTGCCTGCAGCATTTCATCATCATTATTCTTGTTCCACAGTCACCCACTCACCCATTTCCCAAATTATGGCATATACCCCGACATATCTGTTCCCTTTCTAACAAATCTAACTTGGTTTGTTTGTTTAAATGAAATGAACATTTGAAAAGACACTCTCACTCCCTTTTCATCTCTTTCGTTTAGACATTCGCCTTATAGCTCAACAAGTCCTTTGAGAATATATTATTCATGGCATGCATGGCAAGGAAAAGATGTTCATTCGTATTGTTTTTATTGTCGAAGTTAGTTTTATATCAGCTTTTAAATTGGCCCGATACAATTCGTATGTTTTTCAAATTCTTTAAAAGTCTTTAGAGTGTTTTCTACAGCAGCATTAATTTATATATATTGGGTAGGTGTAAAAGTAAGTTCCACTAAACAGGTATACCTAAGCTTAGGCCATAGATTTCTTCCTTTTTGTTTTACTTTAATTCAGTAGAAACATTTTGAAATATCAACGATTAAAATAGAAAAATAACTTAAAATTGTTGCTTTCCGAAAAAAAGGAACAAGTTTTTGGCCAATAATTGGAAACTATTCAATGATGTAGTTTTTAATGGCTTTTTAAAAGTCTCACTTTCTATTTTTATCAAAAAAAAAAAAATCGGAAGTATATAAGAAAAGAAATACCCAACTGATGTTTGCTTTTTTCTATGGTCAGACCAACTATTACTGAAGCATTAAGCCATTTAAAATGCGGCTGCTAATCCTTTCTACGGCTTTCCAAAAAAATCCAGAAAGTTTTTGCCGAATCATTATAAACGTTCACAGACACTGAAAGCTTTTACATAACCCATCGAGTTGTTAAGAATTAGAGATCAAAAATAATCTTTTCGCCTGGTGCCATACAATTCCATCGAGTTCATATAGTCTTTACAAGCTGTTTGTCGGATTTCGGCCGAAGCCTGCCTTAAGTCGTCCTTCCAGGCGTAGCAGCTTCATGTGCGCCGTTGTCAGTTGCTTAAACCAAACGATGGCAAGGTTTCATCATGTTTGCCCTTTCAACTTAGACAACATCCGCTATTCCCTGCATCAAATTTCCTTATCGAGAAAACATCCGCTTTCATGCGATCAATATAGCTTAGCCAGCGTTGGTGCAAAATATTAGTGCGTATCATATCGTTGACAATTTACCTTATAACTATTCTCTAGAGTAGTCCTAAGGCAGCAACTTCTTGAGCATCAATTTCGTCACTCAAGATAAGTCTCTGCAACTCAAATGCCCATTTAAACCCTAGTAACACTTGTTGGCAAGAGTTATTCAATTCTTGATCTCCAGACTGACATCATTTTTCCTGATAAAAGCAGAAACAAGATAACTAAATTCATTAAATTCATACAATGTCAAAAGTATAGTAATCGACCATAGTCTGAGTTCCGATACGCCGCACGCCCTTACTTCGTTTTGCCCTCATTTACTGGGAAGACACGTTCAATAGCTCTAAAAGCAGCAGAAACATATTGCTTGATTGCCCAATAATGTTATCAGCGTACTCAAGCAACTAGAGATAGAAAATAGTGGCATTGCGATAAACTTCGGCACAACAGCATCCATGAGGAACTTGAAAAGATCTCATGGCAAAGGGCTGCTTTGTCTAAAACTTTCCACTGTAACAAAATGTGCGAAGAATTCCTTTCTTACTTTAACGGTGCTGCTCAAGGTTATAATGCACAGGCTTATCTGCTTTATAGTAATGTTGTGTACAGGCGGTGTGACGAAAACACCATTTCATGACAGGCTGTCGAATGCTGCCTTTTAGTAGAGAATAAGATAATGTGTGTCGACTTGGTTGTCAGAGGATTTTTTCAGGATTTTTGTGTAATGAGAAAATCTATGGTTGTTTGCTGTCATTCGTAGCTTGGAAGGAGCGTTTTTGAATATTTCTGGACCCTTAAGCATAATTAACTTTCACTTAATATTCTCATATTTACCACAGATTGATCCGCACTAAAAATACTTTCGTTTCAGTCATAGCCCGTTCTTTTCTATGGTTCCAAATTGTCAGGCGATCAATGTTTATTTCTTTCGCTATCTTTTGAAGGCTTGGATTCCTTACCTTTTCCAGTAGCGCTCAATCTAAAGGGAGGTGAATCTTTTACTTTGAATTATTTTGGACGCTATTAATATGCTTACTGATGTAAGATAGATTTTAAAAAGTTTTCCTTTTTTGTTTTTCTATGTTTCCATTGCAAACTTTCTATTACTCTCAGCCAATTTAATAAATATATTTGAATGTGATAAAAATAGCAAATGTGTTGGAAATTTTAAACAAAAGATATTCCATAGATCCGATCCCCCCTTTTTATTTGTGCTGATGATGATGGAAATTCATAATGAAATCTAAGCAAATATGGAACATAACAACCAACAACAGCAGTAATAACAAGAGAAGAATAGAAATCTATTTGAACATGTACCACAAAAAAAAGAAACAATATTTTCTCACTCTTTGTTACACTTTCACATGCACACATTTGCCACCCACATATATAAGACCCATAATATACAATCTATTGTAAATCTTCATTAAAGGCCTCTAAAGTGTTGGATAACAAAAGAGCAACAAGAATGTGCATAAAAAACAATACAAAACAAAAGAGGAGGCATAAAGAATTTTGAAACATTATTATGTGTGACATAAACCCTACAAAAAGAAGCAAAAAAGCAATAACAATAACAAAAACAATAATAATAAAAATAAAAACATATACGACAACAAAAATAAAATAAAAAAAAGAAAGAAAGAAATGCTGGCAATATGTGTTTTGTTACTATTTAGGCCTTAGCAGAGATTGCATTTCAATTCAATGCAAATCGCCTATTCTTTAACACTCAGCCTCAGCCTTACTCTGTCTATGGCTTTGTTTTTGTCCTTTTACAATAAAGAACACAGCCACACATACACATTCATTCACACAAAGTTGTTGTTTGTATTTGCATAGTTATGTGGTGTCGTTTTTTTGTACACCGTCACGTATGAGTAACGAAATGAATGAATGAATGGCTGTATGAATACAAGGCATTACAAAGAGTGTAAAGAGGAGGGAGGGGGGATTAACATGTTTTAGAAAAGAAATTGGAATTGAAATTGTGTCATAAAAAGAAAGCGAAACAACAGCCTCAACTATCAAAAACAAACAAATGTGGCAGCACTTTTTGTTATTCCCGTTTTTATTTTTTTGTCATGTTCGAATATCGTAACTATTCTTCTTCTCTAATAAAGAGACAGATAATATGAACACAAATACCCTTCATTTAAATACAGTTATTGTTATTGCTCTTTTTTCTTGCTGTTGTTGTTGCTATACACACTCATACTCACGTAAATAAAGACATGCTTATTAACATAAAATGAAAAGAATCCCTAATACTGTTTATGTGTGTTTCTTTTGAAAAGGGCTTTCAAATAATGCTCGGAGCTAATGCATCTCTTTTTAGTCAATAAAGTTCACATACAATCATTTCATAGATAAAGTATTGAAATTAATGTTTGCATCCTAAAAAGGGAATCTTTTTATAGTCTTTTCCTTTACCGTTTAAGCGTATTTCGTTACACTTTATTAATTTGATTTCTTTTGAAATTGATATCAATCGATTGCAACTAAATAAATATGTCTTTAGCTGCAAGAGCAAATAGCTTTCTTTTATACATTGCAAATACATACAGCCGGTAGCGTTAGAATTTTCTTGACATCGTTAAAATGTCATTAAAAAATTATTAATTCGTTCAAGTATCTGTCATATCACACAATGGCTTGCTTATTACAATTTTTTATTATGTATTCCTCTTTAGGATTGTTACAAAACATCTTCATTTGTTTTTTTTTAATTCTTTGCTTTGTTTTGGTTGCATTAATCAAGTTCTTTCAGCAAAGCAGATCCTAGTCCGATATCAACTCTGCCGCTGTAACAACGCTCTCTATGAACAGAAAGTCGCCGTAGTCTAGTGGGTAGTGTGTTGGCTTATTAGACGTGAAACCACTGTTCAAACCCCAGGTCAGACATCGAAACGAAAATATGAAAAAATATTTCTTCGGCGACATCCTCTCAGTAGATTTCTGTCAAAAACTCTGAGAGTAAATAAAATTGCCCTGAAAAGCTTTCTCAAAAATCAGTCCTTCAAAGTCGACTTTAAAAATAAAATTAACACACACATAGGCTCAAACTGTAGGAAAAAATCATGTCCTGTTTAACCAAACTTGACGCGAAAACCTGTGACTGGATTTCTATTACTTTCGCACATTCCCCCAAGATCTTGTGATTAGCTTTCTTTTGCGTTCCTTAGTCCGCAATCCATATAAAAAAATGGATCGAACTATCTAAATAAAGTGCCACAGAGTACATATACGGTTGAATACTACGAATCGCATCCTCATAGTAACTCGACTACATCTACACCCACAGGACTAAATCCACTATTAAAATACTACGGCTAACACCCTTATAGCCACCAGAGGCTAAGCCCGGGGAATATAGCACATGAGAGAGCAATTATTAATAAATTTTTGGGAAATTCTTTTCATTTCCTTGTCAAACCGTGTGTAGTAGTCTGTTATCAAAAGCTGTCAAATACATAGTTAAAGATGTGATTTCTTCAAATTTTCACACTGTATTACTACTCATAGAAACCTGCATTTTGTCAAAAGTCCCACATGGATCAAAAACAATTTTTTGTGAAGGATTTTTGGTGTTTCAGTTACCTTTTTATAATCTACTGCATGTTCCAGAAGTTGCTAGTTATTTTACTGTTTTTTTAGTGTTTTCTGTATACCCTATGGTATGGTTTCCAGCCTATAAACACCTGTTTAGGAGAAGCTTATCCAATACTACTGAATATTATTTTGGGAGGAAGAAAAGATTTTGAAGCACTTGATCCCCAATTGTGTATTACTGTGGCAAAAAGGGAAGGTAGAGATACAGGCCACAAGCATTTGCACTAGGTGAACAGACCTTGTTAGACTCTTTAGAACTTGTCTGATTCTTCGTCATAGTAAGTATATGATATACAAGTGGATGCACAATACACCAACAGAAATCTCCTGTGCAAAACGCTGTCTTATCTCTATAATCAATATAGAAGAAGAGTGTATATAATTAACATGCATTCTTAACAATTGCAATAATAATGCTGTTTAAATGCAATCTAGTCTTGCAACTTTACAGGTCTTAAAAATATTAATTACTCCACCTACATATGGTATCCTCCAGTTCGTACGGTTGTGAGGTAGACAACCTCTTGCTACACCATCCCCTAAACTGAGTATAGATTCTGATTTTAATTTCGGAGTTGTAAAAAGCATTTTTACAGGGAAGAATGTGCTAATGTGCTCTCTTAAATTGCACATCGCCGGTTCGAAAATATCTCTCCGGAATATATATTCTTTGATAGAAATTCAATTGATTATTTCAACATCAGCTCCTGTGTATTATCAGTCTAATGGGCAATATTGTAACTCAGTAAATAGGCCCCCAATTGCAAAAATTAGCAAATTTCTTTAGTTCTTTATTAAATTCATGTTTAACATATAATTTTCAAAAATACAAGAGATTTAGTTGAAATACCCAACTACGAAAACAAGAAAAAGAACGATTATTTGCATGGATGTCAAATAAATATGAAAGAATCTAAATTTTATTGTCTTTTTTAATAGAAAAAAAAACGAAGTCATATACATTCACTTACAAAAAAAGAAAAAGCAAACAGAAATCCCCAGTGTTTATATCGTTTTTATTTTGTTGTTGTTGTTTTTCTTTTCGTTCGTTCATTCATTCATTCAAAAAATTCAAATTTGAATATACGAAGCTAAGCACATGACATGAAACGCATGTTGAATAGTGGCCCAGTACTGTGCCAGCACAGAGCACAATAGCTTGCAAATGGAAAAAAGAAGAATACAATTGAGCATAAAACTTGTATAACATGAACTTACCCTACCATCAAACCTCTACTCTTAGTATTAACAGTTTGGGGACATTTCCCTTTAAACATAAACACCATGCAACTGCTGACTACTTTGAATTACTATTGGCAGCACGGCTATTGCACAATGGATTGAGAGTGAAGTAGCAAGAAAATTTTTTGTTATTCATGATGGTTGTGCTGTAAGGTAAAATATTTGAAAATATTTTGCCGTAACAAGCCATAGTGCATAGTGAAATTATGTTGGGTTTCATTGTTCACATGCACACATATGTATAGATGTGTGTGTATATTTTTTTTGTTTGCTTCTCAAACAATAAAAGGACATGCCACTTGCGGCTACAAAATGCTGCTGGTTTGTAATCTGTGTTAAACATTTTATGAATAAATAATAACAACGAAAAATACACACAACACACTCTTCTCTCCTCTCCTCTCTCTCTCGCAAACACATACATTTACATTAATGGAGATGCACATAAATAGATCTATGTATGTGTGTATGGGTTTGTGTTCATTGTATGCACGCGAACACAGTTATAAAATGCACACATTAATGCATAGATGAGTAATGCAGTTCATAATGTTTTGTGGCAAGTAATACATGTGTGGCATTATGCCACTGCTACCACTTCAATTTTTATCATCTTTTTTTCCCCCAGAAAGTTTATTTTGTGCATGTAAACGAGTAAATAAGTGTGCATGTGTGTGTGTGTGTGTGAAAAAATAAAAGTGAAACGCATTTATTTTAAGTTAATAACAGTGAATTCCACTGACTATATAGAATAACCACATTGACAGTGGCAGTGGTTGGTAACAGCGTTTAGTGGCAGCATCACTAGCATTATATCAGTGTGTCAGTTGCAACATCACATCATAAAACGTTGAGCATGACCTTTGAGACATTTAGTGTTTTTAATAGAGCGCAGCCGAACATCTAAAAAGCCCCCCCCCCCTCTTTCATGGAACATGTGTGATAGTATATCAGCTTATGTATGTAGGTAGATGGGTTTGTGAGCTGGTTTCTGAAAAGGAATCCCCTAAGACTGGCATATTTTATATGAATTTTTAAGATTTTTTCTTCTATTATAAGAGGAAAGGGGGGAGGCCAATGCCAGAAAGTGTGCCATGTTTAATTAATTTTAAAAATTCTTAGAATTCTTATAAAAAGATGTTATTTTTTTCGTTTATGCAATAAAGTAAAGGGATTTATGTAGAGAGAGAGAGAGAGAGAGCGCGCGAATGGCATGGAAAACCATTGAATGGAAGAAATTATAATAAAAGTTCAAATCATAGGAGGTCATATATACATGAGCCTCATGGGAAAATAAATTTTATTTAATATGATTTAGTACGTAAGGTAAGGTAAACTCTAAACGGGGATTTGTTGAGCTAATTCACATATCATTTTGTAAAGGGCAGGCCGTCCTAGAAAAATAATCCCTTAGGCTTTACAGTTCTTCATTAAATGCATTTAGAAAATCATCTACAATGTATACTTCATTCGCTTTCGCTAATACTGTGAGAAATAAAACTTTTAATCACTCCGCCCTTCCATTATTCCGTTATCAATTGGCTTCATCCTTGCGGTAATAAGCTTGTCGACAGCAATCGTTAAAAGGTACGGCCTGTTACTCACCAATGAAGGTTTTATACTTATCGATTCCATAAAGTACCAGTTCCACTATATAGAAATTGTAGCCTAAGTCCTAGCCCCAATAAAACCCAATTAGTGGTACATCACAGATAATTTTGGAACTTGAGAAATCGCATATGAAAAATTCGCTGTTTTAATATCGTCTGGGGATAATGATCGATTTTGAGGAAAAATGGGACTTGCTGTGGATATCCCACTATATATGCATGGTATCGAGGATTCCAAGACAGGTTTCCTTACAACCGAAAGCTAATTTTTTTTTCTTCAAAACTGTCAAGGAAATTGATTGAATTTTATCTTTGAAATGCCCTTTCTAGTCTTAACCTTCTTATCTTTAATTCTGTAACTATTTTTTTATATTCTAATACAATTAATTTTTAATAAATATTTTGTTTTTGTTTTTTATTGCAGCTGCCCCTTTTTGGCCACACACATTAATCCCATAATACCAATTGTTGGTGCTATTTTATACTTTTTTACAATGAGTTCCTTGCTACGTACGACCTTCACAGATCCTGGTGTTATACCACGCGCCTCATATGATGAGGCCGCCTACATAGAAAAACAAATTGGTAAGTTTCTCGCTCTCTCTCTCTCTTTTGTTTGTTCCCCTTTGGCTCATTTTTTAAACTAAACTGATAAAAAAGAGACAGAATTCATTGTAGGCGACTTTTTGCCTTCAGTAAATTTTGTTTTGCCCTTCATTTATTTTAGTTTTTTTCTTTCTTTTTCTAATTTATTTTCTCTCGTTGTATGTAACTTTTTTGCAGAAGTGCCAAATTCTTTAAATAGTCCCACATATCGACCGCCACCACGTACAAAAGAAGTCCTTGTTAAAGGTCAAACAGTAAAACTGAAATATTGTTTTACATGCAAAATCTTTCGACCACCCAGAGCGTCACATTGTAGTCTGTGTGACAATTGTGTGGATCGTTTTGACCATCACTGTCCATGGGTAAGTGCAAAAGAAAGCATTCATTATACATCTGATATTTGTTATTTGCTTTTCATATATAAAATTATATCGATTGTATCTCTCTTTCTATTAAATACAATATAATGGAATGGAGTGCATGGAACATATTATGTTAGAAATTAAATTAAAATAAATTTAAAGAAAAACAGTATTCGTAAGTGTGACTCTATACTTAGCATTTTAAAGATAAGATTTTAAACTTAAAGTGTTCTTTAACAGTTTTGTAAATATTTGTCACAGTATTGTTTGAGGAAGGTTTATAAATGAACACCTGCAAAGAGAAAATATGTCGTATCTTATAGTATTATTGATACTGTAGCAACTAAACATGCTCAATTTTGTTTTCCTAGAACCAGTGTATACAATTCTGATTCCAATGAGAACCAATGGAGTTAAATAACACACAAAAATTACATTGTGGTTCCCTAGGAGTTAATACTCGCCCAGTGCTACCCATCGCCTCGAGAATCGTATGGGTATGTCTGGGAGATCTGAATCATCTAAACAGAGAAAATACGGTCTATCCCTTCTGGATGCCAGATCATGTGGACATTCACGGCAAAGAACAGGTAAATGAGCTTGAGAGGAGGCAAACTTCCACGCTGAATATGGGACTAGATTTTTTATGTGGAGCGGGCAGGAATGCTTGGAGGTGTATGCTTAGCGAAAGAAAAACGGGGAAAGGTAAAGACGCTTCTCAAATCGGATGTATTTGAGGCAATCTGAGTTTTGAGGTAGTCTAAGGATAATAACTTGCCATTTTGAGCTCACGCTGCAGACTCAAAAAACACTAGCCTTATATACAGTTTCGGAAAATGATGAGGAGAATAAATCCTCAGAAAATACCTCTAAACTGTGTGATGCTTATGCATCTCAGGACTTAAAAATCAGTGTGCAGGGATAGAAAGGGAATTACCTTCTATAGAAGTAGAAGGGGCTTAATTGAATTGCAATACTCTATTACCTCTACATTCCATTAATAAAAATAATAATAACAGTTGCTTAGGTTAGGTTAGGTTGGACGATTAAGACAAGTACAGTACCCGGAGGTTGAATTGTTCCATTGTACAACGTCCTACTTTCTCACACCACTTATGTTGTGCGTGTTAATTTTTATATATGAGTGGTGGGACCTACAGTTTAAAGTCGACGCCGAAGGACAGATTTTTAAGAAACTTTGTCATGGCAATTTTATTTACTCTCAGAGTTTTTGCCAGAAATCTGCTGAGAGGAAGCGCCGAAGAAAATACTTTTTGTATTTTGTTGCTTACTTTTGCGCACATTTTTTAATCAAACCCATTGCAGCATTGAATCCTTTGAAGGAAACAAACACACGCAGGTCCTTAGCTTCAGTCACTAGAAGAGGAATCGTGTTTCTTTGCGAAATGCACAAGATCTAGGTTAAATTTTTCTTTTACATTTACTTTATGGTTTGGATCTGGACCCTTATTCACTTGTGAAAATTGGTTATGCTAGTTTTTCTTAACAACGGAAAAACTTCCTATTAAATAGGCATGGAGTAACTTTCAAAAGAGCAACGGAAAAAACAGTGCCTGAGTATTTGACTTGAATGGTTTTGATCATGATGATCGTGTTAAATTTGCATAATAAATGGATATCATTGGATAATGAATCATTGTTGATTTAATATGGAAGTCGACGTAGTATAGTAGGTAGTGTGTTGGCTTATTAGACGTAAAGCCAGGGTTCGAGTCCCAGGCTAGACATCAAAACAAAATACAAAAAGTATTTCTTCGGCGACTTCCTCTCAACAGATTTCTGGCAAAAACTCTGAGAGTAAATAAAAATTGCCATGAAAAGTTTCTCAAAAAAATCTGTCGTTCGAAGTCGACTTTAAACTGTAGGTCCTGTCACTCGTGTATAAAATTAACGCACACAACATAGGCGATAGGAGAAACTAGGTCGTAATCCTGACTGAAGGTTTGTAATGACCAATTATGTATGTATGTATGTGTTGACTTAAGCAGTTAATAATGAATACAATAAATATGTACGAGGGCTGGCATGTAAACAAATTTTTCTTCCATTTGCCTGATTAAGAACATAGTTTGATAAACAATTTTCTTTTCTTTTTGGATGAGTAAATATCTCTGATTTAAAATTTTTATTTTTGTATGAAATAGACTATGTTCAGGCATACATTGATAATTAATGACATCAACAGCCTTCGTAATTGAAAGTTTCAGTATGAGGGTCCAAAAGCAGATTTTTTTTTTGTTAATTTTTCTTTCAAAAAAAAAACTTGAATGGTTTCAATCCCAAAATCTAATTCTAAATAAATAAAAACTCTTTCAATCCTTAAGGATTTCATAATATAATCGTTGGTTAAAATTTCTCTAAAGTAAGAAAAAATTATGGTTACCCCCTCTAAGCAAAGGTCAAATTAAAACCGTAGGCAATTAAGTTAAATTGCAAATTATTTTAAAAACTTCCTCTCAAAAGTTACTGGCTTTAATTAGCAAAAGCAAACCCTTTGAGATAAAGCACAGAAAAAAAATTAAATGCTAATGGACTACAAAAAAAATAAAATTTTTTTAAAATCAAGACCTTTTATTAATTGAGGGCAATAATTTTTGTATCTTACAAAAAACAACAAAAATAAAAATCAGCAGCACACTGACCCATTTCACCTTTTCAACACTTTAAGTGTTTGAAAACAATAACAGCAGCAACAACACCAACAAATAAAAAAAAGTTGTTTAATACGTTTTCAATACACCAACCAACCAACAAACAAATAAATGAACGAATAAAAACAACAACAAAAAAGTTTTCCAACACGATTTCTGGGTCATCCCCAGGGTGTCATTGTTGTTGTTTTTACTTTTGTTGGGCTATTAAACGTTTATGGCACAAAAAAAAACAAAAAAAAAACAAATGAGAAAATGTGTGAATAAATTGTTTATAAAATATGAAATGAAAAGAAAAGAAAAGAAAAGTGTTACAGAACCTTTTTTATTTCTCTGCTTTACTCTGTGCGGTGGTTCTTCTTCTTTATTAACGTTTCAATAAAACCAGGCGCCTTTTATTGAGTCCACAATTACACACGAACAACAACAACCACAGCAACAGCAAATCGACATCAACATCAACATTTTGTATCCACAGGTGTTTACGCCTTTAAGCCTATGGTTTTACATCAGCAACAACAACAACAACAACCATATCATACACACACACTCTCTTTCATCCTCCCTTTCGCTAGTCTCATTATACACTTTCTGGCATTCATTATCCTTTGTACGGAGCCTTTGTTTTTATTGTTTTTATACTCAATAACAGTTAATTGTTGAAAGGCAAATACACAGGAAAAAAATTTAAAGCAGAGCAGAGAGTATATAAACAACAATAACAAGAGAGGCAATAGTTAAACATGAATAGTAATAAATTCATTATTCTCTCTCAACTTCCCAACTCATCATCATCATAATCATCGTCATCAACAGCACCATCATTAACAATAACGGCAATGGTAAAAGCAACAGCAACAATATTGTTAGCAACACCTTTTGTGCGTAAGTTGGAGAATAAAAATTTTGTTATTGTATGCATGAGTATATGTTGGAATGCATAAGTTTGTGTGCTATTGTTCGCTGGTTAATGATTCAATTTATTTACAAAAAGAGGACACTTGTTATGTGATTAATGTGTTTAAAAAAAAATACCTTTAATATGAGGAAAAATATTCGGCATTAAATTGACATCAGGAAGTGCTGTGGTGTAGTAGTGACGGCGAAAAAATTTTAACAATTAAAAGCTTTCGTACTTACTTAATTGGTCATTACAATCCTTTTGTCAGGATTACAACCTTGCTTCTCACATGCTGTGTGTGTTAATTTTATACCAAACAATAGATTTGAGCAACTTTTCATGGCAGTTTTATTTACTCTCACGTCCATGTGTAACACGAACATAGAGCTCCAGATTTCCAAACTACTATTTAGTGATAAATACTAAGTCCCTAGCATCGATGCCGCTGCTTGAGTGCCGGTCTTTCTCAATTTTTTCCATAATTTTATCTACGAGCGAACCATATTGCTGCTAGTTTTTCTGTGTTCCAATTCAAGAGTTCTGAAGAGCTGTGACAATAAAGAGGAAAATTCGTGGATCAGGCGGCCTAATCGCAATATTGTACACTGAATAAGAAGTATTGTGTTAAACTTTCCAAATCAAAATTTCTTATAAAATCTTTATTACATCGTTGTGAACGGTTTTTGACAAACAAATCGTATAATTAAGGAAGATCGCCTAAAGCTAGTTGAAAAGGACTACAAAAGTGGTGATTCAAGCAGAGTCACTTATCACGTATCGTCATAGTCGACCTACTGTGCAATGGATTGGTACGATGTTAAGGAAATTTTGTTGAGCGAGGCTTGTGCACCATCGCAACGTACGCATTGCCACAAATAATGTTTCTGTTGAACAATAATACCAGTTTGTCTATTCCACGGCTTTTTAGCAGTTGGTTACGGTTCGTTCTGATATATTTTGCATTAAATCCTGATGATAATTTTCAACGACGCACTATGTGGCATTTACCCTGAAAAGCTGGCCAAAAAGGCAAAAATGAATTTAAAGAAATTTAAGAAACTGAATATGCAGTTCGATAGACAACAAAATTCTGCATTATATAGTGAATTTTCACGACTTTAAGTTAAGAGATTTGTAGATTTGAGACGATGTCAAAGTCAGGAAAGTGAAGAAAATTAAATGCGTTTTTGGTGTTTTTTTGAAATTTTATTAGGTTTATATGATATTTCTTTGTGGCTAAACGAATAGAGGTTTTATATTGATTTTTTTTTATTTGAAAGGTATGAGCAACTGGTACTTTTAGTTTTTTTTTTTATATATATCTCATATATTAATGTTGAAATTATTCGTTAAAAATTTAAAAATAATAAAAATTTCACATTTTTTTACCCTACCCAAAAAAAAGATAATGAATTTAAAGGTGAAAGTAGTTTTTAGTAGTTTAATGTTATATACCACAAGAAAATATGAACTCTCTATATTCAGGAACATAAAAAAAGTTTGCGCAAATTTGCGCAATTTTTTTTGGCGATTTTTTTAAAATTTTACTTTTTTTTGAAAAATTAAAAAAATTAGACACAGTGTAATAAAGCCATAGGCAATAAAGCCATATGGCGTACGAATTGTGCGAGGAAATTCAGTAGAAGCGATACCAATCGAGATGTCCTGAGTAGGTTACTTTTAAGCAATAACCCTTTTATAAGTTGCAGTACACAAAAATCGCGAAGGAAAAGAAAAGCATTTTCATCAGATACTATGAAGTTACTTCTTCCTGACATTGATGATGAAAATGATAACGATTTTAACGATTGTAGCTGGTTTCACTTTTTAAGTATTTTTAAGTTAAGTATTAAATAATGTAAAATAAATATTGTGAATAAATATTAATTATCATAGAAGGTTAAAAACTTAATTACATATGTATATCGACTATTATAACAACATGAGATGTATGTTTGATTTTCTTAATGGACTGTATGTGGTACCTAGGGGCACTTATGATCCGATCATAATAAAATGTGATCATAAATGATTCACATTCATATTAAACATCTTCATGTCGAATTTTTAAGCCAATTATAATTGCTAAACATTTTTTTTAAGCCATTTATAAGCGCAAACGTGAATTTCTAAAGGGGACTTTATATGGGGACTAGGGTCAAATGTGATCCAATTTTCACCAAACTTTGCACCATGATTTCTTAGTACACAAAACTAATCCATGCTAAATTTTATCATGATTGTTACATAATTACCATAGTTATGTGTAAATAAGTGCAATTTCGAGGGGAATTTGTATGGGGGCTAGACGAAATCACGGACCGATTTGAACCAAAATCAGTTGGGTTCATCCTTGGGCCTAATTATCACTAACACTATCAAAAAATTCCAGCTCATAAAACACTTCTATTAATTTTGGCCAGGTTTTCAGGCAAAATGCCACATAGTGCGACGTAGATATGCTGCTAATTGACTTTCTATGCTGAATTCAACTGTGATGAAGCACATTTTTCACTCATTTAAGAAGCAAAATCACCCCATATGAAGGTTAGAAAATCGTGCCATAGTGCCACTGTATTTGATTATTTCTACTTTATAAATCCTAATTGTTGCGAAAATACGTCTGATTTTTATCATTATCTTGAGAGTTTAATAAAAAGAGTGAAAAAATGACGAATATAAAGAAATACAATCAGAAAAAAGGGAACAGCAAAGTTAGACACCGTCATTAGGATTTTTTCTTCAAAGTGTAATTAGTGGAAATTTTTGAGACACGGATCTTAACAAAAGAAAGAAGCAAATGAATTTTGCATTCAAATGAATGGTTTCAACATGTCTTGACTAAAAGAAAATAAAACCTTTTCATGTTTCTTTTCTTTTCTTTTATTTCTTTTTATTTATTTTAAAGCAACCAAAGAAATTAAAGAAATTTTCTTATTTTTGTTTTGTTTCTTCTTTTATTCTCAAATAAAAGAATGATCGACCTTCAGAGTGAAAGAAAAAGAGAGAAAAAGGCAGGCAGGCAGGCTTTGAAAACAAAACAAAGCGTTGAAGTGAAAGTGTTGCGTTTGTACAGAATAAAAAGCAAAAGAGGGATATTGTAACATAAATACAAAAAAAATGGCTAAAAGAAATAGAAGAGCTTAGGGGAGAGGCAAACAAATGGCCAACAAGACGCTCAACCTACATTGAATAGTCAAAAAAAAGGCTAAAAAAAACTATGAAAAAAGAAAACACAAGAGCAAATAATAGAGAAATGGGATAGAAATAAAGAAATTATAAAAGAAAAAAATCTTTAGAAAAAATGAGAAACAAAATTAAATATTACCCAAGAGAGAGAGAGAGAAAGAGAGAAAATATAGGCAATCACACACATATACTTAGATACTTATGCTTAGAGAAGAGTTACACTCTGTAATTTAAACATACTGCAGTATTTAAATTACATACACATACATGAACACACACACACTGTTAGATTTACTCTTGCATTTTTAAAAGTGACTCTACGACTACTTTCACTACTATTTACTAATACAGCCACAACTACAACTACTATTACTCATGTGGCTCTCTTTTCATTCGGGGGTTTTTTAATAAAGTGAGTTTCATTTTTGAGTTCAGTTTTTGTACTTTTTGTTCATGCATCTTCGTTTCATTTCTTCTTTTTTCAAGTATGGCTACTTAAATAAATTTATGTGTGCTCTTGAGTAAGTGTATGTGTGTGTCTGTGTGAGAGAGTGAAAGTGTTCATGTAAGTGGTGTATGTAAAGCCTATAAGTACTTACCCTTCTTCTATGAAATAAACCTTTGCTGTTACGGAGACTTGATCCTTACTAGTAGTAACTCGTCGTACTTTTTAGTTTAAATATTTCTTTACGAATTCAATCTGCAATTGAGCGACAGAAATGAAATGATATGGAACGGACTCAGGTTAGGTGACAGATCATACTTGTAGAATTCGCCAAACTAATCCAAAATCCGCAAATCAACATCCTGGGGATCAAACATTTTCTAAAGAAAACTATCATGATTCTAAAACAAGTCTTGGTATTGAATTCATTCTTATTTTTTAAAGTTAAATCAAAGACAATAGAAAATGAAAAGTCAAGAACTTCTGTAACATGAGCTGAGCACTGATACATAAAGTACCTCTTCGTTTAATTCAGTAGATCCTGCAGAGTTCATTCTAACGGCTTACTTTCCAAAAGCACAGTAGGCACAATATTGAGATGAATTTTCATGCCTCTGTTAAGGAAAGAAGACAAAAATTCCACCATATCCACATAATTACAACAGATCCTAGCAATATTATATGTTCTTTAACGCTGTCAACGAATTTTTACTTCCCTGTAAAACGACTGAAGAATACCAAGTTTAAGTGGGGCAACCCGAACACCTACATATGTCCTGTAACATATTAATTCTCTACCAGCCTTAGACAGTTCATCAACAATGAAATTTCCAACGATATCTCCATGTCCTAGAACCGCTATGTAAGAGATACCTTTGAGACATAGACAAGGACGGGCATCGAAACAAACTTTCTAAGGGGCTTGTTCGCAGTCTGGTTATCCGAATAAAATAAGAAATTTTCAGAAAACTCTCATGCCATGACCTCCGCCACGAAAACACTGTCTATATATACGAAATTCTAAGTCATAATCCTCAATATATATACCACAGCCTATACCTCAAAGACCCTACGGAGATCCTCCGATTAATAGGGCTAGAAGTCCTTCTTTTGAATCCAAAAATCAAATCCCATGTTGTGAAAATTATAAGCAACCATGCACTCAACACGAATCCTTTTATTGCTTTCCAATACTGAAGCGTGTACATAGTCCTGAATTGAATTGCATTGAAACTTACTCGCACTAGCTTAGCCTACTGTTTTAATAAACGATTAGAGGATAGTGAATTAAGAATTGAGCAAATAATGTCTTAGTTGGAATGGAACAGAAAGCACTGATGATAAGGACAGTGACCTGTCTGTGCTCCCTGTCTATCAGGCAGTAAAACTGATATTTATACACAGTAAACTAAACTTGAGCACCGAACAGTAAAGTTGGCTACACTATGGCCTAATAAAACTAACATTTGATAGCAGGCCTTAACTCTCCTAGTCCTCTTAGTGGTATAAAGCGTTGTGATGGCTTACTCAATCATCTAGGTTGTATTATTCCTCTAGAAGAGTTTGGGGTCTAAACTAACCGCCATATACTTTTCTCTCGTGGATAAGGATACAATTTGCAAAGTGTAGTAAAAACAAATTAATTGTGAGAGCCTTCCATTATGCTTTTCTTATAGAAAAACTTGCCAAAAGCTATTTTCGTAAGCCTTTTTGTTTTTTATTATCAAAATTGTCAAACCAAAATTGTAAGAACCTTTCAAACAAGATCCCGTCCCTTAGGCGATATTCTTTAGATGTGTATAACCTGGAAATATTCTGATGAAAAACAATTTATTCATTATTGCTCAAAGCTCGTCGTATAAGGATGATTGCTTTCTGCAAATGGTTCAAAAATTTTTGATTGCACTTGGGATTAAGTTCTCTCTGTTTTCTTCCATTTAAAAAAATGCAACATTTTCTGAAGCATATAAGACCGACCATTCATACATACATACCTATGCAGTACTTGTTCTGGTGTATGAGTCTGTAATGTGCATGTTTTTATGTTGTGGTGGTCAATGATGCCAGATAACATAGATAGAATATGACAAAAATGGTATTAAATGATGGATTTTAAAGATTTTAAAATGGTTGGTTGTCCATTACTTAGAAAGATAGTTTCATATAAAGATAAGTTTCAAAATTATACTGTGGATTTAAAACAGGCTGCACAAGTTTTTATCGTCTTAATGTGGTTATTATTTGTAATAACAAAACTACTAAAGGTAAGTTAGACTTGATAAATCTCTTCTCTGTCGTAACTTGATATCTTAATGATATCTTAATGATATCTTAAATGATAAAATATAGAAAGGAAACACAAAATGCCTAAAATGTGGGTTTACCATCAACATCTGGCAACCATGTTTGTGGTTAGTATTACGGCACAGTAATGCTGGGTTACTGTGCCAACTGGAAAGTCTAAAATTTTGCTTAACGTAGAAAAAATTTAAATCATATTGCATTTATTTTGGTCGGCCTGTCTTTTAAGAGACCCCATAAATAGTATGAGGGTTGCAAATAAGAAAGAAAATATTTTCGAAATTAAAAGTGAAAAAATTTAAATTAAAAGTGAACTTGCCTCCATCTTGAAAATGTTTAACAATTTAAAAATACATAGTTGAACACACACTATTTACAGGAGAGACGTAATAAGAGAGTTTAATTATGAAATAGCCTTAAGGTATACTCCATTATTTTTGTTCTTATAAGCCTTAAAGTATAACCAAGTATTCCCTGTAAATAAAATTAAAATATTTAGTATTTAATAAAAAATTTTATTAATATTTTTTTCTTTTTCAGGTTGGCAATTGTGTGGGCAAACGTAATTATCGCTTCTTTTATTTGTTTCTAGTCTCTTTGGCTTTTTTAGCCGTATTCATATTTTCATGCTCTGTGACGCATTTAGTATTACGTAAGTAGTATTCCTATAATTTCTTAACTTCCAACACTGTTTGAATAAAAGAATATGATTATTTTTCTTTTCACTTTAGTAATGAAAACTGAACCGGAAGTATTTCAAGTTATAAAAAAGGCACCATTTACCGTGGTTGTGGTATTTATATGTTTCTTTTCCATCTGGTCTGTGATCGGTTTAGCCGGATTTCATACATATTTAACCACCAGTGATCAAACAACAAATGAAGATGTATTACAATTGTTTTCTTTCTCTTTTTCCATCCTTTATTTTTTGTTTTTAATTAAATTTTCTTAAACAAATTTATTTAAAACTGTGAATAATATTTTCTTTGTTTCTTTAATATGCAGCTCAAAGGCTCATTTTCTTCAAAAGGTGGCCAACGTAATTTAAATCCATATTCTAGAGGGAATATATGTTTAAATTGTTGTCATATACTATGTGGTCCTATGACACCTTCCCTAATAGATCGGTTAGTAGGTTCATACATTTGTATTTAATCTCCGTCTAAATAAAGTGTTAATTTAATTTTTTTTGTACGTTTAATAGGCGTGGCATTGCTACAGACGAATACATTTTACAAATGCAACAGCATTCAAGTCCTCGCCATCCACTTAGTGATGTTATAAGTGCCACTCATGTGGCCAGTAGCGCCATGATTACCTCTCAGCCAATTATATCAGGAGCCGGTGGTGGCATTAGTATAGGCGGTTCCGATCTTAAATCAAGATATTACGATGAGGTAAGTTTATATTGTCATCAAAAACATTTCTTTAGCATTACGTCTTGGCTTAAATAGATTTTTTTCCATTTAAAACTCTCTCGGTGTAATTTTTAAACGATTTCAAAACTAAAAAAAAATACAAAAATTAAAGTTTTCTTCTTCTACTTAGATTAAGGCACTTATCTTCTTTTATTTTTGTTTTTCTTAAGAAAAAAACGAAATAAATTTCTTAAAAGAAAGAAAAAAAAACAAATTTATTTCTAATAATGCACTTTGTTTATTCTTTTCTTGTTTATTTCTGGTTACGAAAACGATCAAAAAAAAATTACAAACTTCATCACACTTCATCTTTAACATTACTTCCAACAATACCACCTCCAACTACCACCACCACCACTACAACAACAACTACTTCAACAAACAAAAACCAACAACAACAACAACATTTAAAAATTATGGTTTAAAATTCTTCATCAACATGGTCTCAACTCTCACACACGCTCTCCACTTTTCCAAACCTTGACAACTCTTCCCACGCCTTATTTTCATACACTGTGGTCATGTGGGTGTTTTATTTTTTTTTTGTTTTTTATTTACAAAACAAACAAAAAAAATATACCCAATTTATATACAATACATATCTATGTATATATGTATGTATATGCTATATAATCATATATAGTCGAATACCTCATCATCAGCCATGGATGCTAGTGCTACAGCTGGCGGTGTTTATCGACCGCGCAGCTATGATAATTTACAAAATGGTAAGTCACGTAAAAAACATCATCACAAAAAACAAAAACATCAACATCAAAAATGTTCACTACAAACACTATTACCACCTGCTCATCAATTTAATAATAAATATCAAAAACAACAAGAGCTTCAGTTACACCCCGAACAAATGTCATCAATATCAGCGACACCCAGTGCATTAGCCACACCCTCGCTGGTGCATTCGCCAGCTGCTTCGACGTATAGACTAAATCTTAAACGTTCACTACACTTACCTCTTTCACCGTCGTTCGATACGCGTAACTCGCCTTTACCACTGTTGCATCATCACCATCCCAGCCATCATCCGTCGACGGCCTCACAGATGGGCTCGTCACAAGCTTTGCCTGCCATAACGCCTGTTTCGGCGACAGGTGTTTCATTGCAACAACCGAAACGTCCTTCTACACTGCAACTGCAAGCCTCGACAGCCCCGACGGGCAGCACCACTACACTGACTACAATGCAGACGGCTGGACCCCAACCGCCTGCACCCGACTACAAATACTATTCGCCGCAACACAGTTCGAATAGTTCAAACATATTTCTTAGCTATCCCTTTAATAAGGGGCGTGGTGTGCGCCGCCAATCGACGCAATCGGTGGACTCACAAAAAGTTACCCTGCCCGGTTATCAGCCGTTACCAATGCGACCGCGTTACAAACATCAAGAGGTGCTGTTCGAACTGAAATCGCCGACGAACCGTCTGACTATACGTGAATGTGACTTTGGTGGCGGCGGTGAGCCATGCGATGACGATCAATCGATCAAAGACAGTCAAATATTTCGTGTTAGTAAACGAAATCTTTACATGAATCATCGATCACCATGGAAGGAGCGTGATCGTTATTCAAATCTTTATGAATATTCATTCAATATTGATCTTAATTCAATTATAGAAGATGCAGCAGGTAGCGATTCGTCATAGTACGAAATCCATGAATACTATTTTGGGTCTACTCCATATAATTATAACAATAATAATAATAGTTCTACTACATCTTCTATCTCTGTTGTTATTAAATTAATTGTTGTTGCCTTTGTTATAAATTTCAAATTAAACAAATTGAAAACGATTCGAAACACAAAATTAAATTAACGAAACCCTCAAAAAAAAAAAGAAAAATAAAAAAATACAAGAAATACTAAAGGAGAGGAAAAGCTAAGGTGAAATTCAAAGAAAGAAATATTCATTTAAAACATATTCTTTTCGGTTGTCAGTGCAAATGGTCTTTAAAAGATTGATATTTTGAAAAAAAGACGAAAATTGAAAGCCTTGTAATGTAGTCCTATGTGTATGTGTTGTGAAGTGCTATTAATAATGTACCCCCTTTACCTTATAAATATTCAAGCACCTAAAAGTATGCTTTGATTTAAATTATCTTTGATGTTCTTAAATCGCAGTCTCAAGGTTGCTGTTACCGTCTACCAAGTCTGCAAAATAATATATTAAGGATTGAAAACTGTGGTAAATAATTTAATACCAAAGAATGTTCTCCATGTGTGCTGTAAAATTGTTAAATTACCTAAAAGTTTGCTACTAATTTTAATGTTATTATTATATTTTCTTAAAATTCCTAATTATTTCATAGTTTTCGGAGAATTAGGGATATTTTAAGACCAATTATTTAAAACACAGTAATAAATCCTTTTTAAAGTAAATGTTTTAAAATTTCTGAAAGAATTGAATTCATTAAAACATTGCCAAGCATGAACCATTCTATGCAATATAATGCCTACATTCTTCAAAGGATTCCTACATCCTTTAAAACATCTTGTTAAGTTAATTTGATTTGATATCTTCTTTCAAATACGCGATTTTTAAGACCCCCTAACAAACATGCGCCTTAAGATATGTTACATTCTTTGTTATATATTTTTTAATGGTATAAAAACATTTTTATTAAGAATATTTTATAAAATTTTGTACGTTTTGAAAATCGGAATTTCTAATTTAAAAAAATTGTTACAACGTTTCAAAGGTTTTGAAGAAATCTTTTTGAGACACCTGAAAGTATGCCACGTTAGTTTATATATTTATAAATATATACATATATTTAAATATATGGGATTGATGGAGTCATATAACAATTTCCTTTAATCCTATTGTTGTTGTTAAATGTCTTAGTTTTTATGTCCACTTTCTATTCACCATATTATCACCTTTCCACTCCTTTGTTTAATTGGCTTTAATCAATAAAATTGTAAACAGGGCGAAAATTGAAAATTGAGATGTGATGTTCGAAAAATAGTTTCTAGCTATTACGTCAGTATTGCTTGAATAAACTTAAAGATTATAGAATATTTTGATGATAACAAATCAAAAGCAAAGAATTGCTTTCTAATGAATTCAAAATTACACGCAAATTATTTTATTATTCGTTATGAAGTAAAAAAGAAAATTTATATTAAAAAAAAGAAGAATTAAAAAAATACATACGATGTGAATTCATTATTAAGCAGTTCGAAAATTAAAGACTGGAATGATTTTTGTAATATCCAGTGTAGGGACAATTTTTTTTTAAGCAAGTTTTTAAAGATTTCGTAAGGCAGTGGCAAATTCTTTAAGGAAAATTTTTAATTTTTTTTTTGTTTGATTATTTTTGATTATTTTTGATTTTTTTATATAAAAAAGCGGTGTTATTAAGTGAGTGACGCTCAGCTCAACCATTAAATGGTAGAAGTGAAATCAGCATGAATGTGTTTGTAAAAATATGAAAAAAGTTAGGACCTAAATGGGCACCGCTACTTGGGTTCTCTAAGATCCCAATATTATTTTATTCCGTCATATAAATACAACTTTTAGTTAATATCTCTCAGCTGTTCTAAAGGTTATGTGAAGGTATGAATTTTACTCAACTCGACTGGTTAGATACATTCCGTTAATAAATACTGGGTACCCAGTAATTCTTCTTCTTAGCTTATCACGGCCCGAGGAATGACAGAGAAGATATTTTGTACCCCCTTCTTTTTCCCTGTCATTACAGCTTCTGCAGAAGCATTTAAAAGTTATTCTCAATATCCGGGTTTGTGTATTCAAAGGCTAGTATCTCTTTTGATTGTGATATGACTTAAACTTCTGCTATTGTGAAACCCTGTCTTATTTACTATCTCAAGTATAGTAAACAATACCTCATATTATTTAATTCTAAGAGTATAGAGGAAGAAAAAGTTCAGTAATCTGAATTGGAATCTCAATCTACTGGTGTAGATGTGTAGTCATTTGATCTACTAACTTCTGTTATACTTAGCTCCTAAGTCGAGATTTTAGTTTACTCTTCTGCTATCAAATCAAGCCAGTATAATTTTAGTAAATTTTATTATTATTTATAATTTCATTTCATTACTAGCTCCTGAGTATTTTTATAGGCATAAGAGTGAAAATTTTAATTTTTATAGGAAGTGCGTAATTTTTGCTTAATTTTTTGAAACACTTTAAAATAAATTAATTTTTGTTTTTAATTTTAATATTCTATAAAGAATATTGCCACTGTTTTTAAAGTTCTGCATATTTTGCCACATTGTAAAACTCCTTCTCTGATAAGAAAATAAAAGCTTAAGTTATTCGTTTTTAAGGGTTAACAAAAATAAGCCCTAAAACACTTTGAACGTATTGATCAGATATCTGCTTCAAAATATCTTTTTTATTTTTATTACAAGTAATATATACATATACTTTGGCTTTTAAAAAGCTTTGTTTTTATGATACAGTATAACTCTTTATTTTTAAGAAGTATAATAAAATTGCTTGCCTTACCTATTAAATGTCCTGTAGATATACACAAAAAAAAATTGTTTTTTGGTTTAAACCCAGTAAAATTTCCCCCCACAATCCATTATTATACGTATTAATGTGAATCTGGCTGTTTGGTATGTGCTGCTGGTATATCTGCATTATGTAATATATGATAGAGTCCTCGTAAAACCTTTAATGTGTGTAAAGTAAAGCCTGTAGTTAGACCCCCTACTCCACCTTCTAAGACACTGAATTATTCTTTATTATTTCTAGTAAATGGTTCATTTAAATTTTTCATTACTCTAGCACAGTGTTTAAACTAAATATCCTGTAAAACAATATTAACTTAAACCACTTAATTGATAATATACAAAAAAAAAAGAATTCAAAATAATATAGTATATTATCATTTAAGTGATTTACTACTACTACTACTATAATAATAATACAAATAATAATAATTATCGTTATTAATCTATTAATATTTATTTTTTATTTTTTATTTATTTTTTTTTGTCTTTTTATATATAAAAATTATTTTTAAACAAAAATTTAACCTTAAAATTACTTTTTAATTTTATTTTAATTGATCTTACCCAGATATTACAAGTTATTTTTAAAACAAAAAATGTTTTATTAAAAAAAAAAAGAAAAAAACAATATAGCCTCACCACCGCCACCTCCAAGTCTTTAATGAAAACATATGACGATGACTGCTACAGAAAAAAAAAACTATTAAACGTTAAACGTTAACATCACTTTAAAATACCAGGAATTTAGTTTCTTCGCTTCTTCATTTGGAAAGAAGAAATAGAATTGAAATTCGCTTTTAATTCTATGATTTTTTTATTTATTTTTATTGAATGTTATAAAAAAGTAAAATATTGATATTAAAAATTCATATTTGTATGATAATTTGTTGATATACAAAAGCGCTTCCTAAAGAATTATAAATTATATATTATATTTAGTTTATATATTAAAAAAAAAGAGAATGAAGAAAAAGAAAGAGAAGAAAATTATTATATATTATTAAGTATAAAGATAACAAACAATTTATATGTATAACGAACTAATGAAATTATAAGTAATGATATTAAGCACAGCTCTATATTATAAACAATTTATATTTTTTTTTTTGAATTTCGAAACTTTTCTATAGAAAAGAAATGTTACAATTCAATTTCTGTTTAATTTCAATATCCAAATTCATCTTAATCCTGAAGCAGGGATTTGATTATTATATACATTTTAATTCTTAACTATTAGTATACGTGTGTTTAATATGTTTAACTCAAAAACTAAAAGGTTTACATAATTCCCTACGAGAAGTTATCATAATCATAATTCTATAGTATATATAACCCTTAAAACTTTTTATATCAATGCAGCCTTCTTATGCAATGCAATGAATTTGAACGAGGAAAACCAAGTTCTATTTAACACCACGTAACAACAAAAATGAAATACTTTTGCTGTAACTTAAAAAAGTAAAACGATTGAATGTCCTCTGCGATTAATTAATCTTAAAATTACTGACGGATGAGCCATGCAAAAACGACGAAGACTATGTCTTTACAACAAATTGTGTCGTAAAGAGGTGCCATATTACTGCCACCATACGATCTATATAGGGTACACTCATAACAAGGATATATTTCTCCTCCAAACCTATTCAGGATGCTGACCAGTCTCAACAAAAATAATTGTCTGTCCAGTACCTGATATGCACTCAGGTGTTTCCTCGTGGTGTACTTTAAAGCCTCAAATGTTCCAAGTATATGTTCCGATTATATATTCCCATAATTTCACAGAATCTACATGATTCTGAAAAAGTGTGCTTTGTGTCTATAGTGCCCTTGTTAAAAGGCTGAGTACTTACTCAGGTAATACCTGGATAATCTGGTGCATAACTCAAATTTCCTCCTATTGGCATTTGCCTTTAATAGCAAAGAGATCTTTAGATCACATATTGCCTGGCTAAAAGAAATTTTTGATTTCAATTTAGAAATTAGTTTCGAATCACTAAGAAAGCAGGAAACTATTTCAAAATTGAAAACTCTTGCTCTTAGTAAAAGTAAGAAAGATTCAAAGAAATGTTTTTCATATTTTTTGACTATGGTAACTCAAAATATATTCTCTTTTTTAATAGAAATAAAATAATAACTGATGTTGTTTGAAGAAAAAATACAATAACGTGGCGTGTGTGACTGCAAGAAATTTAATTGCAAAGTGAAGATGAATAATTCCACAAACAGTTCTTCTACAAGGCTTATCTGATTCAGCAAACGTCGTTTCCCACGTCTTAGACAAGTTCCTTTAAAATGTGATTTCCGATAGAAACATTCTGAAACGTTCGGTAAAATATTTGTTTTCTGTTAAAATCCAGAGCTGTGCTTATTAAATTAGATATTAAACAATTTATTTTTAAATTATAGGAAAATATTTATAAAAATAATGTGTTTTTACGGTAAAAATAATACATACATAATAACTGAATGAAAAGGAATACTTTTTTAAAACTAAAACAACAACAAAAAACAAATTTAGTTAAACAAGAAAATTTTGTAACTTTTTATATGAGGTTTCAATTTGAAATGGTTAAAAAAACAAAAACAAAAACAACAAGAAAAGAAATCAATTAAATATAAAAAATATTTGTAGTTTTAGTAATAAAAACTCAACTAAAGAAAACAAACAAATTTTAATAGTTTAACAGAAAACCAAACAAAACAATTATAAATGAAACGAAATTATACAGTTATAAAGTTAAAATAATTGAAAATATTCAAAAACGGAATAAAGGAAACTAAAATTATTGATAATATAGCTAAAAACTGCCATTTTAAATAACAAATAAAAAGAACAATTATTAACGAATAAACAAAAACAAAAAATATAGTTTAAAAATAAATAAGAAATGAAATAATTAAACAAAGAAAGAAAAAATGAAATTATTTTGCCGTTTAAACAAAATTATTGAAAACAAACAGAAAACATGAAGAAAAGAAACTCATATTTAAGTTCCTTTACACAAACAACAAAAATTATAATAATAATTTTTTAATAAACAAAAAATAATATATACATACATACATACGATTATAACGTATAAAAATTATTTATTAAATATTAAGTGTTAAAATTAAAAACAAATAAGAAATACAATAAATAAATAAACGAAATTAAATAAGTGTTAATACATAATAGTATATATATATATATATATAAAAGAAAACAAACTAATTGTTGTCATTTAACAAGAAAACAAAAACAAATATTTTTTAAACAAACAAACAAACCAAACTAAAATATTAATTTTAATTAAATTATAAAACTAAACTGGAACAAAATGGATGTTGCTGAAGCTTCAAATAAACCATTAAACAATTAAATTTTTTTTTCAACATCATCTTCAGAAACTCCTAAACAATTAACTGAAATTCAACAACAACAATAAAAAAAATCAATTCAAATCACACCATTGAACACTACAAACTAAAAACTAATTGAATTCTTTTAATAATTATCCATACATTAAACATTTATTAACTTTAAAACAAAATATATTATGATTATTATTACGTCTTTAGTATTTATTTAAAGAAAAGAAAAACAGTATTTTTATAAATTTATATTTTTAATTTCAATACGTATTTGGTTTTTATTTAAATATTTTTAATTCTTGTTTTTGGTTTATTGTATATTAAGTTAGCCATATAATTTATTAGCAACTTGTTAATTTTATGTTGTTTTTGTTTAGGGTAATTGTTTAAATTATTATTCATTTATTTTAACTTTTTCAATTTATCTTAAGGAGTGCTCTTTTCTCTTTACATACATACATAATTTTTATTCTTCTATAAATTAAGGATAACTTTTCTTTAAAACTTCATTTTACAATTATTAATTAATTATTCCATTAGGACACTTCTATTTTAAATCGCATTCAAAGTTATAATCTACACCATGATTTTAAATTTAAATTCAATGTCGTAAAACATTTCTGTTAAAATTACATGGTCTGTGCTATATAGTCTGTATATTATTTATATTTTTACTCCGAATTAAAACGGACGGATATCATATATTAATTTGTGAATAAATATTTTTAAATATTTTTGACATGTGCCTCTGGGCTAACCAGATGAAAAGGAAATTAAAATACTTAGTTGCCCACTACCACCTGCAAAATCAGCCAATAATAACCTAAAAGCGATAATGAGGGGACAATGAAATTATTAAATTCAGTTAATAAATCGCCTTTGGCTATACACGTTCTGCCAATAAATTCTGGGTGCCCAAATAGTCTTCTTTTTAGGTTTCCAAGCACTGTACCACATGACTATTGGAGGCTTCCTTTGTATTAAAAAAATATTCATCACATTCGAGATTTTAATAAAGTTTAAGACTTATTGTGCGTTCTAATTTTATTATCGATTATTCTAATGTTGAATAAACACCCATAAAAAATACCGCCAGAATGGAAAAAATGCGCCCTTAAAATAGAACGGAATCTGTCGCTGTAGTCTGGATGGTAGTGTGTTGGCTTATTAAATAAAAGCTCGCTGTTCAAACATTTTCAATAAAAATTATGTTTTCCTTTCTAAAAATATTTCTTTCGGCGACATCCTCTCAGCAGTCTTTTGGCAAGAACTCTGGGAGTAAATTAAATTCACTTGAACAGTTTTTCAAATCTGTCGTTTGGAATTGCCGCTAAATTCTAAGCCCCGCCTTTCATGGATAAAATTAACACTCACATGGTTGGTGAGGGAAGCTAGGTTGTAATCCTGTCTAAGACTATACGTATGGGATCCATTGTTTCCAGAGAACTTTAAATTGATTTGAAATATAAAACTTAGCCGCTTTTAATTTCCAATACAGGCGGTTAGTTTCGTCTTACATAATCCCACTGAGGACTTATTTTGTCCATTGGAGCTGAGAGCGGTTTTACCACTTGCTGTCCATCGAACTTAAACCAATTTACAGTTCTAAATAAAATTTTTTTTAAATATTCTTGGTTTAGATACTATTCCTTACGTAAAGATCAGCACTTTTTAACAGATTAGAGTTTAACAAAGTTGGTTTATTTGACTCATGGCACCATATGCACTAAAACAAAACAAGTATGGTGTAGATTATATCTTTCTTTAGATCGGCTTTGATCGATTAATAAAATTTCGTTTTGGTTTAGATTTCTAATTTCTTTCTCTCCATCTTTTTTTTTTTACTTGAATATTATTTTGACAAAACATAATAAATTTTTCTTAAAAAACAAACGAAATCAAAACGTTTTAAAAATTTTCTTTAACTCTTACTTATGCTTCGTTAACAAATAAATAAAATGCGAAATATTTGAGCGGTTAACAAAAAAATAAAAAAACATGATATTTTTGAGCAATTCTTTCAACGGTGAGTTTAAAAAACAAAAACAAACAAAATTACAGAACTATTTTTTAATTAAAAAAAAAATTAATAAAAGCAAAATAGTTCATTGTAAAATTAAAATATCGAAATTTTTTATTCCTTTATATTTTCTATAACACAAAAAAAAATTAAATACTTAAAAATTTATAAAAAAAATACTATTTAAATATGCAAACTACTAGTTTCTGTTTAAAAGTTTAATTTTCAATTTTTTTCTATTGTAATAAATGTTTACTACTTTGTTCAGTTTTTTGTTTTATGGTAATTCACTGTTTACAAATATATTTTGCAATATTTAATGATTTCCTTTTCCGTTCTTTTTTCTTCGTATTTTATAAGCCAATGCTTCTTTGTTACTTTTACTTTAAAAATATTTTATAAGATTCTGTTTTCATTTTTTGTTTTATTTCTTTTGTTTTTTATTTTTTTTTTTAGTACAAGTTAAGCATTTGAGTTTTGTATTGTTTTTAATAAGATATTGTTAAATATATTATTTAAATCGAAAGAATTAAAAAAAAATAACAAAATATTTTCAAACAATAAATCACTGATCTAAACGCGTACCATTTCAAATACGACTTACAAAACATTTCCAAATCATGTTATAAACATTGAATTCATAATTCATTGAAATTTCAAAAATTCACAAACAGTATTGAGTATGGAGATAAGGCGAGCAGTATGCAAAATATTTTAAATTAAAAAAACAATACTTCGAAAACAACTATTCATCTTTTTTAATCAGAATATGTTCATTCATTTGGTATCAAAATTACAATAAAATTTTGTACAAAATTTTATATTTTAATCGGAAATTTAATAAAATTCAATACCTTCGCCTACTCCTGCTTACTACTGTACAACAATCTCTCCTCCTTCCAACATTTCGGCCAACTAAAAACTTCTTCCTCTTCGTTCTTTATTTTTTCTTTCATACTAAACTTAACTATCTTCCTTAAAAAAAACCGTTAATACTACTTTTTTGTATTCTTGTTTTTTTTTTCTTTTTATCTTTGTTTTTTTTTCGACTTCTATTTCGTTATTGTTTTGAAGCCCCTGAATTAGTTGAACCCCTACTTGGAATTGAAGAACGTTCTCAAAGTTTTTGAATGAGGATGTAAACAAAAACATAAATTATATATTTCATTTCGAAAAATATATACAAATTATTTATTGCAAGTAGTTAATAAAATTTGTTTTGAAAATAAAAAAGTAATTAAACAACCCTATTTAAGTATTTTAAACTGTTTGTAATTCTTTATTTATAATTTTATAATTTACTTTGCAAACGTAGATTTTATATTAAAATGCCTTAAGAATTTATTTTAATTTATTAATTATTTATTTTTTTTAATTCTTGTAAATAATTGTTAAAGACATGATTTTAAGTATCAAACATGAAATGTGTAACATTAGGTCCTTTTAAATGGTATTTGAAAATGAAAAGTTCTATGTCGCTAGTTGGTCTTTATTCTGGGCTTCATTTGTTGCTCTCTTTAATTTAATTTTTATTTTTCTCTGTTCGTTTACGTTGCACACTCTTTTGATCAACTGTAAAGTAGGATATAATATCATAATATGGACTCCATTTTATTTCTCTAAAAAAAAAGGATTCATTTAGTGATCAATAGCTATTTTTTATCTGCAAAAGACGTTTTCTCAGAGAAAAAAAATTATGAAGCAAGGCTTAATCGAATGCTCAATTAATGTCTGCTTATGATAAGCAGTTTCCTAAAGCGCCGAAAATCTCAACCTGTTTAGTTTTACGTCAAAAAAAATAATTCGGTTGGGTATTGTTATTGTAATCTAAGAAATCAGTGTCACAAACCCTATACTTTCAAAGAGCTGGGTCTGCTTTTTTAAGGGTTATTATGCATTTCGACGCGAATGAAAAATTCTCGATACACAACGCTTTATAGTGTAAGATTCGAATGGATTGGTTTTTATTTTAACGTCCTAAAGATTTACGAATCTTTTGAGCTAATCAGATCGTTAATCGTTTAACAGTATGTGCAGCGATTTTTCTGAGTACAATTAATAATACAAGCCAACATAAACGACATCTGTGATAATGATTGGATGATTTCCCATCAGTAGTTCTTTAATTTTTCATACATTTTAGACTGTTTAAGTTCTACGTTCTACAAGGTGCGTCAAAGAGCTTCTCAGAGCATCTGTTCTTTGACCATTCTTAATTAATTATCTCCAGTAGATGTCAAGACCGCCAGACGGCCTGCTATACCATTCAAAGACATTGCCTTTCAGCTAGTTTTTGTACCCAATTTCTAGGAATTTTTATTATATAGAAACCAAGCCCGGTAAATCAAATATGTCTGCACAGTTAGAATTGAAAACTCCCGAATATGAATCATCCTCATCCAGAAAAAAACTTGCAAGATCTTTAATTCTTTATGATCTACGCAAAATCATAAGAAGGCATCGAAATTTTCAAAGTAGAATATGGTACCACCTACCGATCCATCGTACGATGGAGTAAGGTACGAAAAAAAATTTACAGCAGTTGTCTTGATGAACTAAATATCGTAAAGCGACTTTGTGCGATTGTCCAGCTCTGAGTGGACGTAGAAAATGTTCTTAGGAAATCACTGCTGTCGCGTTTTCAAATGTTAATATTACAAGCACTACCCGGCTATCCTCACTGTTTCCACTTTAGTTGGTGACTAAGCACAAAGGTCTTCAAATAATAATGTCCAACGAAGACTACAATTTAAATTGATAACTCTTTGATCACGGCCTCAATCTGTATTTCAAATTATCGAGGCAATAGAGTTCTCTATTTCTCTTATACTAAAGCAGTATTCTTCACCTTGCGATGTCTTTATTAGATGTTTCAGGCTTTTTTGTAATAATCAACTAAAATTTAACATTTTTTGTTCTTTTTTTTATTATTTACTCAAGTTTTTGAATTTCCATTTCTAAAAATAAATTCTAATTGATTGTCAAACCACAAGTTCCTTGATACTTGAAACTAATGTCTGGCTTAAGTTTATTGAATATGTTGCCGCTTATTTTGTATAATAGTTTTATTTATAAATAATTTTATTTAATATTTACAAAATGTTTATTTTACAGCTTTTTAAAATTTATTTTATTTTCGTTCTTTTTTTCTTTAATTTTTAGATTTTATAAGTTGTTTTTTTTTAGATTATTTATAAGAATTTGTTTTCTTTTTTTATTACCCCAAACACAAATAATTGGAATGCTAATAAAATTGTTTGTTTTTATTGTAAATAATTTTTTGTAAAAATATTTTAAAACATATTTTGATGAGATTTTACTAATTCTCTGTTTTTATTGGTTTTTCTTTTTTTGTCTCTTGTTCTTCTCTATTTTAGGTAATTCCAATAGTTTAGCCCATTTGGTAGACAATGAGATACCGTTGTCCCAAATGGATACACCAGCGCATCAACAGCAATTGCACAGCCTTAATCAGTCAACAAGACGTTTTCGCCATCATAAGCATAGAGCGGGCGATGGCAGTTCGGGCGATGAATTAGACGATGTCGAATTGGGTAATGCAAATGCTTTGGCTTTGAGCACAGAAACGCTGAACGATGAGGAGGTAGTGGTAGTGGGTACCACTGAAGTAGTAGCTGCTGTAGCTGCCATAGCAGCTACAAATAAAGCCCGTGAACGCCATAATCTCTCCGATAGTTATAATAATTTATTCAATGGTGACTTGGATACAGCCACACCGTCAAGTTGTAATACAACAGCTACTTCACCTCACCTCGCCGAAATGCCACCTTTAACAGCCAGTGGCTCTAATTTGTTAGCGGCCGCCATAATGGGTACCCCGCTAGCGGAGAATTTGCCCAAATCGATTTCGCAAACTGAGAACATGTATAGCAACATACCAAATGTTGCAGCAACAGCTGGTAATGTTGCCAACAAACAACAAGACTCCACGAATCTTCATGTCTATTCCAATCTTATTGATGAGAAAAGGCCTACACAAACAAATACAAACAGTAGTAATATAACAACAGCAACAACAACAACCGCTACAACAACATCGACAACGAGTAATAGAAAGTCAACAGCGCTTGCAGGTCTAGCGCTGAACATAACCAACAATCCCTTAGATTTACCCTCGACTTTACTGTGTGATGATCTGGATTTAGATGATCCAGTGAGTGCCTCATTTGTAGCCCAACCCAAAAGCGGTAAACGTAAATATAGCAATAGGCTAGCCTTTACCAACAATGTACCCGATGTTTTACAAACGCCCATAAACTCCGTTGCATGTACAAGCGCTTCCGCTACCGATACAGTCAAATTGCAAATGTCTTCAGCCAGCGATTTAAGCTCAAATCGTTTGCGTATTTTACACGATACAACTATGATTGATACCGCTTTAGATTTAGATAGTTTAGACGATGCCGCTTTAGCCAATACATCGGCAAACTGTTTAGTGAAAACATCATCGTCGTCCAACACCACACCACCAAGCAATTCAATTGGTTTTAAAGTTTAAGTATTCATACATAGAAAGCCTTCAAGACCCCCCTCAATTACTGTTTATATACATATGTATGTAAGTATGTATTTATATCGTATGTAGATAGTCAATGATTTTAGTAAAATTAATTTAAATAGAGAGAGAGAGAGGGATTATTAAGCAAGTTTTCAATTTCTCATCATGTGATGTTGGTAATGGTGACCACCGCTAATTGGTAAAAATAGTAAGGAATTGTTTTGAAAATTAATTTCTTTGTTTTTTTTTTAATTGTGTAGTTTAAAAAAATATATTCAGGAATTCGTATATCATTTTTTTTATTTTTTAAATTTTATTTATTAATAATAATTTAATTCTTTAATTTGTTTTAATACACTGGCTTGTAATTAATTTTTAATATTTTATTTAATAAGTTTAATTATTAGTTTAAAACTTCCCTTTCAATTTAGTTAATTTTTATTTCTTTATTTTATTATTTTAACCGATATTAATATTTTAAATGATTGTATTTAAAATAATTGTTATTTAGAATTCAAATAACAGTTTTTATTGTATTAATTAATATTATTAAACTGCTTAATTATATTTATTCTTTTCTTGAATTGTTTAAAAATTTCATTTTAGATTTTTTTGCTTCTTTCTGTGACAAACAGTTCTTTTAAAAATTCTAGTAAAAAGTTGTTTCAAATAATTTAAAACAATAGTCGTTTTGTTAAGCAATTTCAAAATTCCATCGGTCTAGAGTCCTTATTTAAATCTTTCTAAATGAATACAATTATTAAAAACTAATTTTATATTCATTAAAAAAAAACATTTAAATGCCGCTGATCGACAAGAGTTAGAAGTTTTAAGATTCGATTTTTTTTTAATGTATTGATTTTCATTTGTCCGAGTTGTAAATATTTTAAATGCTTTTAAAAAAATAGTGGTTTGTGTTGTTTTGATAACCAACCTTATAATCAAATTACAATGTGTTACCAGTAGAAAATTTTAAATATTTATTTCAATCTAGAAATGATTTTCGAATATAACAATATTCTCATACCCTTGGCAATGTGAAACCATGGTATACAGGAATATTGGAAACATTAGCAAATTATTTGAAGTTTTTAAATTAATACTTAAGATTAATCTATAGAAATATAAAAAATATTTACCATTTACCAGTTTTCAGTAGTTCACTAGAAAAATTGTATGCTAAAAAGTTTATTAAAAAGGCCACATATACAAAACATATATGGATGTTAACTGCTTAGCTCAAATATAAAAAAAATATTGATCCTTTATTACGAAATGAAATTTTTACAATTTAAATTTAAAAAAAACTATTTTGAAAGTAAATCAAACAATTCATTTTTTATAACTTCAAAATGCCATATTCAATATTTTCTTTTTAATAGTAACTATAAAATAAATCAATTTCGTCATTAATTTCTAAAAAGCTGAACGAAATGTGAACAAAACCCTTTAATCACCTGTTTCTGTACTTCGTGTCTTAAATATTTTCAATTGCATGGAAATGCTTATCGTGCAGAAACAGGGATTTATTCATTTTATTTTTCTTGGAAAATATACAGAAAATTTTGCGTTTTAATATATACATGAAGTAAATATTTTCAGAAAAGAAAAATGCAACAAATATCGGAACATAGTTTATGACACCTCAAATTAGTTTCAATATACCATACTTTCGTAAGAGCAGATAGAATAACATTTTTATTTAGACAGTTGAAATGTATTTCAAATAGTGCTTTGTTGCTTTTTTTGCGTTGGAAAAGAAATGTTGGCCAATGAATTTTATTAATTGACAGCAGTTTCATGCTATCCGGAATACATTATTTGAAATCAATTCGTTTTCTGTCTGTATCTTGCATACATTTGTGAATTGTATTCGACCGTTTGTCAAGCTGAATCGTTTACGGACTTACGCATTTTGTATCCGCACCAATTAAACTTTTTTCGTTCGATTTTACAACTCGCGATAGCCTTACAGCAAAGAGGTTCTTAATAATTTTATAGAACGAATTACATTTTTTAAAGAAAATAAATTTCACTTACTATTCACTATAAATAGGACTGAATTTATAAAATAATGACCTGTATTTTGTTGCTTACAAAGCTTAAGCATTTCAGTTTTAGAAAAAGATCTCACACGTATCTAAAAATTTTTTCTGCAATAAATACGTACTTTATGCTTCTATATGTTTTCTCATAAAATTTTAAAGTTATAAAACTACAACCATAAAAATAATGCCGTTTTGCAAGGCACTATTTATGATACTTCAATAGTTTCTATATTACAAATAAAGGATGAAAACAATATGAATAAAACAACTGATTGAAAATTAATAAAACCACTTAAAAATATTTATAAACTTTTCAAACAACTCATATAGAAACAGGCATTAAATTTAAATAAATTTATTAAAAATAATTGATTTAAGAAATTAAAATTGAATTACAAAACAATAATGATAACAGGCAGAATTTCACAGGCACTTTTCCCTAACTTACAGCATTTATTATTAGTTAATGTGCTAAATTTAAATTTCCTTTTTATAATACTAAAGACGTTTAAATAATTTTATAAAACCAAGGCCACACCCACTTTTTACTACACCTACTACACATTTTTTTCTTTGTTTTAATTAAAATGTTGTTAACATAGTTAAAATATGAAATAAAAAGAAATTCAACATTAAAACGAACTTATTAAACTGTAGTTAATTAAATAAATTTAAACAAAAACAAAAAAAACAAAAAAAGAAAAGAAATCTAAGGAGATATATTAAAAAAAAACAAAAACAAAATTAAAACAATAAATTTATATTAGAAACAATAAGTAATAAATTATACGATATAATAATTATAAATTAAAATTAACAACACATGTTAACATTAAACGATAAATGAAATGAAATTTAAATACGGACATCATTTAGATTATAAATAAATCAATAAATATAAATATTTATAGTTAAACAATTAATTAATTAAGACATTTGTATATTTTGTATTTAAAAGAACAAACAAATATTTAATATATATGATTAAAACAAAACAATTATTAAGTAATAAGCTAAAAAAGAAAGAAAAACAAATTATTTTTTAACTAAAAAAACAAATTTATGTTTATTTTATTTAAGTATTAAAATAAAATAAAACAAAACGAAAACAAAAACAAATAAATAAATTGAAAACAATAGTAAAGTATTAAGTTTTTAGTTAAACAATTTTATACGTTAAAATAAAAACGAAACAGATTAACAATTAAATTAGAAAAAAAAATAAAACAAAATGATGGAAACCATATTAACAAACATTTCATAAATATAAAAACAAATAAACTTTAAAGTAAATTCAATGGAAAAGTAAGAAACTAAAGATAGGCTTTAAATTAAACTGAAACTGAAATGAAATGAAAGAACCATGTCATAGACGCGATATTTATTGTATAAAAGGAACAAAACAAATTTAAACAAATTAAACAAACAAACAAAATAAATAAATTAATGAATGAATGAACTAAAGAAAATTTATGTATTTAATGCATAAAACAAAATCATACAATAACGGAAAAGAAATACAATAAAAAGAAAAAGAAATTAAACTCTGTTAAAAAGAAGAAAGAAAACGAATAAATTTAACAAAACACATTTCATTATACAGTAAATTATTAAATGAAACACAATAAACAAATTATAAATATTATAATAAATTAAACGAAACGAAAAAAAAGAAAAATAATAAATAATTAAATACATAAATTATATATAATAATAATAATAATATTATGTGAAAATGTTGTGAATGAAAATAAAATTAAAAATAAAAAAATTGAAATATGTATACATGTATATGAGAGAAAAAAGATAATATTTAAAATCTATATATAACGGTAACTAAAATGCAAAAAACGCCTTTACTATACATACATAATAATTCACGCTTTTGAACCAAATTTTTATTTCTTTAAGCAAAATTTTAAACTCAGCAAAAATTGGTATAAAGATAAAAACGTTGTAATTTGAGATTACTTTGCAATTTAGTTGACGTTATATTTCATTTTTTTAAAAAGCTAATACTAATGGTAAGTTTTTCATACATTTCAGATTAGTTGTTCCACAAAATCATTCAAAATCATTTCAATGGGACCAATCAAAATTCATCTCCATTACATTATTCCACGGATTTGTAACATCAACTCTTTTCCTTAGCGGCTAATGCTTTTTCAGACGCTGCAGCAGTATAAGAAATGCAAAAAAAAGGTACCAATAATTTCTTTATAGAAAGCGTTTAGTAATGTGTATAGGTCCGATTGGAATAAGTTAATTGGCGTTGGAGAGTAAAGGCTTAAATTATAGCCTGGCGTAGTAGAGTTCGAGTGTGCTTCCAAATATAATTTCGATGTATGTATCCTACATAAATTAAAGCAAATACAACCTCGCTGAATGGTGACAGCTGGCGAAAATAAGTCATGTACGAGCAAAATTATCAAAAACATTTGAGCTACAAACCAGTGATGAATTCAGAATTGTCGTTGAGGCGAGTTTAACTGTGTATTTGGTGGAATTTGGTACGCAATCACACACAACTATGAGCTCTTCTTGGTCGAATTGTAGTCTACACAACCAGTGATCGAGCCAGAATTGTCGTTGAGGAGAGTTTCATTGGGTATTTGGTGAGATTGGTAGACAATCACATGAGTTCTTCTCCTACTTTAAAGAAATTTTTAATTTAAAAACTAAAGTGTCAGCAATTATACCTTCTTAAAAATGCAGACAGCCTCGAGCGACTATTTTCTGTACAAGAATGAAATTATCTTGTATTAGGACACCTGCAAGCTACAAATGTCTATAGTGGGTTGAAACCAATGGAGCTTAATTAGGATTTATTTTGCATCCACCTTATAGATCGAAACCCGCATTGAAGGTTGCAGACATCATTAGGTGACCAACTCTAACTCTAAGCCACAAATAGAAATAGTGACGCGTCTGAATCCAAAGGAATTCGGGGGTTAGGAGCTTATTTTGAATCCATATATTAGTTCGAACCCCGAGTTGCGACAAAACTCAGCAATTATGTATATCTCCTGAAGGTGGCACACGCCAGAGTGCAAAACAGTCAAGCGATCAGTTTTAGTCAATGAATGAATGGAATTGTGTTTCACGAGGACGACTGTAATGATTGATTATAATCTGTTATGGTCCACGGCAAATAATTTTGTTTGTTAAAAATTCGTTTCAAGACAGTGATGTTACGCGGAACTCCAGCTTTTTAGCAGACAACCTCAATTAGAATTTAATTCCAGCTGTCCTGATCTCGTGCTTTTCGAGTTGCTCCGTAGTAGATGTAGTTTTTGGGTGAACATGACGTCACGCGATAAGAGAGTTGTGCGTTATAGCTGTTGTGACAATAATCTCGGATTTTAAGGTATCCACTAGCCTTGCAAATTTGCTCCTGATTACGTTTACATTTCGGGGGGATAGATGATTTATAAACAGAAGATTCACGTTACTAATGGTATTTGGCCATAATTAAGCCGCAAGCAACTTCAATATTATGTTGTGAAAACTTGTTTCAAATCCTCTACCATGATGCACGAAGAAAATCCTCTACCGAACCCTCTACATGGGTGTCGGCAGGAAAAGGTAGTTGCCCGTTAGCGCGTGCATCAGCTAAGGTGGGAATTCATAATCATATGGTCTGGTGAATTATGGCTCCCATCATAGGATAGAGGTACGGATCCCATCATTGGATCCGTAGCAAAAGTCAGTCTGGCTGGGGGCTCATCAAAAATATCCTAGTCGCTAACAGAGTATCCTGGATACTTGGCGACCTTCAGGATTAATCAGCCCTACCTCGATACCACGGATCCCTGCTCAGAAGTACCATCCCCTTATCCGAAACTTGTGGGACCAAAAATTAAAATAAATGCACATAAACATAATGTAGCAAATAATAAAAAGTCCTCCCTTGTGGAGGCCGAGAACGGAACTCGGAAAAATTCGCGTTCGGGTGCAAAACCAACACCCGTCTCAACAATGGAGATAAAGGAAGTGGTTAATGGAATGGCAGGCCAGAGACCTGAAGCCTCAGAAATGCAAGAACATAACTAGCCCAAAAGCGTCGGTCTTACCAAGTGCGAGGTTGCTGCAAAAGCCGAACCTACATCTAGCAAAAACGGCCTGGATAATGTGAAGATCCATTCCCAATCCAGAACCAGTTCTTTTGATTCTACAGAATTGGATATGGGATCTGCTTATAGGATGGTGCTCAGAGAATCGAAGCTCCTAGAAGAGGACAAAGAAGGACTAGACGACCAAGGTCTAGGCATAACGATGCTGGAGGAAATCAAGTAAATCTCCACCACCCTCAAGCAGCGTCGGCTTCACTACTTCTCCGGCTGGTGAATAGAGGAGAAGACATTACCATCGTCTATAACCGACAAGGGTGGTTCAAGCCAAATGTATAGGTAGGACCAGATTCAATATACTCATAGAAAAGAACTTAATGGCATATTTTCTTCCTATTTTCAGCAGTGAAGGTCTAACTACAGTAACGGCGAAGATCAATTGTAAACAATACTGGATCTTCTCCAGTTAAATGCCGTATGATCCACCACATCCAGTGAAGAGACTAAAGCGCCTGACCTCCTGGTTAGCTGTGACGAAAACTCTCATCAGACTATATGGGACAGCACGGACGTCAATGCATGGGGTGAGTCACTCTTTGATTATCTCTAAAAATTAAAAAAAAAAAATAGAATATTTACGATAACATCAGATATTGGAAGGCCTCAGAAGAACATTCCTTCTCTGATCATAGTTTTATTTATTATTTTGTCTTGATAAAGGGAATAATAGTGTAAGGGCGATTGTCAGTATAGGTATGGACCCACTCACGCGCAGTTTTTCTGAGCTTAAAGCTACTGTAGGTAAATTTACAAAGGGCTAACGCGGAACATTGAAGAAATTATAAAATGCCTCTAGACTATTACAACAGAATTCCGAGACGTGCTAAGAAGAGGTTCTTATTCTTATATTCTTGTGTACCTGATGTGCTGCAAAGGATCGATAGCTCGTGAACCAGCTCTGAAAGTGAAACGCTGGATCTTCTTGTGGATACCCATTTTCTACTTTCATTGCTGGTACTCAGATGAACCATGACGAACCATGTGCTGTCGGAATGGTGTAGAGTGGGGGTAGTCTTCATACCGAAGGCTGGTGAAACTCCCAAATTACACCTAAGGACTTTGGACCCATAAGTCTCTCCTCCTTCTTATTGAAGACCATGGAGAGACTAGTTGGTATTAATCTGCGTCAGTCCCTGGACGGAAATCTCCTTTCAAGGGGTCAGCACACATACGACGAGGAACGAGATGTTGAAATTGCCCTGCGTAGCCTGACGCGTAGAATAGGAATGTGGAACTGGGCGCTATATCCGGACAACTGAAATTGAACGGGACGGATGAGGTCCACATTCTAGGACTAATTCTGTATAGGGAGGTGTCTCGGAAATCGAACGTTAAAAGAATGAAAAAGGCTTCCATTGCCCTGTACGCCTGACCCACTAAGACCCAGAATGACCCACTGAGTTTGTACAGTTTGTACAGTAGTCAAAACTATGGATGCCTAGGACAACGAATTTGAACCTAATACGGCGGTTGCAGAGATCTATCTGAACGATCATTAGTGGTGCCCTGCTCACTACACCTACGTCGGCACTGGAGTTGGGTACTGGCCACACAAGAATCCTGAAATAAGTTGGGGTTGTCGGGAGCTGTAACTACATGACACAGCGGTTCGACTTCACATGGAGATTCAGGACATCCATTCCGGGAAACGAAATCTGGAAAAATAGTGCGACCCACCTCGGAAAGGACTCCGTGCAAATTTACAGCGACGGCTCCAAATTGAACGGAACGGTTGGAACGGAGCCTGTAAGGCTGCCGTACCATTTTGTAGGTGTTGGCAATACAGGCTGCGGCGAGAATTATACCAAACCAGAGACATGATCCTTTACTTTCAAGTAAGGATTTCGATTAATATGTGCGAATCGTTGTATATATCAGTGCTTTAACATTATAACCAATACCTGCAAGTGACAAGTTATTTATTGTATTCGCGAAAAGTTTCGAATTTTTCGAAATATTTTCTTGTTTTATTTTTTTTAATAATTACATTTATTTACAAAAACAAAAAATATAATATTACACGGGTATATTTACAAATTTGTATATTAAAAAACAACTTGTTGTCTAAAACTAGAAACTATAAATTATAGAAAACAAATGGACATCTTAACAGCTATTGAGCATTATACATACAAATAGTGTATACAGTGATAGACAATCATTCGACTAAATCAAGTTCTTTTTTTTACTTTTCATTTGTTTTTTTAACGCGAAAATATTTATAAAAACCTTTTAATTTTTTATATAAAAAATCACATTGAGTGGCGAAAACAATACTTTTTTAGCGGAAAAATTAAAAGTGAAGTAAATTAAATTAGTGAAAAAAAGTTAGCGGATGCTCTCATAAAATGTAGGACTGTCATCACTGCCATACAGGAAATGGGATGAACAAGAATGCAAAAGGCTTGCATCGTGCGGTATATATACTTCAGCTGTCATGCGGGTAAGGACGAATCCGGATGCGGATTTATGATTAATAAGAGACTTCGCCATCTAGTCTCTGGGTTCATTCCTATGAACGAAAGAATAACCACAATCCGCAATAGAGCAATATTTTATAACATCAGCTTATTTTGTGCTCACGTCTCGACGGCAAAAAAGGACAATGTGGTTAAAGATGCCTGCTACGCTAAGTTCGAAGACGTATATGATAAGTGCCCAGCCCATGTCAGCGATATTGATGGACTGTGGACCAACATCTCCCACTCAATGCGCACTACTGCGGAAACAGTCCTTTGTTTCGAGCGCCCACCCCCAACGAAACCAAGGATACCATGAGGAAGGTCGCACGGCAGATGCAGCGAAAAAGGTCGTTTATAAGAAAACGTTGCAATTCGCCTCTACGCGAGCTTTTGTCGAAAACTAGAGGGAGAAGGGATGAGCGACGCCCTTTCACACAAGAAGAGTGAGTAGGACGAGAAAGTCGAGTTGCACAGATTCTGGAACAACAATTCTATCAAAAGTTTAAGTGTCTAACCGAAGGTTTTAAGCCCGTTGAGCAACTCCTGCAGCTCCGTCAAGGTAGGAATGGACCTCACCGAACCTTTTATACCGTGCGAGGCTTCGGACAAGGCGTTATGGAGAGTGTACTGCGGAAGGCGGGAGAGCATCGTACGCTGGCTACATTGACATCATAGGGCGTACCAAGCGAGATGTTACTGGTGCCTGTAGTGCTATTGAACGGGAGCCTATTAAGATGGGTATGGCAGTAAATGAGGGCAAAACGAAGAATATGTTTGCGACAAGTAGGGATATGCGACGTATTGGATCCCAGATTACAGCCGATTATTATACAATGGATGTGTTTAAATTGGCTCCGTCGTTACCAGTAAAAATCATGTCAATCTGGAGATCAAGGATCAGGATTGCTCTTACCAACAGGTGCTAGTATGGTCTCAATAGGACCACGAAACTCATGCTCTACAAGACGCTCATGCTTCTTTCTGCCACAGGAGCATGGCCACTATTAAGCGGTGATGCAGCAGCTTTGAGAGTATTTGAGAGAAAAGACATACCCAAGATCTTCGGTCCAGTGCTATCTCGAATAGCTGTAAGATTCTCAACGTAATGGACGTTACGCAGCGTATTAACGTTCAGCGGCTGCGCTGGCTCGGCTATATCATTTGAATGGAAGAGGATTCTCCGGCAAGACGGGTATACGATGCGGGGATTTGCGGAAATCGGCGAAGAGGACAACCTTGTGTTGGAAGGGCCCAATCGAGGAAACCCTATCATCGATTGGCCTGACCAACTGGCGAAGGCGCGCCAGAAGCAAAGGCACCTGTAAGGATGTGTTAAAGCAGGCCGTATTCACATATTTTTATCGGTACGAACTCCATGAAAACACGTAACTCTACCGAAATAAAAACAACTTAACATAGCCGAATGCATGCTTATCACTGTATGTAGATAAAATTGTATAATAGGATTAAAATTATTCATATAAAAAAAAAAACAATAACACACAAAAACTCTAAGCATATTAACTACATGACTAAACAGACAACAATTATATAATCTATACATATATATGTATGTATGTAGTAAATAGTAGCAGTTACAATTTTAATAATAATAGATAGCATTTATCATAATAAACTATTTTATAGTGATAATATTAGCACAAGAAATAAAAATGGCGTTCAATAAGATTATAGCACGTTTACAAAATTCCTTTTCGATTTTGTTTAGATTGCTTTAGAAGCTTTAAAACCAACAGCTCCACTGGTTACGTTTTGTTTGGTTATTCAGGTTGAGCTTCTTCTAGATTCATAAAAACGTTGCGCATTTGTTCCAAGTCTGGCGGTGCTGTATCCGGATTACGTATCCATATATTGTAGGCTCTCTTATCGGTCAGCGTTAATGGCTTAAAACACTTGGGATTAAGAGCTTCCTCACCGGAAATTTTCGAATTGTAGCGGGCGTAAAGAAACACACGATATCGCCAATTATCAAATGTCTAAAGAGAATTAAAGAAAAATGTTAAATAATCTGTGTTAAGTTTTCTACTTTGTTTTTTTTTTTTAATTTATATTATTTTTAAAACAAATTCCTATGATTATAATTCTAATATTGTTCCTTCTTCCTTTATTCCTATAATTATAAACGTTACTCTTCATAATATTTTTGAAATTTCAGAAGTGAGATACTATTCAGCTAATATAGCTGGCCAGTGGCTAGTATAGCTGGATAGGTGACTATCTGGCTAGTATAGTTGGCCAGCTGGCCTGTGTAGATAGCATAGCTGCCTACCTGACTACTATAGCTGCCAAGCTGGCTAGTGTAGCCAATATAGCTGGCCAGCTAGTGTACCTAGTAAAGGTGGATAAGTCATTAGCTGGCTATTATAGCTAGCTGGTTAGTATGGCTACCTAGCTAGTGTGGCTAGTGTAGCTAGTGTGGCTACCTAGCTAGTGTGGTTAGCTGGCTAGTGTAGCTAGTGTGGCTAGCTGGCTACCTAGCTAGTGTGGCTAGCTGGCTAGTATAGCTGGCTAGTATAGCTGGCTAGTGCAGCTAGTATGGCTAGTGCAGCTAGTATAGCTGGCTAGGGCAACTAGCATAGCTGGGTAGTGCAGCTAGTATGGCTAACTGGCTAGGCCGCTAGTATACCTGGCTAGTTCAGCTACTATGGCTAGCTGGCTAGTTCAGCTAGTATGGTTGGCTAGTGCAGCTAGTATGGCTGGCTAGTGCAGCTAGTATAGCTGGCTAGCATAGCTAGTATGGCTAGCTGGCTAGCTGGCTAGTGCAGTTAGTATAGCTAGCTGGCTAGCATAGCTAGTATGGCTAGCTGGGCGGCTAGTATAACTGGCTGGGCGGCTAGCATAGCTGGCTGGGCGGCTAGCATAGCTGGCTGGGCGGCTAGTATAGCTGGCTGGGCGGCTAGTATGGCTGGCTGGGCGGCTAGCATAGCTGGCTGGGCGGCTAGTATAGCTGGCTGGGCGGCTAGTATGGCTGGCTGGGCGGCTAGTATGGCTGCCAAGTGCAGCTAGTATAGCTGCCAAGTGCAGCTAGTATAGCTGCCAAGTGCAGCTAGTATAGCTGGCTAGTGAAGCTAGTATAGCTGGCTAGGGCGACTAGTATAGGTGGCTAGGGCGGCTAGTATAGCTGGCTAGTGCAGCTAATATAGCTGGCTAGTGCAGCTAATATAGCGGGCTAGTGCAGCTAATATAGCTGGCTAGTGCAGCTAATATAGCTGGCTAGTGCAGCTAATATAGCGGGCTAGTGCAGCTAATATAGCTGGCTAGTGTAGCTAATATAGCTGGCTAGTGCAGCTAATATAGCTGGCTAGTGCAGCTAATATAGCTGGCTAGTGCAGCTAGTATAGCTGGCTAGTGCAGCTAGTATAGCTGCCTAGGGCAGCTAGTATAGCTGCCTAGGGCATCTAGTATGGCTAGCTGGCTAGCATAACTAGTATAGGTAGCTGGCTAGCATAGCTAGTATAGGTAGCTGGCTAGCATAGTTAGTATAGGTAGCTGGCTAGCATAGTTAGTATAGCTAGTACGGCTAGCTGGCTAGTGCAGCTAGCATAGCTAGTACGGCTAGTGCAGCTAGCATAGGTAGTACGGCTAGCTGGCTAGTGCAGCTAGTATGGCTAGGTGTCTAGTATGAGTGGCTAGTGCAGCTAGTATTGCTAGGCGGCTAGTACGGCTGGCTAGTGCAGCTAGTATGGCTAGCTGGCTAGCATAGCTAGTATGGCTAGGCGGCTAGTATGGCTGGCTAGTGTGGCTAGGTGGCTAGTGCAGCTAGTGTGGCTAGGTGGCTAGTGCAGCTAGTATGGCCGGCTAGTGCAGCTAGTACGGCTAGCTGGCTAGGCGGCTAGTATGGCCGGCTAGTGCAGTTAGTGTGGCTAGGCGGCTAGTATGGCCGGCTAGTGCAGCTAGTATGGCTAGGCGGCTAGTATGGCCGGCTCGTGCAGCTAGTATGGCTAGCTGGCTAGGCGGCTAGTATGGCCGGCTAGTGGAGTTAGTATACCTAGCTGGCTAGGCGACTAGTTGGCTGGCTAGTGCAGCTAGTATAGCTGGCTAGTGCAGCTAGTATGGCGAGCTGCCTAGTGCAGCTAGTATGGCTAGCTGGCTAGCATCGCTAGTTTAGGTAGCTGGCTAGCATAGCTAGTATAGGCAGCTGGCTAGCATAGTAAGTATAGCTAGTGCGGCTAGCATAGTTAGTATAGCTAGTATGGCTAGCATAGCTAGTATGGCTAGCTGGCTAGTGCAGCTAGCACAGCTAGTATGGCTAGCTGGCTAGTGAAGCTAGCACAGCTAGTATGGCTGGCTAGTGCAGCTAGTATGGCTAGCTGGCTAGGCGGCTAGTATGGCTAGCTGGCTAGCATCGCTAGTTTAGGTAGCTGGCTAGCATAGCTAGTATAGGCAGCTGGCTAGCATAGTAAGTATAGCTAGTGCGGCTAGCATAGTTAGTATAGCTAGTATGGCTAGCATAGCTAGTATGGCTGGCACAGCTAGTATGGCTAGCTGGCTAGTGCAGCTAGTATGGCTAGCTGGCTAGTGCAGCTAGTATGGCTAGCTGGCTAGTGCAGCTAGTATGGCTAGCTGGCTAGTGCAGCTAGTATGGCTAGCTGGCTAGTGCAGCTAGTATGGCTAGCTGGCTAGTGCAGCTAGCATAGCTAGTATGGCTAGTGCAGCTAGTATGGCTAGCTGGCTAGCGCAGCTAGTATGTCTGGCTAGTGCAGCTAGTATGGCTGGCTAGTGCAGCTAGTATGGCTGGCTAGTGCAGCTAGTATGGCTGGCTAGTGCAGCTAGTATGGCTGGCTAGTGCAGCTAGTATGGCTAGCTGGTTAGGCGGCTAGTAGGGCCGGCTAGTGCAGCTAGTATGGCTAGGCGACTAGTATAGCTGGCTAGTGCAGCTAGTATGGCTAGGCGGCTAGTATGGCCGGCTAGTGCAGCTAGTATGGCTAGGCGGCTAGTATAGCTGGCTAGTGCAGCTAGTATGGCTAGGCGGCTAGTATAGCTGGCTAGTGCAGCTAGTTTGGCTAGCTGGTTGGACGGCTAGTATGGATAGCTGGTTGGACGGCTAGTATGGATAGCTGGTTGGACGGCTAGTAAGGATAGCTGGCTGGGCGGCTAGTATAGCTGGCTGGGCGGCTAGTATAGCTGGCTGGGCGGCTAGTATAGCTGGCTGGGCGGCTAGTATAGCTGGCTGGGCGGCTAGTATAGCTGGCTGGGCGGCTAGTATAGCTGGCTGGGCGGCTAGTATAGTTGACTGGGCGGCTAGTATAGCTGACTGGGCGGCTAGTATAGCTGACTGGGCGGCTAGTATAGCTGGCTAGTGCAGCTAGTATAGCTGACTGGGCGGCTAGTATAGCTGGCTAGTGCAGCTAGTATAGTTGGCTAGTGCAGCTAGTATAGTTGGCTAGTGCAGCTAGTATAGTTGGCTAGTGCAGCTAGTATAGTTGGCTTGTGCAGCTAGTATAGTTGGCTAGTGCAGCTAGTATAGTTGGCTTGTGCAGCTAGTATAGTTGGCTAGTGCAGCTAGTATAGTTATCTAGTGCAGCTAGTATAGCTAGCTGGGCGGCTAGTATAGCTGGCTAGTGCAGCTAGTACTGCTAGTATGGCTAGCTAGTACAGCAAGTATGGCTAGCTAGTACAGCTAGACGGCTAATATAACTGGCTAGTACAGCTTGTATAGTTGACTAGTATATCTGGCCAGCTGGCTAGTATAGCTGGGCAGATGACTAGCTGGCTTCTATAGCTAGTATAGCTAGCTGGCTAATATAGCTAGTATGGTTAGTACGGCTAGTATGGCTGGTGTAGGTATGGTTAGGTAAGTAGTATTGCTAGCTGGCTAGTACAGCTAGTCTGGTTAGTATGGCTATTACAACTAGTATGGCTTGCTTGCTAGGTGACTAGTATTTTTTTCTCTCCGAGGAGGGGTAAATGTACCTAACCGCACCATAGAGGAAATCGTCAAATCCTCCGTGTGTGAGGCCCTCACCCGCAGAATCCCCCCTCGTGTCGGGGTCTTGTTGTGTCCTTTTGGCCCATGCGTGCTCATATCCGCGTCCGGATTGCGTATCGTAAGTTAAGGAAACATCTAAGTGTCTCCACTATTCCTTTCGTCTAGGTCCCTGTTTCGAATTTCGTTTGACACGTGTGCCAGTATCATCTATGCCGGCGTGACTACGTGTTCTGCAGCCTCAAGATCCCTCTTCTTCAGTCTCAGAATGCGCTCCACGTAATTCGCTAGTGAGGCCCAATTTCCTCTACTCGCAATCATAACCCCGACAATGTTAGCGGCCGTGATCGTTCCAATTGTTGACGTCAGTACAGAGCGATAGCTCTGCCAGCGTGCACTTTCGAAAACAGTGCGCTCTGCATCATCAATTACTTCCCCTTCCTCGTAAAGACAGTAAAGGGAGGCGGTCTTGCCCATTCTGTGCAGATATTTGCTAAAATCTCCGCGACCAGATAGTATCTGTGTAACGTAGGAATTTACCTCTCCAAATTTCCGACCAATCCATAGCCTTATGTCAGGAATAAGTCTCGCCGTCCATCTTCATCGTTGCCATTTGGAAATGGTGTTTTCCCTGAAGTGGCCGGTTATGTGATTTCCAGCCAATTTCGCCTTATAAATGTCCATCCTCTCTGCTGCCAGCAGATCCACAGGGATTATACCTGCTATCACAAGTACGGCTGGGGCGGACACTGCACGATATGCCGACGTGATACGCAACGCAGCCGTTCTCTGTACCGATACAAGTGAGTTTGCCCGCTTTTAACATCTAGCGTTTCGGCCAAAATTTTGCTCCCATAGAGCATAATGCTGTTTCCAACCTCCATCAGGAGTCTCCGCCTCGCCGGTAGCGGGCCTCCAATATTCACCATAAATCTGCTGAGCTGTCCAACGATCTTCTGGGCTTTTTTAGCCGAGTACTGAATCTGATACGAAAATGTTATCCCCAGGTATTTTACAGAGCTCTTGTTCATAATTTCCTCGTTTTTAATACTCATGTCCACCTGCAAGGAGACATGACGACCAGTGATCAGCAGTAATTCCGTTTTATGCATGGTCAGGTCTAGGTCGTGGGAATCCAACCATGTTTTCGTTCTTAGCATGACACGTCTCAGTTTTCCGTGCGTATCCAACCAAAAAAGTTCCCTATGGCATATTCTCTCTCAGAATTCCATCGTAGTTAACGTTCCATAGGTCGGGGCCGAGGATAGATCCTTGTGCCGCTACTGATGTTATATATTTCACCCTTGGTCCCGAGCTTGTGTTATACACCAGCTGTCTGTCAGATAACTACGTATCATGGCCAGGATGTAGTGTGGCACCGAGAAATTGTACTCTAAAGCATTCAATACATCGCTCCATCTAAGACTATTAAACGCGTTTTTAACGTCCAAAGTCGCAAGCAGTAGCACAGGCCTCGAAAACTAATTTCCACGTTGTGTGACCATGACCGCTTCAGTCACCTCTCTCAATGCGCCAATTGTAGACCGACCGGTTCGAAAACCATATTGTCTAGCAGGCAGTCCGCCACTATTCTCAATAGCAACAGTAAGCCGTGGCTTCAAAAGCCTCTCGAACAGCTTTCCTGACGTATCCAGCATGCACAGTGGCCTGTACGCGGGTGGGTCCTCCGGATTGCCCTTTCCCTTGCTTATTAAGACCAGCCGTTGTTTCTTCCATATTTCGGGGGAAATACACTCTCTTAGACACGCGTTGTACATTCCCAGTAGGAGTTCCGGTCTTTGATTGGCAATTTCCCGCATTACCTCAGGTGGGATGCCATCGGGCCCTGGTGCCTTACCGGGTTTTATTTCGACTGCAGCTACTTTCAGTTCCTCTGCGGGAAATGGTAAAAATCGCATTGAGCGTATTCTGTCGTCGTTCGTTCGCTTGTTATGAGTAGGGAATAGTGTATCCACTATATTTCTCATTTCTCGCTTGTCCATAATTTCCATTGGTTTGTCCATTACAATTTTGTATTCAAGTCCGTAAGGGCTTACGTTTACGTCATCGCGTAGTTCCTGGAATGCCTGATTTCTCTTGCGCGTTATAGCCTTCTTCAGAGATTTCTTTGCCTCCCGATACGCCCGCATTTCGTCAGCAGCTGGTACGTCAGGTCTGGCTCTATTGCACCTCCGTCGTAAGGACTCTCGCCTGAGTGCTGCGATATTGTCGTCCCACCAGTACACTGCCTTCTTTCTGATATTCGGGGGTCTCCACAAGGGCATTGCGTTTTTACATTCGCGTCTTATTATCTCCATGGTTTGTTCTACTCTTATTCTCGCATCGTCCGAGAGTTCAACTCTGCTACACAATCTGTCCACTTCTAAGATTAGCCGATTCTCATTCAATTTCCGTGCATCCCATCTTCGACCGTTCGTGGTGTGATTGTCCTCCTCTACTCTATTCCTTGAAGCAAAGGAGTACGATATGTACTGGTGATCACTGCCCGTATATATTTCCAAGACCTTCCAGTCCTCGATTCTGTGATACATGTTCTCCGAGACCATAGTTATATCAGGGATGGTGCCCTTGCAGCCTGGTAGTCTAAAGGTAGCTACGCTCCCCTCATTCGCGAAGATCGAGCTGCCATCTCCACATTCGCCTGCCTCTTGGGTTGGTATTCTGCAAGGTAACTAGTATGGCTGGCTAGTATTTTTTTTTTCACGCCGAGGAGGGGTAAATGTACCTAACCGCACCATAGAGGAAGTCGTCACATCCTCCGTGTGAGGGGCCCTCACCCACTAAATCCCCCCCTCGTCTTATGGACTTGTTGTGCCCACTCCGGAACTACGGTGGTATTACTTCGGAATGGAGTCCCTTTGGCTCTTTGGCCCCTGCATGTTCATATCCGCGTCCGGATTGCGTGTTGAAAGTTGAAGAGACATCTAAGTGTCTCCACTATTCCTTTCCTCCAGATACTTGCTTCGAATTTCGCTTGACACGTGTGCCAGTTTCATCTATTCCGGCGTGCCCACATGTTCTGCAGCCTCAAGGTCCCTCTTCTTCAGTTTTAGAATCCTCTCCACGTAATTCGCCACTGCGGTCCAATTTTCCCTACTCGCGGTCATAACCCCGACAATGTTACCGGGCGTGATCGTCCCAACTATCGACGTCAGTGCAGAGCGATAGCTCTGCCAGCGTGCACACTCGAAAACGGTGTGCTCTGCGTCATCAATTATCTCCCCTTCCTCGTAGACAGTAAGGTGAGGCGGTCTTTCCCATCCTGTACAGATATTTCCTAAAATATCCGTGACCCGATAACATCTGTGTAACGTAGTAATTTATCTCTCCAAATTTCCGACCAATCCATGGCCTTATGTCTGGAATAAGTCTCGCCGTCCATCTTCCTCTATCTTCTTCGTTCCATCGTTGTTGCCATTTTGAAATGGTGTTTTCCCTGAAATGAGCGGTTATGTGGCTTCCAGCCGATTTCGCCATATAGATCTCCATCCGCTCCGCTGCCAGCAGATCCACAGGGATAATACACGCTATCACCACTACGGCTGGGGCGGATACCGTACGATATACCGACGCGATACGCAATGCAGCCGTTCTCTGTACCGCTACCAGTGCGCTTGTCCGCTTCTTAACATTCAGTGTTTCGGCCCAAATTTCGCTCCCATAAAGCATAATGCTGTTTCCAACTTCCATCAGGAGTCTCCGTCTCGCCGGTAGCGGGCCTCCAATGTTCGCCATTAATCTACTGAGCTGTCCAACGATCCTCTGGGCCTTGTTAGCCGAGTACTAGATCTGATGTGAAAATGTTAGTCTGGGATCCAGCATTATTCCCAGGTATTTCACCGAGCTCTTGGTCCTAATTACTCCGTCTCCTATACTCATGTCCACCTGCAAGGGGATATGACGACCAGTGATCAGCAGTAATTCCGTTTTATGCATGGCCAGATCCAGGCCGTGGGCATCCAGCCATGTTTTCGTTCTAAGCATGACACGTCTCAGTTTTCGTTGTGCCTCTTCCGTGTTCCTGGCCGTGATAACAGCTGCAATATCATCTGCGTATCCAACCAATAAAGTTCCCTCTGGCATATCCTCTCTCAGAATTCCATCGTAGTTGACGTTCCATAGGTCGGGGCCGAGTATAGATCCCTGTGCCGCTCCTGATGTTATATGTTTCACCCTTGGGCCCGAGCTTGTGTTACTTTACTAGGCTGTCTAGTGCAGCTGGCCAGCTTTACTAGGCTGTCTAGTGCAGCTGGCCAGCTTTACTAGGCTGGCTAGTGCAGCTGGCCAGCTTTACTAGGCTGGCTAGTGCAGCTGGCCAGCTTTCAGAAATTTTTTAACTAATCCGTTTTCGTTGAAAATCTTTATAGTTTCCTTGATATTAAGACGGTCTTTTGCATTGGTTAAAAAATTTCTGAAATTGAACTGAATTGTAGCCCTGCACAGGCCCACAAAGGTATGCATCCGATTTACAAATTTCACAAATTTCTGAACCAAAGCAAAAGACCGTCTTAAAATCGAGGACAGTTGTCAGACAATTACAAAGATTTTCAACGAAAACGAATTAGTTAAAATCCTGTAGCTATGTGTAGTACAGCTGAATAGATGATTAGCTAGATAGTGTAGCTGGCTAGGTGAATAGAGGTGTAGCTAGTATAGCTCGCTAATGTACATAGCTACTATAGCTGTCTAGCTGACCAACTAGTATACCTGAATAGGTGATTAGCTAGCTAGTATAGCTGGATAGGTGGAGCTGTATAGTTAGTACAGCTGGCTAGGTGATTTGCTGTATAGCTCGCCGGCTGGCTAGTATAGCAAGTATAGGTGGCTAGTATAGCTCATAACTAGTATAGCAAGTATAGCTGGCTAGTGTAACTAGTACAGGAAGTATAGCTGTCCAGCTGGCAAGTATAGTTAGTATAGCTGTCTAATATAGGAAGTAAAGCTGGCTAGCATAGCTGGATAGGTGACTATCTGGCTAGTAAAACTGTCTAGGTGATTTGCTGTATTGCAGATGGCTAGTATGGTATGAGACAAAGATGCTGGGAAGGATCGCTGACTCACAACAGGTCCGGAAGCTGAAGATTTGCGCCCCGTGGGCCGCAAAATCAGTTATGGGGTTGAGGCCATTCCTACCATCGAACGACAGCAGTGAGACAGTTATTAATTTGCACCATTCTAAGGCTTCTAGAGAGAATCCGCTGTCTCTGATTAGCCAGAGTTCATGGATTAGGGTCTAACTTATACATACTTCTTGTTCCACCTGCAAACGGTAAGTTAAGGACCTGTATACTTTTCGGTAAAATAATTAACGTTCTTTTCTTATGACAAATCTGCGATCTCGACCTTACCGTGGCAGTATCAGTAGCTTCCTGATAGCATCCGCCTATCTGGTAGAAGACGATGAGCTGCCACAACCTGCCTTCAAGCACCTGATGCGTTGGGCACACAGGATCAGCCATGAGGTTTTGATAGAATGCGATGCCAACGCTCACCACACCATATTGGAGAGCACAGACAACAACAGAAGAGGTGAGTCCCTTTTCGATTCAGCATTGACTTCTCACGATAGGAACTTTTGCCCTATAGGAATCCCAGGAGGGCGGACTGGAACGGTTTTAGAATGCGTCCAGCATCTTTTTGGGGATCTTAGGAGAGCCCCCATGGCACCGTGGTGGTTATCGGAGGCATTTTAAAAAGGTCAAACGGAGTATAGAGACTCGCCTATATAGTTAGAGAAAGAGAAAGAGATTCCTGGGCTAAATTCTGTGAGGTTATCGCTTTTACTAGCGAGGCTTCGAAAAGTACTTGCAAAGAATCCTGAGGTGCCAGGACTATTAATCGGGCCTAATGGTGGCCACTCAGTTATTAATAGAGGTTGACTTCCTAGGCTGTGTAGATGTGGAAAACACCACACTAGCGGTCAGAAGGTAAGATTGTTTCCATGGAGGTGATATGAACTGGCTACCGGGATTTGATCCTGTTAGACATTTGCTTCTGGAGTTTTCTTAAACCTATAGTGTATAGAAATAAGCTGCAAAACGACGGTGGACCCCAAAGCCAACCTATTCTATTCTATCGGTGAAATTCAGCCTCATTTATATGCCAGAGTTTTGGAAAATTTGATATTTTGGATGCTTTCCATTAAGAGCAAGCGTGCCGGATTATGTTATATTATACAAACAGCGGCAACAATAGGTCTTACAAACGAATAAAAAAATCATTGATATCTCACACATGCTTTGTTTTATTTAAATGCAAAAATAGGAAGCACTTTATGAAAGGCTCGAAAGAAACAGTTAACCTACTCAAACAATACCAAGACAGAATTGACGTTGAGTAGAGTTTTGTTGTGTATTTGACGGGATTGGTAAACAATCGTGTATTATAAGCTATAAGCTCCTGCCCTATAACGAATTATATTAGAAAACTGACGATATCTCTTCACAACAACAAATAAAATGTCGTTGCAAATATTGTATTTATGATCAGTCAGTTTCAATTTCAATATAATATAGTGTCGGGCGCAATAATCATATTCTCTATTAAAATTTCTTGAAGGTCTAAACTCCAATGGGAAAATTTGAAAAATTTAATCTTCTGATTCAATTCAAATGCTTTAGAAAAAATAGGAAAACTTAATTTATTATCTAAACATACTTTTTTATGTTTTCAATACAACCTTTCAAAACTGTAAACATAACCTACAAGACATCTTTTAATGTTTCTAAACTCTTCTTAAACCTGATAAATGATTTTTTCAGTTTGTAGCTGTGCTTTGAAAGCTTTTCAAACTATTAAAATGTCCACAGCCATTCTTTACTTTAAATCTCTCCTGTTATGCAGTTAAAATACACGTTCTATTATGCATTTCAGTTTTAAAGTGAAATTTAAAAAAGTAATTAAAATCGTTTATACTACTCACTTGTTTCCATTCGGCTACGTGTTTAACAGCGCCCTGAGGTACAGAATTCAATATGTCAGCCAATTTAATCCAGTAACGATTTAAAGCTGGATCATTGCGTCGATGTTCGTTTATAAGCGGATGCTGTTCCAAAAAGTTGACGTAAACTTCTTTTTGCTTTTTCGACATGCGTTCTTTACGTTCTTAAATAATGAAAGAAATTGAAATGAAAATTGTAGTCAAAAACAGAAGGAAAATAAAGAAAAATGCTTTGACAACTTACGTCTTAAACTGTTTGAGGAGGATGATTCTTGCATTAGGGCATCTATAGTTGACTGATGGTGTTGTGGTTGCTGTTGATGTTGCTGTTGTTGTAAATGCTGTTGCTGTTGTTGCATAAAATACTCATGCATACGTTCTAAATGCAGTTCTTGTTCTTGCAGTTCCCTTTCCATATACGATGTTTCCTCATCGGTATCGGGATTATTGTGCAAATTCAAGGCAGACGTTGATGAGCTTAACGATAAAGCTGTCGTCGTTGCTGCCTGGGCAGTTTGAGTTTCGTGTAACGATAGCGATTGTTGTTGCTGTAACTGTTCATGCTGCTGCTGGTGCTGCTGTTGCTGTTGTAGATGCAATTGTTGTTGCTGATGCTGTTGTTCCTGTTGCAGCTGTTGCTGTAACTGTTGCTGATGTTGTGCTATTGTTGTGTGTGTTATAGAAGAATTTGACGGTGGCGGTGGTGATGATATATCATCGTAATCTATTTTAGGCTCTATTTCAATTTGTTCGGTTTCAGTTGGATTATTATTGTCCACTGACATTGTTGTACTTGAAGGCGGCAGTGTATTTACATTGGTAATACGTATCTTTAATGGCGGCGGTTCATCATTATTTTGTGAATGTTGTGAGTTGGAAGCACTACTCGGTGTATGTTGTGGATGATACTGTTGGTGTTGGTGAAGAAATTTTTGATTTTGTTGTAGTTGTTGCTGTGTTTGGGATTGCTGTTGTTGTTGTGAATGTAGCAAATGTTGACCATTGCTATTGGCAGTGTCTGTTGCAGCATGATGCTTTGAAGGTTCATGTAAATCTAAGGCTTGCTTCTGGGTAGAACCACATCGGCAGGAAAAACAATTGGATATAAGTGTGTGATAATTGTCTTTGCAGGGATCAAAAACTGAAATTGAAATAAAAGAAAATTTATTAGTAAAAAAAAAAATGTCTCACATGTATGAATAAACAATTAAAAACTGTGTTACCGCACAGCATCTTAAGGAACATGGAATAAAAACAAAAAAATAATTACAATAAATATTTAAATTTTACTGCAATAACTATAAATATACTTAAATATAAAAAAATTAACTGATTTTAGAATTCTTTTCTTCTCTTTTAAAAATAATTTTATTTGAAAATAATTTTCTATACAAGAGATCTCAACTAAAATTTTAAATTGATTCATTCATTCATTCATTAATTGTTTTAAAAATTACAATAGTTAAGTTAAGTACAATTTATCAGTTTTGTATTTTATTTTCTAAATGTATCATTGTATGTACAATTTACAAAATTTAATTTCACTTTTACTAATAAAATTATAATTTGTTTAAAATAAAGGATTCTACTATGTGTCTATGTGTGTTTTTAAAAAATATGACTTTTCTTTTAAATAAAACCAAAAATGATTGTTTTTGTGTTGCAACGTAATAGAACTTCGAGTTCTTTTCACGATTTACACAAAACAAACAATAATTTTCATCTTAATCAGTAATCGTAATCCGGTTGGGATTCATCGAGGCTGGGAAACATTTCCATTTTTTCAAAATCCTGAGGTGCTGTACTTTTATGACTTGTCCACATCGCATAAGCCCGTTGATCGGTGGGTGTTAAGGGTTTATAGTTTTTTGGGTTCTGAGCAGCAGCACCAGCCAACTTCGAATTATAACGAGTGTACATGAAAACACGATAACGCCAAGCATCGAAAGTCTATGAATTTGTAAAAAAAACGGTATTCTATAAGAATTCTTAAATATTTAAAACATAAACTACAAACCTGCTTCCATTCTTCGACGTTTTTAACAGCACCTTGTGGTACACTATTTAACAAATTGGCTAATTTATTCCATAACGGTTCTAACATAACATCGTTGCGTCTTTGGGTAAGCATACATGGATTATCTTCGAAAAATTTCACATACAGTTCTTTTTGGTCTTTAGACATACGTTCGCCACGTCCTTGAATGTGAAAAGAAAGGCAAAAATTAATTAAAGTTTACAATAAAACAATAAAAAAAAAAACATAATAATAATAATAAGAAATGTTACTTCGAAAGCGATTTATCATTGAAGGCGAATATTGTGAAGCTGCGGTAGGCGTTGTATGCTGTTGCATATTCGCTACCGCTGATTGCATTATAGCTGCCGTTTGATTTAGCGCTGGTGCAGGTGGTGGCGAGGTTGGTGACATAGAGGTATTGTTCTGGGCTACCATCATGCTGTGATGTGTGTAATTGGCAACAAAATGTTGTGACAATTGCTGATGCTGGTGATGTAGACTTTGTAGGGATTGTTGGTGTTGCGGCAGCGTTTGCTGTTGTGATGGTGGCGTTTGTTGTTGTGTTTGCGTTAGGTGTTGATGTGTTTGTGGCGGTTGTTGGTGTTGTTGTTGCAGAGACTGTGATTGATGCTGGTCGTGCTGCTGCTGATGCTCCTGTTGTTGTTGCTGCTGCTGCTGCTGCTGTAGCTGATGCTGTTGATGTTGTTGTAATTGCTGCAATACCTCCTGATGTCGCTCATAGCGTAAATCCCTCGATTCCATCATTTCTGTCTCTTCCCGTTCAGCCTTTGGTATTATATCCATGGGCTCCATGGATTGCGTTAAGGATTCTGGTGTATTTTCATTGTACATCTGTGATACTCTTATCTTATGTGCCGTTTCCAAATTACTCGAATGCTCAGAGTGATTTTCAACACCCTCCAAAGGCGAACGTGTGCGACTCATTATTGCTGTCACACTATTATTGGCCGCATATATCTGTTGCATTTGTGTAGCCGTTAAAGGTGAATCCATATTCGTTGTCGATTCATTTGACTTTTGTGGCAGAGGTACTGTGAGTTTTTGTGAACATGATGGTTCGTAGTTAAGTTGCTCCTTAATCATGGGATCATCGTTACCTGCAAGAAAAAGCATTTTAAAATGCTGCGTTTTAATAGACAATATAAACTTCTAGACTTACAAGCAATAATATTAAACGGGATGTAGACGGAGTTAAAGAAAACTTCAAATTGAATTTGATTTCTTTTTGTGTTTTCAAATTTTATTCTCCGATGAATCTTTTTTTCTTCTTTTTTTTATCATATTGTTGCACAATATAAGAATTTTTCAATTGATACAGCCACTAATTCATTAACACTACTATTATAATTTGATTTCTTATAAATTAAAATCAAGTAAATTTTATAATTATTCTTTAACTCACAAAGAAATTTGCAACATTTTTTAGCTTAAGGATCCGCGTATAAAACGTTTACTTTATACTAAATAACCGCGAAAAATGGTTAAAAAAATTTCGAAAATTGTGTTCAAATTTAGTAAAATATTCCTATAAATTTAGGCTATTAACAGGTGCTACACCCTTCGAACCTTCTCACTAGAAACCTTGAACACTAGAAATTTACAATACTCAAAAGATTTTTAATTGAACTTAAGTACAGTAATTGCAAGTACTTAAAGCCACTAGTGAGTTCAGATCTATATTTTCGGATATTAGGTGACATAATTATCTTATCGCCAGATTCTAATTCTCAAAGTCTGAAACTAAAACATAAAACAAGTGTTGGAATGTTAGTTGATATCAGATAACGGTCCACGTTGACAGATCCCAACCACAGGTCCGCCGGGAGCAAAGTTAAGGGCTTGGATGGACAATTGAATAAGAGTACGGTGTTATGAAGCAGAGCAAAAGCTTATAATGCTGGGAATAGTCCTCTCCTGGTAGCAATTGAAGATGCTACATCAGCCAGATCTCAACTGTGCCTCTCACTATACAATATCATTAGCTCATCCACGTTTGTCACATGTTCTAATGATTTATTCTCATCATCATAGAATGTCATATTGGGTTCGAGATAATCCCGATGCTAAGCAAGTGAACTTTGAGTCTATGTATAATGCGCCGTCAATAGACCAGTTACTAACCGCAGATTATTTCTGAATAGATCGATGCATGACTATAATCTGCTCTATCTTTCTATCTTTCTCTCTGTATTTGCCTTTACAAATATCTATTCCTATTATCTCATAAGCGGCGTAGAAAATCCACACCTCGCAAGATCGTCCGCCTGTACATTGCCACGAATTTCCAGATGACCTGGCACCCAACAGATGGTAATCCTATCATTCTATCTAAATAGTTCAGCCTTTGTAGACACAGTCTCACATTATTTGCGATTAAGGCTCACAATGAGCGAGAACTCAGTTGACGGTCTTTGAACTTTCTATTCAAGCTGAATTGAGTACATCAATGCTATTGATTGGAAGATATCAGCGAGTTTCTCCATGGACCCGACACATTATATTCTGGAACCTAAAACTGCCGTTCCTGGACCAATATTCATTCTTGTCTTGTTTGTAGCTTACAGATTACTCTATTCGCTATTTTTATCAAGTCTCGTTGTGAAGCATATTCCGAAAAAATAGAACCTACTGGTTTTGTTTATGTGACAGTTAAGGAGGGTGCTGTCTCGAAGCCTCCTAACGGATTTTGTGTAGGCTTGTCTCTTATTACTCTAATCATAGTCTCCAAAACTCTGGGGCTGTATACTGTATTTAAATCCAACAGAGCAGACAATTGCCCAAAATTGGTCCTACCAACTTGCATGAGCTCAATCCCCAGAATTTCCCTGCAAGCCTTCTGAATATTATTATGACATGAGTGGCCTCTCCTTTAAAACTCTCTACATGAGCCTTCCATGCAAACTGTCAACAATAATATTACCAGATATTTTACCTCCATTTTCCATGGTATCATCTCACTCAAGAGTGGAATAACTGTCTTTTTAGGAAGTTTTTTCTTCTTGTGATATTGCCATTAACTGCACTGACGAGCACTATCGATAATAATTTCAAAAACTCTTCAAATGAGGACGCAATTAGTCTCTTCAAAATTTCCCTTAACGTTTAGTACAATATGGACTGCTGAAGACTTCTTGCACAACCAAGTTATAACCCTAAAGTTAACCTTATGATTGTCTCCTAAAGACATTAGAATTGACCCTGTTGTTACAACTAAAACTGCAACATCATCCTTGGATGAGGAATCTGAACCGTCTAGTTTTTAATCAAAACATACACTTTCTGATAAGATATCCGATCCATTTCGATCCGATCAACACTGTAATTAAAAAAGAAACTAAAGCGCAAACTAAATAGGGAAGACAACTTCCGTTGTGGCAAATACTAAAATTTTAATTAAAAACAAAGAGTAATTTTATAATAATTAGACAAACATATCTTTTTGTTGGATTTGTTTTCTTTTGTAACTTACCCTGTCCAATTTCTATAACGAAATTTGTTAGATCGTGGCGCTGTGCTAAATATTGCAGCAAAAGTTCATCGGGTATATTGAAGCCAATCTTTTTGTTGCGAAACTCAAAATTGTAAATACCGAAAGCAGCACGTACTGTAAAAAAACAAAAACATCACAACGATAAGAGGAAGAACAAAAATAAGAATAGAAAAACAAGAAATAACAAAAATATCAACAAACATCACACGGTACATCAACAGTTTAGTTTGTTTTTAGAGTGGTGAGTGCAAGGCGAATTCATTACGAGGTGGGACTAGTATTACAATAAGTACAACAATACAAAAACAAAAAGGGATTTTTTGTTGTTGAGAAGTAGTAATGTTGTCAAAAACAGCTGACTTAAGAATGACGATGGGAAGAAAAATGTTAAAAATTTTTATAAAAATTTTTAAAGAATGACGATGGGAAGAAAAATGTTGATTAAAGAATGACGATGGGAAGAAAAATGTTAAAAAAATTTATAAAAATTGTTAAAGAATGACGATGGGAAGAAAAACGAAATTGATTATCAAAACAAAATACACAAAAACCAAAAATTTTTTGACATTGTTACTTCCTATCAGCTGGTCTTTCGCTCTCACCTTATAATGAATTCGCCTTGGGTGAGTGCGACCACCTAAATGACAACAATAACCAAAATAATAACAACAATATGACACACAAACAAACATGTATTAACGGCTATTTTGACGTGTGTGTGCAAGATGTGAGCATGTGTGCGTATGTTTTTCTGCGCGCTCTTTACGATAGATTGGTTGACAGACGTAAAAACCATAAACAAGAATAATAAGAGATAAAAAACAATAACAGCACTAAACAAAAAAATACGTATGAACCAAATAAAAGATTCGACACACATAGAAAGAGAGAGAGAGACAGAGAGAAATATCATACAATAATAGATGAATAGTAGAGTAGTATTAGTAGTAGCAGCACAGATATAGAAGTTTAAAAATAAAAAGTTAAAAATAGAAGCAAATACAATAACAGCAACAAGAACAACTATACGTTCAGACAATAATAAACTTTGACAGACCAGAGAAACACACAAAAACAATAAAAACGCGGGCAAAACTGAAAAACATCGCAAAATCAATGTTATCAATATTAAATGTGAAAAAAAACGCTACATTTGGAAAACTATAGCCTATTCGGAGATATCGATTTTATTTCAATATTAAATTAAATGTGTAATTCATACAATTCATATTCATTATTTTCATTTGAAAAGATGATGCAATAACTTGTAACAGCAGTTTGGACAGGATTTCGTACTAAAATAACTTTTCTTCTTCCAAAACCAGGACAGACTGTCAAGAAGTTTTGCTTTCTGCTTTGTTTTAATTTGGTCAGATATCATCTACGATTAGCTATGGACTTATACCATCAATTAGATAATGCTACTTTATCTATTTTTTCGCAACACTATGAACCATTATTAGTAAGCGTCAACTTTACCGATCTTTACCGACTTTAGATCAAGAAAGGATTTTGCGGCTTGAACGGGAGTTTTTTGCAACAGGATGCGGAGAAAGTCCCAGGTATTTCCCATGCGGTAGTTTATACCGACGAAAGATGTTGTCAAATCAATTTCGATACAAAGTACAAAAGACAGGAAATAGCAGTACTAATTGACAGTCAAGTCGTCATTCGCGCACTCAGCTCTTATGAAGTTAAATTGAAAATAGTACGCGACTTTCTGGTTAAGCTGAATCGGCTAGGGAGGTAAAAGTTATCATCTGCCATTGATGGAGACTGAAGTCTTTTTTACAGCGGAGGCAAATGTTTGAAAGATAAAGAGAAGCAAAGACTGTTTTCAAACCGAGTGAGTTTGAGGCAAAAAAACTCTAGCCGGGAAATTAGTATAAGAGGAGAACTGAGACATGCAACAGATTATCAAGAAATAACCTGAACTTGATAATTTTTTTTTGATAGGATACTGTAGTCAAAGTATTCTAATTCGGAATAGCGGTTGGTTTCGAGCCCAACATGTAGATTCTGTGACGATAGGATGAGTTATCAGAACATATTATTAGAACTTCAAATCACTTATATTGCTATCTTATAATAATCGCTATAATATGGATATCACAAAACATATCTGTTTATCCATATCCTATCAGCTGTTCAATATCTTTACACTATTTATGAATATGGATTATTTAACACCAGAAGAATTGGAATAGTAGTTAAAACTAACTACAAGGTGATACAAACGTGGTCACTTTTCTGGTGAAGACTGTGCATTATCTCAATGTACGCACTACCGAAAATATCTATTGTTAGAGAATGTGTAGCATATAATCGACTGTTTCCTAAAATATAAATTTTAAGCTTTGAATATTTCAATTGTCTACCAAAATAATGCGATTTGATTCAGTAGACTTTGTGGAACTATGTCAAAGACCGTCTCTACAAGATATCCCTTGACTTTGGAGCATTACATAGGCAAAATATCGTTTACAAAATAAACTACAGCGATGCTTTTGATCTCTGTAGGCTATGTTCGGACGAGAAGAAAAATTGAATATTTTACGAAACTATATGCAGAAACGTAAGATAATGGGATTTGACATCGGTAGACTTTGTGGACCGTGGACCGTGCCTACTCGATTATCCCTTGACTTTGGAACATTAGACTAGTTATAGGCGAGGTACTCTTAAATGACATCGTTTTACAAAATACAAAGTACATGTAACAAGAAGAAACATTCTATCATATTTTACGAAACTGATCTTGTCTGCAGGAACGTAGGCAGAACTGGCTGGATAGTCGATTGAATATTGAGGGCATTGAATGAATTTAGAGGGTAGTGAAACATTATGCAAACAATATTATAATATGAACTCACAAAAATCTCTCAGTAAAAAAAATAAGACTCAACGTTAAATAGAAAGAGATATGTTGTAAATTTGATAAAAAAAAAATTATATGTAAAAAAGACAATTTCACTTTAGTTTACTTCATAGTTAAGTATTTATTTGCAAATACTTTTTGACTATGATGCTTAGCAAAAAAAAACATTTATTGACAACATTGAAAACGACGAAATTAAAAAGCAAAACAATAAAACTACTGTACAAAACACACACAAACACAACGGCACAAATATGCAGAACAAAAATGAAGACAGTAAAAATTAATAGCGCCGTATACACACTTGAATCGTATTGCCCAAGTCTGTTAAAGAATTTTTCTTTTTTATAATATTATTTTGAGGGGAGGTGGGACTTGATTATCAAATTTTATTGTATGGACAATAGGACAACACAGTACGTACAAATACGATAAGAAAAGGAACTGTTTTGAAACACTTGTAATTAATTAATTAACTAATGGTGTCAATTTTTTAAACCGTTGACTGAGAACACACACTCACCGACATTTTTCAAATCCCAAATGCTTAAATCACGATTCTCCTCTGGCACTCCGATCATTAATAATTTCTTGGTGTCTCGAAATTGAAATGGTAAAATAATGCCCGAACGTAAAACCATTTTTTTCTAGTAGAAATTAAAAACAAACGTTTTTCCCTTTTGTATTTATTTTTTAATTTCACTAATTTTGGTGAAGGGAAAAAAATTTCTATTTTCTAATTTTATTTCTTAATTTTTTTCTAGCAGCAGCAACAACAACAACAATCACACGCACAGACACATTCCACTTGAAATAAAATCATAAAAAAGAATTTTAATTTTTTATTCTATTTTTTTCCAAACAACAACAAACACTTGGCTATATTTATGTACATATGGATTCTTGTTTAATTTAATTTAATTTTGCGTTTTGAATTTCTTTTTTGTTTCATTTAATTAAATTATTTTGGATACTTTTTAATGCGAATTTTTTTGAAATATTTTTTGTACACCTTCATTTAACTTGTTAACTTGTCAAAATGAAAAATTCTTCTAATCTTTCATTTTAATAAATATTTTCTTCTCGTTACGTTTTCTTGTACATTTATTTATTCACAATTGCTCTTTCTTATCTCTCTCTCTCTCTATTCGCGTTCTCTCTCTCTATCTGTCCTCTGTGTTTCTCTGTTACGCTTTGTCTCATTCATATAAAAACTCATTTAACAGTTGCAAATGTGTGCGTAGTATTAATAGAACATTATAAAAGAATAATAAAGAATTATGGAAATAATAGAATAAAAGAAGAGAGAGAAAGCAAAAGTCTAAAATACAAATACGGGAAATAAACAAACAACAAGTTGGGGTATGATTGTAATCAACGACCAACCATATGGTATTCTTGATTTGCTTTTACTACTTGTGTATGGGCACCATTTCATGGTATTTGTTGTTGTTACAAAATTTAATGTTTTTGTTTACGAATACGAGTTAATAAGGGAATTCGAGACAAAAGAATAACAGTACATTTGTGGTGTAGTATTTTGTTTTTGTCGTTCTTTGATGGCCGTTCAGAGGTTTTTTGTTTGTGTAGAAATGATTATTTAATGATAAAATATTTTATTGATGTTATGGAATGTTTTTAGTTTCGTTTTATTTAAATTTTTGTATAGAAGAATTCATTATAAGTAAAAACAAAATAAAAATAAACTATTAAAAACAAATTTAATTCAGTGAAAGAAAACCAGATGATAGGTAGGTAGTCTTCTGATTTTTATGCTTTTTTTTACAAATAACAATTGTTTTGAAATTCTAAATTTCAATTTAGGTAGGTATTCAATATTAATTAGTATTAGTAAAAGGTAAATAATAATAGCAATAAAAAAATTTTAAGAAAACTTCACATAAATTCATAGCCAAAAGTAATAATACTAATCAAAGTTTTCAATATTTTTTAAATATATTTTTTTTTATAAATTTTTAAGAGGAACTAGGTATGTATAACAATTTAAATATTTTGTGCATCTTAAATCAAAAAATATAGGTACATAAAAATAAATATAAATACCTATTAATATTTACATTTCTTTTATTTAATAAATAACTTTAGAATGTACAATGGCTTAACCCGCTGCCTATAAAGGTTTATTCGCTAATATTGTGAATATTATTTTATGTCCGCAAATATAATGTGTTTCCTTTAATTTCTTTAAATTTTTAAACTTTAATTTGTTCATTTCAATTTTGTTGCGAAAGTATACCACGTATTTTTAGTATGATTATAATTTTTGGGTGTAATAAGTAAGGAAATACTTATTGGAAACATAAATAAATCCTTGGAAATTAGATTACTTTTTTAAATTTATTTGTGATTTGAAATAAAATTGTTTTTTGTAAAAAAAGACATTAGGAAAAATTTATAAACAATTGCGGCACAAATAGTTTTAAAAAATACTTTGAAATTGGAAAACTTATCACTATTATTCCATAAATCTCTTTAGTTTCTGCAATTTATAACATTTTTAGATCAGACTCTTTTCTAATCACGTTTACATCGTACGTATTTTAAATATCTTGTTATAATTTTCAACACATTCTATATTTTAAATTTGTGATCACACACTTTCAAAAATATTTTTTATTAAACTTTTATTTACTACACAAATAAATTTGTATAACTTTAAAAGGAATATAAGTTTCAAGAGGAGACTGAAAACGAATTTTTATATTTAATATTCTTATATTATTCTTATTCTTATATTATTATATTCATTAGAAATATACTTATAACATTACTTTTTAATTTTCCGAAGCATTAATTGTAATCGAAACATTAAATAAATTGCATAAAATTTAAATTAATATAATTAATTTTAAATTAATAAACAAGTTTAGTTTGGATTTACAAGAATTGGATAAAGGCAATTAGCCTGAAACGTTATTTTAATATTTCAATAACAGCATCGACTTTTAAATTAGGCATTTGCTTTTTAGAAAATACTTTAGTTTGCTTAATGTGAACCTCCCGCCTCAAGGTTTCATTACATATAACAATTATAGATATTCAGATTATTTACACATTTTCCGGTCCTTTAAGTATGTATACTGTATAACAATAAATAACAATAAAATGTCTTTGGCTTTAAATTGATGTAATGCTTCCTAGTCATTAATAAATATTACATGGATACTGTTGTTAATTATTATTTTATTAATTTATAGAAAGAATTTTTTTAATAATTATTTAGTTTTTATTGTGAATTCTTCTTAGATTTTATATTTAAACAAAATTAATGATTTCTGAAACAAACAAAAAAAAATAAAATAAAAAATATCTATGTTTTTAAAATTAAAATTGTAAATCATATACAACAGTGCGTGAAAATAAAAGGGAAACTATTACGAAAATTAATTTATACAATTCGATTGGTGGATTTTCTCGAAATCTTTCATTTGGCAAAAGATTTAACTTCGGATATTTTTATGGTCATTCAAACAAAACAAAATTAATAAAATTTCTAGGATTTTTAGTCTTACCGATTACAAGAATTTGCCGTAGTCTGTAGTAGGTAGTGCGTTGACTTATTGGGTGTGAGGCCAAGAACCCCAGGTCAGAAACCGCCAACAAAATACAATGTGAACAAATATTTTTTCGATGACTTCACCTCAGCAGATTTCAGGCAAAAAGTCTGAGTAAATAAAATTTATGAAGAGTTTATCAAAGATCGTTCGTCCGGGGTCGATTTAAAACTGTAGGTTCCACCACTCATGTATAAAATTAACACATACAACATAAGTGGTGTGAGCAGCTAAGTCGTAATCCTGACGAAAGGGTTGTAATGACCAATCATGTATGTATGTGATTACAAAAATGTTAACTTTGTGTCAATCTGTTGGACTCTGATATCACATACCGGCGTAACTTTTGAACCTCTGCATCTGGAGCAGAATTTTCTCTCTCAAAAAGCTGCCCAGAAAGCTTTTTTTTGGAAAACTTCTTTAATTCCTAATTAAAAAAACTATCTTTAATTACATAAGTATTCAAACGCTAATAGATAAACCCTATCAATGACAATGGCGAACTGGTAAATTAATATGGAGTTTTGAGATGAATATTACAGAAACAATACAGAGTAATGGTCATACTACATTCCAATAGCGTTATAAAAAAGCACAAAATAAGTATTGTCTTCTAATAATGAATTTGTAAATGAGATTAATAGTAAATGGAAACTTTACTCACCATTTGATTTTTTACTCCTCCTCTCTTCTTCACTGTTGCTGAAATCAAAATAAAACATTAATTTATATTATTTTAAAAGAAAAATTTATATCAGTTACCAAACAATAGACACCAACAATAGCAGACACTTGTAGAATTAAAAAAAAAATTCCTTTAGGGCTTATTTATGTAATTAACCAAAATCTGAAGGAATGTTTCGTTATAAAACAGGATTCAAAAAAATACGATTTATTCCATATTTTATTTCTCCTCTTGATCTGCGTAAATCTCGATACGATTGTTCACTAACGCTCAGCCAAACATCAATGCCGTAGTTTCTTTCACGCTCCCCTAGCACTTCCCAATCTTCAGTGCTTATGGAAGGATTTTGTAGTTTAATCAAAGATAACACAACATCGGTTTTTAAAATCGGCGGCGGTATGAAAACTTTACAAATTTGTCGTACAATATAGGACATGGGAAACACATCGAGTTTGGCGCCAGTCCACAGTCTATCCAAATTAAGTATAAAATTTTTAACAAAATTTAAAGCTTTTTTATTATGGCAACCCACAATTTTAATGCCTCTTTGCCATTTGGCACCATCAAATAGACCAATATCTCTGTCATTGGAACGTAACATTTCACAGTTTAATCGTTCCAGTAAACGCTTTTCTATCATAAGCCATTTTTCAGTTCCTATTCTCCAATCAGGATGACTGCGATCGATTATCACCAATTGCAAATGCGGTGGACTAGATAGACTGTTTAATGGCGTCAGCCACTTCAGTTTTGAATAATCATAATGCTTCTGACGTGGTACTTTTCTTGAACTAGAGGTGTTTGGTTGATGTGTATGAGAATTGTTAGTGTCCGAAGTGTTCTGTGAAGCATTGTTCTCATCTCCACTGGAATTTGCAATATTTTGTTCGGTTTCTTCATCAGTTCTTGAGGTTTCTGTATTTGTTACATTTTCCTGTTTAATTATTTGACTAGGATTCTCTGAATTTTCTGGATTTGCAGCACCGCTGCTTCTTGCCACTTTGTCGTAGATGCCATTCGGGCTGTTAGCCGTGTGTAAAACTAGGTTTGCTCCATTCGCCGCATTTACTAAACGTCCACGTAATTTCCTACGCCTCTTACGTTTGGAGTTTCCAATTTTAATATTCCTTGTGTTTGTACGAGAAGTATTTGTTGTATTGTTTGCTGTTTCTGCTCCTGTAACTTCACATATCTCATTAAAGTTTTGGACATCCGTTGCGTTCCCCCCTAAATCGGTTGGCTCCGACGTTTCCTCTTTTATTAAAATAACTCCATTTTCATTATTTCCATTCTCCAAGTCTTCCGGATCATAACTTATTTCTATAAAATCTTTGCTTTCCTCATCCGTTTCATCGCTAATTTCAATGATTTCAGGGCAAATTTCAATAATTTCCACCACATCATCATCAGACATTTTCTACTGATTGTTTAAGAAGTAAATCATAATTTTTATTTTCAATTATAAATTTTAGTATTTACGGTAATGTGTGCCACTCACCTTTATTTTAAAATAAATAAAAATTATGGCGCAAAGCTTTGATTTCTTTTCAAACTTTTACTTACTTTGCAACAAAACGAAACTTGCTTATTAATTTGATACCGTTAGTGATGAGAATGGAATTGTAAACAATTATCGATACAAGATGAAACTAAACAAATGAAAGTGTTGCCATTGTGCTAAAAATTTAATAATTAATAGTGTAATGATGGGACCGCATTTCTTTAATAACTTTGATAGCATATAACAATTTTCAGAAATGTTAATGGTCTGGAATAAAAATGATCAAACTTCGAATTGAATTCGTAATTCGTAAGGAAAACACATTATTTTTTCCAAGTTTTAGGTGTATTTGATCGGAATATATCTATGGTCTACACGATATCTAAACCCACTCATGATTGTGGTTTTACAACTGAGATACCGGATAGATGATCTTATGATAATGGCATCCCCTCCCGTAGATAGTTATCCATGCATTCACGAATCTATCAAAATTACGCGAAGTGTAAGCTTTTCAGGACAACTGAGTCTTAGATTGTCCCTTGCACCATCCGATTACTGTAGCACAATACAATGTGTACATCCGGTATCATAGAATATGGAATAGTGATATACCCGTATTTACTGACAACCAGGTGGCCTAGAGAATGTATACATCTCCTTTAAGATTGCCCAAGAATATCGGGTGTCCCTAGAGCAGATAGCACGCCATTCGATTGCTACTCTCTCGTGGGTTCCTGGACACGGGAGAACTGAAATTAACTACAAAGCCGATGCGCTTGCAGAAGGCGAATAAAGTTCACATCTTCACTGAGGGATGCCAACCGGAAGTTGAAATTATATGACGGAATAAGGTGCGAGTATTACAACTGCACCTTGTACGACTCAAGTAAACTATGCCCATGGAACTGCTGCAAATTCAACCTAATCTAGTCTACTATTAAGGTGAACTAATTCTAAAATTAGCCTCCAAAGGCAAAAACAGGATCAACTACTAATATGTCTCAGTTTCAGAGGGGTTTGTTGTTGTTATAGTTGGGACAGATCTAATGTTGAGATTTTTCCTCTGATCGAAGCTTGGTGGTATATCTTAGGCCGAATGATACACGGGTCGTTTCGAAACGAAAATCCAATTGCTGTGGAAACTAATGACGAACGAAAATTCGTGTGCCGTGTCGTTTGGCCTTGTTGACATATCAGACATTAATATATAAAATCGGTGATGTCTTCAATTCCAGGAGGATAGGCATATTAGGCATGCAATTCCAGGAGGATAGGCATATCAGGCACTGATATATGAAATCAGTGTTGTCTTCAACCCCAGGAGGATAGGCGTTCAGCTACCGATTTAGATTAAAATTGGTAATTGCACTTTCCTCAGCAATCTGATGTTGAGCTTTTTGTGCATTAACTATTGCTGTGCCGTCCAAAATGTGGGTATAAAGACCTGGATGTCCAAGAGGTAAAGTCGACATCATTCCTTCCAAATGTCCCGGAGGGGTAATTATACGGCGGGATTCAATTGTTTGAACAGCGAGGAAAAAGCGTGCCATTAGGAATTTCCTAGAGAGCATCATATTGCGTGGCTTTGCAGGTAAGACACTGATTTCCTCATCTAAGTGGAACATTCCTTCCAATGTGCCAGTGGTAATTATAATGCAAGATGTGATTGTTTGAACAGCGTGGAAAAAGCGTGCCATTAGGAATTTCCTAGAGAACATCATATTGTGTGTCTTTACTGGTAAGACGCTGGTTTCCTCATCTCAGTTGAAATTATAACACGTAGTTCTTTCGTTAAGCGCTCCACTTAAAAAAAAAACGAATAAACAAAACATAAAATAAAACATTTTAAAAATGTACATAAAAATTTTACATATATTTTATTTACGAAAGTAGTTTATTTATATCATACGAGTTGAGTTTTCTTTTTATTTATTTTTATTATTACAATTGCAAAGTATGTAATTTACGGCTTTTAAATAAATACATACATATATAATATTTATTTATATTATTTTATATTTCAAGAAAATGGTAAAAAAAAGTAATTTATAAATAATTAGAATAATTATACAATAGCATAGTTTTAAAGGCAAAAGAAAATATGCTTTAATTATTATTAAGAAATCTAGTTGCAAGTGCGTGTGATGATTAAAATTTACAATTATAAAAGCGAAATTTAGTTTTAAGCATTTTTAAATTAATTGAAAAGAAACATAAGATTGCCGACAGGTAGAATATTTTCTTCTTCTTTTAAATACTAATAATAAATAGATAACAAAGTAAAGCCAGGCATAAATCGCAACAGTTTTGGAAGAAAAAAACTTTTATTTTGTATTTCTAAAAGAGAAAAAATTAAAAACAATGTTGGAATAAAAACCATACATTTAGCTGCTCTTTAGATTATTTTCGAATATTTTTTAGAATTTTTATACAAAGATTATAAAATGTTTTTATGCCATGCGATAAACAAAACTGAGTTGAACATCCAAAGGAATATTTTTAGATATAAAAAGAATTAAAAATTTTGAGCAAATTTAAATATTTAAAACATAAAAAGAATTAAATTTTATTTAATGCTGGAATTATAAAGTTAAGCTTCATGTAAGATTTCTTTCTACAGATTGTTTATTTTATAAAATCAAAACTGTGTTAATACAATGTAAATAACAACAATTGAATCAAAATCAATCAATTGAAAATCTTTAAAAAATTATAAACAATTTCCTTCCTTTAATGCAAATAAGAAAATTTATTAAAAGAAAAAAGGTCAAGAGAAATTATATTCCCAGTAAAGGTGAAATATTGAAAAAAAAGAAAACATTTTTAACACTATTGCCACCAGCTGCCATTTGTTGTTATTATGAAATATTGTTATTAAAACTTTTATATTTAAGGATTTATTCTCCAGCCGCATTATTGGACATTTTAATAACGCATTTAATTGAATTTAATTTAAATTTTTAATTCTTCAATTCATATTTTTAATTCTTTTTTAAAACCTTCTAAGCGTATTCTAAAGTGATTGTGTGTGTGTATGTTTTATATTTATATATTCGATGGCCCAGTTATAGTTGTGCAAAATTTATCGTCTGTAGCGTCCCAAGTAAGCCTTGCAATTGGGACATGTGTGATGGACATCCATGCAATCATCAATACAACAGGGTATCAGGCAACAACCCAACCAGCAGCTGTAACACAAAAATATTCGAAATTAACATTTTTTTTATAAAAATAGAGAAAAACTATATAGTGTGGTTAAGGAGAAAACCATTATTATTGCAATGAATGACTTTAATATTAGGTATCTATCGTCGTATAACTGTGGTTAGATTAGGTTATGTAGCTTTGGGTAATGTAATCATCATCATCAAACATTCTCTAAGAGATTTCCGTTTGCCTGACTCAGTATCGAAAATTAGTTCGATTTATAGATTTTCTGTCATGAAGGTAAAATCATTCTAAAGGTGGCTGAAACTTTAATATTGTTGATGGTCCGTATCGTATTAGGATAGGATAAAATGTAGTGGCGGTTTTGTTAAACGAAAGTTTACTTGACCATACATAGAGATCCATTCTGGTATCAAATGAAGCACTGCACCAAAGACTAACAAGTTCTGTTCAAACGGTCTTGGCAATCAATATTAGAAATCAAGTTGAAGATCAGCCTGATAGTTTAATGCACTTAATGAACGAACCTTTATCTAATAATGATACTTTCGCTAGACTATCGAGGCAGGTTGAGCCAAATGAAAAAAGTCTGCTTCGAGGCGGTAATTGGCAAATAAAGTAGATTAAGTTCCGATAATTTTGAAGTCAAATTGGGTAAAGATTTGGAAGATGTTGATCTTATCTACTATGAACTACTTTCATACGAGCAAGATCTTAATTGGTACCTATGCTGTCAACCAATGTTGCATCAGTGCTACGTAAACCCATCTATTGTGACTCTGATGAATGGTGCATATGCACCCACCCTATCGGTGTTAAGTTGTTACCAAAACTCTTTGAATATGGTGAATAATTGTGTTGTTCAAAAATCGCTTCAGTAGAAGCTTGTGAAAATAGAATTCCTGAATACTCATTGTCAACAGGAAAAAAGGCAGTGAAACTACATGCGAAGCCTTCTATATAATGGACAAATAATGGATTTCTTTTTACTACCTCTTATAATTAAAAAAAGCACTTTTCAAAATCTTACCCGAGTAAAGCAATAACAAAACCGGACAAGTATGCTATCATGCCTGGTTCCGTACGGGTTGTCGTTTCAATTTCAGCATGACAATGTGGACAGATCATGTGTGTAGCGGCACGACCAATTGGCACCACTGTGGTAACAATGGTGGCATTTGTGACCGTTGCTGCATGTGTAGGTGGAGCGACGGGTGTAAATGGACCAACTGGCTTAACGCCGCCAACAGCTTCCTGATAAGAAGGTGGAGCCGATGGTGGTGGCACATACGTGTATTGAGGTGGTGAAGGTCCTGGTGCTTTACTCATCGTGTGCCTTTTCTTTTTAGCTTGTGCGTATTAGTTTTTCCCTTTAGTTATTGTGTTGTAGTTGTAGTTGCGGTTTTTATTAAGACCTTTAAAAGAAGTGATTGTGCAACGTTATGTTTGATGATTGTAAACGTATTGTTGTGCTTTGTTTGGTTGTTTTGTTGCTCTCTGTAAGGGAATATACCCAGGAAATGCAATATTATATTTCTTCTTCTTCTGCTTTTATTATTATTTTACAGTCTATTCACTTTGTGCCTGTAAATAAAAAAATAGAAAAAAGAGAATGAAAAATAAATGTTAAGAACATAGAAAAAGAAAAGGTTAAATTAATGCAAAGGTGTGTGTGTGTGTTTTTTCTTCTTTGTATTGAAATTGATGTCGACTTTTTAGCTTAAACAATGCAGTGAGTGTAACGTTGTGCGGCGGCTTTGTTGATTGTATAATAAAGATTTATGTATGTATTCCTGTAATATTAAATTGAACTTTAACATTAAAAAGGATATGAAATAAAAATTATTTTCATTTACAATACGGATTTAATTCAAATACAAAAAGAAAAACCGTTATATGAGCAATCAATATTAAAACGAGCAATTTAAACTGCAGGTAGATAGCTGGGAAATTCATGATGCTATTGTTGAGATATTTCCAAGAAATTTAATTTAATTTTTTCTTAAATTTATTTGTTTTTATAAATTCCCCTTAAACTGTGAGTCATTCTGTTGTAATTAAACAATAACAGAGAAAAGTAACTATTCAAGTGGCCTTTTACCAAAGCAAACTTGCATTTTTCATTTGCAATATATCTTCTTTTTTAACATCTTAAATTTGTTTTTTTGTTGTAGTTTTGTTGGTAAGTTTATTTGCAATTACGAAAGTACACATTTAAACTTTCTCTTAAAGAAAAAATAAAAAAAATATGGTAAAAAGGAAACGTAAAAGACAAAACAGCACTTGAAATTTTATAAGAGGGTGTCATTGTCATGCAGATGTCGCATAAACTGATACAAAATCATTTCACGACATACTTAAATACACTGACAACGATTGGGGCATGTAAAAATCATCAATAGTGCTTTAAAGAGGGGAAAAATAAATAAGTAACGCTCTTTCAAAGGCCTTGTTAAGATGATCATTGTTCCAAAGTGCAAAGTAAGTTTCTTCTGGGATGCATTAACGTCCCATAGGTTTCAAAAATGTGTTCCGATGATTCATTGTCATCGTCACAGTAACTATACATTGTGATCTGTGCAACCCTCACTCTGAATAAGTATTGTCTGAGTGTACAGTATGCTGCAAAAAGACCGATTACGAACCTTATTTTACTCTTGGATAAAGAGTAAGTTCTGTCTCTGTTTTCTGGAGCAATATTCGAAATATTATAATGTGGAACTCCGTACTTTTCGTTCGTAGTACAGTGCAACAGAATTGGTCACTTATTTCACTACTATAAAAATGTTTGTACCTCCATGATATCCAAACAAGCCTAAATATATTCCCAGCTAGTCGGCTCAGTGACCGAATGCAATTGGATATGGATTTTGCCCTTGTACATGTTGCCGTGATACATTCTCCACAAACCGCCTGTTTCAGCGAGCTGGGTTAATCCTTTGTACATTCATTTCCAAGTCCTCGGGGGACACTAGCACAGCAAAATTCTGGAAAGCAGAGTTTGCTAACCAGTCGTCTTTGGAATATGTGAAATCCGGGTGTATTCCGAAATCCATTCAACTTGGTTGTCACAAATTATTCGCTTATCCAGACCAATTATTCGTCAGTGCAGCCTTTAGATCTTATTACGGTCTTAGTCAGCATTTTAAAAACCAAGGTCTCTCGACAAATTAAAATCACACACAAAATCACTATGCGCAGGCATAAGTTCTAGTGCGGGCAAATGAAATTGCGCTTTGACTTTTTGTGCGCAAAATTCTTCATAAAATATATGTTTCCGTCTGCGGCGAGTATAGACATCGAATGAATCACGAACTGTAACTGCATGACTTTGCTGCTGACATTGGCTCTAATCACACGAGAACAATTTTTAGTCGCACAATGTTTGATCTTTTCAAATCACTCGGGATGAATATTAGTTTGGAATGAAATGTATACCTATACACAGCTTTGCTTTGTGCATGTATTAGTTTTGTGCTGGTAATGTGGGGTTGTAGCTGGTTGAAACTTTACGCCACCGAAAAACCATTCTCTTCACCTCTCTTGCCTATAATCATTTTACGCCAGCACAATGGTTCTCGTGTGATTAGAGCCATTGATATCATTGAAGGTATTAAACTTTAATACTGTTAAGATACTCCGACGAAAAGATTCTTCGAGTTTATACCCGAGGGAAAACGCAGAGGAGAACGACCGAGACACCAACGAAAAGATCAGATTGGATACAAAATTTCATGTGAAAAATTGGAGGAAGAGTGCATATAATCGAGGCACTTGGCATTATAATTCAGCCTAGAGATCACAAGGTTGTGATATAGCCAGTAAAGGAGAAGAATATCAATTAAAACTGATTAGCCATGCGAAAGTAGACATCGAAATATGAAAAAATACTTCTTTCGGTAACTTTCTCTCATTAGTCTTCTGGCAAAAACTCCGAGAGTAAATGAAATTACGATGAAAAATTTCCCAAATCCGTGATTCGAAGTCGACGTTAACCTATAGGTTCCGCTACTCATGGAAAAAATTAACACACACAACATGAGTGGCATGAGCAGATGGGTTCGAATCCTTACTAAATTGTTTAACGTTCAATTAAGTAAGTAAATAACTTAGCAATACGGAATTTATTATAATTTTGTATGGCAGATAACTAAATTTTTTATTACAGGTTTACACAAAAAGGCCTCTAAAAAGGCCTTTATATACCTGTTTTTAAAGTCTATTGATTTTTTCGTTAATGTAAGTTGTACTATGAATTCACCATGATTTTTTTTACATTATTTCGATACGTTTCCACTTTCCGCTTACATTCCCTATCACTTGTACAGGGAAGGACCTTAATGTCTGTGGCGAAACTAAATGAGTTTTTCTTGTTACTTTTCGCCATAAAAAAATCGTAACAACAATTTACTCTGACATACTTACAACATTGTTGTTGTTACACAATTTACTTGTGTTTTTACTATTCCACTCAGTCTGTTTTCCTCACCTCTACTCATGCATACCAGTCGTTTATGGCATTACAACGACAAAAAAAGTAAAAAATTAAATCCAAACAAAAGTCGAGAGTAGTAACAACAAAATGTACAGAGAGAGAGAGATAGAATGGAAATAGATACAGGACTTGATACTTCCGCTTTGTTTTATTATGACTGTTTTATGTTCAGTATTTTCTGTTTTTTGTTAAAAGTTTACAATTACATTTGTATTGCGAATCTGAGGAAGGTTTTTTCCCACTTCCAACCCACTATTACAGATAAAATTACAATGACTGCCTTTAATGTTAAAAAAAATATTTTTGTCAGAATAATTTTTCTAAATCTAAAACGCCCTAGTCTTATACCCAATATTTCCACCTTAAATTTTATGCGCGGTTTTTAAAGCATGTTTTACTGCTCTTAACTGCAACCACACGAAATGTCAGAGAGAAACATTGAGAAAAGAGTGAGAGATATTTAAACCAATTTAAAATTATTTTGGGTTCATTAGGGTGGTACAAATTATAAGGGAAAACAGCAGGACGTAAAAGGGCGTTGTCCGTTAAATCTTACCCTCTCTCTTAACTATCACTCGGTACTCTAATGGTTAGAGTGTGGGTCGTGGATTTAATTCAAACTAGAGACAACGGTCTCTTACACCCACATAAATTTGTCGTTTATTGAAGACAAAAAAATAATGACATACTCTACTCCCTCCTACGACATATTCTGGTCATTAAAATTAAAAAAACAACCGCAGTCTAAATCTCTTTCTGGAATTTCAACATAATACGCTGCACACGTAGAGGACATTCTCTGAGTTTAGGGCCCAGTTAAAAAAGTACATAAATCTGCTGCGACGAATGGTATCTTGCTTATCCATTAGGCAATATTTTCAGGTACTCGTTCTGTTACAATATTGGTCTAATACGTTGCAAGATGAAAAATGATGAGGCTTGTAAATTTTTCTAAATTTTTCAAAGTATCGTGAAGTTAGGTTTGCTAAAGTGTTCTGAAGTGTTAAGTTTCTAAGGATCACTTTGAAGATCTGTTGACGATCCTTTAGCTTTCATAAGCTGAAAACTGTTCGCAATCTGTTTATAAATTTGATAAGATACTTCCAAGACATTTCATGGGTACTCCCGATGCTGCTTTCGCTAACAATTTTATATCGAGTTTGTTGAGACATCGCAATTTGTTACAAATAAGATATCATAGGGCGATATCAAAATAAATTCAGAAATGTCTTTAACATCCAATTCTAGATTTTGGATTCCAGATATAGCAGCAAAATTTGCCATTAATATTCCATTTATATGGACGCGATTCGTTTTACATTCAAACTAAAACTCAGCCATTCATGTGTTCATTGAGGAAGCTAATGACAATATTCTGGCCAAACGTCAATACCAAATGGAAGGATCCAAAAAAAGTCATCGCTACAGTCAGGCATTACTAGCGACCAGAGATATAGGCATAGAAACTAATATAGGCGTGAAGCTAATATTATTCTCATCGTCTTAAAGAATGCAAGTCATCAAGCAAAAAAATTCAAGTCATCAAACGAAAAAATGCTAATCAAACGAACAAAAAACTGCAAGTTATCGGCAAAAAAATGCAAGTCTTCGGCCAAAAAAGACAGGTCATTGACCAACAAATTGAAAGTCATCGACCAAAATATTCAAGCCATCTACCAAAAAAAAATGTAAGATATGCACTAAAAAATTGCAAGTCATCGTCACAAGAAATGGAAGCCGTCCACAAGAAAAGCAAGTCACCGACAAAAAGATTGCAATACGAAAATTTTGCCCTTTCATATAGAAAACTTTTTGTTACTTATTTGAAGAAAACAATTAGCTTCGTCGCCTATGGTATCATGGAGTCCTTGATGCCAAAGTTATCCAGCCCACTAGGTCCCATAAGCCATTTTCTATCCGATTTAGCCTCATTTATACAGAGCACTTTTTTTGCTCATTTGAAGAAAACAATTAGCTTCGTCTCTGGTTCCAAGTAACGCCCGAACGAAAAGAAACCAGTTTTGGAATCCCTGATACCACGGATATATAGTGATATACCTGTAGCAAGTCTCATTTTTCTAAAATATCGATTATCCTCCCCAGACCATGTCAACATAGTGAATGTTTCTGGCCCGTTTTCTCCAATTTCTAAATTATTTGGTATATACCATTAATTGGGACACCTTAGGCTACAATTTCAATATAGTGGGATATCTGCAGCACTACATACCCTACCATTGTAGGGTATAATTTTTAAAGAATGGAATTAATATATCATTCTCCTATATCGTTTTTTTGGGGTGACCATTGGAAGATGGAAGACCATTACCACTTGATGTATCTTCTGTTAAACACTTAATATTGCTCTGTTAACTTTAACTTTGGCTTTGTTAAATTGTTGGTTTTTGTCTTTGCTAGCCATATTCGAACTTATCTTTACCTTTTTAGAATTAAGTATAGAACTGTAATCGGTAGAACAAAGAAAAAAAATTAATAAAAACCAAATCAGTGCCATCCTAATGTCAACCAAATAAATATACATATATGTGTAGAGTACATACATTCGTAGAAATGTGTACAAATGTTTAAAAGTTTTTCATGCTGTTTTGCTTTTTTGTTTAAAGTGATTGCAATCATTCAACCCAAGAATGTTTTTTATTTTAACAAGTGAATCGAAGTGTGTATATAAACGTGAATGTCTGAATTTACTGTTTACATACATACATTCATAAGCGTGTGTGAATGGCTATGATGTAGTACGAGTACATATTTGCAATACCAACCGAATTTCATATTCATGTAATCTACAGACATTTTTATGTCAATATTTTATTTTCGATACGTCGATCGTTCTATTTGTAAATATTTAAAGGATAGATTTCAACAGCAATACTAATAAAAATTCAAACACAAATACAAAATTTGTATACATATTACGAAAAATAGAAATTTTTTGAAAATGCAAGAAAGCTTTTCAGTTACTTAAAATCTACGAGAAATTAAAGAAATTTCATCTTTTCAGTTTCTGTTTGGGAAATCATTTCTTAAATACTTTATTCTATATACGTCAGTAGGGGGTTTCTATAGAATGTTGTAAAATACGAGAGATAACAGGTATCCTGCACTTTTATACAGTCGTAATACAATTGATAAATAACAAGAATAAACAAATGTGACAGCTGTCAAATTACAGCGTTTCCATATCCACAAAAACATTACATTAAATTAAAAAAAGTGCTTTTAACTGAGACACACGATTTATTACAATATGAGCCTAATCCAATCTAATTCAAATCTGCTTTTTATTTCCAGAATTACATCACTAAAGTATCAAAGATTAGTAGGCCATTTGAATTCTAAATTCCCATTTTTATACGCCAAGTAGTCACCACCGGTATAAAAATAATTTAAAAAAAATTATTGACCTGCTTTCCCTATATAGGGTAATTAAAATTCATTATAACTGAGTATCGTGCAGGATTGCAATATTTACGCTTGCATTTTATTTTATTTGACTCTTTCGTTTCTTTTTTTCGTATGAATATATTACATTTGGCTCGTGCTCTAAAAAAAATTAAAATTTTTTTTAAATAATTTATCACAGTGGGGTAGTGCATGTGTGTCAATTATCCCTATTGAAAAATACATGATGATGTCACTTGACTTGCAACGACAACAAAAAAAAAATATTAAATAATAATGGAAATTCAGTCAAAGGAAGAGAAAAACAAAAATATTTTTATAAAATATGATTCTGATATGAAATCAAATATAGGAGTAACAACAGCACTCTCAATTAATTAAAATCAAATTGAGTTTGTGCACAAGGTTCCATAATAAAAGGAAATGGTGTGCATGCAAAGATTTTAAATACAAATATTTAGTAAAGTAAAGGAATTTTTAAATAGAAGTCCCCGTGGTCTAGTAGGTAGTGTGTTGGCTTATTAGACGAAAAGCCAGGGTTCGAGCCCCAGGCCAGACATCAAAACAAAATACAAAAAGTATTTCTTCGGCGACTTCCTCTCAGCAGATTTCTAGCAAAAACTCTGAGAGTAAATAAAATTGCCATGAAAAGTTTCTCAAAAATCTGTCGTTCGGAATCGACTTTAAACTGTAGGTCCCACCACTCATGTATAAAATTAACACACACAACATAAGTGGTGTGAGAAACTAGGTCGTAATCCTGACTGAAGGGTTGTAATGACCAATTATGTATGTATGTAAGGAATTTTTTAAAATTATTTTAAATTTAAAATGTTTATTTTTTTAAATAAACATTCTTATAGAATTTACAAATGCAATGTTTTAAACAAATTCCAAACAGTTCAATTACTTTTTATCAGTTTAATTTAATTTCCAAAAAGCAAACAAACAAACAATCACCCATCACAGTAATCGAATGAGTCAATAGCCATCACATAAGGCCTTGATTCCATATTACCTCTAAGAGAGCAGAGCATATTGCTTGCTTTGCTAGGGGAAAACTGTTTGATTTTCCTTGTGAAATCTAAACAAAATCTACATACGAATAGATACACACATATGTACATACATAATCATCACAGACAGACATTTTTATCTATTCAATTGGTTTGGACTACGACAACGATTTTGCATGATTCATCATGCGAATGCTGTGCTATTGGATGTATTCATTGGTGATACTTGTTCACAGCATCCATTAAATGGACATTCGAGGTAGAAAATAAATTGATTCATAACAGTTGTGCTCATAATTATTGGCAAACGACTTTCTTTTTGGTACCTTTTTTAAAGCAAAAGTACCATTTTGTTAGAAAAAACATGTTAAAGATGGACTAGGTTAGGGGACGTGTATTTATTTATTATTTTTTATTATTATATTTCTACTGACCCTTTATAGTCGTCCTAATAGATGGAAAGAAATAAGAACAAAGAGAAAAATAGAAGCTTAATCTCATTACAAATTGCAAGAGAGTCCTAATGTCGGCTCTCGACAGAGAATCTAAACCATCACACAAACCTCTACCCAGGGTCATTGATCTTTTCCTATTAGGCACTTGATATCGCCGTAGTCTAATAGGAAGTATGTTGGCTTATTAGTCGTGAGGCCACGGTTCAAACCCCTGGCTCAGACATCTCGTTCGGAGTTAATTTTAAACTGCAGGTTCCGCCACTCATGTAGAAAATTAACACACATAACATAAGTGGTGTGAGAAGTTAGGTCGTAAACCTGACAAAATGGCTGTAGTTGTCAATTATATGTATGTATTTGGGGCTGGACAGTTACCGAGCAGGCCTTCAATAGTCTTCAATATACTCTGCAATAGATCAACTGGGATCTGTTTCAGATCCGTGTCAGCGGTTTAACCTCACAGTGCCCCGTTAGAAACCCAAGAAACAAACCTGTTCTAACATTACCTATTGAATATCATAGATTTCTAGACACATAACAACCCGGTCCATTCTCCCAACACTTCTGCTTCTTCTCTCTGACCCATCTTGCAATAGAAGAAGTTGGGAGATTAGAGAGTTAGGAGTAACTATTAAAAGGATGTTCTAACTATATTCAAATTTAGTTGAGTCTTCCTTTAGATATACAGGCTCACTATAGCTTAAAAGCAATATACAATTGTTGACTTTACTTAGTTCAATAATTGAGCTTTGTTTTGAAAAGAAAGTACTTTTGTGAAACGATTACACAAATCCATCTCTGATTTATTTGTTTAATTTGCTTTTGCACAACTTTAGCATAAAAATACGAAAATAAAAAGTTTTTTAATTTTTTTCAGATTTTTTTTAAATTCTATTTTTATGTGGTGGTCGAAAAACGCGTCAATAACATGTTTTTTATTCGCTTTAACCGTTTGTGAATTTTATTTACAATAAATATTGTTGTTGTTTTTTTTATTGTTTGTTTTCATTTCGGCCAAGTTAAATTGAAATTGAAATTTGTTTTGCATGAGTGTATCTCACAGAGTCTACTTGTTCATTTTAAAAATTGAGTTTCAATAAGAGAAAACTTTTAAAATTCTCCCTAAATATTAATGGAAATACTGACTAGAAACACGTTAAATATTATAGCTCGTGTGCTAATTAATTTGAATTGTTTAAAAATTAAACTCATTGTTGTTATTTCATTGGAGAGAAAATCGTAAATATTTACAAAAAGAATATTTCAATTTTGATAGATAAGAGAGGGAATTGTTTTTTTTTTGTGAAATATTTTATTATTTGAGCTAAGCAAATGTGAAAACATCCAACTCCACAATATTTTTACAACAACAAAACATGAGCATTTTTCTTAAAATGTCAACAATTATTATATTTTCATGAAATAGATAAGTTTTGTCGTGATCATTGGGCATTTGGCCCGTTGTGTTACCCAGTGCCTCCTTTTCATGGTCCGTTAGTAGTGGGTTCGACCACCCCGAGCTCCGTATGAAACCAGTGGCACGTTCGCCACTATACCCTAATCTCCAAACTTTCTGTCACCCAAAAACCGATGACGTCTGTCCTAAAAAACGGGGCACTCGCATAAAAGCTTCCTGTTAGAATGCCAACAGTGTTCTTGTGAAAGTCAAGTAGTTCTCTGGAGAAGAGAGCCCATCATGCTCTTAATAAAAAAATAAGATCACTTAGATACTGGAAGACGCGACATTATCATGTGTGTGCAGATAAATTCGAATTTAACCAGCAAAGACAAAAACCAAAAATTTTAACAGATGTAATGTTGAAGTTAACAGAGCAGTGTTAAATGTTTAACAGAAAATACAAAAACTGGTGATGGTAGAAATCATCCAAACATACGATATCGCAGAATGGAATCTATGCCCCATACGTTCCTGAGTGGAAAATACTTTTCAAAATTAAAAAACTTAGAAAAAATGTATTTCTTTTAACAGTGCCTGGGTTATGATGATCGATATTGTGGAAAAATAGGACTTGCAGCAGGTATTCCAGTAGGCAAAATGCAAATCATCAACCCAAAAAAGACAAGTCAACGTCCAAAAAAATGCAAGTCATCTGCCAAAATAATGTAAGTCATCGACTCAAAAAATGCAAGTCATCAATCAAAAAATGGCAGTCATTAACCAAAAAACATGCAAGTCACCTACCACAGAAATGCGAAAAATACGAAATTTTGTTGGATATATATATATATATATATATAAATGGATATTAACTCAATGAGAATTATTATAAGTTTTAAGTTCATTCACAAAACACATATAAAAAAGTTAGTTTCGTTACCTATATCTTCGGTCCCAAGTAAAGCTCGACCCTAAAGAAAACTGTTTTGAAATCCTTGATACCAAGTCTATCCAGCCGAGACCCTGTTAAGGAGAATGAATTTTTCAAGCCCGATTTCTTAAGTTCCAAACTTATTTAGGATAAACCAATAATTAGGTTTTATTAGGAACACCTAAGACTAAGTATAGTACAGTATATAGTGAGATAGCTGTAGCAAGTCCAATTTTTCCACAATATCGATCATCCTGCCCAGACATTATTAGCACAAATAATTTTTTTTGTCTAAGCTTTTTTTATTTTGAAAAGAATTTCCGAATTCCCAGATAAGCTGTTCCACTCAGGAACTTGTGGGGCATAATTTTTAAGGAATGGAGTAGAGATTTCATTCTCCGATATCGTATATTTGGGTGATTTCTTCCATGACAATTTTTTGTATCTTCTGTTCATCATTTAACGCTACTCTGTTACCTTTAACATTAGCTCTGTTCAAATGTTTGGTTTTTGTCTTTGCTAGTTAAATTCGAATTTAGTTGAGGTTAATTGGGTCTGATCACGTTTTCAAACATATTTGAGGAAATAGTTTTACATTTAAATGTTTTTATTTTTAATTATTAAATTATACAAAATATAGCCAGTATATCTGTTGGACGACTTAATTCATTCAATGTATGCAAATTTAAATAATTTTTATTTTTTATACGTAAAATATTTATTTATTCATGCCTTCTAAGATTAAAATTTCTATAATTTATGAATGCATCACTATTTGTTTAAATTAAATGATTTTTTTTTAATAAACCTAGCTTTGTTTTTTTTGTAATAAATCTATCAGCAGAATCTTAATTTAATAATTGAATTATAAAAAATGTTTTTTTTGTTTGTTTTTTTTTAACTAAAATTCCCATTAAAATGATAAGAAAATACTAAGAAATTTACGATTAATTTGTTGATTTTGTACCCTACACTCTACCAATGGTTGCCAAAATAAGCATTATGTGTTTCGACTGTTGTTGTGAAATGACAGACTAAAAATGCTTTCGAGTTAAACAAGGCAGGCCAATTATGAATCTAAAAAATATGCACCGATGACATTGCCAGCCCAAAATCTACACCAAACAGTAACTATTTCGGCATGCATTCCACGCCAATTTGTTTGTTCACGAAACCGTTCATTCAGAAATGGCCTCATAATTATTTATCCACAGTCAGATATCCCAAGGGACTACGAATCAGAGTTGCCATTTGTCATAGGTAACCAATGAGTGTCCTTATACCATTGTAGCGAATTCTGTAAGTAACACGTGCATTTTTCTTCTTATTTATTAATGGCAAATAAAGTGTATTCGCTGGCATTTAAAATTTAAATAATTTTCTTCTTTTTTTTGTTTTACTAAAAAATAAAATAAAAAATATCGGAGTGACAGGCATTTTCATAATAAATGTTGTTTAAATGCAATTCGGTAAACACTTGCTGAACACGATTTATTTACTCGATATTAAAACTTTTGACAGAGCAGTACTTAAATGACATCAAATTGACATTGGAAGGTTTATTGCCGTAAGTATTACATGCCACTTAATCTTAAGGGGGCACATTTTCTCCATTATATCTTTTAACTTATTCCAAAATTGAATCAAATAAAAATCAAAAGAAACATTTTTTAAATCTCAATATTTTACACAAATAAGGATCACATTGTGTTCAAGCTTAAGTTTTTTGGTTTGCCAACAGATTGGCAACATTTCAGTACAAAGAAAATACGTCAGTAAGTTGTAGTGCACTGAGAAGAGTGTCTAATTAATTAGGCAGAATCAGTAGCGGTATATCAGCACCGTCTGCATTTGGTAAATATACCACCGCCCACCCTGTCACTTATCTTAGAGCCATCAGTATAAACCTCAAGAGTTCCATTGGGAACTTCCAGATCTTTAGTCCAGACTTCGCTAGTTGGAATTCTAAAATCGTATATTCTATTCAGAAAGCTGTAAGAAATCATATAATCGACCAGAATGTGGTATATCTTATTAGGATAGCAGTACGTCCATAGTCCAGATTGGGACAGGATTTGACTGCATGCAACTCAGCCCCCTGCCTTAATAGGAGATTAGTGAGGAGGACCCAACTGAGTATAACAAATAATGCCTTGGTCGAAGTGGAACAGAGCGCACTGGTGATCAGAACAGCTAACTGCCTGCGTACTCTGGCTATCAGTGGGCAGACATACATACCATGACCCAAAAGAACCAGTATGTGATGGTTGGTCTGAGACCACAGAACTTGCCTAATGTCTAAGAGATTCTTTGCAGTATAACAAACACAAATGCGCCTCATGTGAAAGAGTATCAAACGGATTGTTCGACAATTATTCTGAGGCTATTCGCCTGTTCAAGAGAGGATCTCTCAGCGAGAAATTATACTATTTCCTGTCGAACCACATCACATTGTGATTCGAAAGCCTTTACTTTAATTAGATTATTTTGGCCCCTGGTGAGTCTACTCTTTTTCGGCATTTTGACAATGATAATAGCTTATTTGAGGACAGCGGACATGTACCCCAAATTTGAGAATTCTTAGATAATTGGGAATGGTAACTGGGAGCTGATGTTAAATTGAAATATTAACGTTTCCAGGGTCTTAACACATTTAACTGGCGTTAAAATCTTCCCAAAAGTCTTGAGTTTAGAGTCTAAAGAGTCTTTAGACAGAAGGGGTAGATGTCATCCCTTACAATAGAAAAGCAGGCTAGAGGATCAGATGACAAAACAGCAGTGAACAATTCGTTATAAAAGACATACAAAAGTTCATTCTATGGTGTTGGGAAACTCTCATCCAGCCTTCTAAGTGGTTTGCTTATGGATAACGCTTTGATGTCCTCATCTTAGACCTCTACTACGATAATATAGTAGTTCAATCAAAATACACAGACGTTTTCAATTAAAAGCCTATACATACTTTGTAAGAAAATTTTTTTAATTTAAAACTTTTTTACTTCCAGTACTGCCACTAGATCTACACCTATTAATGAACGTTAGTATTTTAATAGTTTTTGTTAAACTGTCTGCCTATGTGCCCTTCATGGCAAAAAACAATTTAAACAACAATTTAAAAAACAGTTTCTTTCATAAATATTTAATTAAAAATATTTAATATTTTAATATTTATTCAGTCGGCTGTCATGAGCACAACAAGCACAAAATGTAAAACATATTTTTAAAAGCCACCGCAATTCAATTTCTGATGAGTATTTAAAAATCTTTTAATCTTTTAGAATAATATTACGCGAACGCCTATTTTATTTTCTATTATTTTGTTCGTCTGTTTTTTTAAGGGGGGCAAAAGACCTTGTGTAATAGCGTCTGTATAGCATAATGTGCGGATTTTCATCGTAGTGAAACAGAAAAGTAAAAATTAAATTAAATTTTATTAATTTTTTCTTTATTAATGATGTCATTTCGTTGCTACATTCAAGATGATAACAGAATTTAATTTTTTTTTTTGTTTTTCATTTAATAAATTCGAATTTGAAATTTATTAGAGAAGAGAACAACGTTTCGAATGTCATATTGTTTTTACATCAGATAATTGAAATTGGCATCACCAACAACTAATTTGAGTGACAAGTTTCAAATACACTCAAGTCTATTGCATTGTTGATGAGTCTTGTTAAAAAAATTACATAAAAAAAAGGTTTTAAAATTACAAATATTGTGACATATATCCATTTACATATGTGTACAGTGTTAAAAGAATTTGTATGATGAAATTATGTCATACTGTGAACTTTAGAATACGATTTACAATTGAGTATAAATCAGGAATCTTGTCATATATTTTTTTTGATTTTTGTTCAGATTTTAAGAGTTAGATTTGAGTTAGTAATCTACTCTGAGCGCAATGAATTTCTATTACTACATGTTCCTATCTGAGGTAGGAAAATACACTATATCCTATCTGACTTGTGATATATTCTAATATTCGACTTTCATATAAGCTGCCTGACCGCAGCAGTGTAGTTCTGGGAATGTGTGTGAAGATAAATATCAATGTAACTAGCAAAGACAACAACCAAAAATTTTAACAGAGCCCATGTTAAAGCTAACATAGCAATATTAAATGTTTAACAGAAGATACAAAAACTGGTCATGGAAAAAGTCACCCAAATATATAATATCGGCGAATGGAAAAAAAATTAAAAATTATAACTCAGACGTTCCTGAGTGCAACAGCTTCTCTACCAATTTGCAAATTGTTTTTAAAATTGAAAAACTTAGGCAAACAAATTAATCTTGTTCTCACAAGGCCTGGGAAGGATAATTGATATTGTGGAAAAATGGGTCGGGTAGGTAGTGTGTTGGCTTATCAGACGAAAGTTAGGGAGATAAAAAAGCTCTCAGATTTCAAGATACCAGCAAGTGGAATACACAAGAATATAATTTATTTGACACATTCTCTAAAGCAACATTTAAAACCAAATTGGATTTGAAAATTTATAATTAAACTGTGTGAAGCCATATAAATTTGGTACATTGCATAATAATAATAAAACCATATTGAAAACAACAAACAAAACAAATTAATAAATTAAGCCACAAGTTAAAAATACATAAACAATAAAACAATAATAAAAACATAATAACCATCAACAATTTTTGGTCAACGTATTCTTAACGCCTTGATTCTAAATAAGTTTGTTTACAGAGAAAGTTTTTTTTCTTTTTTTGGCAACTATATTTAGCATGCAAGTATTAATTGGCCTGGTTCATGTGCATAAAACAGTGTTTTTGAATTGAATTAATAAGTGCCATTGTTTTGTATTGTACTTATAAAACATACATACATATATACACATGACCGGCTAATACTTGAAAAGCCATTAATGTTCGCATTACTATGCATACTTACAGACGTTATTAGTCCATTAAATATGAATCAATTGCTTTCATAAAATTATTTAAAGAAAGAAAAAACCAACACAACGACCACCACACAATGCATTTTGCAGGGTCTACAGTAAAGGCTGCTTAACACGCATTATTTTACAGCTTTCATTCCGCAATTTTCTGGGTTCCACTGTAGTTTATTTGACTGCCTTTTATGAAGACAATCACTAAACTTGTTATACACACGTCGCATTTAGAATTCCTTTTAATTTTTTGTTTATTTTTTTAATTAAAAAAAAAAAACAGAATTCTGGTTCATTAAAATAATGAAAATAACCCGAACTCGATTTTAATTTTAGAATTTACAAACTGAATCAAACTGCTTATGAATTTTGTCAATTTGTGTTTAATTTATTCAAATTTTGATTTCAGAGTTGTTTTTTCAAGTCATCATAATAATAATAACAATAATTTCAGAGGATATATAACGTTTGTGCTGATAGTTGAAACACCTCAAAACAATTCTAATTCCTAATCCTAATTCCATAACTATCAAGTGGCACACAATATGGCTATATTGTGCAAAAAGTACCAGCTGCTATTATGAAGATAATTTTGTTTATACTTAGGAAATGTCTCTTTTAAGGCAGACCATTATTCAGAAACAGTTTGTAAACTGGAGTAAAAGGAGACAATGTCTGTAATAATTTGACCAAATTTAAAGCGTGGAAGTCAAATTACGATTTAAAACTTTAACTTCCATCCCTGAATCTCCCTGGAAGCCCATGGTAAATTTTCTCCTTTATCCTACGTTTTTCAAACAGATGGCAATGACAAATCTGGAAGGATGGTTATGTGTGTATAGTGAATGTTATGTTAACAAAGACTGTTAAGTTAACATAATTGAAAAAGTTGGAAAACTGAAGAAAGAAAATCCGAAATAATCACGAAAATAGAGACAAATTGAAAAAAAAAAAAATTAAAGGAAGACGAAGCTAAATTTAAACTAAAAAATTAAATAAATAAAATAAAATAGCAATTTCTTATTGGAGATAATAGAGTTAGAAAATATAAGTATTTTTTACTAAACATACTTTCCATTAATAGGACAAAATTAGATAAAATTTTAAAAGGTGCGGTTTTTGGACCTCGTGGGCTGGGTAGCTATTTGATCAAGGATTCCAAAACAGTTTTCGTTACGGTCAATTAACTTTAGAGACGGAGATATAGCCGACGAAGCTAATTGTTATTTTCAAATGAGCGAAAAAAGTGCTCTGTAAAAATGGGGCTAAATCGGATAAAAATAGACTTGTAAGTGAAATGGACCTAGTGGGCCATGGTATCATAATACATAATTTTGTCATTACAACCCTTCAGTTCAGAATTTTATACATGAGTGGCGGGACCTGCACTTTAAAGTCGACTGCGAACGACAGATTTTTGACAAAGTTTTCATGGCAATTTTGTTTTTACTCTCAATATTTTTGCCAGAAATCTGCTGAGAGGAAGTCGCCGAAAAATTATTTTTTCATATTTTCGTTTTGATGTCTGACGTGGGGTTTGAACCGCAGCCTTACGTCTAATAAGCCAACACACTACCTATAAGACTACGGCGACTATGGGCCATGGTATCATGGATGTCAAAACAGGTTGCCTTACGATCGGACGTTACTTGGAACCAGAGATATACATAGGTGACGAAGCTAATTGTTTTCTTGAAATGAGCAACAAAAAGTTTTCCATATAAATCAGCAAAATTGTTACATTGCAGGCTTTTTTGTTCATGACCAGATCATTTTCGACGGCTTCCAGTTGTTGTATCGATGGCTTGCATATTTTCGGTCCAAGACTTGCATTTTTTTTGGTAATGTCTTGAATTTTTTTGGTCGCTGATTTGCATTTTTTGGTTGATAATTTTCATATTTTTGGTTGATAACTTGCAGTTTTTCGTCGATAACTTGCGTTTTTTGATTGTTAGCTTGCTTTTTTTAGCCGATAACTTGAAACTCTGCTCACATTTCCTTGTTTCTGTATTTTAAGGAACTCAGGAGGAGAAGGATATTTTGTATAATTGAGGGCCTAAAAGCCTCATTGCTGAGAGAGATTAAAACTATAGTAAAAATTGTGAACAGAAATTCTTCCAGGAGGGAAAAAAACCATTGGAAATTAATGGAAATTAATCCCGAAAATCGAAACAAAAAAACTGATGAACAAAAATATTATTTAAAATTATATTACGTTAATAAAAATCTCATATGACAGTGTTAGCTAATAATAGCAAAATCAATGTATTAAATAATTGCATTTATTAAGGAATTATTCAATTATCATAACCGCTCAAATTAACTCACAAAACGATACAGTTCTCCTTTGTAATTTGCAGACTTTAGTCGTATTGTACACGTAAGAGTACAATTTCATTCAGTCAGTCAGTGCTATTGTCGGTATTACAATACCTTACGAAATATACAATTACAATAACACAACAAACACAAAGTTATTTATAAATAAAAGCAAGTATATATAGTACATATGTATGTACATACTATTTATTTATTTAATACACATAGACAATGTTTAAATAAGTTAAGTAAGTAAGTAACAGCATTAAGTATGTATTGCTTGCTATGCATACTTTAAGACTCATTGTTGTTGAGAAGTTAAGTTTCAAAATACTCGTTCGCTTGTTATTTACATTCCTTTGGCAAGTCTCGTTATTTGTGTATTCCTTAATGGAATGAAAGTTATTTGAACTTAAATTGATTCAAGTAGCTGGTATGATAAAGTCAAATTTCATCTCATTAAGAATTTATTAAGAAGCAAGCTCTTCTCTCTTACTATGCGTAGAGTCTTTAGAGACGCATAGACACAGTGACTTGATGATGTTGGTTGAGCAAAGTGGTGTTTAATTGTTTGACGGCACCCATTCGTGTAATCAATTCTTTGTGTAAAGCAAATGGGATAGTTTCCCTATGTAATGTAACGTCAGTTAAATTGTTTAATGGAGTCATTAACTAAAAAAAAATTTGTTGTTTTTGTTGTAAATGTGAATGATTTTTTGTTTGGGTTTTAAATTAAAAAATTCCGATAATTAAAGTTATTTTTTAGCATGATTATAGAATTTAGTGGGGGTTTTTGTTAAAGATTGATGAATATTTTCTCACATTAAGAAATTCCAAAGTAATTGTAAATGGCAAGAATTGTTGTAGACTGTCAAGATATTCTGTTGAGTACTCTACACCACAATCTGTTTTGCGGATATGACCACACTTACAAACTACAAAATGAGCGAGCAAATGACGAATCACTGGTGCCCTAAGCATATAAGTATTTGGGTGTATGTATGTATTAATGAAAGTGAAATCGCTGTAGTCTAGTCAATAATGTGCTGGCTTATTAAACCCGAAACTGTGGTGCAAACCTCAGCTCAGACATCTCGAACAAAATGGAAATATGTTTTTTCGGTAGTCGTCTAGCAATAACTCTGAGAGTAAAGAAAATTCACCATGAAAAGTTTCTCAAAAATCTGTAGTTCGACGACTTTAAACTGTAAGTCCCGTCACTAATGAATAAAATTAGCACACCCATCTTGGGCGGTGTGAGAAAATAGGTCGTAATCCTGATTAAAGGATTGTAATGACCAAATAAGTAAGTAAGGACAATATAAGTGTGATCCAAAACTAAGGAAATCTCGCAAAGAAGTTGGTTTACTATCACAAAGGGAAGTGGGATCAATACAATTACCGCTCAATAAAATACTTGGCTAGAGATAACATACAAACTATGGTACCGTTTAACCAAACCAAAGCCTCCAGTTAAGAGAAGGGATAGTTCTGTACAAAAGCTCATCATATATTAGAAAACCAACTGATTGATGTACCTTCAATATTTAGAACTAATGGAAACTCCTTTGCTTGCTTCCAACCATGAACTGAAGGAGTACACCGCATACAGTTAATTCGTTTGAACGTGATTTAATACCAAAAGAGACTATCTCAATCAGATGTTGAGTACTGAGTATAGGAGCAAGTTTTGAACATTTATCTGTAAATAAATCTTTAAAACCCACGCGGCCATAGCGAAGGTTACCGAACTACCCATGCCGTTAAAGTAATAAATCACGATATTCCTCAAGAAGCTACTATGTCCTGTACAGACTTTTTTCCCCCATTTTGATCATAATGTAATCAAAATTCAATTCCGATTATTGGCATATACTTCCAATACCTAATCATTATGACTGTTCATATGGAGGTACTCTGTTAATTGAAATGTTTTCACCAGTATGAGTTCATGTGTAATTGTGGTCAACAGAATATTAAAAATATGGCGGGAAAAGGGTAGAACGGAAAATGTTAATTTATTACTTTGCGGTGGAAATAATATATATGTACGTACACGGGTGTTATATATTTTATGAAAATGAATGGAAAATTCTTGTATATTAAATTGAAAAATTAATTATTATTACGCATCATATTACAAAAAAGTATTTAAACAAGGGAACATAACAAAACCAAATATTATAATAAAAGAGAAAAAAGCCTAATCATTATTGTTACGAATAATTAAATGTTTTATACACAAAAACAATTATGGAATGCATAACTACAGTGGCGAGCAGATATAATGGAATATATATTAAATATATTTACATTTAAATAATTATACTTCTTTTAGTGGTCTTCTGACTGATCTAAACTCTGAACATCTGTCAAAATTTCGCGTGTCTAAATTAGGCAAAGAATGATAGCTGAAATTTGATTACAAAACAGTTTTTCATTTTTTACCAAAATAAAGCCGCCAGTTAAGTCTTGGAACCATAAAAAAATTGACGAACGTTAATTTTCAAATGCTGCAATGTTAGGGAATTATCCATATTCTACAAACATAAATCCAATCAAGTCAAATCACATAGTCTGGGTACTACCTGGCAGTGCCAAAAAACAGTAGACATTTCTCATGCAATAAAGTTAAAATCGGGCATGATGCCCTACTTCCGACTTCCTACTTAGTGTTTCCAAACTGATCACAGTATATCCTAACATGGTCCTCGTCCGGCTGAGGCCTATCCCAAATTCTTGCCAGCGAACTAACCCCACGATGTTCCGTAAGAAACCCAGCAACAAGTTTTACAGCAGCAAACCTATTCCAACTTTGTCTATAGCCAACCCTTTCGCTCCTTCTCTCTAGTCCATCTTTCGACAAGATCATAGAAATTTCAGTTTGGACCATCAAGGCGCGCAGAAATTCCGATATTTTGTAATAAGATAGTCTTTAATTCAAATATTTTTCAAACAGATTAATTAAGCTTAAGTTGCCATTAAACAAATCGATTTAGTTAACAGCGTTAAGTACGTTTGAATCTGTAGTTTTTTCCAATACAATTGTATTACTTTAAGCCTCTTATAAATCTTAATTATTTAAAAATTTTACTAAAAGCTATAATTAAATATTTTGTATTGTAGAAAAATTTATTTTTCGCCTTCTTAAACATCACCACCAACCCACTATGACTTTATTATCCGCCACATTCATTGCTTACCTGTGCAAATGACACTGTTTTTGTTGTCATTATTATTATTGATTATTGTTATTGCTATTTTTACTAAATATATGATTTCCTATTTATATATCTTTAACAATTTCATGTTTCTATCTATCTTTCGAAGTGAAAAGAACTCGTTATTTCGCAGAAATAAAAGTCTACTTGCCAAACTTGGCAAAGAAACAGACAAAGAAAGACTCGAAACATTAACAACACTGGGAAGAGGTACAAACTTAAAAATACGTACATATGTATGTACTTATGTCGACAAGACAAGAACAGAAGCAATGGATGGGTAGAAAAACAATGTATGAATGGATATAAAAGGAAGAGCAAATGATAATAAATGATGCCAGAGAGAATTGAATGGGATTAAATTTAAATAGAGAAGAAGAGTAAAGAATTCGTAGAAGAAAACCAGAAAAAATTAGTACAAATTAATGAAAATGAAAACAAATTGCGTCTGGTGTTGTCAACTTTATGTTTTTATTATTAATCTAAATTTCTTTCACAACGTAAATGTGTCATATAACAATTTCAATAACAATTAGCAAAATAAATGGAATTTTATTTAAGTGAAAGACTGAATTTGTAACTCTTTAAATGCTTATCTCGCGTATGCTGACCAAAATGAAATAAAATGTCTGATATATTCAACATAAAACACAAAAACAAACTTAACATAAATAAACAGACAAGATAAACATACAACAACATAATATACACATCATACGGTAAACAGAAATATACAAAGAAATGCATTGGAATTTAGAGAAGGGAAGAAATAAAGATAAAAATGCAATTCATATCATAATTGTGAAGCTACCAGAAATAAAAATAAAAAAGTATAAATAGAGCGAAGAATGATGGTGTTACCACAGAGTAGTGAATGGTAAGCCAGTGATGAGACGTGAGTCTGTGATTATAACCGAGAGCTTGTTTTTGTCCTAATAACAATCTTTTTTATTTTGTTTTTAAAGTAAAATAATTAAATAAAATCAAATTTATTTTTTTGTATGTAAACACCACTCAAAAATTGCTACAAAGAAGTGTATAAATTTATAATTGACAACACAGTATTTGTATTGCCAAGATCTTTTATGATTATGCTTATGCTCACTGAGCGTCAACATTATTCTCATACAAAAACCTGAATTCAGGGATGGAATGGATGTATTGTCGATCAACAAATTAAATGTATTTTTTTTCCATTACACTAAAACCACTCAAATAAATAAATGATATAAAATAAAAACAAACAAAAATTTAAGGTTTGAGAGATAAGGAATATTCGAACTCATGCCAAATACACAAGTACTAAGAGTATAAGAATAAGAATGCATTTTCAAAAGTGTATTTCAATTTCCATCTCTGGCTGAAGCTTTTATAAATTTATTTAGAATAAATAAATAATAAAGACGTGAAAAAATTTACAACAAAACGGAAATAAGAAAATTAGAATAACATCTGGTCGAATAAAAAATATTTTTCTCCATAACAAAATAATTTTATGCTAAACTTAAAGAATATATTTTAATTGGCAAAATGATGTCATTTATGAAAATCGTTTTGATTTACTTATAAAAAAGTAATGTAAAACGTAAAAAAATTAAAATTAAGTTTACTACGCAAGCGCTTTATAATACCAAGAATTTAAATATAAAAAAAACGTACAACAATAATTATAAACAATTAGCACTTGTATACAAAAATATTGTTTTCAAAATTGACGTCATTTGTATGTAGTTTTAACGAAATAAAACATAAAAAATATTATGCAACTTTTATTTGTTTTATATTCAGTATTATTCTTTTGAATATTTATTATGTATGTGTTGTTTACATATTTCCCACAGGGTCTAATTCTGACCATTTTCACACTCTAACTTCTATTCAAAGGACAACAAAACTACTCTTTAAGTGACTGAATGAATGGCTATTGAAATAAACAAGAGGGAGAGAGAACAAAATGGCACACTCTTATTTGTAGTCAACATTTTACATTTGGCAAATGAAATGAATAATTAATAATCATATTAATAATAAAATAATCAAAAGAACCTGTTGAAATTAAAATAAAACATTCTTCATTCCATAGTATAAATTATTTAAGTCACACACACACACACGCAACTTTTGTTGTGCATAAATTTATCGTAATTTCAGAATTTCATTTTTTTATTATTACTTTGGCTTTTAGAAGAATTCTCTTTTCTACCGTGCTTTCGTTTTATGGGCTATTTCTAGCACTTTATTTTGATTTTATTTCTAGAAAATAAAAAAAATGTTTATATTATTTAAAAGTTTTAGTCACAAGAACATTCACTGTTTGATCTTTACTTTTTAAAACAAGAAATATAAAACACGTCACCCGTTTTCGTAAATACCTTTTCTTTGCAAAATCGAATCAAACGAGGAAAAATTGGAAACTGAAGCGTTTTTTTATTTTTTGCAAGTTGGGTTGCTTTATTAATATCCACAATGAGAGCGAGAGTAAGAGAAATATACACAAAAGAAATACAAGCGAGAGGGATGAAAATATTAATGTTATCAGCTGTTAGTTGGTTGCAGTGTTGTATTTGTCAAGCATAGTTGTTAAAATAGAGTACTTACCTACACTGCGGTCAGACGGAAATACAGGTAAAAATTATTATGTTTTTATTGGGGAAGAAAGATTTTTTAAAAAGTTTCTTTAAATTTTAATTTTTATTTATTATATTTAAATTTACACTTTATTAGATAGAAACAAGGAAATAATAAATAATAAAAGCGAAGAGGGGATGGAAAGCAAAAACCAATTTAATCCATCTATCGTTGCCGCTTTTTTTGGTATTTTCTTTGCTGTTAACATACGTATGTAAATTAAAAATTTATTGTTGTAAACTAAATAAATTAATTGAAATGAATTAATAAGTAAATTAATGAAGTAAATTTATTTACTTTTTTTCTATTTTTTCCAGGAGGAGGTTAAATTTTTTTTACTTCTTGGCATCACTGGTGGTTTGAAAAATCCGTTTTGTTTGTTAAAATAATAAACGTTATTAATTTTAATTCGCATATTTAATTCGTCCGCATGAGTGTCTGTTGGGAGTAACACGCGGGGTATGTTTGTTTGTGTTGTTGTTGTTTGCGTGTATGGATGGGCCGGTTTGGTATCGTTTGTGTGTGGTTTTGGATTTTGGCCGGACTGACGGGTGGACCGCTTCCGCAAAGCTAGTGTTCTTTAGTGGTGAGTTTCCAGTGTGGTGAGTTTTTGTAAAGCGACGTGAATTTGTTTTGTATGGTGAATAAAATTGAAATTCAGCAGTGCTGCTATTCGAAATAGGTACTGTATTACCACTGTACTGCCAGTGGTGAATTAGATGGTGTATGTCTAGAATAAGTAATTTTCACCTCTATTAGCGAAACCATTGGGTTCTTATGAAACCCAACATGTGTACTGCATTTTACCAACTGTTTGGTTAGTGTTTGGATTAAGGATTAGTGGAAAGACTGAATAAAAGAAGTACACTCAACGATCGTTGGGTTGCCATTGTGTCAGTAAATTAATTCTATTTAAAATTCTAAAAAAATTAAATTAAAAAATTATTAATTTGTAATTAATTTTTTTTACTTAAACTTTATTCCAAGACCTATAAAATACAAATTGGATTTTCGTTGTCGAAATAATTTATAAGTTTTTGTTCGAAAACCAAATTCCGAATTATCTCGTTATATCCCGGAGTTTCGTGGTCGGGATTTCGGAATTCCGAATACCGTTATGTTTAAAAACCAATTCGGCTTGGCATCGCTATTCCACTCATTGTTTATGCATTAATTCTACTATAAGAAATTCAACACCGGTGAATGAAACATAAATTATTGTCTTGGCTAAATATGTTAACAGTAACAGCGTGGTCCATATATATATTAAAGCTTTGTAATTAATTTGAAAAGGAAACGGAAGTAGATTTTGCATTTAACTTTAATGATGCTAACTTAACTTTTTAGATGGCTAGCTTAAGTTTTTTTCTATTAAACAAAATGGGGGTTTTAAATTATAAGATTCGGAACAAGCAGAACATTTTAAAATCTAAAAGAGTGATTAAGGAAGAGACTACAAGAGATTCTAGTACGATATAAAAAGTCAAAAGTAAGTCTTATAGTCCTCTAGAGCACATTCATGTTATTATTCTTTAGATTAAAAGGGATTAAAATAAATAGTAAATGAGCATTGTATTCCATACTCAGTTCTATATATATATATATGTATGTATGTATGTGTATTGTTACTTGGTTTCTGAAGGCTTCTGACTTGTCAACATTTGCACTTTCCCCATCTGTAAGGCACAAACACCTATGATATGAGCGAACTATAGTAGTCTACAGACAGATCTTCTCCCCTTTAGCATATAAGGTTCTTACGAGCGTAATATGTAAATGGCTGAATTCACTCACCAAAACACTGATTGGAACTTTTGAATGCGGTTTCTGACCTGTCAAGTTCACCATAGGCCAGATATATGCACATTGCGCCAAATCCTGGAGAACACCCATGAATACCAAGTCGATGCAGATCTTCTTTCTGTCGACTATAAATGAGGCAGCATGCGATAGACCGATAGAAATCGTGTTTTCCCGCAGTTTCTATGATCGGTATTCCTGCAAAGCTGCTAAGGCTGTGCAGAAAGACATTGAGTTAAACTCGTGCAGCTCAGTGAAGGTAGGAGAGTACCTTACCGGACTTTTTGGTAATGTGCGAGGATTCAGACGAGATGATCACGATCTTTTCAATTTTATAATCGAGAGTATTATTCTGCGAATGATGAGAATTCATCGCAATTTATACAAAAGTGTGCGGTTGCTACGGACACTGAAGACAGTGGCATCATTGGACGTACCAACTGAGGTGTTGTAGTTGGCTTTAGCGGTATGGAACGGGAGTCTTCTAAAATGGGTATGACAGTAAGTGAGAGCAAAATGAAAAATATATTGTCGACAAGTAGCGACCTGTGGCATATCGGATTTCCGATAATGGCCGATAACTGAACTTTCGACGTTATTAGTGAATTTATTCATCTTAACTGTCTGACTATTATTAGCAAAAATAATATCAGTCTATGAATCAAGTGTAGGAAGCGTAGAATCTGTCATACGCTCACATGCGAATATATTTTCTACAATAAATTCATATAAAAAAATGATTATGCCACCACGCTGGCATTTTTAAAACGTAGTATAACACAATGTGCCCCTGTAATTTGTTTTATCTTCCCCGTAAATAATTGCTATTGTTTTACAAAGTGCTTAATAGAGGTGGGTGTAATTTGTCTTTCATTAAACAATATAAAAAACAAAATCACAACAAATCAGTCAAATAAAGTTCAAGCACCTTCAAGTCATAAAATAATTAATTCTTATATAGTCAATCAGTCAGACAGTTTGTAAAAAACAGACAACAATAACAATATATATGTACATACCTAATATATCATTTGATTTTGAAAACAATAAAAAATAAACTTCTGACAGAATTGTCCAAAAAACATGATGTAATTCATTATACGATATATAATCGATAAATAATAAGAATAAAAAAATTAATTAAACAAATAAAACAACATTATTTTTGAGAAAGCAGAAAACGATTGGAAAAAAAAATAATTTAAAAAAAGAAAATTGACAGTTTTACTATTAAAAAAGGAAGAAAAAAACGAAAATAAAATGAATAACTATTGTAAATCTTTATCGGAATTATCACGTCAGGAAGCATGGGATGAGCTGTTCCTTTGCCTAAATGTGGATGCCAATACCACCATTGAATTGGCCAGTTTGAAAAGTAAGTTGGTTTGCTTAAAACTTTTTGTAATTTGTTTAAAACATTTTGCTTTGTTTCCTTAGTACCTGACCAGAGCAACGATTTATGGCTGGAGGATCATAAGGCTACCTTAAATTCATTGGAAATTATTTTGGGTTTTATATTGTTCTGTGATCAAATATTTTATATGCTTTTGCTATTGTATTTGCTGTTATTTGTAATGAAATTTGTACGCTTTCAGCTTATTAGCAAGGTTCAAATGTGTTTGAAGAAATTCAAAATGTTCTTATACAGGCAAAGATGCGAAAGGAATTTGAAATATAAAAAAGTGTGAGGAGAACAAATGTAAAATTCAAAATATTAACAAAAATAAAATAAGAAAATTTACTTTAAATTACATACATTTTTCGCTTACGATGCACTTACAGAAAGGCATATTTGTGTTAAAACAAAAGCAGTTTTTCGAGCATGAAGGAGTCTCTTAACGAAAGGTTTGCTTACAGAACATCAATTTTAAGTTTATGTACACCTTCATGGCTAAGATTAAATTTCTGTAAGATTTTTAATTCTTTTATTTTCAACATTATATAGTCATCATACTACATTATTTATGAGTATGAATCTTTTTGTTTTGTTTGTCTATTTTGCAAAAAGCAGAAAAAGAACAAAATCTTAATTCTTTTGTATGATTTTGTTTTGTTTGATTCTTTGGCTCTTTAATTCTTTATTTATTTCAAGGTTATCATTTTTGAAATCCATTAAACTTTTTTATTATAATGTTATACTGCGTATTTGCCTTTTTTCCCCTCTATTATGTTTTAATAAACACTCAAATGGACGTGAAGAAATCAAAGAAACAATAATAATGAAAAAAAATTGAATTATTTTTATATCAGACACCATTTGATTGATATGCAGCATTATGGCAAAAATCAATCTTAAAGCCTTAAGCATTTCGTTTGAACAAGTTTCTTAACTTTTTTTGTCTTTATTTTCTTGCTTAAAAGTTGTCATGTTCTCAACGCTTTATTAAAACTACTATTATTGGGGAGACACTTGAGAATTGAAAGCATGAATATTGCTTTCTGATAAAAGAATAACATTTTTTTTGTTTGATGTCGTTTCAATTAGCAAAGTATGCAATCGAATGAAACTTTCAAAATTGAAGGAAACAAAATTATAGGGAAGATGTTCTGGCGAAAGGCTTAGTAATATACATCTATTTTCTGTTATTTTTGTCTATTAAGCTCTTACTGTCTTTAAATTTCAATGAAACATCGAAATTTTTATTAATTTGAAGGACCTATTGATGCCATTATGTGTGGTATATACATACATAAATGCATGAAGGCTTCTCTGCGTTGAGCGCATCCTAAACGCAGAAACATTAAATGGGAAAAGAGGTAGCAATCAACAATAAGCAAGATTCCCCACCACTACACCAAGTAATCTCAAGGCTTTGATTCTATGCAACGATAGATCGATGATGCTTAGCTGGAACACTAAAAATAGTTTAAAGAAAATGCTCTGTGGAAGTCATAATATGGTACCCAAGAGGGGTGTTAAAAAATGTCCAATTTTATATGACTCCGCCACATAAATCAGGTTGAATTTGACCGACTGCATGGGTTATGTTGGATTTAAAGACTGCTCACACATAACCGTATACTAAGACACAATTTGTAACTTAGACGATGGTACTATGTATGTATTTTCTTGTAATATCCATGTCATTATTAGTGGAAACAAATATTCCTCAATTGTGTGTCCAAAACTTAAGTGACAATCCTCGTATTAACAATCAACCACACTATATTGGAATTGTGGTCCAAAGGCACCATAATAGAACCCTATTAGGGAATTCTCCAATTCCGTAAAATTACAAGTTGTCAACACCACCCACCCTCCAAGATACAATTTCATTTAGTTATGCTTAAATAACAATAAACTAAATGAGAATTACTTTTGAATTTCATTACGTGCATTTGTCCGAACGAATATATAATTCTCATACATTCTTGTTGATCGTAAAACTTAAATGTATATGTGTGCGTGTGTGAAGATGAATTCGATAAAACCTTCAATGTTAATAAGAACAGAGCAATGTTATGTATTTAATAGAATACACAATATACATATCGACGCCTCCGTGCTATAACATTCTAAGTCGAAAAAGTGTGTTTTGAGTTATGAGCTCTCAAAGTTTTCACGCGACATACGACTATATGGGTATTCTAAGTAGATTTTTCCCTATAACTTCAGAACGGATCGGCGTATCTTAACCAAATTTTGACAGTAGTTAAGTTAGAGAACGAAGAATTTAAAAATGCAGAACTAAGTGTACTTAGAACGTTATAGAATGGAGGCGTCGATCTGACCATAGTATTTCCATTACCAATTGGATAGGCTATGTGACCTATTACAAAAAAGTTATTCCCCAAAACGTTGCAATGTTAGTAGATAGACTCGGTAAAACTTCACTTACAATGCTTTTGAAAATAATTAATAGGACTCTAGGGAAGATGCTCGATAATTTTAGAAGATTAGGATGTGATGAAGCATCCCAATTGAGAATTGTAGTCCAAGGGTTCCTAAATACAATCCATTCCCAAATACGATTAGTGATACCACTAATCCCACTGGGATTCCCTACTTGTGGCTTTGTGGCTTATTTGCATACATTTGCGACTGAAGAAAACCTTACAAGTAAAAGTGTAATGGAATTGAATAAGACAATCTCAGTGGCCACGTGGCAGGAGATGTGTAGCACATAGCGCTTCTTGAAACCATACATCGTTAGGGTCCATATCATCAAATTTAGGCTAAAAGATGTTGGTAATCAACTTGCTGTTGGCAGTGATGGCTTGTACAATGTCGTTCTAAAAGAAGTATGAACAAATTACGCTGCCAGAGCAAAATCTACACCAAAAATTGATTTCTTTGGAATACATTGGAAGCTCTTGGCTCTCATATAGATTGGTATCGTTCCAAAATTCTACAATTTTCTTTGTTTATCCAGAAATAGACCTCAGTTCTGAAGATAATTTTTCGATGGCGTAACAGAATACCAATTTTTCGGTAAAACAATGGCTGCCTTCCAAAATGTTAATTGCTTTGTGTTTGAACAAAGTATCGTGTTTCATAATGCCGCTGTACAAAATATATACAGTGTATTCCATTTCAAAACGTCGTCAATGTGTATTTTTAACGCAGTCAAAAAGCAATCAGGCATCGGGTTTATAGTTGATGCATTGTTTGATTACTTTGCATATCTACATAGTTTATATACAGTAGTAGAACTGCATACAAACTTTGTATTGATACATTTTGGAAGGCAGCCATTTTTATTATTTGCGTATGTTGTTGAATACTATATGCGTTAATGATGATTTGTTAAAATAGACAACTAATCTGACAGATATAGCTTCAACAACGTGTCCTCTATCAACTGTCACAGTTCGTAAGTTCCTGTTGGAAGACTTAAGACTTACTTACATAATTAATGAGTCACTACAACACTTTACTCAGCAGTATAACCTAGTTTCTACTAACAACCATGTTGTGTGGTTTTATTTTACCTATAAGTGACGGGGCTTATAGTGTAGCGTCGACTACGAAGCTTTTCATGACAATATTGTATACTCTCAGAATTTTTGGCAGAAAACTGCTGAGAAAAAGTTGCCGAAGGAAATATTTTTTCATAAATTCATTTTGTTTGATATATCTGAGCTGTGGTTTGATCCATAGGCTTTCATCTAATGAGTCATACCTCACATACTACATAATAAACTACGGAGACTTTATGAATTCTCTCCATTTAATACCATCCTTGGTTGTGGACTTGATTTGGTTTCTTTCTGGTTAGTGCATCTCGCTTTATTTGCTGACCTCCGTTTCACTCATCCCTCACGATAGAGTAACAGAGCTATCTGTACTATCTGTACTTCAATGAATCCATTACACTTTCAGACTGCTTTTCAGCTTGATTCTAAGGTAGTCAGTTCGCCTGACCACGCCAGTCTACTCTGTTTGCTAAAGTATGCTTTGATCAACAAAGCTGTTACCTCCACACCTATCTCGGCTCATGGTACACTTGTCTTGACGAAGGCTGTCCAAATGGCCGAGCTGTACTTCCTGGCCTATATTTTTTTTATTTCGTTTTTAATACTTTACGAAAGAGTGGGCTGTCACAAGGCACCTTCCATGTTTTCTTGGTATATTGTAGCAGATGTATTTGGTGTAATGGTGATGAACGTTTTGCTTTCTCCAGAAGTGGAAATGCCTGACGTTCTTAAGATTTTCGTTGTTAATATTATTTTTACTGCAGAAGCCAGTGGTTTAAGTAACAAAGAATTTTTGATTTTATAAATCAATGCGTTAGGAAAATTTTTAAATTAATTTAAATGGCTTTAAGGAGTCCTAGTTAAATTTAAATCAAATATACTTGCCTTTCCTTATGGGCCAATTGAATATATAGCTCTTCACTAATTGAATCATTCCACCTGTGCGAATTTGTTTTTCTACACAATCCTTCAATCTTTATGATTGATATAATGATTGATTGATTTATGATTGATTTAATGTCCTACACATTTTATTAATTTTTTTCAATAAAATATATCGCTTTTAAATGTTTCTTGATCCACTATTTTCAGTACGGTTAATCCTTCAATCTTTATGATTGATATAATGATTGATTGATTTATGATTGATTCAATGTCCTACACATTTTATTAATTTTTTTCAATAAAATATGTATATCACTTTTAAATCTTTCTTGCTCCACTGTTTTCAGTACGGTTAATCTTTGTTTGATCTTTGATTTCTTTATTTCACTCAATGATTGATTAATTTCACCAAAAATTTAAAAAAAAATTTGAAAATTATACCCTCATCCAGCTGTTTTTAAAGAAATAAGAACGGCTACAATTGTTATGGGATTTGTAAAGTCATATTCCGTCTCTTACAAAAATAACACGCAATAAGACATTAGAAAAAAAGGTCAATAACTTTGTAATTATAAAAGAAACCGCCAAAATCGAAAAATAAAAAAATAAAGAAAAAAATAAGAAAAAATGTTTCTTTGTACAACAAAAATAAAAAAATGTAATAAAATGCCCTTTAGCTATTTGATGATGGTTAAACAAATTTAAAACTTAAGAAACATTAATTAAGATTGATTAGATATTTATAAACATACATACATAAGTTATATATGTATGTTATACATACGTCTTCTATAGAACTCATTTAAAGTGTAATTTAAGAATTTTAAAGTTTGTTAGCAATTTAACAAAATTAATTCAACAAAAAAAAATGTTTAAATTAATAATTCTTAGATGATCAACCCATACCAGTAGTTCTTTAAATAGTTTAGTTTTAATTAATTGACTTTAAAATAAAATAAATAAAAAACAAAACTAAAAACAAAAAAACTAATAATTTTATTGCCATGGGGGACACGTAATTAAAAAATACTCACTCACTCACATTGTCTGCATATATAATATTTTATTGAAATGGGCGTCTTCTGTAATCTTATGTGTTCATTTGTTTTAAATTCAGTTTGAAAAAAAAAACATTCCAATAACAGTTCGATTTCGATTTCAATTTCAATTAATATGGGTTGCATATTTTAAAAGCAGAGCTTTCAAGGAATAACATCACTACGAAGAGATAATTATTGTCAGAAAAATTCGGTAAAGAATATCAAACAAAAGATTTTTAATGAATCATAAAAAACTACTATCGAAACATTTTCCATTTCTTAAATCACTTCTTATCACTTATCAGCCTCAGCTTGAGCTGTAATCATTGTTGAGTCAGTGTCCTCTTCGTCCGATAATAGAGAGATTTCGCCCGCGTCTACATGCATTTTCTTGAAGAATTCTCCATTCAACTTAGAGTTGGAAATTATGCTGTTTTAGATACGCTTCAACATTCTGTGTCCCCCGGTGGTGGGGTTCGATCTGGGAGATTAATTTTGATAACTCACAGCATCAGCTTGAGAAACAACCACTGTCATGTCAGTGTCCTCATCGCCTGATAACAGAGAGATTTCATGCACGCCTACATCCATTTTGCTGAGGAATTCTCCAACCAGCTCAGAGTTCGAGATTCTGCTGGCCGAGGAGCAACGATAGGAGTGGCTACTGACACTTCAACATTCCATGTCTTCGGTGGTGGGGTTCACTGGGAGAGGACAGCCACCCTAGTTGGAAAGCCACATGACGGTGGTTACCTTATTAGTCGGTAACTTTGGCTAACCTCCAAAAAAAATCGGAGATCACTGCAGGCTATCACCTTTGTAATCCCTTGGAACCATTCTGCATTGCGGAAAATGGATGAAGCGAGGGGATATAAATCAATCAACAAAAAACAATCGTAAAACGATAGCAAAGCTTATAAGGCTTACTAAAGTAAACATTTTTAAACATTCTGTCCTATTAATGTCCTTTCATTCTTTATGTTTCACTAAAGCCATCATCACTTTACATATGGAATTTACAAGACATTTGATTCTAAAGTTTCTTTTTTCGTTCTTTAAATTTAAAGAAATTAATTTATTTATTGCTTTCCTATTAAAAAAAACAAAGCCGAATAATAAAAAAACTATTTTAATTGCCTATTATCTGTTGTTGGAATCTTGTTAATTGATTTGCCGCAAACGAATAAATTTCAATTTTATCTCCAATGAGAGATTTAATTACTTTAATTATACTGTACGAATAAGACCCACATGTATGTAGTTCAACTATAATTAAAGTGAATTTATTTCATTTTAATAATAAAATAAATTTAATCTTATTAAAATTTCATTTAAAGAAAAATAAAGAAATCGAAAAAAATTAATTTAAAAACACCCAAGCAAAGTTTCTCTTTTATTTGCGTCAAAGGCGTTGCAAGTTAAATTATTTGGTGAATCTTTTATGATGTTTTTTTCTTTTCATTCATTTCATGTGGTTTTAAACAGCAGCATCAAAAAATAGTTGAATTAGATTTTAAATACAAAAAGAAATTATTTTATTAAAGACAACAGCATCCAATCCATTATGCTGCAAATTGGGATAAGACTTAATGGGGGTACTTTTTCAAATCTTCACATTTTTGTATTTATAATGACCCTGTTATTTGGCAAATAATTTGGCAGATGAAAGTTATTTTGCGGTTAGTTTAATTGTCATACATAAACTCAAACTCTAAATGTAACACACACCTAAGACACCACTTAGTTAAACCAGTGGGTGTTATTCAAGCTGCTTTTAATAATTGCTACATAATTTTATTATTCCCTTCTGTGTCAATGGCTGCGTTAATGAAAAGAATTCTCATCTTTGCCGTCGACATTAACCAAAGATGTTTAAAAAGGAAAATCAATGCCTAAATACATACAGTCAGGATTACGACCTAGCTTTTCGCACCACTTATATTGTATGTGTTAATTTTATGCATGAGTAGCTGGACCTATAGTTTAAAAGTAGACTCCGACGACATATTTCTAAAAGACTTTTCATGTCAATTTTATTTGCACTCAGAATTTTCAGAAATCCGCTGAGAGGAAGTCGCCTTGGCAATATTTTTTCATATTTCGTTTTTTTGGGGGTATCTGACCTGGGCTTTAAACCGTGGCCTCTCAACTATTAAGCTAACACACTAATTTTTGTGTGTTTCTTACAGAGTACGTCCATTCCTATAGACTCCATACAGAGTAATCGTTTTTTAACTTTGCTGTCCTTTTGAAATTACTGTAGTCTAGTAGGCAGTGTGTTGATTTATTAGACGGAAGTCCGTAGTTTAAACTTCAGCACGAAATATGAAAATTATTTCTATCGTTGACATCTTCTTTGCAGTCTTCAAGCAAAAAGTGTGAGAATAAATAAAATTGCCATGAAAAGTATCTTAAATCTGTATCTCCCACTACTTATGTATAAAATTAATACACACAACATGGATGGTGCATGGAGGAGCTAGATTGTAATCTTGACTAAAGGCTTGTAATGAACAACAACTGAGTAAGTAATCGGAGAAGTTTTTCTTCCACTTACAATGTAAACTGATAAAAATTTAATAACCATAAAACCCTCGTACGTTTGCGTTTTAATGTCCTTTTCTCAAAATTATAATTTACGTGGATTTAAAGGATGTAGGTAGGTAGGCATGTATGTATGTAGGTTAGAGCGGTAAAGAATGAATACATACATACGTAATTGGTCATTACAAGCCTTTAGTCAGGATTACGACCTAGTTTCTTACACCACTTATGTTGTGTGCGTTAACTTCTTTATACATCAGTGGCGGGACCTACAGTTTAAAGTCGACTCCGAACGACAGATTTTTGAGAAACTTTTCATGGCAATTTTATTTACACTCAAAGTTTTTGCCAGTAATCTGTGGAGAGGAAGTCGCCGAAGAAATATTTTTTCATATCTGGGGTTTAAACCGAGGCATTATGTCTAATAAGCCAACACTCCACCTACTAGACCACGGCGATTTCAATACTTGATTGAATACTTTCCATATAATTTGTTTGCGTCCATAATTATTTCATACCAATTTGGGACAGACCTACTCCTCTGACTTGGTTGTTAATCGGAATAACAATTATTTCATTACGATTTCGTTAGAAATGCCTTACCCACGCATGTTATTTTTAAACGGACAAAATATTTACGGCATTAATTTATTAAAAATCTGTGCTTATAATTATTTCACTTAGTATTGATGTACTTGTTTTACTTCTTTTTATACTTAAAATTTATTGAAGTTCATAACTAATCAATCAAATTAAAGGTTAATGCCTTAAATTTCATGAAATAATAAAATAATTGGTGTTATAAACACCAATTAAGCCAATAATATATATAAAATGCAATAACAATAACAAAAACAATAACAGCAACAACAACAACAAATACAACAACAATAACAAAAACAATAGCAATAACAATAATAATTAACAATAATGCTTTAATTTGTACTCTTCTTCGTAATTGTTTAAAAAGCAATAATGAACCATGGATAAACACTTCCGTATTTAAAAGACAAAAGAACGCAATAAAATCTAATTAATCAATTAGAATAACAAATAAAATTAACAAAAACAATAAATAAAGGTGTGTGTGATATTTTTCAGATAAAATTTAAAATTTCAGAAGTACCGGAGAAGTCAACAAACATATCCCTCAACATGTTATAAGAAAAATAAAAATGTGGATTTTTTCTTTTCAAATTTTTATGAGGCTATTTGTTAAACAAAACTCATTAATTAAATTTATTTGTTTTTTTTTTTTGGTTATTTGTTGCTTTTAATAAGATCATTGGTTAATTGAACCAGAGCACTAAACATAAAGTATTAAAAAGTTTATGTCTTAAGACTTTAGTTAGTGCTGCTGAATTAGTAACGCCATAATACCAGTAAACAAGTGCTCGTAGAACCTAAAAGAGATTTCAAATTGAATTCATTTTAAGTTGACTTTAAACAAGAAAAACAAAAACACCAACTTTATTGATACTTAATTAAGAATCGTTAATTTATAGTGGTTTATTATCGTTAGAAATAGTTCTTTAAGTAAGACTAAGTATACAAATCCTCCGACATATAATCTGTGAAAAAAATACATTTTTTAGCTTTGAATTTATTTCCAGCATAGTTTTTTTACTTTGCAAAAGAGGCACATTGGAGAGATAAGCATTTTGATAGCGCATGAAAGCTATTGTAGATTTCTTAAAGTAAAGGAAACAACTTTCAGTTTTTAATAACTTGACATTTCACATAAATCCGTACGCCCAGTATAATCGAAAATAATTCTCTAAATAATTCTCGAAAATAATTTACCCAAGTTCTCTATGATCCTGACAGTGTGTTTAGTACTTCAAACGTGCGTAATTTTTCTAGTTCAAAAATTATTTCTTTTTCACACTAGCAGCGCGAAAAATGTTTAAAGAAATATAAAAATATGCAGTAATTTACTTACAACCCTTCCGTCAAGATTACGACCAAGATTACAACAAAAATTCTCACTAGATTTTCTCGAAACCTATAGTTTAAAGCCAACTCCGAACGACAGATTTTACTCTCAGAGTTTTTGCCGGAAAACCAATGAGAGGAAGTCGTTGAAAGAAATATATCTCTCATCTAATAAGTCAACACATTGATTATTAGACTACGGCGACTTCAAATAGGCACATATTTGTAAAAACTTGCCTTTGACGTAGATTGATTATCAAGTAAGTCGCCGTAGTTTAGTAGGTAGTGTGTTGGCTTATTAGACGTAAGGCCACGGTTCAAACCCCAGGTCAGATATCAAAACAAAATATGAAAAAATATTTCATCAGCGACTTCCTCTCAGCAGATATCTGACAAGAACACTGAGTAAATAAAATTTACCATGAAAAGTTTCTCAAAACTCTGTCCTACGGAGTCGACTTTAAACTGTAGGCCCCACCACTTATGTATAAAATTAACACACACAACATGAGTGGTGTGAGAAGCTATGCCGTAATCTTGACTGAAGGGTTGTAATGGCCAATTATGTATGTATGTATGATCATCAAGGATTGGCTTACAAATGAATGAGTATCTCATTTCCATATTTGGAGACTTTGTCTGCAACATTACTTTCATTAAATGAGATCAGGGTTGTAGCTTAATTCAATTTTACTTTATAGTTAGATTAGCGGGTTTGCTTGCCGTTCGCAGGCAAGTTCAATCTTTGGCCCATATGGCCCCCGCTTTTTTGTTTACCTCTCAGCCACAGTGGCCCGGGACCCAGTAGAGGCGGGTGTTGTGCCGACGTATACTTTGTAGTTCAATAAACTATAAATTCAGATTTTAAACAGACTTTCCCAAGCTTTACGATTATTATTAAAGTTTAGGTGAATATTAGGGCGAGCGCCACAATATTAGGAGAAATAAAGCCTAACGTTAGGGCTTACGAAATACATACATAGACGTAGTGGTTAGTTGTTAATGTTCTTGACTAAAAACTCTAGCACCATAGTTTCAAATTCAGAAGAAGGCTCACTATTTTTATTACAACCTTTTGCGAGATTTACGAATTTTTACAAAATTTAAAAGACTTCAATTCATTATAGTAGCTCGTTGTCTACCAAATGTGAATTCAATTTTTCATGAAATTTAAAGTAAAATCAGGCTCCGAAATTTAAAAGTTAAGAGGCTTCAGCATATCCAACAAGCATCCTGACTTTCATTACTAGACAAGGCAATGGACAATTAACAACAAACATTATAGGAAAGGAAAAGAATTTTAAAAATTATGTGGGGCTTCAATTCATTTTGGTCGTGCGATGTCACCTCTTGGGGAGAAGTAGGAATTAATGAACATTACTACACCTAATATTTTCACAGAATCTATAGAAGAAATGAAATGACTTTTAAAAATTAAGGGCTTCAATCCATTTAGGTCGGGCGTCGTCACCTTTTGGAGACAAGTAGGATTCAATATTTTAACAGAGTGAGTTCTTTCTAGGAAACAAAAAATTCTTATAATCGTGGGAGCTGTTACAGTACACAACAACAGAACTGAAACTAGGTAGAAAAAAATTGTAAACCAAGGAAGATGGAGATGGTTTTTGTGCAATCCCACGCTTCTCTTAGGGACTCAAGGTGCAGTTAGTGCTTAGGCTTTTACTTAACACCAACAGGAGTGGTAGTATTTGTTCTTGGCCATTAGATCATTTTCTATATATGAAGATTTTTAAATTTAACTGTTGTGGCATGATATTCAGTTGGCTTCAGTTAACTTTTTCATCTTCATGTCTTGCGGAAAGAATAATTAGGAACGTTTCTAAAAATTTTCTTAAATATCTTTGGTTTAGATTTCGTCCAATAATCCATATTTTCACATTAAACTTGACAAAAATAAACATTAAATATCACTGGACAATTGTGAGAAGGTATATATTTTAGGAATTCAAATTATTCAAAGAAAATCTTGGTTACCTCTGAAATAGGAACTAAATAGTGGGTGTTAGTTCTTGAGAAGCTTTCTGTAGACAGTCTTTTAAATTCGTGGTATAATGTTTGGATTATAAAATGTCATACATTTTGTCATTGCAATTTTAAATTCAATGTGTAGTATTTTGCGAAGTATGTACATTAGCCATCGTATTCCGTTTTAAATTCCCTTTAACTTCCCACTATTAAAATCAGAGCATAAGATATTTTATGATAAAAATAAACCTTAAAATAATTTGACAAAAGCATTGGAATGAAAAATAAATATTTTAACACATAAAGTGAAAAATAACAAAAAAACAATTTAACCCATTCAAGCCTAAAGCAAAGTGGTTTTATGTAAAATGCAACAATTTTTTTTTTTGATTGTCGTATTAATTTTAGAGTATGATTCTTCTTAAAAATCGAATTTGAAATCATTAAACGAATCAATTTGAGCCTCCAAAACTCCGCAAATAACGGCTTTAGTGGATAAATTCATTTAAAAATGATTTCAATGAAGAACTTGGCTTTCATCGGCCAAAATTTCCTTGATTAGGCCGTTGGCCAGGTCAACATTGTGAACGGCAAGCATTAAGATTAATAATTACCAACTTCTTTTGGCATGAATTGGATGATCTGGACACCAAACGACTTGTGGTTTCAACAAGAAGGCGAAACATATCTCATGCCCCATTGGATATTGTGCATGAGCAATTTGAGGGCATGGTCATCTCATATGGAGGTGATGCGGACTAGCCATCAGGATCGTGCGGTCTGGTGTATGCGAATAAGCCGCAAATTATAGTGCTCTTCAAAGCCAGCATACTCCGGGTCATCGGTCATATTCAGCACAATATTATTTATTCGGTGACTTCCTCTCAGCAGATTCTTCAAAAAACTGTCATTCGGAGTCGATTTTAAACTGTAGGTCCTGCCACTCAGATACAGAATTAACACACACAATATAAGTGATGTGAAGCTAGGTCGTAATCATGACTGAAGAGTTGTAAGGGTTAATTATGGATGTTATGTATGCGCTCCACCCATAATGGCATCAATAGGACGAATTAATGAGATTCGATGAGCTTTCACACACATTTTGCTTCATTTAAATTTATTTGCATCAACTTTCTTCATTTTTTTTCAAATTAAATTCACACATTTTATTTTCGTTTGCTTCTTAAAGGGTTAAACTGTATTTTATTCTACACGATTGTGTTTAATTCGTACAACTCATTAATCATTTCCATACGCACTTTTCAAACCATTTTTATTTTATCTCTCAATGGCTTGAAATTGTTTTTTTTATTTTAATTGACGTTTTATTTTATTTTCATTGTTAATGAAGCGAATAGAATGAAATATTTTTCAGTTGTCAACACTTGTATTGTTTGCTTTAAATGAACTAAAATTGTAAAGAAAACAACAATCGTTTAATTTAAATACAATTTAACTGGTCTGGTCATTTATTATTTTCAAAGTTTATTCTTGCATGTGATGTGTTGTTGATAGGCTGGCTATTATTGTTGAGGCTTTTAATTTTTTATGCGTAACTCTTCGGTATAGGCTTAGACAACATCAGGGTTAAACGTAATTAGTCTAAGACTACAGTTCACATTGTTGTCGTTTTATGTCGCATTATTTAGTCAAGACACAGTGTCTCTTACGGTTGCTTTTTTTTGCTGTCTCATGTTGAGATTTCAGTGTAGCGATTACTGGCGGTTTTTTGCTGTTCAAGTTTTTTTTTTCTTAAGACTTTTTAAGACTTTTACTACACTTTAATTGATTTATTTGTGTTTGCTGATAATTTTTTTTTTTTGATTTTTTTTCCTAACACTCAAGGTTAATTGATTGCAAGAGCGTTAAGGATTTAATTCGTAAACAGAAATAAAACATAATCATGTTGCTTGGCGCCTGTGTGTGTTATAAGAACAATTAATATATTTAATAAGGAAGTTTTTATTATTGTTATTATTATGCAGATTATTTGTTTTTGTTGTTTTTTCTCGTTAATAAATAAATTTATTTGTTTTAAATAATTTGTTAAAAATTGGTAACATAAATCGCCATAAAATTCTTTAATTGGTTTGGTTTGCAATAAAACTGTCTTGTGTCTTAAGTCTTTTGTTTTTTTGTGTTTTTTCGTTTCATTTATGGCACAGTGATTAGTGCTGCCGTATTAGCTACACCGTATTGGCAATTATCAATCGTTTGATGTTTAAGTAAATTATTTATGGAGATTTAAAATTAATTTTAAATTCATTTTAAATAATTTGTTTAAATAAATACTAAGCATAAAAAAAGAATATTACGATTGAATAAGCTTAACAAATGAGTACCCTACATTACAGGGAAATTGAATTCTCTGAAACATGCCATGTGTTGATAAAAAATTGCTTAAGTAAAGAACAAGCATCGAAGAATACAGCTTCAGAACTAGTGCAGCCCTTTAAATAAATTGTTAGATAGGCAGGTAGAAGGGCAGGAGTTCAACCATACCGTATAACAACACATGCATATTGGCATACAAAAATTGTTGTCCGCTCAAGGCATACCAAAGATAAATACTTTCTTCTGTTGCATGTATCTTGTACAAACTGCATTAATTTCCTCCAGTCTACTAATCTGACAAGAGTTATGCTTGATATAGTGTTTTGCAAGGAAAGTCAATCTCGTTGACAGCAGAAGCGTACATGCAATATTGTTAGAGTCTGCCGAACACGTATGGATAAAAAGATAACCCACTTCTGTCTTCCAATCACATGGAAATCCATCATACAATAGCGATTTTTACCGAACACTGTGCTTTTCATAAGCATGATAAAAAGACTATGCATTCCGTCAAATGACTTCTGCAGGAGCTGTATTTGTAAGGAGGAGGAAGAGACTTTCTTTCACCTCATGTGTCAAGCGCCCTACTCTCTTGATAATGAGACGAGGGGTCTTGATCTCTCACGTTCTGATAATTTAACCGATCTCTATAATGTAAAGATTGTTGCAACAGCAAGACCTATTTTGGACCTTTAGGGAATGTTTGATCTTTAGTCAGGATTATAACCTAGCTTCTTACACTATTCATATTGTGTGTGTTAATTTGAACCATGAGTGGTGGGACCTACTGTTTAATATCGACTACCAATTACAGGTTTGAGAAAACCTTTCATTGCAATTTTATTTAATTCTTAGAGTTATTGCCGGAAGATTGCTGAGAGCAAGTCGCTTAAAGAAACATTATTTTCGCTTTTGGTTTTTGTGTGAGATGTCTGAACCTACTAGACTTCGGCGACTTTAAATACATTTACGACACATAATTAGCTGACCCTCGTGCTGTGAGTCCAATTTAACAAGCTAAAATTATCATAATTTTACTCTATAACAAGAAAGATTATTGGATTACCCATGTAATTTGTACGCCATAATTAATTACAATTCTGTTACCAGTTTTTGTTTTTGTACATAATTAGCATGTAAATAAAAATTTTTCTTAAAATAACAACTTCGTATAAATGATGTAAAAACGTGTATAAATATTTTAAAAACGAATATTTTTAAAACAATAATAAAAACAAAAGCAAAAATTTAAAACAGAAACATGTTTAATGGTATTATTGAACTGACGACATCACTCGAAAATTTCAACCAAACTGATTCCGTATTTCTTTAAGTGATTGAACAAATTTTTGTTTTTGTTATTTTTTGTTTGTGTTAAATAATCATGCCCTTCCTTGACACCTCTTTCAATGTTAAAAAAAATGTAATTTAAATTTGAGTAATAAAAAATAACAACAAAAATATAAATTATATTCAAAAATAACAATACAATGTTGTTAAACCAAGATGCTGTGGCAACATGTTGCCAGACTAAATACCATTTTATTCTCATTAAATGGTGGCAAAAGGAAATTAGAAATTAAAGTTTGTTTACATTTTGAAAGCCACACAATATTTCAGCAACATTGTTGCTAAAAACAATTTATATTTGTACTATCCCATGCATTGTCTGTATATTTACCGTAATTTTAAAAATGTTGCATATCTCTATTTCTCTTTTTTACTTGTTTAATATTGTTTACATTCAATTGCTAGTGTTGTCAATTGGTTATGAATTTCAAGAAGATGATAAAATTTGCATAGCCGCGATTTTTAATAGAAATTTATTCAAATATTTTGATTTATAACAAATCAGTGTTTAATTTTCCAAATCAATAGTAGAGTATTCAATAAAGTGGCCGTAATCTAGTTGGCAGAGTGTTGGATTATTAGACATGAAGCTATGGTTTAAACATCAGGTCAGACTTCTCCAACAAAACGAAATATGAAAATATATTTCTTTCGGCAACTGCCTCTCAGCAGATTTTTAGTAAAAGCTCTGAGAGCTAATAAAATTGGTCCTGCCACTCATGTATAAAATTAATACAAACAACATATGTAAGTGATGTGAGCAGGTAGGTTGTAATCCTGACTGAAGGGTCGAAATGATCAGTTATTGTATGTATTGCTACTATTCTTAAAAGATCTGAAAGCGATTTTCTCGTTAATATCTTAAAAAGCACAGAAAGTAGTGCTAAAAGCAAAATGTTGACAACTTTGTTTTGTTTGCATTCATTTAACAATAACACAACAACAAAACCCGGTTATTGTTTTACATACTCTTCAAGACTTTTTGTTTGTTCTCTCACTCTCTGTCTGGGCTTTGTATTGTTTGGTGTTTATTTTACTTACACAAAAACAATGTTTGTGTTTTTAATCTCTTATTTTCATTGTTTGTTTTTATTTCATCACTTTTGTTTTATTTAATGTTACTCTCGATGTTGTTGTTGGTGTTATTGCTTTTGTTACCATCTTGTTTACTTTTTGCGTTTGATTTTATTTATTTATTTTTGTTGTTGTTGTATATTTTACGTTAAAAATACAGCAGCAAAAAGACTTTATGTTGAATCGTTTGCATTTGATAAATTCAGTGTGGCTCGTGTCTTCAAACGATTCTGTCACGTTTAGGCGGTTTTTTTTATTTGCTTACAAATAAACGCGTTGTTCGGCAAGAATTGAAAAGTGTTCTGATTGTAAGAATAATAAAAGAATCTTTGAATCAAAAAAAAAAAAATAGAATTAATAAACAAAACTATGTTAATATTATTAAAGAACATCCAATAAAAAATAAATAAGTAAATAAACACAGAAGAGGAACTAAAACTTCTAAAAGTCTGGTTTAAAAATAAAAAGAATTAAAAAATGCAGATATAACTGAAAGGACTTTGAAAAATAAACTGAAGATAAAATCTACCAAATAGTGAAAAATAAAATAAAAAAACAAAAAAACATTAAAAATCATTAAAAGAATTAAAAAAAACAATAAATTGCCTAACATTCATATTTGAAACATAAAACGAAGCTAAAAAACTGTTAAATTTTAAGAATTAATAACGAAAATTTTTTTAATGCGTATAAAATTTAATTGCTTTTGTGATGACCTTTGCAAATATTTGGGCCTTACCGTGAAATTTGTTTTTAAAAAATTTTGTATTCAACATATTTATTTGCATTTATTTTAATTGCAAATTTAAGTGCACAATGAAATTTTGTAATAATTACTAAAAAATGCATTAATTTTTAAGAATTTTCATTAATATTTGGTTATTGGCTAAGAGCATTGTTTTAAGAAATAGAGTTGGAACAAATTTTATTTTAACCAGTGGGTTTAACAATTATTGGCAAACTTAATTTATGACTATACGACCAAGAAATGGATTTCGAAGATATTCGAATAATCAGTTTAAATAGGGAATAAGAAATTTATTTAATATTTAATCGACCCAGTTTAACAAACATCAGTATTACATGAGGTCCTTCTCGAAATTTTTATTCTATTTTATTCTTTTAATTCTATTTTTTTACGGTGAGACAAAGATTGTTTGTTTTAAATTATAAACTTTGTTCGGCTTCATATTAAGACGAATGTTTAATATTTTTTTATTTGGTGGTCGGAATTCTTCACAATGAATTTTATTAAAGGCAGTATATTCTCCATGTAATAATAATGCGTCCATGATTGTCTTGTCAAAAAAACTTAAAAAAAACAGTAAAATCCTTCGACTTGCGTTAAGCACTTGACATGAAATTCCAATCAAAAAGTTTTCAAGCCCATTAATGGCAACACCTTTTAATTACATGTAGGCGAACAAACTAGGCTGTACTAAGGTCAATTTATTTACTTCATTACTTAATTGGTTGTTTATAACAAACCCGTTATTCAGGATTACAACCTAGATTTTCACATCACCCCTGGTTGAGTGTGTTAATTTTATATGCCACTGACGGGATCTAAAATTTAACGACGACTTTGAACGACAGATTTGAGAAATTTTTCAAATCTGCCTTATTTACTCTCAAGGAGACCAGAAGACTTCTGAAAGAAAGTCGGCGAAAGAAATATGTTTTCATATTTTTTCCGAGCTGAGTTTGAACTACGGACCCTCGCGAAGTACTATCAAAAACCAATGCTAAATAAGGCTTTGAGCCATCTTGTGAGAAGCAACTTTCTGACCCACCCGTGTTTTCCAACCATTACCACTTCCTCTATATTTCTTAGTGTGAGTCCGAACCTTTCCTTTTCAGCTCTATGCAAGTAATTTCGTGTGATGTTTGTCATACGAAAAAGTTGGACATTGTGTCTTGTCGGAATGTCCTCAGAATGCAGCCTGGAATGAAGTTGAATACCTCACCTCTGCATTACATACATACAACATAATTGGTCATTGCAACCCTTCATCCAGAATTACGACCTAGCTTTTCGCACCACATTTAAAAAGTATTTCTTCGGCGACTTCCTCTCAGCTGATTTCTGGCAAAAATTCTGAGAGTAAATAGAAATTGCCATGAAAAGTTTCTCAAAAATTTGTCGTTCGGAATCGACTTTAAACTGTAGGTCCCGCCACTAATGTATGAAATTAACGCACACAACATAAGTGGTGTGGGAAACTAGGTAATCCTGACTAAAGGGTATGTGTGTGTAATCATGTATAGCCTCATAACTTCTCTCCAAAAGTACTAACTGCTTCTGCCGGGTTGAGGAAGTTGAGCTTATCTAAATTAGGGCGAAATCTTTTAAAGACTTTGGAACGACTAATTTAAAGCATTTTTATTTAATTTCAAAATCATTCTCACGATGTATTCTGATTAATTTATTTTTAATTTGTTTATCTTCCTGCCAATTTATTTTTGGCTTCATGTGTTGTTTTAATTGCATTCTAAAATCTTTTTGGCATCTCCAAAAACAACACCCCCAAAACCAGTGATTAATTTTAGGTTTTAATATCGTAATCATTTGGACAGACATTAATTTATGAGTATCAGTTAACCAAAGACTTGTTTACGTTCACACACGTATGTGGTGTTCCCTTTATTACCCAAGTTAGAGCGGTATTGATTTACCACAGAGAGGAGGAGCGTAAGTAAAAACAAAAAGGCAAAAATAATCAATAATTTATTGAAATCAGCAAAATTGTCAATTGGTTTACGTTTTTAAAGCAAAAGAGGAACAGAGAGACAGACGGAAAGAAAATAAAAATGTTTGCAAATAAAGTGTTATAATTGTCACGCTTATATAAATGAACAAGAAAATGACACCAAAATTTACGTCACTGTTAGTTACACTTTATCATTAACAAGTGATCTTGCAATTTATGAGATTGTGTGGTTTTCCTCCTTGACAGATGAATTTATAAGAGTGTGAAACGAAACAAAAGGGATTTTGTGGTTGACATCATACCTGAAACACCTTAAGACTGTCAACCGCAAAACTCCTGTCGAATTTTATTTGAGTCTTTTAAAATATTGAAAATCATCTGAGAAACTGTTCAATTCTTTTTTTTTAATTGGATATCCAAACAATCTTTCCTTTTGTTATTGAAAATAATTTTACTTTTTAAATTTTGGAGCAGCTGTTAAGTTGCTTTCGATTTTTAAATTTTTTTTCTGTATTTTTCAATACCTTTTCTGTAACAGTTTTTTTTTTGGGCGTTTTTTTCTCTTCCTTGCATTTGCGGTAGTATACTGTGTTGATGATTTTTTTTCTTTCTTTCGAAAGCTTTCATTTGTTTGTAATTAATTTGATATTTATGATGATTGCTTTTAACAAAAGGAGTTAAATTATAAGCATTTAAAAGCAAAAAAGCAAAAAAAAACCATTTTATTAAATTAATTCGCAGAAAATATTATTGACACAGCTTTTGTATATTCAGTTTTACTGCTGTACTCACTGATTTTAAATTCTAAGTGCAGAACTGCGTATGACGTTAAGACCGCAGTTTATTTACTGATGTTTAAAATTTTAAATTTTGTTTTGACTGGAATCTTTACTAAGCAAGTAATAAGTTGGCATTAACATGTGGTAGTAGCCTTTCTGTTCCATATATTGTATAGAATACAAAGCGTTGAATGGTAGGAAATTAATAAAATTTTCTCGGGTCATAAAAAAACAGGAATATTATTTTATTCACTTTAAAGTTTATTGTTTCAAAATAAAAAACGAAATTTACATTTCAATTTCACTTGTATTAAAAACCATGAAAGTTTGTGTCTTAAGTCTTTTGTTTTATACCATAGGCGCAATATACTTTACAATAATCTACAGTTTATAAGATTCCATGCGTACATTGTTATTAAATGCAGTATTGCATTGCATAATCTTACACAAGTGTTGTGAGAAGAAGATGCATAAAGGTCACTAGGGGTCAAGAAAACAGGTAACATTCAACTTGCTTAACAGCAAGACCAAATTTTTAGTCACATTCTTGTGTCTTCTATGTACAAGACTGCTTTTTATGATCAATGTAATGATTCACATGTAAAAGAGTAATTTCTTTAGAGGTTTAAGGGATTGGTGGATCATTATAGCCTTTAAAACGCATGTCTGCTTGCATTTGTTTTCTTAAAACATGTTGTTTCCATAAAGAATTTCCTATGTTTGGCTTAACATTTCAATGGTCGCTTACATACATAACATACATAATTGGCCATTACAACCCTTCTGTCAGGATTACGGCCTAGCTTCTCACACCACTCATGTTGTGTGCGTTAATTTTATACGTGAGTGGCGGGACCTACAATTCAACGTCGACTCCGAACGACAGAATTTTTGAGAAACTTTTCATGGCAGGTTTATTTTACTCTCAGAGTTTTTGCCAGAAATCTGCTGAGAGGAAGTCGCCGAAGAAATATTTTTTTTCATATTTCATTTTTGATGTCTGACCTGGGATACGAACCCGGGCTTTACGAATAGTAAGCCAACACACTACCTACTACACCACGGTGACTTCAATGGTCGCTTAGGCTATGCATTAATTCAAATTAGTTCTTTCGCTGGCAATAATATTTAAATATTAAGAGAGTTTTCTGAAAATTCGAAGCTGATTGTTTTATTAAAATGAAATATAAAAAAATATTTCTTCGGCGACTTTCTCTCAGCAGATTTCTGGCAAAAACTCTGAGAGTAAATTAAATTGCAATGAAAAGTTTCTTAAAAATCTGTGGTTCGGTTTCGGTTTTAAACTGTAGGTACAGTCACTTATAAATAAAATTAACAAACACGAAATAAGTTATATGAGAAGCTAGGTCGTAATCCTGACTGAAGGATTGTAAGGACCAATTATGTTTGTATGTGTTATATAATTGTTACCTTTACATATTAAATTTTGTGGCCTCGTTAAAAGTTCCAGAGTTCTTAAGCACTTTTAATTATCATAAGTCGATAAATATGCACGTCAAGTTCGTTTCTTAAGTCTTTCGAAGTACTCGCGCAAAACATAATTTTTCCCAGAAACACAAAAGTCGTAAATATTTTAAAACGAACGACAAATTTCGAAGCAATTCGAAAATGTTATCAAATTTATTTTAATTTATGCATAGGTATAGAAGTTTTAGCAGCAAATATTCCATTTTTTAATGTTTTAAAGTATTTTTAATATAAATTACTTGACCGCTTACCGTTTTAGTAGTCTATTAAATAAATAATGTTCGTTTCTTAAGTCTTTTGATTTATTCAACTACAGTGTTTGAATATTTTCATTCATAATTTTTAATTAGTGTTTTTTTTATTTGAAAACAAAAATAATAGAAAATAAAAACAACTTTAGAATTACATACTAAAGCTACTCGGATATACTCTTGAGATACAGGCTGGCTAAACATTAGTTAATCTAAAAAATCAATTTTTTTGGCACTCCTTTAACCCCGTTTATCTGTATAGGGCTTACGGCTTCCGTATTCATATGGTGTTTTAATACCCGGCTCTTAAAAAATTCAATTAAGTTCTATTGTAATAAAAAAAAAAAATAAAAAAAAAATAAAAAAAAATTACTAAAAATTAATTTGTTCATGTTCTGTTTGCTTAAATGGAAATTTCTGAAAGTGTTTTTGGTTTAGAAAAAGATTAAAAATGTTTTTAATAGTTTAATTGGCTTGTTTATATACATATCATGCAGGACATTGTAATCGCATATGGGAGGCAAAGGCGTTGCCATAGGTAAGCCATTACCTGTTAAATGTTTTTTGTTTTTATTTTTCATTTAAAAAACAATTTATAAATAAAGTTTAATTGTTTCAATAACAATTATTTTAAACACGTTTAATGGTCATAATTTATCAACCATTTGAATGTGTTCAAAAATAAAGCAACAACAAATAATTCAAGTTTATTTATTAAGTCTTTTGATTTGTTCACACAAATATACTACTTGGCTTATGCTTATTTGCTGGCCTGCCCACAAAACTCTGCAACAAACTATTCTTTGGCTGTTTGCATAATTCGTCCATTACTTTTATGCGGTTGACATTAAAACGTCTTGTAAGTTTAGTTTTAACTGCATTTAGAGTCAGACTGACTTGTGTTGGGCATATTGGCCAATGCATAAAAGTTTTACGAAATTGATTAAATTTTCTACAGGCATATTTAAGGCAACAACTAAATACTTTAACTTACTCAAAATATTTGTTTGTTTTTAAGTAAGCCATGCCAAGTTTTTGTTTTTCAACAAAACGAAGTAAATTTGTAAGTTTGCAATTTCTACCATAAATAAACAACAAAAGTGGTAACAAATGCCGCACTCGCAAAGAAGTCGTACTTTAAGCGAAAGACTGTTTTTTTTTGTTGATGCACTACACTAGTGTTAAGAGGTTTTATTGTGTTTGAAACTCTTTAAAATCAATTGTCTTGATAATGCTTTTCATTATAGCGATCATTTCAATATTGCTTTGTATGTACAGATCATACAGATGAGTACTAAAGGTCGCCTTCATAACTGTTATAGGCAGGCAGGCTTAAGAGACCAACCACAGGGCTCAAATTCTCGACCTAAATTATCAAGTAGGCCTGATATGCGTTTACAATTAAGGCAGACCTACTATACTTTGTATGGGAAGTCTGTATCTTGTACAAACTTTCTTAACATCTTTTAGCTCACTCCTCTCGGACGAGTTGTGTCTGGCATAGTGTCACCACGTAAAAAATTAAGATTTCGAAATTAAAAATTGTTCCATCGTTTTGATGTCTTCGACACGTGCCGTGCCCGCCAATATCCGTGTCCCATGAGTACGCATGTTACTTTATTCAAATCGGCTTTATTCAATCTAAAATACCCATGAAGTTCACCTCATCGGCATCATTCCCAAGTGTGTTTGTATTCCTTCCTACTGCTTCATTGCACCACAATAATCAATGCAATGTTTCAACCCACTTCTTCAGCCTGGTTTTCAATGCACAAAAAGGCATGGATTAGCCCAAGCTTATGGTCGTAATACTCCTTCCTCGTTTCTGATCAATTTTTGATAACAAAGTACCCGTTCCACGTCTAGGACTGCCAATAACCCCATATTCCCGTATGTTATTGCCGTAATTATAATTTGGCTATCAGCAAAGATTTCAACCATTTGGTGAGGGTTACAACCTGGCTTTTCACACCAACCATGTTGTGTGTATGTCAGTTTTAGCAATCAGAGGTGGGACCTACCGTTTAAAGTCGAGTTCAATTGATTGATTTTTGAGAAACATTTCATAGCATTCTGAAAGGTTTTGTCAGAAGCCTGTTGAGAAGATGTAGCCAAAGAAATACTTTTTAACATTTCCTTTTGTTCGAGATGTCTGAATTGGGGTTTGTACCACGGGCTTGCGTCTGATAACCCAACACACTACCAGCATATTACAGCGACTTTCCCAAATACTAAGTTTATCAAATAACCCCTGGCCCAGATGATAAATTCTTTAATCGAATGTATCTCTGGTTGGAAGACCGTATTACTGTTCAATAGTTACTGGTAAAATGGTTTCCGATACGAGCTGCTAGAAGACTGCACAAATATCTGTGTAATGGATCTGTTTGACCAAAAATGTCAATCTGGTATCAAACTGCTCATTACATTACTTTGTGAGTCATACATTAGGCTTTTGCGTTAAGTGAGTTTCCATTCAGTACTCTGGTGATACGATTTGAAGCTTTGTTTGATGCATTCCACCATAGCCTGAAGGCAGAATGCTGTCTCATATCGTACTCGTATCCTAGTCGATTAGATAAAGATCACTGGTTTCGATGCCCTTATACATAGGTGATGTTCTCTTAACCCTGAACTCTCATAACTAATTTGTTTACAAGATACTTGACATTTTAATGATTAAGTTCAATTTAAAAAAAGGAAATTGTCAGTCAAACACAACAACAACCTTTTTCTTTAACAGTGTTGAATTTGATTAAAAAATGACCAATAATGCCATGCACAGAAGTCTTGTCCAAAATTTTCTAAAAGTCAATGAAATCTTAACCTTATTGAGATCGAATTTGGATAAAACTTGAGTGCAATATTGTTTTAATTCTTGATTTCTATGCCTTTTGCCGTATTAGGGTATTAACAAGTCGGATTTAACTGTGTTTGCGTGTTCCCTTATTGGGTTTTTTTTTGTTCGAAGCAACAGTAGCAAAGAGTACATGCTCATATAAACGTCATAAAGGTGTGACTAGGTCATTTCTTGTTGTTGTTTATTAGTGTTTCATTTTACCCATATAATCAGTCATTGCTTAACCAAGGCAATAATCAAACTAACCAAGCCAACCAACCAAGCCAACCAACCAAACAATCAAACCATTTCAATGTGCGTTTAATTGTTTGCAATCAAATATCCATTGGAGATCAATAAATGAAAATGGCAAAAAAGAAGAAAAACAAAACTACACAAAAAATAACAACAATTAAATTAATTTTGTTTGTGTTTTTTGTCGTTGTTTTTTGTTTTTTTTTGGAATTTTATTTTATCTTTTTTTTTGGTTGCTTAAAAATTTCTGTAGTCTGTTACATTTTTGGCCAGCAATTGTTTCAAAATTTTTCAGCAACATTGTTTTACTGCAGCAACAATTTGTTGTATGTTGCTTGCATATTTAACCCAATTTATTGTATGCCTATAAGGAAATTGTCTGTTTTAATTATCACCTCTTTTTTCGCTGCATGAAATACTCGATTCATTTCAATTATAATTAAATGATCTCAAATGTTTAATGGAACGATAATATTTGATTGATGGTTTAAATGGTGGAAGAATAAGACTACACATTTATCATTAATTGATTAAATATGTTTTTAATAAATTGTTTACAATCGGCTATAAGTCAGTTTAATAGGTCAGTGGGAAAATGTTTTAATATTTTTTTTTCACAATTCCACAGCCAGGATTGTTTATTTTACATAATTTTGATGGAAAACCTTTCGTTCCCACAACATTTTGTATATAAATTTGATCAGTCTGGCATGTTTGCTCCACAAAACATAAGTTACGAATGATCTATTTTTACTGGGGCCTAAATAATGCTTTGCTAAATGAAAGTGCCCTACTTTCTTTAGTGATAGATTTCGAAAACCAAAATGAACCCCTCCAAGTAAAGCTTACTTAATTACTTAAGTGAACTTTATATCACTTTAGTCAGGATTACAACCTAGTTTCTCACACCATTCATGTTGTGTGTGTTAAATTCAAACCATGAGTAGTGATGGGGCCTACTATTTAATGCCGACTCCGAGCGACAGATTTGAGAAATTTTTCATGGCAATTTTATTTTACTCTCAGAGTTTTTGCCAGAAGGCTTCATATTTTTTCATATTTCATTTTATTCTATGACGTCTAAGCTAAATGTAGAACAGCGAGCTCCATCTTATAAGCCAACACACTATCTACTACGCTACAACGACTTCCAAATAAAGCACATCAAATTAAAACACTGTATTATGCAGCGAAAGTCTATGGATATATGCGTTATATAGGGTCTTCCAATAGGGACTTTCCAACAGTGACAGTTTATAAAGCCAATCGTGTTAAAGCTGTTTTCATTTATTCTCTCTGTTTTTGTCAAACCACTATGGACGGTCATAGAGCAGTTAGCAAATGACCGTAGTTTTCATTGAAAGCTCATCTTCACGGATGAAACCCATTTCTAGATAAATGGTTACATGCGCAGACTAAGTTATAAAATTTGAGACGATACCAAACCAAGTCACTATTTGGCTTAAAATTTGGGCTGACGGCGTCAGCAGTTCATATTTCCTTGAGGCTGATGCTGGAAAGGTCATCACTGTTAAGGCTAAGTACTGTAGGTCCGTGATTTTGTACTTGATTTGACCTGAATTGAATGATCTGGACGTCAGCGGTATGTGATTTCAATAGGACAGCGCTGTGTGACACAGCTTAAGCCATAAAGAATATTTTGCATAAGCAATTTGAAGGCATGGTCATCTCACTTGAAAGTGATGTAAACGGCCCCAAAACCAAAATCATGCAAGTTGAACTCGTTAGATTCTTGTGTGACAGTCCTCAAAACCATGTGCCAGAGTCATGGAAAGTTGGACAATATGCATGAGAAGCCGTAGCGGTCATTTGAACTATGTTATATTCCACAGTCGCCGCAGAAGTGTATTGGCTTATTGGATGTGAGGCCTCGCTTCAAGCACCTGGTCTGTCGGCGACATCCTCTCAGCAGATTGCTAGCAAAAGCTCTTTAAATTGTCATGTAAAGTTTCTCATAAATCTATTGTTCGCAATCGACTTTAAACTGTGGGTTCCGTCACTCAAAAATTAATACACAAAACATAAGTGATTAGAGAAGTTAGGTCGTAATCCTGACTGAAGTGTTGTAATGATAAATTATGTATGTACGCATGTATGTATGTATAATGCCATCAATTAGTCTTTCAAACGAAAAAAAAAATAGTCGACGATATTTCAAACACATTTTCTTTAATGTAAATTTAAGATTTACCGGCGCTTTTGAAATGACATATCAAAATGTCATATCAAATTATGAATTCATTTCAAATAGGAGAGCCTTTCAAATTTTTACTGGATTTAAACGTATTGCTTTGGATTAAGGAAATGATCTTTAATCGACAAGTTAATGACGTATTGCCTTTTGCTACGGTCTAGTGTAACAATAATTACCTAATTTCCGCTTTTATGTCATCCACTCATATAAATTGTTCATTGAAAATTGATTAGCCCTTCATAAATAATAAATAATAAACAACTACCATGTGTTTTAAGAAAGTAACTGTGAAAAATGAAATCCAATATGAATTTGAACACAGTAATAATAAGCTACAGCTCAAGTACCACCATCACCATATGTGAATAACATGGTATATGACTACAATTTAAGTTACTTAATTATTTTGTAATTGAATACCGTATTTATTAACAGGTTAAATATTAAAAAAAATAAATAAAAAATATAGAAGTAAAATTGCAAATAAAAATATAAAATTACAACCAGACTTTAGAAGTTTATAAGTGTTTGTTTATATTAAATTTATTGTAGTTTATAGATAAATAAAATTGTTATTATAATAAATTAATAAATAACTAAAGAAAAAAGTGTAGTAATATTATAAATTAAAAAAAATAAACAAAATAAAACAGTTATTTGATACCTGGGAACATTGAAAGTGTTTGTTTAACTTCTTTTTTAACGAACATTAGTTTTGTGGGTGTACGTTTTATATCGTATTTACAATTCAATGTATTAAAGTGCTATGGCTGTTGCTGTTTTAATTGTCATTTATTGTCTTTATTAATTGTATATTTTATAGTGACAATATTTTTTTTGTTTCTTTAAATTAAATTTGAATTGAATTTCAAAGTCTTAAACGAAAGGAAACGATTACTTTGCTGGCTGTTAAGGAACATACTATTTTTTAAAAAAAAATTATAAAATGGTAAGTAAAGTCTTTAAATGTATTTATTTTACATTAAGTTAAAATTCATTTTTTAATAATATATTTATTTATTTATTTTTCCTCTTTTTTTGCGCCTTTATTTAAGGTAATAAAATTAAAACCTTAACAGTTTTTACGTATGACCATTTCATTGATAATTCTTTTTTTTAAATGCAGGAAAATTAAGCTTAAAATAACTGTGGTTGTTGTTGTTGTTATTGCCTTTTTTTATTTTCTTTTCGTTTATATTTCGCCATTGCAATCAATATTGAAAATGATTGTTAATTTGAAAATTCATATTTTATATCGTAATGATGGCAGTAAAAAAGGTTACAGTTATTAACCCGATTTTAAAGGAAAAATAAAAAGAAAAATAACGAAAAAAAGATCAAAAATTTATGACAGGGCAAAATATAACATTAAAGTTTCTTTCTTAAGTCTTTTGTTTTAAAGCAACCATCACATCACAAGCGGGACAAGCGAAAAACTTAAACACGTAAAACCTAAAACTAATCAAATACAAATCCAAATTTATTAAATAACTACACATACAACAACAACAATACTAATAACAACAATGTTAGAAGAAATTATAGCAAGTCAATAAAATTAAAAATATTTTTCCCAATATTATTAACATATTAACGGCATTATTAAAAAAGCATTTGAAGCCCGTTTATCTTATAAGGAATCCAATAATTATAGAGTAAAGCAAGGCATAGCAAATCAAATCTTCATTTTCTAAATTGCTAACAAAAGTTTGAACATGAAAACCAGAAGATTGATTGGTATTTTAAAGTTCCCAGGCTTTCAATTGCATTTTTGTACACAGCAGTTGCATCATTTTAAGATTTTTATTTTAAAAATAAAATTCGTATAAAAAAGTGTGTGCATAATTCAGTTATTCACACAAAATAACAAAAAAAAAAAACATGAAAAAATATTTTTTTTAATAATCACTATGGCGTTACGCCTTCATATCAGGCGTAAGACGTGATGTTTAATCAACAGAATTAATGATCTTACGTTTAGCATTTAAAGATTGATAAATTGTTTCTTAAAATCTTTGATGATAGTTTAATGGTGAGAACTTTAAAATGCTATTACGCCGCCATATTGAAAAATTTTTTTCATTAAAATATTTGATTTCAATGTTCAAATTCTTAATTGGCATTATTTTTTCATTTTAAGCATGATTTTGCAAAAACCAATTTTTTTAATTTTGGATTCACAGCTCATTAAGCGTTTATTTCAATCAATTATTTAATGTTTGTCTCAATAAAACTCCACAAAAAAATAAAAGAAAGAAACAAAAATGCCAAAATAATTAATCAATTTATGTTTTGCTAAATGAATTTTTACAATTTGCATTTAATTCACTTCACAAAATTAAAAAAAATTAAAAAAAATCCTCAATTGAATTTTGTTAAAATGTTAACAATCTTTTGACATGAATAGTTAGCCAAGACTGACATACATTTGTACTGATGCTAGATTTTTTTTTGGACGTGTGAAATTTTTTCATAAAAATATTGCTTTTTTTAATTATTTTAACTTTTTATGAATGAATGATTAATTATTGTTATACTCCAGTTTTGGGGTAACATGATATTTTTAACGTATTTTTAATTATTTGGAGATTATAAATAAATTTTTCAGCCCTCTTGGGTTGGTACATAGCTGAAGGCTATAAAAGTGTAAAGTTTGAAACGTGTTGAAAGATAGAAAGTAAATGTTTTGTTTTTCCGTCCTACTTTCTTTGCTTAATTGTGTTTTGAAATTTCTATAAAAGTCCCTGTTATTGGTTTAACATAAAATTAATTAAAGTTTATAAAGTATGAATCTTTCAAAGGTTTTTAAATCCAAAATATAATTGAATCCTTTAAAGAATTTCTTAGCAGTTCTAAAGCAAAGCATTTGATAATCTGAAGCCAGTGCCTGAAATGTTAGCGAAATAATAGAGAAAAAACAGTAAACTTTTTTCATAAAGCTTATTAAACGTTTGGTATTATTCTTGGGTTCCTATAGGGGCTCAATAAATTTCCTAAACAAATTTCTTTTTTTGTACCAAAGGCTTTACTGTACTCCAACTGTTTTGTTGCTGTTTGCGGCTTGCATTTGCCTGCTTTATGTAACTATAAGCAGGGCTTTTACTGTTCCCTTGCGAGTATCCTTCTACTACAACTCGTGTTATATCATTTAATTGCTTTCTAAGCGTATGACCGATACAACGCCTCTTTATCTCGATCGAAAAGGGTTTTGAATGCGTAGCTTGCCACAGCCTCTGATTGGATACAGTTCTCGGGTAGTATAAAAGGATGATCTTGCCAAGACTGCGGTTCAGGATAGATTTTATTTATTTTATTTTATTTTTATTTTATTTATTAATTACAATACAATTACAAATTATATTATAATTATATATGAGCGGAGTAACTTGACCATATGCTCGGTGTAGTGTCACAGAGCAGAGTCTCTGGTGGGAATCGAACCCACGACCCTCACGCTAAAAGTCTAGCACACTAGCAGACTACCAGGGCACCCAGGTTTTATATTTGTATCAAATATTGCAATTTATCCTATTGGAGCATATGGCTTCTATAAAGCATTTTCCATCGTATCCGGTTGGCTGCTTTTGCTGTCTTAAGTTAGAGTTGATTGATTATTCGGCCTTGTTTCCATTTCGCTAAGCAGATAATAGGCCTGCTGTAGCAGGTCCTAGAATAATGGTACTGTCAACTATCATTGCCTAGAAACAACGCCCTCTAACTATGTGCTGTAGTGGTGGGGACCAAATAGGTCTAAAGCATCCAAATATCTTTTTATAAGCGATTATCAATAAGCCCCTCTCGATTATCTGTTCGTGAATATTATGCTCCCAAGATCTTTAAATTGGATGATGACCTTGTATGTCATTTGTAGCATTTATGCCTGCAACTTTTCGTATTTGCTACACTAATTCTCAGTTCTACCGCTTCCGCTGCCAACGTTCAGCTTAAATTAAAATTCGATTTAAGTTCTGAGAAGTTATCTGTCAAAAGACATATCCAACTTCCCCAGTCCTATTTAGTAACTTTCCGTGTTTAATTCCAAACAGTGAGTTGCTGTTTAGATGCTCAGTAATAATAGCTTTCGAGGAATTTTCTCATATCTAGATGACTTCGTGGTGTCGTCGTAGTCTAGTAGGTAGTGTGGTGGCTTATTAGATGTAAAGCCAGGGTACGAGCCCCAAGCCAGACATTAATACAAAATACAAAAAATATTTCTTCGGCGACTTCCACTCAGCAGATTTCTGGCAAAAACTCTGAGAATAAATAAAATTGCCATGAAAAGTTTCTCAAAAATCTGTCGTTCAGAGTCGTCTTTAACTTGTAGGCCCCGCCACTCATGTATAAAAATTAACATACAAAACATAAGTGGTGTGAGAAACTAGGTCGTAATCCTGACTGAAGGGTTGTAATGACCAATTATGTATTATGTATGTAGATGACATTGTAATTCAGTTTATAGAAGGCTTTCTCAAAGTCTGTGAAACACAGATACAGTGGTGAAAGACATTCCACAGACTGTTGAAAGATAACACTCAAGCTTTTTATGCGATGTCTGACTGGGGATGGTATCAAGTTTGTTTTTGCCTCTAGGCTGATGTTATTCTGTCAGAGCTCTTTTCAGTTGTTATGCTCTCTAAGGTTGCCCTTTTCCAAGATCTTGAAAAATTTGCCATCCTCCTCAGTAGGCCTGTATGAGACCTACTAGGCAACAGTAGTTGCTGATGTGTTGTGGTAAAATATTTTTAGGAAAAAAATTATACGAACAATTCAAATACTTTGAGAACATGAATCTGGTATTTGCCATTCGTATACATTTGATTAAGTCTCAGTTGCAGCTGATATACAGGCTATATGTGTTACCATGACACGTTGTTGATTTGAAAAGACAGTAAGGCATTAATAATCTATTATCTGTAGCTGTGGGTAGTGTAAGTAGTAAAGAGCCGCTTAGTGATCTTTTTTTTTAGCACATCGCACCTTTGAAACCATAAAGAAAATATTTCAATTCATTCGACAGCTAAAAGTAAAAGTGCTACTGCAGACGGGGGAATATGCAACTTTATTGATGTATTAGACTGTAGTGTGTGCTGTAATTGACTTTTTACAACTACTAGAACAGAATGTGTTTTAATTTGTTTTTAATTTTGTGCTTGGAAATTGCAATGCTCTTCCAACCAAGTCGTTTCTATTCTTTTAACCAAGAGTTAAATATATTGCGCCTAAACACTACATCCTCTTTCCAGTACAACTCATTGTAAAATTTAAATTTGGCTATTAAATGTGTACACTTTAGTAACACTTAAAATATTAAAACCGCTTTTAAAAACTAAATAAAACGCTTCTTAAATTTGTGCAATTTTCTAACATTAATCCGAAAGTCTTAAAAGCTTAAAAAAAGAGAACATAAATGAGCGTTACACGTCAAATCCCATCACCAAAAATAATCTCCGTATGGATTTGATAACGTAAATGCCTGCTTGTTTATTGAACTGTCTATTTGCCTTCGTTTTTTTTTCTTTGCGAAATTATTGACATGTGAATATATGATATGAGCGGAGATATTTATGTGTCTGTCAGTCATCATAAATGTCAAAAAATATTTTTGAAATAAAAAAGAAATTGAAAATCAAAAAACGTTCTTACGAAATAAATACCTTTTTGGCGTTAAAAAAACTTGGCAAACAATTCATTGCCCAGTCATATAAAAACGTGTGTACAGTACAGTTTCAACAAAACACGTGTGTTGTAAATAAAAAGTTTTATTTTTTAAAATCAGAAGCGTGTGTGTATTGAAAACAATTTTATGGGAAAATTATTTAAATAAACGAACTCTTAAAATCGAAAACATGCGATTACTGAAAATGGTATTAAAATGCATAAATTTTGTATAAATACTCAGCATTTTTTTTCGGAATAATTAACATAATAATTTGGGTTTAATTATACGAAATAAATTTAAATTTAGACTGCTTAATAACAATAATAACAACAACAACAATAACAAATACCATTTAAATCGTAATGTTTCCTGCCTGTATATGTTAATGGTAATAAAATTGATTTATAATCGGTATTTAAAAAACAAAGAAAAAAAAATCGAAATTGATGGCATAAATTAAGCCGTTTGTAGGTGTTCCAAAGTGTTTGATTTTCATTGAACTACGAGTGGCAATAATTCATTTAAAAAACCATTAAAAAATTCTTTCTTTATAATTTTCTTGTTTAAATCATGTTTAATCTTTCTAAGGCTCTTTATCATTCTTTTGAAATCTTTGAAATTGTCGTTGTTTATTGCTCTCAAGCGATTTGATCAGTGCACAGATAAAATATTGATTTAAAGTGTTGGTATTGACAACAATTATAGGCTGGAAGGCAAAGTGCCAATATACATTGTATACCGAAAATATGTTTACATTTTTATTACAACTTAATTTAGTTTGAATACAAAATATTTTTTATAAAATTATTTGCCATGGTTATGGCAAATTTTTGAAACAGGTTCGTTTCTTAAGTCTTTTGTATTAAAATGACAATCACATTGGTAAACAGTTTATAGCTTAAGAACTATTGTTAAAATTTGAAAATTCTGACAATAATAAACTTTAATTCATTGTTTTTTTTTTTGTTTTCAAATGCCTTTAAATAGTTTTTGTTTCTTAAACTAGTCTTAATTTTTTTTCTTCTTCTTTTTTATACTGAATTCATTATCTATTAATCATTTATTAGACGGGTTTCTGTTAAGAAACCAGTCTGCCTGTCTCTATTCTAATCTGTTAGTGTGTGTTTTATCAACTCAATTTAATCGATATTATCTTATTACAAGTAATTTAAAATTTAAATTTTAATGTTTTAAACTCACGCTATAAATCGAATTGAAATTCTGTTCTTACACTCACGCTGGACTGAATTAAATTTAAATTTTAAAACAGTAGTTGTGCTAACAAACATAGGTATTTTTAATAGCATAGAGCCTGTAGTAGTACTAATTTAATATTAAATTTGTTAAATTTGAATGCAATTTATTTTTATTTACAATACAGACTTTTTTGTAGACGCCATAAACCTGAGTTCAATAATTTAAACAATAATACGGCGTAGTTATAACAATTAGAAAATAAATTTTTAAAATTTTTCTTATTCTCTAATTTGGGCACCTAATAATAGAAAAGAACCACACTCGCACAAAATATAAATATTAATATTTCCTTGTATTTATTGTGCCATCTTTGGTAAAACTTACTGGATGAGATCGTATGATCATTAGACTATAAGACAAATAATCATCAAAATATATCCTAAGTAGGTAGGCAGGTGGGTTGAAGCAGAAGAGATCACCCGAGGATCAGGATGAGCACTAAAAATTGCATTCATAATAGTCGTAAGTAGGTAGGTTTAATAGGAGCAGACCAATCACAGGTTTCGAACCCTCGACATATACCTTGGCCAGCATGTAGGCTTATTGTGCGCTCACTATTAAGAATTCCACCTTTCTTTTTATACGAAGACTGTATCTTGTACAAACATTATTAACTTCTTCCAGACCACTCCTCTGAGCTATGTATGCCTGGTATAGCGTCATCTCTATAACATTGCGATCTGGAGCTTCTCCAAAAAAATATACCCTAAACTGTCACAAAAAAAAAAAAAAAAATTGGGGATGGGCATATAACCCGCTCACTGTAAGTGCAAAAAATCATGAACTTGGCTACCTATTTTCTTGCATGTTATATAGTTCTCTTCTATTTGGGTTAAGATTTTTGTAAGAATATTGATTCGTCTCCAAATGTGAAGGTTTTTATGTTAACTGACTAGGAATTCGATGTTATTCGTAACACTTTTGAAAATGATTCAATTATTCCTTCTTACTCACCCACTTTTTATTTAATATTCTAAGTAAGTAGCTACGCCATCAATATTCACCACACTACTGAAGTATAAGATATAAAGGGTTTGGCTATGGCTCTCCTACATATATACCAGCATCTGTGGGCCCTGTTTTCCAAATGCTGCCTCCATTTCAACTTTCTATTCACCTCCTATCGAGGAACGATCTTTATCTTGCTTGTAAATAAAGTTTTTTCAATTTCATTCATGTTTACATATGTACAGTGCCCTAGATCGTGCGCAATTGCATGCTATGTGTTGATGAAACGGATTTTTACCTCCCAGAAGTATTAATACGTCATATGCGTAGGAGAATGGTTCAAGCCTTTCGCCAGTTAATATACTCAAGAAATTGTGAAAAGTTCTGATACACATGATTACCTCTTTTTACATTTCCCTTATAGTTATATTGTACACACCGCAATTTATCCATCTATTCCTTACATACATACATATTGGTCATTACAACTCTTTAGTCAGGATTGAGACTTAGCTTCTCACACCACTTATGTTGTGTATATTAATTCTATACATGAGTGGCGGGACCTACAGTTTAAAATCACTCCGAACGACAGATGTTTTTAGGAAGTTTTTCATGGAAATTTTATTTACTCCCAGAGTTTTTTCCAGAAATCTGCTGAGAGGAAGTCGTCGAAGAAATACTTTTTTCATATTTTCGTTTTTAACCCAACCTGTCAAGGTCAAGACTACGGCGACTTCATAGACTATTGCTTCTGTGATCAAAAATGTTTCTTCTGTTTCAAGGTCCGTTATTGAGTATCTAGTTTTCAGATTACTTACTCAGAGCAAGTGTTTTTGTTAGAATTTGTTTGAACTTTATTTACTCAGAGAAGAGACATTATATGTCAATATACAATATTTTAAGTGGTTTTCAGTTCTTCATTCCATTAATACGGCAGCCAAATTTGGTATAAAATCTTTAAACTGTAGAGTAAAGCAGAAGCTTGCCACCGTAATGCTTTAAGAAACTTTATTCCAGACAAAAAACTAACAAAGAATACTAACGAGTAGTGTTTTAATTTCGAAGCTGTGTTTAGGACAGGTCCTACCTGATGAACTCAGTTTGTAGCAATTGTTACTAAAACGTTGTTTATTTAAGCAGTATGGTGAAGGGCAAAAAAATATTATAAATGACAGTCTTTGTTTTTTTTTTTTTTTTTAAATATTTGCACTTCAATAAACTTGACAGCTTCCATAATGAATTGCACAATAATTCTTATGATTTATTTTTAATTATCAAATCATTTTAAATAGCTTTGACGTCTCTTTCCTTTACCCATTCTATTAATGATTTATTGTTGGGGTTTTTTTTTGCTAAAATGATTTGACATAAAACATCCATGCAGCCATCCATAATATGTATTTGTCTAAAAATATAAAAAATAAAATTAATAATTAAACAATACAAAAAGCACATACACACACACACACACACACGGAATTCTATGGAAAATTATTTTAATTATTAAAAAAAACAAAAAAAAAATAAATTAACCATCGTAAGCTAACATGTCTGTCTGGTAATCTCAATTATAGATTCATCACAAGTATAAAAATTTTTCTTATAAACAATTACTTAAACAGTTAATAATAATAATAATAAAACAACATGATATATAAGAATTACTCAAAATAAATAATAAGAAATATGAAGTTAGAGAAAAACAACAACAACATAAACAAAAATTAAACATGGAAAAATACTGCAAACCAAACCCCTTAAAAACAAAATTGTAATCAGTAGTACTAGTAGTAGTATCGCCAAATAGCAGCGGGTAACAAGCCAGGTTTTTAATGAAAAGGTCATTCAAGGGGTCATTATTATTAAAGAATGGTTTTTTGTTTTTCCTTTTTATATGTTTTTCCTTTTATAGTGGAAACAAAGTCTCGATAAGGAAAACTATAAACTATAATTTGTAATAAAGTTATTACAAAATAATTGTTGGTTGCACAAAAAAACAAATAAATTTTGGCAAAATTAAAAAAAATGTTTGCTGCCTAAGTCTTTTGTTTGGTTTTGTTTGGTCACTCATTAGTTAAGTTTATTTGCGTTTTAATACTTTTCTGGTTGGCTATTTGGTTAGAAATTTATTTTATTGTTATACAAATTGTGTTTGATTTTATTATAGGCATTGTTCGACTCGACAAAAGGCACTAAGTGATAATGCGGAAACTTTTAATATGAAATATAAAAAGGTTTTTGAAGCATTAAAACTTTATTTTAATAACAATGAAATGAGATGAAAAAGCCAACAAAGAAAGAAAATTTATGCTTCTACGGCATAAATTGTAATAATAGATCATCTAACAAACGAATAAAAATATGGAGGGTCTCTTTTAAATTTTAAATCCTATAAAAGTTGTCTTATAATTTTAGCACATAAAGGAAAGTCTCTTTGTTCAAACCCTATAAAAGTTTTCTTAGCATATAATGTCCCTATTTTGATACGGCAAAGTAAAGTGCCAGAAAATATTAGAAGAAGGCGCGCTAGAATTTCCATTAATTTTTATTTTTCTTTGAAGAATTTTATTCCAGGAATTGAGAATATTTCAGCACATAACAAGTCACTTCAAAGTTGCTCGATGCAGACTATCAAACGGCTTATAAACCGAATAGAAATTGCGTATTATCTGTAGCTGTGAGTTGCAAAGAGCCTGATAAAAGTCTCCATTGCCTAATAGGTAGTATGTTGGCTTTTTAGACGAGAGGCTGTGGTTCAAAACCCAGTTCAGGCATCTGAAACAAAGACGTTCTTGCAAAAAGTCTGAGAATAAATAAATTTAATAAATAATAGAAATAAATAAAAACAAATAAATTTGTCTTCTCAGAAGTCTTTTGGCAAAAACTCTCGGAGTAAATAAAATTGCTTTGAAAAGTTTCTAAAAATTTTGTTGTTCGGAGTCGTTGTTAGACTGTATGTCCTGTAACTCAGGGATTAAATTGACACGTACTATGTGCTTGGTGTGAAAAGCTAGGTTGCAATCCTAACTAAAGGGTTTTAATGATAAATTAAGTAAGTAAAGCCTACGCCATTGCGGCGAGAATTGTTAAAAATATCTTCGGAAAATATATTTTCATAGCCGAGCGGGTCTTAAAGCACTATGTCTCGATGTAATGAACTCCAATACAGCATATATGACGCAGACATTTAAATGATATAGCGGAACGTTATGGTGTTCATATCAAAAGGGTACCATTGCACTACGATATTTCAGGTAACTGTCGAATGGATGAATATGCCAGATGTGGCAGAATCTACGATGATTTCTTTAGTTTGGCAAACCCTTTCTAGTCCTGCAGGTATGACAGTGCAGTTATGAATTTCGGATGACTCACAATACGAACAGAATAGCGCAGAAAAACAGGCAAAAGTTGAATAGGAAGCTCTGCTAGAACTCCAAAGGAGCACGATGAGTATGGTAGCTTAAGTCATTACTATTCATCGTTTTAATAGGCTTAGATTCATAGCCCTCCCAAAGAGTTTTATCATCCTGATTGTCTTCGAACGGTTTGATTATCTGGCATTCTCAGACCAAAGAAACTGTCGTAGATAATATTACACAATAGCGGACTAAGTACAGAAATCTTAGGCAGTCTTTCTTGATAGGATGCGATGCCAATTTTAACACCCAGGGTAATATAAGGAAAATAGCTAAATTAGGCTGACGTGTACAGATTCAGGCAACAGTGGAGATTTTAAAACTTAATCTCATGCAATACTTACCTTTAAACCAAGCTTTTACTTTTAAACCAAGCTTTTACCGCAGCAACCTATCAACTTTAGAAGTTTTAAGCGAAAAAATCATCATTAACGAGAGATCATTATTGCTGACAACGTAATTTGGTATTATTTTCGCCAGAAACCATCAAGTAAAGAAAATTTTTAAGAAACTCATTATCAATTCACGTTATGACATTCTTTTCGTATTACCTAGTTGAAGTAGAGACTTAATTAAACGTTACTGCATGCAATTGTTTTTTTTCATATGCTTGCTTGCTTCATTCATTGATTTAACATGACACCACCAATAATTGATCGATTCTTGTAAATTTTGTCATGTTAATGACGTATTCATACGTTATTGTACTTGTTGTTTTAAGTGTTTATTGTTACAACAAAACAATGGAAATAATTTTATAAATATTTTTATTTAATAAACCGAGTGCCAGTTGTGATTAAATCAGTTTTGAAGACCACAGCAAATATTTTTGCTTTTAAAGAAGGAATGCATTTGCAGTTAAGCACGATATTCATTTCAAAAGTTGTTGACATAATTTATATAAAAAAAACATAAATTCTAGAATTTATTTTAAATGAATAATATATTCTTTTATTTTTACACTCAATGAATTTATAACTTAATTAAAATACAATTGTAAAAACAATAAAAACAAAAAAAAATTATCATAAATTTTATTAAAAATTGTATTTGAATATTTATTTAAAAGTACTTTATTTTGTAATAATAAATATAATTTATTATTTTATTTGTCGGTGTTGTTGTTTTCTTTTTAAACATTTTATTTGTCTTTTAATTAAACTCTCGCTGTATAATTGTTATGCCCTAATGATTGTGTATTATCGCTTGAGAAAGATTGAAAGTTAAAACTTGTTGATTGTATTTCTATGTTGAATTTATTTTTTCTAAATCAGAACCTTGTTGACTCACAAACTTAGAAGGTGAACAAAAATAATAATAATTAATAAAATTAAAAAAAAATTAACAATTTTATGAAAATGAAATTGAAAATGTTAAGGTTGTTTACAAAAGCGGAAATATGCTTGTCCAAGTTTATTTTCTTATCGTCATCATATTGAAGTAGAATTTTTTTCAATAAATTAAGGATGTAATAAACACGAGGGCAACCTCATAATTAGCCAACCTGTCATTATGGCCATTTTTACGCTTTAATCAAGATTGCAGACTGTTTTTTTTTGCATTTTTGGAGACCCCTACAGTTCAGACTTCATGGCAATTAGTTTACTCAAAGGGTTTTAGCCTGACAGCTGAGAGGAAGTCGTTATTTTCATTAAAATGTCAGAGCTTAATACTCAATAGAATAGGGTGACCATTTCATTATCATATCAAATATGAAAATCTTCCTGTTAGAGCATAATTCGCCTTATTTATACTGTATCCATTTTCTGTCTGGCAACTTCTAGAACCTCACTCTTGATTTTTAGTCGACCGAAAGGGTTAAGAAAAATCCTTGGATTAGAATTGTATGCGTATGTCATCTAAAATGACAATATATTAGAATTATATCGTTGATATATTACTGAAGGAAAATTTTGAGATGATGAATCTCTATTCAAGAATAGTGAGCTGTTGGCTTACAGTCGAAGAAACGTATTCCTTGGCAAAGTTTCATCATAATAAAGAGCGTGTTTTTGCGCCGTTTTGTTACCATAAATGAGCTGTAGTTCTATCACTCTGTTATCTGAGTCAAGTGAGCAGTCAAAGAAATAAGTTATGAGAAGCCGAGACAGTCCCATCAGCAAGTTATGGCATCTATTTGGCGATTACTATGCACACTTATTGCAGTGATTACTATACAAACTTATTGTAGCAATTATGTCGTGAAACATTATTATTTTTTTGTACTTTTTCAAGGCATAGTGATGGATTTAGGAAAATAGATTGTGGCAGAAAGGAAAGAGGATGTGTTTTCCACTTTAGATTACAATTTGTCTTTATCGTAAGTAAATGTTAAGCCTTCTGTAGAAAGAGCGATTCACAAACAAGGTTTTTCTACAAGGCATTGGATGTTCAACCGATGATTCGACAATGAAATATTGTGCTCTACGGAAAAGTCGAGCAGTACTTGAAAATATCAGAATTTCGGAAATTTTCGCTTTATTTCGCTAAAATGCAATTCGTTGCAATCGTGATAGAATAGCGAAGCCACATTGCGACTGTGTTCCAACGAATTAATATACTTTGATGCTCTACGATCATTATTCAAGCCTTTCTTATACGTGAGGAAATAAGTCAGCATTTTAGAAAAAAACGATATATTTCTTCAAGCTATTGAACACGCATGGGAGTAATCAGTCAATTGTTATTATTTGCTATTTCAAAACGGAAAATAATTACTTGACAGTAAAACATATGGCAACAATAAGAACTATATGCTTGGACGGTTCATATTATAAACAGGATAACGAAGGATATCACTGTTACAAGTGTGATGAGCAATAAACAAATTTTTAATTTTTTTATGTTTTTATTAGGGTTGTCTAATTTACTGCTCTTGTAAAAAACATATAAAATAAGTTTATTTTATTTTTAAATTTAAAAGAGAACAGGTTTACACACAAAAGTTAATTCGATACAAGGAAATGAATTAAAATCTTGAATTAATTCTTAAGCATGGTTTTGACTTCTAAAGAAATATCTGTAGTCTCTAGTTTAAGCACATTGAAGTAATAAATCATAACACTTTAGTTATCATAACAGCTGTACTTCAACAAGGTTTCCTATACTCTAACAAAGCTTTGCGATACCATATTTTTTTTGATGCATTGCAGACAAAAAAATGTTTTAATGAGTTTAGAAAAAAACCAACAACAAAAACCAAAAAACTCTTTTGTTAACTTCTTTAATTATATGAATTCTAGGAACAGCACATTAATAATGAAACAAATTACTACCATACCAAGCACCTTTAGCAAGTAAATAATTTCGTATAATTTTTCTTTTTTTTGTTTTCCTTCTTTAAGCTAGAAATACTTCCGACAAGTACTTGTGCTTTTATTTCAAATTAACACAACTAATGTTGGTTTTCAACAGAAACCTAAGGTTCTTTACAAAAAAAAGCAACGTTGAAACTAAATTTATGGGTTATATGGGTATGGAACAAGAAATACAAAAAAATAAAAAAAATAAAACTAAAATTGTGTGATTATTTATTTATACTTTTCGAAAGAAAAAGATTTAAGGAACGAGAGGTGTTATAAAGACACCCAGCGGGAGGGTGCTAAAGAATATATTATTGTATGTTATACAGAACAGTGTTGCAAGAACAAAGTCACAGTCAATTCTCCACACACCAACGCCTTAAATGAATTTTTTTTTTCTTTTCCAAAGCCTAAGGCCTTAGTCAACAGTATTGTTGTCTCATATGAATTTATAGCTGAACATACAATATTTGCAACACTTACACATTTTTTTGTTTTCTGTTGTTATTGCTTTTGTTCTGTTGAATCTAGTCTAATAAAATCTATTGTAATTCAGTTATATTTGCTTACATTTGTATGTTGCTTAAAGCCTAAATAAGTGTTAATAATAGTTTATTTTAACAAAAACAAAAAAAAATTTTGTTTTTATTCGTTTTTCCTTAGACCCTGAACCTGAGTTCTCTTGATATTGTTTTGTTTTCCACATTTTTTTTGTGTAAACTTTATAAATTATTGTTGTTTTTGTGTTGATTTATTGTTATAATTTAAATCTACAGCCGGTCATTAAACAAATAAGCACATGAATATGAATTTCATTGAAGTTATTGGAGCATTTAAGGTGAACAAAATAAAGTTTTTTTTATTCAATAATACTTCGTAAGTTTTTTTTTATGTAAAAAACTTACAGATTTTTTAAATTTCATGCCTAAAAGACTATTGACCTCTTACTTCCGTCATGATTTGCACGTTTTTACAAGTTCGGTGAATTAAAATGTGGAGGTTTACGTATGTGTTTTTAGTTTTTCTTTTTAACAATTTTTTCAGCTGCTTGAAGCTAATAGAGTATGATAATATAAGGTTTAATAAGAAATGTTACAGTAGATAATTTGCCCTTAAAAATCCATAAAAAAAGAACCAAGAAAACATATATCTTAGCTTAGATAAGCTATGAATTCGAATTACTTGTATTGACAGGCTTATAATGAGTTTTGGTTCCCTACAATTTTCATAAAAAGGTTGTAAATGGGGTCTTCCAACAGGTTCATCCGAACTTTGACAGCGAGATTCAGCGAGTGCTGCCTTCAAATTCTGCTGACCTTGCTCTCTCAGCAAATATTTGCTGCGTCAATACCTTCCTTGCGAAAACACATACTGCGTTCCAATTGTCACATGAGGTTAACATCAGGTTAACTTTATTATCGGGCGTTACCTGGAATCCTATTGTCCTCTCCAGGCAATTTTGTTAAACAACATATCGCGGGCAAGTAAAGAAAACATGCTCCGCCGTCTCGCTTTCATTACGGCATTCTGGGCATGCCTCGTCTACGTCATGACCATACTTATAGAGATATGCCCTATAACATCCATGGTCGATTAGTAACTGTGTCAGGTAGAAGTTCACCTGACCGTGTCCCCTTTTGGTCCATTCGCCTATGCTGTGGGTCCATCTTCCCTTGGTTGAATTGGACCAGTCTTGCTGCCATCTATGTATAGCATCATCCACTAACTGAACAGGATTGGAAAGATCCATTCCCCTCCTTGTGTCATGTTTCCTCCTCTCTACATCCGCTACTAGCCTCAGGGGCATCATCCCCGCAACCACCAATGCAGCATCAGTAGACACCGTGCGGAAGGCAGAAATCACCCTGAGAGGTGATCTTCTGTAGGCCGCTTCTATTCCCGCTCTATAGGTCGTCTTATCCATGGCCCGGCCCATATAGGGGCTGCATATATAGCGATAGATGTCACTACCTTCATCAGTAACCGCCTCCTCTCCTGTTTTGGGCCTCCTAGGTTAGGCATTATTCGGGAAGGGCACATGATGTCGCCGCACATTTTCCACCGATGTACGTCAGGTGTTCCCTAACGTATGTATTTTATGTATGTATGCCTGTATGTATGTATGTATGTATGTATGTATGTATGTATGTATGTATGTATGTATGTATGTATGTATGTATGTATGTATGTATGTATGTATGTATGTATGTATGTATGTATGTATGTATGTATGTATGTATGTATGTATGTATGTATGTATGTGTGTATTAATGTATGTATGTATGTATGTATGTATGTATGTATGTATGTATGTATGTAATGATGTCCATTTCTGGATGGACGGATACGTGACGATATCAATTTGCATAAGATCCAAAAGCGTCTAATGCATACTGGATTTTGAACTGGCGGCATCATCGGTTCATATTTCATTGAGAACGATGTTCGCCACGGCATCACTGTCAAAAGCGAGCACTATTTGGGTAATCTGGGGTCCATGATATGTGATTTTAAGAAGAATGCGCTACGTGTTACCCAACTCATGCCATATTGGATTTCCAGCACAAGCGATTTGGGACATTGTCATCTCACGTGGAGGTGATTTGCAGTAGACACCGAAATCTTGCGGTTTGACCTCGTTAGACATTTTTATGGGATTTTCTCGCAGTTGCAATTGCATGCGTAAAAGCTATATATAACAAATCTGTCCTTAAAGCTAAAAAACCTATGGCATGTGATTTTAACAGCACGCCGTACTATATACCTCATGACATATCAGATATTCTGCACAAGCGATTTGAGGACACAGTCATCTCATGAGGATGTGACGTGAACTACTCACCGAGAACATGAGATTTATCCCGTTAGACATTTTGTGAGGTTTCCTGAAGTCGTAGGCGTGTTCAACACAACAATCCTTAAAGCAAAAATATCCCGTGACAGCCTGATTTAAGCGCCATAGTTGTGAAAAATTAGAAATTTCGGATACGCTTAAACCTGAGAAGACGGGGCGAACAGTTGAACATTTCACTCACAATGGAATCAGTAGGCCTCTGAAAAGAATAACAAATTTCGATTATTGCTCACAGAGACTTTGTTTTTTATGATTGATATCATTTCAGGTATCTTTGGCCATATAAATTCATCACTTATCATCTGTTTAAAATTAAATAGCATCGGAATTAATTAGTATTCCATAATCATACATAGCGACTCCAGATGAAATGGTCCGGACAATGATTTTCAGGATTTTGCATTTAAAACATGACTCTCTTAGAATAAAGCCAACCTCATATTTCAATTTCAGTTTAGTGATTTTTAGTGATGAATTACCAATAAATCCACAATATGCAAACCAAGGGTTAAGATTAGTTCTAAATTGTTTAATAATACGTTAAAAGAAGAATTCTATTATATTTCAGTTTTTATTACTCCATTTTATTACTATTTGCGAGTATAATATTTATTTTTATAGCTGGTCTTCGCCTTAAATATCTATTAGGCAAGAATATGTCTAATGATGCAATCTGCGTTAACCTTAATCTTAAAAGAATTTTAACCAAAACAAATTTAAAAAATTTATTTTTAATTGATTCATAAACAAAGCGCATCCATCAATGGCATAACAGTTCTAACAGTTGTTAGACTTCTCCTTTTTTATGTTCTGCGTACTTTGTATTTAACTGTTCTACCAATACAAATAACCATTTAACAAATACATTTGTAATCCATGTAGTACATATGAGCAGCTACAAATCCGTTTAATGATTATTATTACTGAACCAAGTTTGTTGCTTAAGTCTTTTGTTTATAGAAAACATACTTTCAAGTATTTTGTTCTTTTAAATTATATGTTTCTCTAGAAACCATATTACTTATAATTTGTTGTTGTTATTGTTCCTCTTCTTCTTCTTCTTCTTCTTCTTTTGTTTGTTTATTTATTAACAATTATTGGTAATTATTGTTAACGACAAACCATATGCTTGTACATCGACCGAGTGCATGCGGCTGTTGCTAGGATGGATGTGTCATAAATACAATAAAAATGAAACTTTAAATACAACAACAACAATGTGATTATTATTATTATTATTCTTAGAGCTCGTACTAAAGCTTATGATTAGTATTTGTTTTAAATAATTACAGAGTTTATTTGACTCCACTTGACTGCACGTCGAAATGAAAGAGTTGAAGTTCTTTAATTGACAAAAAAAAAACAGAACTAAAAGACTCGAAAGGTAACAGTTAGGCTACGTGACACCCTACGGGCCATAATTCAAAAGTATTTGGAAAATATTGAACGCTTATTCAACCTTATCTGTCCAAGATACATCATATAGAGCCGATATGAATTCATTTATACTTATTTTAGTGCAGACAATCAGGTATTCGATAAATTTATATGAATCAACACTCGTATTACGATGACTGTTATTCACATAATTGTTTATATGTGTAGGAAACATTTTTCCCGACTTAAAATATCATCACAGACTGACGACAGCTGTAAGTAGTCTTATCAACTCATATCGAAATCTACTCTGCTAATTTGCTATTTTATTTTACAAACACAAACACCAACTCAAATAGACATTTGTTGACGGTGTAGTGTGTATTAAAATTCCAACTTATTGCTATTAGCAACAGTGGCAACTACAATAACAAAATACACTTCAATTCACTGCTTAATTTGACACGAAGCATGTATCATGTCTAGTGCCACACGACGACAATCAAGGTTGATTTTAATTGATGACTTTAGTGTGAAATAAAATTGAATAAAAACCTCATATTTATCAAGTGTTGTTTGTTTTTGCTTTTTTGCTATAAGCACACACTGCAACGTGAAACTCTAAAAAGCAATTAGAAAAGAGAAACTTTTTTATGTATTTTTTGCTTAACCTTGAACTTAAGTTTTTAGAAAAAAAAATGAAAGAGAGAAAAAATCTGTTAAAAACTGAATGAAACAAACCTTAAATTCTATGGATGTTACGCCAGCTAGCTATGAATGAACATCAATTTAAATATGCAAATACGATGTAAAACAATGGTTGGCACATTATTAATCAGCTGTCAGTAACAATGACTTCATCACAGCACAGTGTAACGTTTGGCAAAGAATTTTGAATATTTTTTAGATTTGTTTTGTCATTTTGTTATTTTTTTTTGTGCGTCAGTGGGAAGTGATTCATATGATTTCAAATGTGTTAAGAACTTTAAAAAGTCGCTACAAGAAGTGTTTCTTTACATAGTCATCTATATAAGGTTCAAATACTAGGTATCATTGTTAAGTAAGCAGAAGAAAGACCAGTAAAGTGTTCAGCTGATTAACACCTTTGTAATATTCTTCCCTGAAGTCGGTATACTTACAAACCATTTCATTAAGACAATATTATTATTATCGTTGTAAAGAGGTGCCATAGTACTTTGACTATACAATTCATTCTACTGCTCTTAATCTCTATAGCGTATCCCAATAATACCTTCTCTATGCAGATCAGAAAGACCAAGACCCTGCCCAGCACCTGATATGCACTCAGATCAACCTTGTAGGTTGTATTAAGGCCGCAAAAGTTCCAATTATGTATTCAGATCGAGGCAATTTCCATTCTGAACAAGTATATTTTAAGTCTACAGTGCTCTGTTAAAAGTTTGATTTCTAACCTTAGGGTATTTTTGAGTAGCCTGCTATATGCTTCAAATTGTCTTTTGTTTTTTGTCTTGTATCTTTTGTTTTGATTGTCTCACATCCATTTGGTTTGAATATTGATTTTGTCTCTCATTATCCTCCTTTTCATCGAGTATACCTTTCAAAATATTTGCCTTCACTACAGCGAAAGATTCTGTCCCCATCAACAGATCTGCCTGCTCATTGCCATGAGTTCTGACAATATCTAGGATCCAGCAAAGAAGCTGATTTATCTTCTGCAGGAAGTCCTATACTTCTTCGATTTGAGCATATACGAGAGGAGAGCTCGAATGTCAGTTTGACTGCCAGATAGTGTTTAGATTTAAAAGTACAAGGAATATCTCCACTGCTAAGGTTCCAAATAGTGGAATGTATAAGGACAGTAGGTAATCTTAAAATCATGTCCAATTTTGTGCTCTCTTTTCAAGAGAATTTCATTTTACTGAACTTAATTGCTTATTACCAGCCTTTAGTCAGGATTACAACCTAGCTTCTCACACCAATCGCATGTTGTGTGGGTGGGTAGGACCTACAGTTTATCGTCGACTTCAATCGACAGGTGTAATAAACTTTTCATGGCAATTTTATTTATGCACAGAATTTTTTCCAGAAGACTGTTGCGAGGAAATCTCCACATGAAATATTTTTCCATATTTTGTGTTGATGGAGATGTCTGAGCTGCGATTTGAGCAACGGGCTCTCGTTTAATACAGCAACGACTACTGTGTCGGTATGGTTACGTTACCATATTAAACTGGCACCTTCATATCTTCGGCTGAGATTTCATGTTGTTTTGGAAGTCCTGCATATTACCGTTCGGAATTTAGAGCCTCATGTCCGAACATATGTGAATTTCGAGTTTATAGTCTCACTCATAAGTGCCTTCCACATACTAGTTTTCTAATGAAGTTCTAATGAAAAAAGTTGAGGCTTAATTATAGCACATCAGCGGCTGATGAGAATGATCAATACAAATTGGCCGCAACTAGTGACGCAACTAGTCATGGGTTTCGTTATTGTAAATTCGAATTCTAAAATTATTCCCTCTTTTTGGGATTACTCTAGTGGTAGAGCGGAGGTAGAATGTTATCAGCAACTGCTACCTAATCACAGATAGATGAAGCCCCTACCGAAAAATCAAAGAAATCACTACGAATTCTATCGAATCGACAAGATTCTGCGTATTATATGCTTGGAATATAATGTAGTACCGCATTGCCTTTAATTTTCGCTCCACTTTTACGAATTTTATATACGAAATTATATTTATGGCTACTCGCATTTAATCTTTATACTGACTTAATGACTTAATAGCTACAGATTCTTGATTTGTTTTTCGCTACTTTACTTTTAATATTTTCCATTTTTTTATTTACATGTTCAATTAAGTTTGCCTCCAGTTTTTTTGATTCATGCATTCTTTTCCATTTGAATTAAACAAATCATTAATAATAAAATTTAAACTAATTTGTGTTTCAATTTATATTATTTTTTTTGTTATTAATTTTTTTAATAGTCTTTTAACTTTGAAACGTTTTTTTTATTAAACCGTTTTAACGTACAACAGCCTACATTTGCCTGAAATATTTAAAAACGTATGTATTACTGCAATACAGCGTCACTTGGTTTTAAACGTTTGGCCATATTTATTTGTGCAATAACTGTAAACATTTTGTTGTTGTCGTTGTTGTTTATCACTTTTAGTTTTTAATTGTTGTGGCTTTAGCCACAAATAAAATATTTTATAGTTCATAAGATAAGCCATCTATTATTTGTCAGTGTTTTTTATGTTAAACGACTTAATATTTTGGCAGGGTTTTAACCCAATTTAATTTTGTGGCAACGAAATTATTACTTTTGATTATATTTGAAAACGAAAAGCATTCAGGGAAGTATTTTCAAATATAATTTAAGTTAGCAGGGTAACAGAAGCCAAGTTGCCGTAATGATTTTAACATTTTAAAGGCAAACAATTCTTGCGCAGGCAATATAAGGCGCAGAAGGATATTGGAATGGGTTTCTTTGATAGAAAAAAATTAAAAAACCTTTTTTTATTTATCAGAGCGCATAGTATACATTTGAACCGAGCTTAAATGCTTAAGCATCGAAAAACTATGTCGCCATGGTTAACCATACTTTACATAGCAATATGTCGAGCAATCTTTCCTAGTTGCTAGAACATTTAGGAAACCAGTTTCGTGCAATTATACCAAATGAAAATATAATCATTTTCAAATTCGAATTGCTTACGTACATTATCGCATTAATATTTTTGTATATAATAGGGCAACTTTCTTTTCTTTGGCGCCCATATTTCCATATAATTTTGGATCAAATAATCCTGTTTTTTTTACATTACATAGATAGGTAGGTTGGTAGAGGTGGTTATCTACCCAAAAGAAGTTGAAGAGATGCGCTTAGGCCACATAAAGCCCATTGCGATACCACGGAATCATTCGTAGTTTGTGATGAAACGACTTAAACTGCCAATGCCCATGCCTGACAGTTCGTTTTGATCATCTGTGTGGATGCCTTTTCCTGTTCTGATATAGTTTTGGGCATGTATCCAATAGGTAAAAAACAGTTTCTTTATCTTTCACGCAATTCTGCAGAAATGATTTGCCAAGTATCCAAAGCAATGCGCCTCGCCTGAGTGACCATAATGCAATGCCCAGTAATGAATCCAGCAACCATGCTATACGTATTCCTTCGGAGTTTAATCAGACTTTTCGTGTGCTTTGTATCCACACTGTTCAAAATCCGCGAAACTGACGTTATAGGAATGTATGTATTTAAAGGAGCTCCCAAAGCAGAGAATAAGTTAGTGAATTTTGAGCCAAGCTTGGCCACTTCTTTCTCTTTACAGTAGCCTGTATCAAAACCTGCTTATCTGACGTTAAAGGAAACCAGTACAGCATTGTTAATAATCAGCTCACGGATATTTAAAGGAGTTCCCAAAGTAGAGAATTTATTAGTAAGTTCGATGATTATGACATACCTGGCCAGTTTTTTTTTTTACTTTACAGTAACCCGGAATTTTGTTGTGTCACTATAGCCATACGATATAGACATATAACGTTCCGCCACATCGCTGAGATATCTGCGACAGCTATACACCATCTTGGAGTTCATTACGTTGGGACTCAGTGCTTTAATAGCTGCATGGCTATCAGAAGGTATGGCATTATCCCTTCCGTAGACATCTGCGTTTTTAATAATTCTCGCTGCAGCTTATACTGTCGACACTTGCTCGTGAAAGACGCTGCACTGATTAGGAAGCCTTTTAGGATGAGCTATTCTATCTGATTCTGAAAAAATTCCGTTACTTACAGTTCCATTTAATTTGGAGTTTTCAGTGAGGATTTCAACGAAGTCTTCTACTGCATTGCACCATTTTTCAAAACTTTACATATATACATAATTGCTCATTGCAACCCTTCAGTCAGGATTACGACCTATCTTCTCACACCACTTATATTGTTAATTTTATACATGAGTGGCAGAACCTACAGTTTAAAGTCAACTCCGAACGACAGTTTTTGAGAAACTTTTTTTTTGGCAATTTTTTTTCTGTTAGAGATTTTGCCAGAAATCTGCTGAAAGCATATTTTTTTCATATTTCGTTTTGTTCGAGATGTCTGACCTGCGGCTTGAATTGTGGCCTCATGTCTAATAAGCCAACACACTACATACTAGACTACGGCCACATTTTTCAAACTTTACTCTCTGAAATATAAGTATGCCCTTAATTCCGTAAGAAGTCATACGTTAAATGGTATAAGTTGTGTTCCAGATCTAGTTTTTTATTTTGATGATGCATTGAATCAATCTATTATATGCATCTTGTAATAGAGATTTCGTCAAAACCTGTGCCACATTTACTTCATTCTACATATCCACCTTATTTGGCCATGAGATTGTTTAATTGCCGTTAAAATTATAAGTAAAGAACAATATCTTTCGTCAAAATTATAAGTAAAGAACAATATCTTTCGATTAAAAAGATATCATCATTGTTTTCTTGTTACATAGACTGAAAATTATGTTAACAAACATTTTACTTAGAAGAGAAATGCTTGTAATATATACGAAAGACTTAAGAAACAAACTTGTTTTTATAAAAAAAAATTCCATTGATTGCCATAAACTTGTACTGCAATTCTTGTGTAATGAAGACATTAAAATGTTGCTAATAATTTTAGCAATTATTTTTAAAAATTCAATTTCAATTGAAATATTAAATAAAATAAAATATTTTTATCATTGACTTTCGTAAATAATTTTTTTTATTACAAATTTTATTAACACCGGAGTGTTTTTAATGATCTTTTTTTTGCATTTATAATTAAATTAAACCCGGTATATTATACAATTTTATTTATCATATTGGCACTATATTTTAATGTCCTGCCTGCATGGTCTAAAACGTGTGTTTAGCTTCTGAATTTAATGCATTTAAACTTGTAGCTTTTCTATATCCCAGCATGAATGTGTGTTTCGTAAGAGTAAACGTTTGAAGTCAGTTTTCTAATTTGGCCAATTGACATTTAAATTTTTAACAAATTTATTATTAAACTACACGAGGATATTACAAGTATATTTACAAAGTCTTCTTGATATGGTCAATAAAACAAAAAAAAAAAAAAAAAAAAAAAATAGGCAGACAAACTCTGATACCTTGAAATTTCAATGTTAGAGACGTCAAAGCGGTTTGAAAATTAATTAAAAAAAATAATAATAAATTGAAATTGAAATTTATTATCGCAAATTTAATGTTAGTTTTAATTAATAAGTCCAACAAAAACAACAATTATTTGAAATATATTATAAAATAAAATTTATTAACTTGTTACAGCACTGAACTAGTGTTTTGAAAGTACGCCAAACATTTTCCGTTTTAATAGATTACTATGAAGCTGGGGGGGGGGGGGGTCTTCAAACTTTATATGACAGAATATACACATGACATGTATGTATGTCACTATGTATGCTATTTTAAAGCGTAGTAAAGTTGTTATTAGCGAAGTTTTCAATAATTTTTTTGTTTTTGATTTTAATCACACATCATTGCCCCAATTCGTCTAATAAATTTAATTATAATTTATGTGAGTTTAATTTTGCTTCATTGTTTTTTCTATATCCCTCTCCCTCTCTCTCTTTTTTGCTTGTTAAGAATGCATTGTGTTTGTTGTTGCTGCTGTTGAAATTTAGTAAATTATTAACTTTGCTTCGTTCACTCACTCATTCACTTTTTTTTTTTTTGAAAACTTTAGAAACGTATAAATAAATGCTTGGGTCTCACAACATGAGTATTAATTTTCAACAATATTTTGCTTCTATATTTTTTTTTTCCTGTGTTTTTTTGTGATTCTTTTTGTTCGTGTGTCCATTGCAAAATAAACGTTTGCAATAATAATGATGCAGCGTTTATGTTTTGAAGGCAAATGATTTTATTTTTTCGGGGGTTTTATGTAAGTTTTCAGATTTCATAATATTGAAATAAAAATCTCAGTTTTAAATAATCAGATGCTACCAGTTATTTGAAAGTTGTACACAAAAACAAAAAAATAAAAAAAAAAATCTTTAAAAATAATTGTGAATTTGAAAGGCTCGAATTTGTCTTCGAAATGATTGTAATTTAATTTGTTTAGATTGTAATCGCTAAAATACAGTTAACATTTAATATTAAACTTTAAATATAGAAAAATTCTATTAAAAAATTGAAATGTTAACACAATCAAATAAGTTTTAAAAGAATGTTTAGAAATCAATAAGGGCAGACGACCTAAACATGACAAATAAATTAATTTCAGAATAATAAGAATTTTATAAAGAAGTTCTTTATTGAAAGTGGTACAAGGGATGCTGTTGTTTACTTATTTTATTTATCCAGTGCATCTGCAAATACGTATAATAGAGCTGTACCAAAAGCTGCCGGCTGATGTATAATTTTAATGAAAAGTTGGATAACAGACAAAAGATTTGTTTCTAGTTTTAATGGCTCAAAATGATGAATATTTTAATATGGAAACTAAGGCTTATCGTTATTTAATACAGTACTTTTAATTCAACTGGGCTGTGGAAGAGATTTTGTACTCCTTCCTTTTTTTATTAGTTTGAACGAGACCATGTCAACTGCCAACACATAGTAGGCTACGAAAATCTACAAGTTGTTATCGAATGATAATCCGCTGAATGTGTATCAGCTGCCCAATATAATAGACATTTTAAAAACTGTTATACATCGACTCTAGCAGCGTTTTTTTTTCAACAGAACTGTACCATTCCGAGGAGTATTGCTTTTTTGTGTAGATTCATATACAAACGATATATTGGTTTTACCAATCTACACATAATAAAAATCCTGCCTAAACTGGGTAAAGTCAATGCTATCAGTTGGCAAAGACATTTTTAAAGACATATTTACTGGGATCGTGTGGTATAATTTTTATTAAGTATCTTCATTAACAAAAGAACAACAGGGAATACTGTTCAGTCTTAATATCGCTGTCAAATGTGTACTGAGCGAAAAGGAAATCTCGTTGAAAAATAGAAAATCTTTAACAATATTTTTCTTTGTCTGATAGAATATGTTCCTTCACTGCTGTAGTCGTAAGGTATTTCTTTTTATACAAACTTTAAATACAGACAGTGCCATCTGATTAGAAAACGTTCATAATTGAAAAATTTCCTTTTTACAACAACTGATTAACAATAATGAAAGGGGTAATGAGAAGTTTTTGTTGATGCTGTGTACCGCTCATAACATTAACAAATGTTTTAGGACGGATTGTATTCTAGCAGTGCTCTGGAAGCAGTATCCTTTAACACTCTTCTATTAGCTGATTTGTTCAGTGTCTCATAAGGCCAATTTCCAGAAAGGGTGAGGCTAAATATCTTTAAAAGTATCGATCAGTGGGACTATGTTTCTCACTTTACAAGATTATGGAAAGTATAACGCAAACCATAATCTTTTAAAATATCTAGAGTCTAACAAACTAATCAGAGACAGGAATAAAGGTTTGTGTAAAGCTCAATCTACTCTTAGAAAAATCGAATAATTCCATCCGACGATTTCCAAAGCAATTGAAGAAGTGTGGTACAGTGCTCTTTTATTGAAGTCATTATTAGTAGTCACTTATTTCGATTTATGTCGAAGTTTCTGAAGGATCGATTATAGATTGTTAGAGATATATTCAGGTTAAATTCAGGAGGAGCGAAAAGTCTTAATATGAATAATTCAGTCACATGCGACCAACAGTTAATCTCCGAATGGGGTTGACTGAATAAGACCACTTTTAATATGCAAGACAGCTGTATAGTTTTTGCCAACTTCCAAGCGCGAAAATAACATTAAGTCCATCTAAAATTATGAGTAGTGCTATAAAAACTAATTATGCATTCCTTGTGCGTTATACAATACAAGTTTATATGAAGCTTTATCTCAAGATTCGTTGAATCCTCAGGACTAAAGAGAAATTATGTCCTAGAAATGTAAATGGTATCGAGGGCTGCTGTCTTTTAAAACCTGCATCATTTTAACAAACGTACATTTCCAAAAAACTCTTTAAGTTTTCTACGATTTAAAGATTATATGCGTACCATCTGTAGTTAAGCAATTATTCCAGATTGTATTACAATTTATGATTGCAAATGAAGTCGCAGGTAGATATCTCGATAGGTAGTATCTCGATTTATTAGACGTTAGGTCAAGGTTCATACACCAGGCCCAACAAAACGAAATATTTTTCGGGACTTCCTCTCAGCAGATTTCGGGCAAAAACTCTGAAAGCAAATAAAATTGCCATGAAAAGATTCTCAAAAGTCTGTCATTCGGAGCCGAATTTCAACTGTAGGGCCCACCACTAATGTATTAAGTTAATACATACAACATAAAAACCTAAATTGGTTTTCTAATGAATTAGAATTCATTGTGGTCAATTAGAATCATTGTGATATTAATAATGGCCTGATTTAAAATTAATAGTTTTTCTTTAATTATTAGCAACAATTAAAGATTACCGTGCAAATACTTGATGGTTTACAATCGCCAAAATGTAATCTGAAAGTTAAAAATTGCAAGATCACTGTTGGTAATAAGAAAAATGATGACCGCTCTTAGCAACATTTTTAAAAGCTGTAGTAAAATTTTCGAACCACATTAAAAATATGAAACACGCACAGGTGTTAGAATAAATGCAAAAAATATTTCTGAATGTAAGCAAAGTGCTTGCTCTTGAAATAATTATTTGCTAATTTAATATTCTATTTGTAATTATTTCAAACAATCGCTAAAGGTGTTACTAACACTTTAATATCTTTATTATATTTAGCAATACAAGTTATTGAAATCCATGGAATCAATCGATCAACGGATTATAATAATGAAAACAAGTTTGTTTCTTAAGTCTTTTGTTTATATTACAAGAATTTCTTTTCTAAGAAATTTTTTATTTTTTTTAGAAAACAAGTTTAAATGTGTAAGCAAATATAATAAAAACCTTTTTTCCTTTTTTATTTATGCAATTGACTGAAAGGTAAAATGGTCCTAAGTGACATTATTTACTTTTTTTGATATCAAGTTTGGTTTAAGGACTTTGAAGTATCAGGCAAAATGGGTTTTAATTTGCTTTACTTGTTTGAATTAAAAAATGTTACTTAAGACATTTTGCTTTTAATTAAGCAAGTATTTACGACTATTGTTTATTTCTTTCTTCGCAAAACTTTTTATTTAGCTTATCCATAATGCAGTTTATTGTTGTGTCATTTATTTATTGTGTATGCTTTTTGTTTGTTGTTGTCAATATACGAGTATGTTCCAATTGTTTGTTTAATTAATATTTCATTTAAGTTTTCAATTTTATCCATTGAACTTGACACGATAATTCAGGTTATTGGAAATAATTGCCAATTTATTTCACTTTACTTTTTTTTGCGCTGTTGTTGTTGTAGTTATTCTACATTTAATTTCAAGCGTATGGCTTGGGTAATGAGCAAAAAGTTTGCAAGCCACAAGTGTCATTTAATTATTGATGCTTTATTTAATGTTCAAATGATTTTCAATTAAAAACAAACATTTTTGCTTACTTCACTGCCAACATGACATCATAAATTATTTATCAATTGCATACCAACAATACCAATACCAACAAAAACAAATTCATCTTTGATTGCATTTGTTTGTGGGGATGCACGAAAGATTGAAAAATTCACAACATATTCATGAGTTTTTTTTCCTTTATAATTTTCATTGAAATTGTCGTTGTATTTTTTCCTTCCTTTTTTCAATTTCAATTTCATACTTTATGTTTATTTATTTATTTGCTTTGCTTTTATTTCAATTTTTTTTTATTATTGTCGGCTGTTGTAATTTATACAACATCTCTGTTCAAAATCAAACGTTAAACCAGTAACCCAGTGTCAGTGAAAAATTTGTTATTTGTTGCCATTATTTTTTTTTTATTAATTTCCATTGCATACGAATAATAAAAAAAAGTAAAGTGGAAATAAAACCAACTTTGGTTTGTTAATTTAATGCATTTGATTTGATTGTTTTTTCTTCTCTCTCTCTCTCTATTTAATGCATTATACAACATGTTAATGAATATTCATTGCTATTGTTTGTATATTTTATAGTTCATATGTATACACCGTTTCTAAAGAAAATCATTAAATTACTATGGAAAGATAATTAAAGACTTTCTTTAAACCATTTTTTAACAGGCGATCAACACGTATAAATATTTTATAAGGCCTAGTAAAAAGTTGTCATTTAACATAATAGATCATTATAACACTTTAGTGAGGATTACGACTTAGCTTATATAGTGTGTGTTCATTTTATCCATAAGTGGCCGGATCTACAGTTTAAAGTCGACTCCGAAGAAAAACTTTTTTTGTGAAAGTTTTCAAGGTAATTTTTATTTCCTCTCAGAGTTTTTGCTTGAGGAAATCGCTGAAGAAATACTTTTCATATTTCGATTTGATCGAGATGTTTGATCTGTGGTTTGAACCGTTAATTCATGTCTGATGAGTATCAACCTGATTCATCATCACCATAAGATATCTACGGTTCTGCTTGCTTATCGGGGTTAAGATAATAAGACACATTGTTTCAAGGCAAGCTGCTAAATATGATGCCTGTCATATAATTTTCCATTTCGTTGCAATAAATTTAAGTCCAAAGGTACATCATACTCAGCAGGGACAATTAATAAAATGGCGTCAAACTTATTAAAACCGTATGGCTTGACTAACCCAGGAACTAAACATTGCACATAAAACCCAATGGAAATCGTTTGACTAAGGCTGAATGCAAAATTAAGAGGCTTACATACAAAAATATTAAGAAGTGACACCGCCTGCTGAGTTTTGATTGCAATAATGGACTGACACTGTTTTGATTACTCAGGAACTAAACATTGCCCATAAAACCCGAAGGGAATGGTTTGACTAAGACTGAATACAATCATCGATTGGATTTATGTACATACGTTGCAAAGAGTGGCACCACTACTGAGTTTCTAATGCAATAATGGTTGTAAATGAACCAAACCAAGCTATTAGACAACCTACATTGTAGTAATGGTCAGATCATCTACAAGAAAATCTAATAAATTCTCTAAATCGTCCAAATTTTTAATTCGAGCCTTTATTGTCAGTAACTGCCAAAGAGAAACAGACGTCCACTATCGGCTAAATTTGCCAGTAAGAGGAAAATTGTATTCTATTCCTATTGGGTCAGTAGAGATGAACTCTTATGATCATAATGGAACCAAATCTGACGTCTCACAAAAAAGAAAATTTAGGAACAACCCAACGAGTATACAACTGTAAAGTTCTTAACTTTAAGCGAGGATTTTGCAACGAAGAGTAATTAATTTTATTCCTGATAATAAATCTGCTACTACAGTTTCCCAGTAGAAAAAAATCTTTTTCTTGGAACTAAAAGTTCTTAATGTGATCATTGTTGTGTAAAGATGCCATAATACAGCGAACATAAGTTCTACTGCCCTGAATAACTGAATGATGTCGCCTTAGTCTAGTAAGTAGTGTGTTGGCTTATTAGACGTGAGGCCTCGGTTCAAATCCCAGGTCAGACATCTCCAACAAAATGAAATATTTCTTCGAAAAAAACTCTGAGAGCAAAATAAAATTGCCTTGAAAAATTTCTCAAAAATCTGTTGTTCAGAGTCGACTTTAAACTGTAGGTCCCGCCACTTATGGACAAAATTAACACACGCGACATAAGTGGTATGAGAAGCTAGGCCGTAATCCTGACTGAAGGAATGTAATGACCAATTATATATGTATGTATGTATGTATGTATTCTGATGATTTATTCTCGTTATAAAATCTACATATTGGGCTTAAGGTGATTCCTATTCAGAATAAGTGTTCAGAATAACAGTTTGTGGTGTATTTCAGACAAGAGTTGGTATTTAATCACTTCATCTATTAGGCGTTATGAACATTTTTGTGTTTGTGGGAAGTGGTGTAAGTCAATTATTATTCTGTTCTTTGAAACTTAGTGTTTCGCATTACCTTTGTAAGAATTTGTTGTCATTATTTTGTAATTTTACAATTTGTTTCACTCATTGTACCAATAAAATTCATTAAAATGATGAAGAAAAAATTATTCAACAATTTTTACGTAAGTATATTCCGTTAGAGAAGCAGTTTGCAACATTTCACTTTCTCTGTGAGAATTAATTTTTTAATAAACTGAAGCAGTTCTGTTCATGGGAATTCAATAAGAAAAATGTATTTATTTTGAACGTTTTAGGCTTACGTTTACCTATTCTGCACTGCAGGGTAAAATACTGTCACTGTGGATTGACTATAAGACTCTTATTTACTTGTTTTCTATTTGTAACATTCGTTTCAATGGTTTTCTTATGCATAAATTAAAGAAAAATTAAAAAGAAAAAAAGAACAAGAATATTCAATACGATCCAAAGTGATATTGTTTGTTTGACTTCAGGTTTATAAATTTCTAACACATTATTCCCTTGATTTTGAAATTGCAATAGAAGTTAGCGATAATAAATTATAATCATTATTTAATTAAACAAAAAATATTTTCTAATCAAATTGATTTCAAATGCATTTCATTGTAAATTTATTTCAAAAGCAAGTTTTAATTAAAACCTTAAGTACAGAACCCTAGAAGTTGACGGTTGGTTTAAAAGAAATATTTTGTTTTTATGTGACATTATCTCTTATGGGTATTCTTTCTATCGGGTGGAACAATAGTAATGTGATGTTGTGTATAAGTTTAATGTATGCAAATGTCATTGTGTCATTATACTTTGACATCTGTGATGTCGACAGCTAGAGAATCTATAGACAACAGGCAATTGTTTGACATAAAACTGAAGAATATTGAATAATTGTCTTTGTTTTATAGCAGTTTGTAGATGTTTTAAACTTGAATTTGATCGTTGAGAGCGTATGGCTGAGTGGCCCAAAGAATCCACTTAGGACATCACAGAGATGGCGATGATTAGAAATTTCAAGAGGAATTACAGACTAAATTCATCCATTTCGCTACATGTTTATAGATGTACAATATTTTTTCTTCAAAAGCCTATCCATTGTCTTACACTGTGTCTGTGATGTCGACAGCTAGACAATCAGTTGACAACAGGCAATTGTTTGACATAAAACTGAAGAATATTGAATAATTGTCTTTGTTTTATAGCAGTTTGTAGATGTTTTAAACTTGAATTTGATCGTTGAGAGCGTATGGCTGAGTGGCCCAAAGAATCCACTTAGGACATCACAGAGATGGCGATGATTAGAAATTTCAAGAGGAATTACAGACTAAATTCATCCATTTCGCTACATGTTTATATATGTACAATATTTTTTCTTCAAAAGCCTATCCATTGTCTTACAAAAGATTAGTTCATCAGCCCTTTTTTACAAGCGTCTTTCCTCAGCACTCTTTTCAAAGGCTAACCCCTTGTCTCTGTAAGACGAACTATTTAAAACCAACGTCTATTTCTATAGTAAAAACTCAAAAATATTTGTGTAATTGAGTGTTTTTTCATACAAATATACATTCGTCTAGAAACGTTCGTCTTACAGAAACTGAAGATTAGAGTTTGTAAGACGCGAAATACTACGACTGATATGTAGCATTTTCCAAAATTTATTTTTTGCTGCGCAAAACTATTACCAATCGCTTCAGTTTCAAACGAGCCAATAAATGTACGATAATCCTAACTGATCACTGTTATAGGCAAATTGTTGAATCAGATTTAAGGTTCTTTTGGGTTCAAAAACATGGTACACAATCATTCAGATAGAGATGGAGTAATGTTCCTCATCTGTTTGTAAGCAAGATCTCCTTTGAAGGAAGAGATCCTACTTACGTTTACCTCTCTTACCTCCCTTGAAGAGATCCTATTGAGGCCAGCATTTAGACCCATTGTGATACGATAATCAATATTAAATCTAGGCCTCAAACATTCCGTAAAGAAAACTAAACCCGAGTTCATAGTAAGTCCTGCTATTGCAGCAATCCTTAGATTTGCGAGCTGGGTCAAGGATGTCAGAATTATCAACTCAAAAAGTCACACGCGGGAAAAGTCTGTTGTTATTGGCTGAATCAACAACGATATAGGAACCATAGTTGGTAAAGTGCTAAAAGTCTCCGTAATCTAGTATGTAGTGTGCGGGATTCTTTGACGTGAAGCTGCCGTTCAAACTCTAGTTCAGAAATCCCCAACAAAACGAAATATGAAAAAATTTTTCTTTGGCGACTTCCTCTCAGCAGTTTTCTGGCAAAAACTCTTAGAGTAAATATAATTGAGAATGAAAACTTTCTCAAAAACCTGTTGTTCGTAATCGACTTAAAACTGTAGATCTCGTCACTCATGTATAAAGCTAAAGCACACAACATAAGTGGTGTGAGAAACTAGGTGGTAATCCGGGCCGAGAGGTTGTAATGCCTAATTATGTTATAGTTGGTGGGTGAATTGCTAATCCTTGACCAAATAGTCAAATGGAAGTGCAGTTTTTTCTCCTTGAAGTATAATAAACGTATGTAAAATGACAATGTTTTCTTTTAAATTGTGATTCGTACTTAAAGTTTGTTTAGAATAGGTTCTATGGGCAAAAACATTTATTTTTCATTATAAATCATGGCACTAGGGTGGTCTTAATTTAGTGAGTGGTGTATTGTCGTAGTAAATGAAACTACAAGAATTCGAACCTAACACTGACATCTGCAGCTTCTTGCTCACAGTAGACTTTTGGTATTTGGTCTGAAAAAACTTTTCAAATCTGTGGTTCGAATAAAACGAATACAAAATACTATGAATTTAAATGAATAAAACTAACGCACGTAATAAGGGTCGTTAGCAAAACTAGGTTGTGGTTCTGATTAAAGGATTTTAATGGCCAATTACTATTATTATGGCTCTACTCATGCTCCACCTTATATTAGAGATGTACAGGAATTTTTTGATATTTTATTCAATACGAAATTACAAATTTTTATAATTACTTGACATGCCAAGAATTTTTTAAGCTCTGAGAGAATTTTAAACTCTCATGAAGATGTTTTTTTTGTTTTTTTTCATTCATAATTAAATTTAAATTTGAAATAAATAGAAATCAATACATATGTGTATGAAATATTTTTAAAGTAATTTGCGGTGTTTAGCTTTTGATTATAAGTCTTTGAAATGTTTTGTTTTTATAATTTAAGAATTTTAAACTTAATTTTCAATTCATTTTTGAAAACCTTTTAAATTTAACCAGCATATTTTGTACAACAATGTAAGCTATTTCTGTGAGATAAAATATTGCTTTATGACTAGTTTTTCAATTCAACAATGTTGTAAACTTGTATCAACTCCTTCACTTGAGATTTTTTATTACAATTTTTTTTTAATTTCTAGAACTGTTAATAAATAAATTGAAATAAACAATGACAAGAAATAAATTAAACAGAAAATATAGAAACGACTAAAACAGAAAATTGTTAAATGATTTGTTAAACAATGTAAAAAAATATAAATGAATTATTTGTCAAATTTAAGAAATTAACATATAAATCATATGAAACAAATATTCAAACCCATACACATAAACACTTATGTATAAAGACATGAAAATTTAACAATAAATACGACGATATTGTATACAGAGAAGGTGTTAAAGTAATAAATTTTCATAAAATTTAAATAAAAAATATTGAATAAAATTTTTTTTTAAACATCAGAATAACGATGAAATCATTTTTATTAATTTAAAAATTTAAATCTTTAGTAACAATATTTTCTATTGTTTGTGTTTTCATTACAGCTTCCAAATCTTAATTATTTACTAGTCAGTACCACCTGTCTTGTTAGTATTTGTACGGCAATTAGAGTGGATTGGAATACGAATACGGGTCCTATTATACCACCTACGCCTAGAACTACTGTAAGACCACAGCCACCATTTAGAGAACCAGCACCAGTGTGGGAAGATTTAAGTAATGATATACCCAATCCAAATCCATACATGTAAGTAGAAGATAAACTAAACATATGAATACAAAAGACTTAAGACACATGCTAAAACTAAAAACAAAGTATAATCACTTAATGACTTGGATAACGTCTCTACACGTAAACTCTTGCATTTGAGAAACCATTTTTTTTTTGTTAAAAGACTTCAATTATTTATAAAAAATAAATAAAATAAAGTTATTCATTTGTAGATGATAAATTTAATTTTTAAATTAACAAACAAAAAAATTAATTTCACGTATAACTTTTCCTTGTTACATAAATTCTTTTTACCTGTCATATTTGTACAAAAAAAGGTCTCTTAAAGCAACAAAAAAGGCTTAAAATTATCGTTTTTTTAATTTTGTTTATTTCACGTTGCCGCCTTTTTAAAGTTACGTTAGGAATTTTTGAGCTGTTTATTAGCACCTGTCAGCATTATTTAAATAATAAACAAATGACTTAAAACACAAACATTTTTTCGTTAATTAAGAAGTTAAAATAACTCTTGTTGCCTCTCAAGTTACATTCATGAATGCATTTTGATTGATATATTTGTATATAAAAATGAAAAGTAAACCGAAAATCAAAAAACGAAAGACGTAAGGCACAAACTCATATATTTTATGGTTTGATTTTAAATGATTAACTTCATTTTTTTTTAAGACAACATTCAAAATATTTACAATTGATTCAGACGAACATATATTTTTGAGATGGTATGGTTCAAACATCAACTGTATTTTACAAATTCCTTTATATTGATTGCATATGACTTGAAAACTATTTCACCAATATGAGACATAATTTTTGGGATCGTTTTTTGCCCCTAAAATCGTTCACACATTGAAGTAAACGAAAAATTCATTTAGGCTAGGTTTACATACATACGTACATACGTATATAATTTGTCATTACAATTCTTCTATCAGGAACAATTCTCACATTGCTAATGTTGTATGTGTTAATTTTTTGTATGAGCGGCAGGACCTGCAGTTTTAAGTCGATTTCAAACGACAGATTTTTGAGAAACTTTTCATGGCAATTTTTATTTGCTCTTAGAGTTTTTGCCAGAAATCTGCTGAGAGGAAGTCGTCAAGGAAATATTTTTTTAAATTAAGTTTTTTTTTTCGAGATATCTGACCTGGGGTTTAAACCGTGGCCTCACGTCTAATGAGCCAACATACTATCTACAGGACTACGATGGCTTCCAGACCAATTTGTGTACGATACAATACATTTCAATTTCATTTGTAGTAGTTTGCGCAAATTGAGCGTTAATTATGCTGAACTATATATTTGCCTAGAACTTGGCATTCACATTAAATGTGCATGCAGAGCGAGTAGAAAGTCCTGTGTTAAAATCTCAAATACTTATAGATGATAAGACCACTGCTATATAACTAAATAACGTCAAACGAGAAATAGCAATTGTGTCGCGGGTTTTTCTAGAGGTTCATAACTTTGAGTTGCTAACACTGCTTTATTGGATAAAAGATTTAAGAGCAGACAGTTGCATATTGTTTACTTTGGTATGGCATTTCATTATGAATAGACTTACAACAGAGTAACTCCTGCAAAATGTTAAAATATTTTATCAAAATAAACGTTCGGTTCTACAAACTTATTGTTCACTTCCCGTATTTCATGGTTTATATAATTGGCCTTCAGGCAGGATAATTTTAAATACAATGGCTTGCATTCAGCCCACGTTTACTTTTACAAATAATGTGGGTCTCCTCAGACACCTATCAGTGCGTACTGAAGAAGATGTACAGAGAAGCATTAAAGAATATCAAAATCAATGAATCTATCACTGTCCTCAGCGGCACGAGTTGTGGCCTTTCACTTTATTGAAGTTTTTACGAAAGCATATTATGTGACATGAGACGTACATTTACCGATTATGTGCATCCCATCAGACACCGATCAGTGCGTATTGAAGCAGCTGTAGTCGCTGTATAGGGAAGCAATGAAGAAAATCCAAATCAATCAATCTGTTGCTATTTTCAGCAACTGGAGCTGTGTACATCGATTTTATTGAAGATTTTACGAAAGGATATTACCTGATGGTCCCACCGCAAGGAGCCGCATGCCATACAGTGATGCTTTGGTGAAATTGTAATTTCACACATTGATCCAATTAACTGGCCATCAAGATCGTGTGATTGGATTTTTTTCTTTGAAATATTCCCTTTTTATGACCCACAGCTGTAGCCACTCTCAATGTGAAGATTTAGAGGCCCATTTTACAATCCAATCAATAGTTAGTTTATTTAAGATCATTTCAAATTCTTTTGCTGGAATTATGCAAAATATCCTACGGCAGTACGGGTATTTTCTCTGAAGTTCTTTGAATTATGCCATTCACTAGAGATGACCAACAAATAAACTGCTTACAGAGTCAAACTACTATACCAATGAAGCACATTTTGACTATAGCGCTTCTTCGAAAATATCCTTGCCTATACAACTTGAATGTTGAGTCAGATCTTAGCTATGGCTTTGTCCATCCGATGCAACTTCATTCCGCTAAATTAAAAATTCGGGTAGTTTGAGATCCTCTACTTGCCGAAGTAGAATTAAAGGACAGTTTAAAGTAAGATTTATATATATACCATCTATTCAACTTCCTTAGCATAGTTTCTAACTTATTAGACATAATGCCCACATACTACATGAGTGTGACAAAAGTATCTTCATATGCATGCAGAATTGTTGTTCAATACCTAACTACGGATTATTTCACATTTCAAAAAGCGCTAATTCTTACTAAAAATTAAAGGCACTGCCCATTTGGACGAAAAAATTTACGTAAATTTAAATTAAATTTAAATTTTGACTGACTAAACATCAGAGCATTGCTAAGCAACATTGTTTCTGTTCTAAGCATTAACTTCAAAGACATGATGATGTCTTACTTTGTAATTTACAAAATTATGCTTACAATCAAGACAATCAAGAGTAAGAAGTAGTTTTTTCTTTTAATCCCGAAAGCTTGCTTCCGCTAATAATTTTTATTTTTCCATACTTTATTTTATTTGTCTATATTTATTCACAATTTTACCATTTTTATTAATTACTTCCAGTTACGTGCCACCACCACCTTCACGTCCTAAATCTCGCCTCAATACCAACGTCAACTATAATCTCAGTGACAATAGAAATAATTACGGAGCCCTTGTAACACCACAGAATGCCAACAATTACTTCCAACAAAACAATAATTCACCTCAGGTGGCAAGTTTATCACCACAATACATACCCAATGTGGGTACGCAATATGTTGCTGTTGTACCCAAAATATCAAACATTAAATCCGCATCGGCAGCATCGAATTCACTTTCACCGGATGACAAAACCGCATACAAAACGCAAGGCAAATACAATGTCAAAACGAAAAAATACAAGGCATATGAGAAGGTTAAATACGTGCCAGTTAATTATGTAAGACTCTATAATAATTATCGTTATTTCTAATATATACACACACACATAACAACAATTTAAGCTTCTTTTTTATATATTTTATAGTTTAAAGATTTATTTTCTGTTTCTTTTTGTTTTATTTTCATATGTTTTTGTATAAAATAATAACAGAATATGCTTTAAAAACAAAAATTATTTAAAAAAAATATAAATTTCCGTTATATCTGCCTCAGTGAAGCTTTATAAATATTTTATGGCTTTATTAATATTAATAATAACAATATACTCTTATTAAAATTATTAAAAAACAACATAAACAATTTAATTTTTCTAGAATTTAAGTTACAAAAAAAAAAACTTAAAAAATAAAAATGAATTTGTCAATGAATTTAAACAAAAATTTCCCCTTAAATTCCTGTGGTGTTTTTTCTGCTCCTTACATTACCAGGTGTTTTTGAATAATCCTAATGTGCTATACCTAGCTATACCTTAACCTACATTATTCATTCATAGCCTTACATGTTAAACAATTTAACAATTTTCTTTTAGTCTTCCTTAAATAAGACCAGCAGCACAAATGTTAAACCAACTGTAGCCGCTGATGCAAAAGAAGAGCAACAATTGCCAGCTAAAGAAAAAGCTCAACCATGGTCTGCAACTTTTAATGCAAAGGATTCCACGCCAGCACCCACTAAATCCTATACAAAACACTTGTATGCCAAGGATGTTAAGCCTACCACAACCAAGGTCAACAACAATGCAAATGTGGTGGTGCACAATATTAAGAAAAGTTGAATTATTTTTTTTATTGTTTTGTAAATTATTTAAGTTATATATAGAATTTCAATATTGTTAATAATTCTTTACAAAAAAATTCACAACAAATTTCTACTGTATTTATACTATGAGCTGAGATATTGCTTTGCAACAAATAGAACAAAAACAAAACAAAAAAAGTATTTTGAATGTATAAATTATTGCCATATTTATTTTGGTAAACAGAATGTAAACAAAACAAAATTATAAGAAAATAAATGAAAAAAAATATTACAAATTTTAGATTTCATTGCAAAGAAGTTAAAGACCAAAATCTTGGTTGTAAAAAAATGTAAGTATGTATGAAAATAATTTATGCACTGTTTGTGAAACTAATAAAACCTGAATTCGTGAAATGTTAGACTTGTGGTTTAACTAAAAATTTTGTTTGTTGTCTACATAAGTCTACCGTGATATCGATTTTAGCAGCTTTTAATGCATTACAGTCCTCTGGTCCCACCAAATTCGGATTATTATCTTAAAGCAATGGATATTCTCCTAGGCTATAGGTTTTACCAGTTGCCCACCCTTCATATATGATATCTTGCTCCTTAATTTGTCATAACGGGGTTGCAGAAATGTTCTCTTTTTAAAGCGATCTTATGTGCAGAACCGTCTTTCAACGTCTCTGGGCTTTTCTTCATGTGACAACCAATTTGTTTGCTTTTGAATGAATTATACTGCTTTTGAAACGCTTTAAAATGACTGCTTAAGTTACGTGTAATGATTGTGCGATTGTCTTCTTGCATCTGACATAAATTTTTGGTTGAGTAATGTAACCAATTTATGGTCTTCAAACTTTTTTGATTGCCTCCTTATTTTTGATGCAAAAATTACCATTTTTGCACCTCATAAACCAATCGATACACGGTGTTTTTAATAAAGCATGCTTACCATAAAATTTCCCAAGGAAACGTTGACTCAAGAGTGCAGTTTTGTTAGCAAGAACAATGCTTCAACAAACCTTACCGCAAATTTTGTTTTCTCAGCCGCTTGAAAAATTTTTATGGCAAAAAAAAAAATTATGAAATGCGCAAGTAAATCAATTAATGTAGACTGATTTTGACAGCTCATGATACAATAAGGAACAGCCTGTTCCAGTTAGTGAGGAAGAGAATCTTGTTAAAATCATTTTTTGTTGCTTAAGGCCAACACTCTGGAGATGGAAGAAGTACACTAGATGTTAATCTTCATCTATAATAATACCTTCACTTTAATTTAATTTGCAATAAATAGACTTTGCTTGCTAAAATAAACAAGCTGATTTGAATGTCAAAATTAAAATACTGTGTCCCAAAGAAGTCGCCGTAGTCTAATAGGTAGTGTGTTAGTGTGTGTTAAAACCCACGCCAGACATCAATATGAAATATGAAAAAATATTTTTTCGGCGACTTTATCTCAGCAGATTTTTGGCAAAAACTTTGAGAGTAAATAAAATTTTCCATGAAAAGTTTCTCAAAAAATCTATAGTTCGGAGTCGACTTTAAACTGACGGTCCCGCCACTCATGTATAAAATTAACACACACAACATGAGTGGTGTGAGAAGCTAGACCGTAATCTTGACTGAAGGGTTGTAACGGCCAATTGTGTGTGTAATTATGTCCATATATTTATGCAAGAGAAAGAGTGTTTTAATTTTGACTTCAATGTAAATTTAACGACTTTTTATAAAATATTTCACCAATTTGTTATGCCGTACTTACTGAATTTTTGTTAATTTGAGTTGTCTGCAGTAGGATTGACACACATATTCATTTTGCATTAGTTAGAATCAGCTAAGTTTTTAAACTGTCAATCGTTAAGCGCGTCGCATATGTTCATTTAATTTCCCTTAAAGCTAACAAAAGACTTAAGACACAAACGCGTTTCTCTATGTATACTCACATTTTTGTTTGTCTAAATTTGATTTTTTTTATTAAAAATTCGGGGATATTTTTTATTTAAATTTTTTAATACACAGAAAATTACTAACTTTTATGTTTAAGAGTTTATTTCTGATGACAACAAAAATGCTGGCCTAAGTGAGATCTCTTCCTTCAAGGTACATGCACACTTTATCTAACCTAAACTAATCTAACTTAGGGTTTAACTTAAAATTTGTATGCAATTTGGTGATAGTGTGGTTTAATTGAAAAATCCAAGTCCTGAATATCTTTTCATGCCGATATAACCTGCTTGTTCTAGGATTTGTATAAATTTTATAGATTTTTTAGTTATAAATTTCATTTCATTTGGATCACTCGTATGATGATAGAATGCTGATTTGAAAGAGCGATTTAAATCAAGTTTATTGCCAGTAAAATTTTTCTTCGCAAGTGTTATAATGTACGAAATCCATAAGAAGCGTTCATTTAAGCAAAAAAAATTTCAATTTGTTTCTAAAAATATTTTAAAAAGAAGAGTTTACATTAACGGAGGAAAGAATGGATTTCTAAAAGTTGATTTAGAAGAATGCTACGAAAACAAGTTACTTTCATTAGTAAATTTTTTAAATTTATACAATGTTTTTGAAAAGGTAACTTAACTACTCCCTATTATTTTCAGAAGATTAATCTTCATATTTACATTTTAATTTACATTTATTTTATTAAATTCTTTTATTTTATTTCCAATTTTATTACTTTATTAAGCGCGTTTAATTTTTTTTTAAAGAAAAATAATACTGAATCATACAAAAGACTTAGAAAGCAAACCTGCTGCCAGGCATCAGATAGCAGTAGCATAAGCAAATCTGATTCAAACAATTTTATAATGTTCTAATTACTAAAATTATGCAATTTAAAATATGTATTAAAATTTATCTCGAAACTTCAAATTGCCTGAGAATTCAATGAACTTTTCGAAGATGATGAAATAAATTTCAGTTGACTTTAAAAACTTACAGGATCATATTATTTTTAATCATTGCCTATTAACTGGCAATGCAGTAATTAACTGTGAGACGAATGTCTTATAAAAAATGTTCAAAATAACACATCAAATCGCACTAATATTATTAACGATTTAAAATAACGAAGTATTTTTTGTTGATGTCGTTTTTGTTTTTATTGGTCAATGAACTTTTTATTGTGGTTTATATTTCTTGGTAGCTGCACACCGAACGTTTTCTCATTAATTAAGCGGATATAAAAACGTATTTTGTTAATAAAAAAAGAAAAAAAAACACCAGCATCCACAGCAGCCAAAAACAAAACGAACAAAAATGTTAAACAGAGTTGTGAACATTTTGTTTAACTGGAAATTATGCATAATCAATGAATTTGCAACGGCGGAATAAAAAGATCATAAAATTTTTGATTTTAAATAAATGTCATTAAAATCTATAAAAAAAAATAAATGAATTGAAATTTTTTAATAAATATTTATCACACCGAAACTGAAATAATAAAAAATATATTCTCACACTTATCAAAAAGAGGTTAATGCATGATAAAACATCAAAAAATATATGAAAAATAACAACAAAAAAACCACACACAGCACTTGAAACAAGTGTGAAACTCGATTGTCTGAATTTTATTTCGTTTTTATGAAAACGTGATTAAATATAAAAAATTAAAACGTTTCTGTTTCTGTTGTTGTTGCTGTCTTTGTTTTTAATTGTTTTTAATTATATTACTTCTTTAATAATTAAATTATATTTGTTTTTGATTATTAACATGTCAGTTAATTAAATTTTATAAAATATTTAAAAAATTTATTCAAATAACAGATGCAACTGGTTGTTGCAATATTATCGGCAGTTGTGCTTGCTTTCGATTTGTCAGCCGTATATGTGTAGTACTGTGCGGTGTTCGCGTTTGTACTACACTTTGAAAGCCACTCTTGCCCACTACTTGATAGTGTACCATACGCACCATACCATTTGGTTCGAGCAGACCATATTGGCCTGTCACTTTATCGCCTTGACGTTCTTCGGCATGCATCATGTGTACTTTACTGGGCGGATGATCGATAAAATAATGAAATTTATAATTTATCTGGAAATAAAAAACAAAAAATATTATCGTTTTAATTTAGTTACACAGTTAACAAATAAAATAAATAATAAGTATCGTGTTCTGAATAGGCTTCCAATTGATAAAATAGTTGTAAATGTAGTTTACGTCTGAGTTAGAAAATTTAAAACTATTTTTGGGGTTTATGACTCTATACATACATACATACATAATTGGTTATTACAACCCTTCAGTCAGCATTACGACCTAGTTTCTCATACCACTTATGTTGAGTGGCAGGACATAGAGTTTAAAGTCGACTCCGAACGACAGACTTTTGAGAAACTTTTCATGGCAATTTTATTTACTCTCAGAGTTTTTGTCAGCAATCTGCTGAGAGAAAGTTGCCGAAGAAATACTTTTTGTATTTTATTTGATGTCTGGCCTGGGGTTTGAACCCTGGCTTTATGTCTAATAAGCCAACACACTACCTACTAGACTACGGCGACCACATACATATATGCTTCTAATTGTTAAGAAAAAGTCGAAGAAGTTTTGAAGGCAAAGATTCAAGTAGTTCAGTTTAAAATAAGAAAAACCCCAACACGACATAACACCGCCGAACGCCGAAGATGTATTAGAGCAACAAAGCTATTAACTTGGATATAATATTATCAGAATTTTTAAGGAATGTTTGAAGCAAATCGTAAATAAATATCACTACTGAATATCATTTTCTTCCTCCAATTGGAACTTTCTTCCAAAAGAGTGTATTTAAAACGAATCGGTTATATGCCATTGCACAGTCAGAAACTTTTGCTGTCCGCAATTAATAACTTCACAATATTTCTAGTTTTCCTAGATTTCTCTGTACGATATGGTATATCGTAATACCAGATCATCTCATAGTCTTCATAATAGTTCTTACGAAGACTGTCCATATAAAGCATACTTTAAAGTTTAGGAAAGTAAGACCTTTTATATCAATATTGGCGTAAGCGAGAAACTACATACTTTTTTCAGCATATAGTACATGGGTATATTTAAAGCGGAAGTCTATGCCATCGAAAGAAGTCCTCAATTCAATTTGAACAGACAATATTAATGACAGTGCATTGCACTACTATGCAACAGTCAAGCTGCCAACCGAGCACTCTTATGAGTTTAAATCGAAAATAGTATGGGACTGTCTAGGAAAGTTGAACGTTTGAATGTTAATGGCCCGTTGATGGGTCCAAAATCATTGTGTAGAGTGGGAATATATATTCTTGAAAGAGAACATAAAGAGGCTCAAAGTCTTTTCTCAAACCAAATGGGTTTGAGGCAATCAAAACTTGTTTTTGGGATATTAAAATAAAAGGAGATTATAGCCTTGCATCAGACTATTCAATAATAACCTCAGGTTAGGTCTTTTGACAGAACGCTGTAGACCCAAAGTATACTGATTTAGAAAGGGGATCATCTCGAACATAGCATATACATCCTGTGATGAAATGATTAAATTATTAGAACACGTTCTAGGCAGCTGTGAGACATTAATACAATCCAGAAACATATGGATGCAGGGCGAACTCTTTCACGGCAATAGGATTTTTAAAGATATTATAAGGATTGATTGTAGTGTATCGCAGTGTATTGGCATCTCTTTACGAAAATAATCCATAATAATAACCAACACTGGGAAGTATAAAATCACGTGCACTTTTCGTTTTAATTTAAACACAGATCTCGTGGAAGTAGAATATGCTGTGCACGAAGTTCATATGCCATTTTAAAAAAGTCTGGAATTTTTGCTGCTTACTGGCACAATTGTAGTGGCCAGAGGTAAAACAAACTCTGTTTCTCATCAAAAAGACGTAGCCCAATAATGAAGCACTTAACGCGCCCTAGAAACTTGAGGTACCTATTTGATCAGCGTTTGTATATTTTAGAAAAGTAGATCACATTCTGTGTCATTACCCTTAAGGTACATGCCTTATAAACTTGGTAACATTGTCGTACCTGCACTTAAATTGTGAAACACAAAATACCAGATAGTGTTTCAACTCCTTTAAGGCCTCGTGTCAGTGCAATTAGGTACGAATAATTTCAAAATGCTTTAAATTATTTTTGTATTTAAAGGGATTTTTATATAGTGATACATATGTACATACCTTATCATCATCTGGATGATTACGATAATTTGCAAAATATTCCGTATAGACTGGATTTACCACAGCCCATGATTTCCTTATAACTAATGACAGCAGCAACATTGTGGCTAAGGTCAGCACTTTCAAGTCTTGTTTGAACATACTTTTTGTTTTGTTTCTTAGAAAATAAGGCTAAAAGGAAAAAAAAGAAAAAGAAAAATTATTGAAACGATGTTTAAATGGTCCTGGGTTTTCTTTCTTATATTGGGCAAAGCTACTGAACTGGCAAATTATGCAACAAAAACTTTTTTTATTCAATTTTCTTTTGTGTTTTGTTTGCCAGTTGTAAGCATCACCACATTATATCTGAGTCACGTTAAACAATTTTCCATGAAACGTTTTACAAATTATTAACAAAAATTTTTCACACTTGCTGCCAACTTTTTTTGTTTTCCAAAGCAGACTCTCTGTCAGTCTGTCAGACAGTCACATAGACAAGCTAATATTAAACGAACTTAATCAATTTGTTTGTTTGAGAAGAAACTCCTCTCTTTATCCATTGGTTTGTATAACAAAAATAACAACAACAGCAACAGCATATTTAAGGTTGAACACAATTTCTTTTAACTGCTACTGCTGTTACCTCAAACGGTTTGCTCTTACTATTTCTGATAATCATCTTAAAAAATTGTGTTTTTTTTACGTTTTGTTTTTATGGTAACAACGATTTTAGGGTTCAGTTGAATTGACCCTTTACTTAGTAACTCTGGGCAAATGTTTACAATTTTACTTTAAGGTGTTTTAAGGTTATGCGCTGCAACTTAAAAATCTTGTAGATTCGTTATAAGGAAATCGTTTCTATGTAAACGACTATGATGGTTATGATGATAAGTTGTTTCCTTTTTTATTCCAAATATAGCCAGAGTGTAAGATTTCCTTTGAGTTTACATATGTCTTTTGAAAATTAATAGCGTTTGAAGGGAAATCACTTTATTGGAAACCAGATACAAAAGTATCATGACTTCGAAAGTAAAAAACAAAAGAGTACGATGGCTTACTTAATACTCTGTGTATACGAAAGACTTAAGCAACAAACTTTTTAATGGATAATATCAATATTTTATTGAGATGCTGTGCAATACAATATTGAAGGGATCATTGTATTAAAATAATCTTTGTTGCTGCCCGAGTATGTGAATTGAACATGAAGCAATTCCTATGCTTTACCAATATTGTTGGATGCTATGCTTTGCATACTTCTGCAACACTTTTCAAGCTCGCTTTCCCATAACACAGAAAAGTTCCGGCCTCATAAGATTCCATACCACCCTTTTTTGGGAAGTTCATTTCACCGTTTATTAACTTGTAAATAAACAAGAACTTTAGGAATTGCTGACGTAGGTGTCGGTCCTTGTAGCTCTAAAAATCTTAGGAATTGTTTTTTTTATTATTCTGCGGACTTCAGTAATTTTGAGAATGTGTCTCAACACGTTCAATTTATCGTTAATTTCGTAGCAAAATTGTCGTTAATATTTGAAAACAACCATTGTCATAACTCAGTCAGACGATCTTCACTAATGGTTTACATTGCAGACTTTTTAGACAACAAGGTAGTATAATGGGCTTAATATACTGGCTTGAATTGAAACCTCATGCCGGTGTTTTAATGTCAACCGAATTAAAATCACTCAGACTATGGTATTTGCCGTAGTCTTCTGCGTAACTGAGATGTTCGAGTTCAAACTTCTGTTCTGCCATTTTGAAAAGAACAACAAAAAAAATTCAAATGTACTCCTTTTGTACACTTTCGGAAGGTTCCTTCGTCAGACGAACTGCCATGTAGAAAGCATTGATAAATTAAGGTATCCACGCAGTAGTTACCTTGGTCTAGTAGGTACTGTGTTGGCTTATTAGACGTGAGACCATGGTTCAAACCCCAAGACATCTCCAACAAAACGAAATATGAAAAGTTATTTTTTCAGAGACTTTATCTCAGCAGATTTCTGGCAAAAACTCTAAGAGTAAATGAAATTGTTGAACATTTCATACAAGCACTGACGAAAGTGAAGATGCACCCCATCATCTCACTTAGCCGCCATCAGGCTTGATGATATCATGAGCGAAGTGTGTTTAAAAATAATATGAATCATCTGAAGTAGCCTACGCCAACTCGAGAATTTCTACGGATAACATTTGTCTACTCTGGTACAAGATAAGTAAGACGCAGACGAACCAAGTTTTAAATATTCAGAGTTTGTGTAAAATCAGCTCGGTTGTATGGGAGTGACGCCTGTTTAGTTGTAATCAACAAGTGTTTCAGTATCATATGCAGATTCTTCTGGAGTAATTTCATTTGCAATTTGGATTACTGAAACTTTATCCATGACGGACGCATAATAATACAAACAAAGCATAAGAAATTCAAGCTTTGCTGCAATACTATCGCAAAAAACTGATACTATGGTAAGGATGGCTTTGTACTGGTATGCTTAAGAATCAAGAAGCCGAGAACAATCAGTAATCTTAAAAAAAGTGCAGCCATATGTTACCAGAAACCGAAATCTTAGCCTCTACATTTTTTACAAAAAATATTAAAAGTTGATAAATATTTACATTTATTTCTTATTAATTATTTTATTATTTATCTTCTAGGCATGGCTTACATATTTTGTACTTAAACAAAAAACTTGGTATTTTTAAATTCATATTCATTTCATATATTCTTTTTTTTATTTAATTAAGAATTTAATATTGTGGGGAAAATTACGTTATGGCATGCCATTATATTCATGGAAAAATTCTGTATACAATACAAAAATTCCCTGTACAATAATGTTACAACAGAATTTATTTAATTAATTAAATTAAATTAAATTATTAATTACGACTGTAGCAACTGTAATTATTCACTAATTTAATTTTATTTTTAATTTTATGTTTTAATTTTTGCTTTTAATTAAGCCTCTATAATATTTTCTACCACTTAAGCGAATTTTTTTATTTGTGTTTTAAATTTTGCCAAAATCGTAAAAATAAACAAAAGATTTATGCAACGTCTATTTTCATTACGTTTTTTATTTTATTTTTATTGCCATTAATATTTTAATAAATATTAATTTTAATAAATATTAATGAGAGCTTTTATATAAAACCATAATTAGTTGTATCTACTTGTAATAGCTTTGTAAAAAAAATATCGGGTAGGCTATCTCTCAGTTTAAATTTAAACGATCGGTTATTTCCATATGAATGAAATAATATTCCCTTTCTACCAGAAACAATTGTACTTATTTCAAACCATACATACATATATACATAATTAGTCATTACAACATTAGTTGGGATTACGACCTAGTTTCTTACACTACTTATGTTGTGTGAGTTAATTTTTATACAAGAGTAGCGGGACCTACAATTTAAAGTCGACTCCGAACGACAGATTTACTCTCAGAGTTTTTGCCAGAAATCTGCTGAGAGCAAGTCGCCGATGAAATATTTTTTCATATTTCGTTCAGTTGGAGATGCCTGACGTGGTTTTTGAACCGAGGCCTCACTTCTAATAAGCCAACACACTACCTACTAGACCACAGCGACTTCCTTATTATGTTTTATTGCTTTTTTAAATGTAAAGTTTTAAATTTGCCATCCTATATTCCTCATATTTAATTTTTTTCACATTTATTTTGTTATAAAAAAACAAATTTAAGTTTATTATTAAAATAAATTTGACCCACTTTTTCTGAGAAAACTTCCTCAAATTGCAATATGACTGATGAACAAGTATTTAAGTTTTTTAAGACGCAATAAAATTTCTTTTCGATGTTGCCCACAAGAGAAACCTGCTTGCGCCTTTAAATGAAGCAAAAGAAAATTAAAATTTTCATCAACATTGCTTAATATTGGGTGTTAAAAATTTTTAATAATTTTTTGATTTTTAAACTGAACAGTCAAAACTGTTGCAAATTTATTTACTTTTTTATTACAAATTTGTTTTCTTTCCAATACAAAACTTTATGAAGATATTTTGTAGTGTGAAAAAACCTTAAATTTTTATGGTACTTACACTAAGTCTGTATAGCAATTGCGGATGTATGTACCCACAAAAGTATTGACCCTTTAGAGGAGTAATGCAATTTGCATTGAAGAGTAGTATTTATTAATATAATTTTATGTCCGTTTAATTTGCATTGAAAAAACATTTAAATCGTCATTGCCTGTATTTGTTGAGAGCGCTCGATAAGAGTGTGTTTAAGATTTGTTTGGTTTTTCGTCTGTCGAAAATTGTTTTTTTTTTTCTTCGAGTTATTTTTTTTATTGAACAATGATCGCAATTTCCGCAGTCCTAAATGTGTAAAATATACGCTTTTTAATTGGCAGTTGCATGAGTTTATTAGTGATAATTTTGATTTCTTTTGTAAGGCATTTGTGGGTATTTGATGGGAAATATTGTTACGAAAACAATATCTGTTCAATTTAATAATTTTTGAATCATTTTTTTTTGGGATTTTATTAAAGTTTTGTCTATCTAGATGATATTAGGAAGAGCTAAATGTGTAATAAGTGTGATGTAATTAGCATCACTAGTTCTCAATTAATTAAGCAGTAACTTATTATTGTATTTTGCTTTCAACTCAAGTGATAGTTATTCAAACAGAGTACATACATAGGTATTAACAAAGTAATTAGTAATTTTAGTACTCGCCTCCATTTTATTTTACAAAAAAAATTGTGTTATCTTGATTTATATATATATCAAATTTAAATGTTGTTTTTCCTGCTATTGGTTGCCCCATCTATCGGTCTAAATTTGAACCATCGGGTATTTCGAATCTGGAAATACTTATGTCATTCTATTCTGTCACAAAATTCAATATATTATCTCCACTAAACTTAATGAATCGATTTATACTTGAGTAACGTTGGGATTTATTAGGCCAATGAGTAACTGCAAGATGATGTCGATTTTGCCAAAAAAAATCTCGTTCTCATCCTGACAAAATTATCGTATTTGGAGCTCAGAAAACCTGCTGTCACAGTAGCCAATGCACTCACTACGAGTTACTGTTTGGTACGACTTGTAGAGCGGAGACATCATTGGCACATATATCTTTAAAAATGAGGACGGCGCAATCATTACTGTCAATGGAGATAATTATAGCACCATGATAAGCGATTGTGTTGTACCTGCTCTTCATAATATTGATGTGAACGATGTTTGGTTTCAACAGGATGGTGCACCTTGCCACACATCTCATGTCACAATCGATTTATTGCGTCGAACGTTTGATGGTCGTTTAATAAGTCGAAATCGTGATTTCAATTGACCGCCAAAAGGCTGCGATTTAACACCGTTGGACTATTTTCTGTGAAGCACCGTTAAAGCAACGTTTTATGCCGACAAACCAGAGACAATTGAGCATTTGAACCCTACATTCGTGATTGCCGAGATACGACCACATAGACTAGAAAAAATCCCCAAAAATGTTTCTGATCGAATGACGTACTGTGAGACTAGCCGCGGCAGTCATATGAATGAAATAATATTCCATTTCAGATTGGAGCAATTGTACTTCACAACAAAGAAATAAAATTGGCAAAATTACAAACCATTTTTGTTTTCTTGCATTTTTAAATCACCCACCAAATATTTAAACACCTGTCTCCAGATATACAACAATTTTCAATTGTTTAAAACTAAACATTGTATTCACATTGATTTCTGTCTTCATTATGATTTCGATCGTCTTAAAATAGAAACAATTTCTTGGCATCCTATAATTTTATTACATTTTAATGTCAAGAAAAATTACATGCCATCCCACAAGCACGAAATATTTTTTTCAACTTATTTCCAAAAAAAAACTTTCAAAAATAATGCCAACATGTTCATCAAATATTTATTGTATAAAATTAAAAGGGAATTATATTTTAAGAGCCCAAACAAAATAAAGAAAATCAGAAAAGATTTTATATCTTCAAGACAATCAAATTAAACTTTTAACCTTTTGTTAAGTGTTAAAATTATTATTAATGCCGAAACTAGTCATACAAAGCAAGACTTTTGAAGCAAAGAAATTTAAAAAAAAAATATATTTTTTCCAAAAATTCGCTAACTTTTGTGTTGCAAGTTATATTATATATTGTCTTGAAATTATGCCATTAGCAAACAGATATCAACAGAAAACAGCAGCAAAAAAATAGTCCATAAAAAGCTTTTATTTACTACTTACTTGCTTACCATCATCTCTTAAGATGTTATAAAATTTGTTGGTGTAATCTTTTCATTTTCTTTCTATTTATTGCCAAACTTTACCAAAAACTATAGACTGTAGACTCCAATAAAGTCCAGTTTCGCAACATTAAAACGAAATTATAGTTGCAAGTATTGATAGTTTTTATTTCTCTTTTTTTGTTTTTAGTTTTACTTCTTTATTTTATTTTATTTTTTATTTTATTTGAAGAGTATCATTAATTTTGAGCCGGGCCGGTTTGACATTTCCCAGTGACACAATGCTAACCATAGCCGGTAATAGTGGTGTTTTGCAACTTGTTTATCTAACCACATAACCAGTAAAATATTATGGGTAAATAAAAATCCAATAAATAGAAAAAAAAATACCCGAGACGAAACGATATGAAACTATCAATAGAAGCTGCAGATAGATGAAGAAAAAAGTGGCAAAAAAAAATAAAAGAAGAAATGACTGACTTTAGTTGCATGCCTGATTATTTATTATTATTTTCTTTTTATTATAAAATAAATTCATGGATTCGTCACTGAGTGAATTAACCTTTAAATGGACTAAGGGGTTAATATTTACGTAACACATGCATTAAACTAATAAATACTACTCTTCAAAGTAAATTGTATTACACCTCTTAAGGGTTAATACGTTTATGCATTCACAGATTCGCAATTGATTTACAGACTCATCGTAATTTCCATATAAAGTTGGGGTTTTTACACACTACAAAATATCTTCATAAAGTTTTTATTGAAAAGAAAATAAATTTCTAATAAAAAAAGAAATTAAATTTGCAACAGTTTTAATTGTTAAGCATTAAAAATGTAATTCAAAAATCTTCAAAAATTATTCAAATTTTTAACACCAAATATAAAGCATTGTTGATGAAAATTTTCATTTCAAGGAGCAAGCAGGTTTCTCTTGTTGTCAACATCGAAAAGAAATTTTATTGCGCCTTAAAAAGCTTAAATAATTGTTCATCAGTCATATTGCAATTTGAGGATGTTTTCTCAGAAAAAGTGGGTCAAAATTTTTTTAAAAACAAACTAAAATTTAGTTTAATTGGCCAACTTTTAATAACAAAACAAATTTGGATAAACAAATTTAATATGGGAAATATAGGATGGGAAACTTATAAGTTTACATTTCAAAATGCAGCAAAATAAAAACTGTTTGAATAAAGTACAATTGTTTTAGGTAGAAATGTAATATTATTTCATTCATATGGCTGCTACTGCTAGTTTCACGGTATCTCGATCGGACCAATTTTCATGGATTTTTTCAAATCTATGGGGTCGTATCTAGGCAATCACGAATGTTGGCCTTCAAATGCTCAATTGTCTCTGGTTTGTCGGCATAACACTTTACTTTAACGGCGCCCAATAGAAAATAGTCCAATGGTGTTAAATCGCAGCCTTTTAGCGGTCAATTGGCATCACTAAAACGACCATCAAACGTTTGACGCAATAAATCGATTGTGGCATGAGATGTGTGACAAGTTGGACCATCCTGTTGAAACCAAACATCGTTCACATCAATATTATTAAGAACGTGTACAAAAGAATCTGTTATCATGGTGCAATAGGTATCTGCATTGAGCGTAATGGTTGTGCCATCCTCATTTTCAAAGAAATACAAGCCGCACCAAACAGTCACTCGTAATGAGTGTATTGGCTACTATGAAATGACGTGTGATTTTCCTGAGCTCCAAATACGATAATTTTGCCAAGATGTGAATGAGAAGATTTTTTTTTTGCAAAATCGACATCATCGTGCAGTTTCTCGTTGGCCAATAAATCCCAATGTTGCTCAAGTTTAAATCGATTCATTAAGTTCATTAAGTTTAGTGGAGATAATATATTGAATTTTGTAACTGCACAGAATGAATAGAATAAAATTTAAACTGATAGATGGCCCAACCGATAGTAGGAGAAACAATATTTAAATATGAGGATCGTAAGATAAACTAGTTAAAAAATAAAAATAACAAAATTATTTGTGAAATAAAATAGAGGCGAGTACTAAAAGACATTCATTTTTATAAATCATAAAAATTTCTTTACCTTTGTAATACAAATGTACTCTGTTTGAATAAATATCAATTGAGTTCAAAACAAAATAATTTATTGAGAACTAATGACACTAATTATATCAGGCTAATTACGCTCTTAGCTCTTTATGATATCATCTACACAAAGGCAACTTTAATAAAATCTCAAAAAAATGATTCAAAAATTATTAAATCCAACAAATATTGATTTCATAACAATATTTCCCATCAAATACCCACAAATTCCTTACAAAAGAAATCAAAATAATCACTAATAAACTCATGCAACTGCCAATTAAAAAGCGTATATTTTACACAATTAGGACTGCGGAAATTGCGATCATTGTTCAATAAAAAAAAATAACTCGAAGAAAAAAGAAATCAATTTTCGACAGACGAAAAACCAAACAAATCTTAAACACACTCTCATCGGGCGCGCTCAACAAATACAGGCAATCACGATTTAAATGTTTTTTCAATGCAAATTAAACGGACATAAAAAAAGAAGAAAAACACAAAAACACACGTACGGCAGGCAATGTAATGGCCAAAGCCAAATATAAAAACCCAAAAATAAAAACAACGATAACAGTCAACTGCAAAAACAAAAAAATAATAAACAACGTTAACATCTAACAGAATACAATATAAAGAGCAAGTTTAAGCTTCAAATTTACATAAATCTTAACAAAAATACAATGCAATGCGATAACAACAACAAAAGCAACAACAACAAACAAATAATCAAATGTAGTAACAATGACTTTGTTACAACAAATAAATCAAAAATGCAACAAAAATATACAAGAAAAAAAGAAAAAAAAAAGAATTTTTTGGAGGAAAATACAAATAAAAGTTCACATAACAAACGTTGAACATAAGGGTCTTAAGAAGTAAGGTTTAAACGAATTAAAGTAACACTTTTGAGGCTAATATATTAAAGGCCCAAACAAAATGTGAAGCTTATAATGTGTTATTTGAAGATGTTGTTCGTATAGGTTATGTTAGGTTCTACAAGTTTCTTTGGAGGCCCTATAATCCCACCTGAGAATCCCATCTTCCTAATCAATTCTGGTGCAGATTAAATGTAATTAAAATGTAATCGTATTTAAAAACAAACTGAACTAGTCAAGCTGCCTTAGTTTATTTTCCAATCGAGGTGATTATTTGCACAGAAGGTACTCGATTCTACTTTTTTTTCTTACCGAAAACTCCTTCTACAATTAACGGTAATGAGGAAAATCAAACGCTTAAACGTGGGTCCAATAATAATTCCTATTTTGAATGCATTTGAATACCTACCAAAAGCTGAGAGACATCGGATTCTTTCCCACCCAAAGTATGCTCAATATTTCTTAAGTGACGAAATTGAACCATCAGAGTCTTAGCAAAAAACGCTAAGCCGTAAACACTAATATTGATCATGCGAAAAAAAACATGCAGTGCCCAGTAAATCTGTCTGTTATAAGTCCAATCACCACTTTTTCTAAGGTCACAAAATTTTACTGCTTTCAGTTGACAGCAAAGGCCAGAGTATGCTGGATGATCTGAAAAGTGATGATATCATACCACAGGAGTTAGATTCATTCATTTATCATGTTCGACAGCGGAGTTGAAGGTGGGGAATGCATGTCCTTCTGCCTAACGGCCTCACCAAAGGGATAAAGGCTCGACAGCTCCCTCGTCGGTAAAATTGTTCTTTTTGGTAATGAAGACTCCCAGAGTAAATAAAATAAAAACAGTTTCTCAAAGATCTGTCCTTCGGATTCGACTTTAAACTCATTTATAAAATTAACATACACAACATAAGTGGTGTTAGAAATTAGGTCGTAATCCTGACAAAAGGGTTGTAATGACCAATTATGTGTGTATGAATGTAATCGAATGACTGGCTATTCACTCTTATCAGTTCAGCGTGCTCTACCAATTATTTTTTATGTTCGCCCCAAACAGATTTTAAAATACGCTTAGAAATATGTACGTCCAATAAAACAGCATCCAATAATTATGCCTGAAAGTCGCGTTAATGAATTTCTGCCCAGAGTTACAAGAGCTCTGGTATTTTCCTTTAAAAGTATACACCAAAGAATGATCAGTCAGTAGTTCACTCATCACCAAAATACCATTCCCTCAGATGCTCGAATTACTTGTACTCACTGCAGTTCGGCATGACGGGCGACCCACCTCACTAGGTATGCATCTGAGAAGGGTCGAGTCCGTTATTGTAAATATCAGGTTCTATACCCATTTATGTTTCCAAGCCATCAGCAAATATGTAGTTCAATCGTTCCTAAGAATAGGCTCGCCAGCTAGTTGGATTAAATAGTTGTCAGTATAAAGAGAATAAATATTGGAGAGATAAAGAAGAAATCTGCATATATGTATGTATGTATTTCAGGTGTTGAAAGATGCGTTCAAATACTTTAGTTCTTTAAAAAGGTATACGTCTCGAAATTCTGAACCACATAATTTAGAGTGATAATTACGAACAATTGAATACCAAACTTGTTGTAGTGGAACTTTCACTGTTTTTATCTGTCCTGTCGATACTTGATGCAACAAAATTTTCTCTGTAGTGCAACCGCTCGGTGATAAATAGTTGGAGGCGATAAAGTTTTCCTTCTTTTCTAATAAGTAACTCCAGCACAGATTAAGGCTTAATCCCGGTTCAATTTAAAAAAAGGAAAAACACGAATTTCTACAGCAAAAGCTGGTCGTCAGAATTGACATTCAGAATGGTTTTGGTAGAGTTTGATAGGAAACCATATACTAAAGGCTTCTCTTCAAAGGCCAGATATTTTAATAATTTTTTCAGGTTTGGTCTAAATCGCTAGTGTCAATCACGCAGCTCCAGAATCATTGTTGCAAGATTATTATTCATTCACCTTATGTCTCGAAACGGTTCTCAAACTTTTGGCGAATAATTATACATCACGTTACCAACGTTGTGATAAAATTAACATGCTTTTCTTATATCCTAAAAATTTAACAAAAATAAATCAAAACCAACAACAAAACATTCAATAAAAAAACAAAAAAATAGTTATGTTGGTTACAAAGACTAACTCCAACTGAAGTTCAGGGCAAAGTCAGGCATTTTTAAACAAGTACAAGAGTTCGAGTGGAGTGTCTTTGTCTAAGGCAAAGGCTAGACATGAAGGAAAATAAAAGTGTTACACAAATAACTGAGGCAGACAGTCCAAAAGCTAATGCAATACTTAAAAAAAAAAACATTGAAAAGAAAGAAAAGAAAATGAAAATTTTAGTGAAATAGAAAGGAAGTTTACTGGCAGACCAAGTAAAAGTTCAATATTTTCAATTTCAAAATGTAATAAATATTAAGCAAAGGGATAGAAAATGATTTCCTTTAAAGAGGTCTTGGGGTTTTTTAATTAAATTTGAAAAAGAGCGGAAGAATATTAACTTACCTTTCTTACTTGTGAATGATAATTTTGAAAAGCATGTGAGTCTCTGAACTGAAATTATGGTTGAACTTTCAAAAATTGTTTGAATTATTTTGAGGCCTTTTAGAAAATTATTTTTTTTGTTTTGGATTTAAAACGTACACATTAAAGATGCTAAAAATAACGTTTAAATTTTTTAAATCACTGTATTGATCCCATTGACAAAATTGCCAAATACTCGAGTCATACAATATAACGGATTTACTTACTCACTAACACTGAAATCACAGGAAATTTATTTGTATTGTATTGTGTTGTACAACATAAAAATGTTTTGTATTTTTGTCTGATCACATGTGCACATATGTATGATGTTTTCCTTTTTTATTTCGTATGATGATTGTGATGATGATGATGATGCCGATGATGATGATTGTTGAAAACCATCGATCGATTAGATTGTTTGACTGTCTTGTCTGTATTTTGCAGATTTTCGTGAATCCAATTTTCGTAAATATTCTTCAATTGTAAATATATACACACACACACACTTAGGCACACTCACTTTAAAAAAATCTATTAAAATGTTTGAATTAGTTTTGTTTTGTTTTTTATGTTTTTCATTGATTTTTTAAAAGATTTTCAATAGAAAGAAGTAAATGTTGCGTTAGTTCTGTATGATGATGTTATTTTAACGTATGCCAAACTAAAAATGTTTATGGTGAACGTTCAAATTTATGTGTAATACTGAAAAATCTAGGTTTTCTAATACTCCACAAAACAAATGTTAGATTTTTCTTATACAAAATCAAAACAAAACAACAAAAAATAAAAAAATGTATTCGCGTGGTGGTGATGATTTTTTTTTATTTTTTGCAATCTTCTACTACAGCCATGTATTCAGTATTCACAGTGTTGAACCTTTAAGAAGATGTTGTACAAATTCTTTTTTGTTTTTTGTTTGTTTTTTTTCTATTTGTTTTACCCAACAGAGCAGTAACGAAACAGTGCCAAAGCCAGTGCAGTGCCATTGGAGTTCTCTTATGTATTCATGTATGTGTGTCAGTTGTTGCCCCCCATATAGAGATTATAAAGAATGTAATCATTTTTGGTCGTTTTAGCAAATTAAAGTGTTAAAATTTATAATTGGTAGCTTAACAATTGCCAACAACTACTGGTTTTTGTGTATGCTTCAACGTTCGAAGAGAACCGCCTAATGCGTTTATTGAAAGAATGATTGACAAGTAATTTAATTGAAGTTGGTTTTCTACTTACATTTTACAGTGAAACAGTTGTTATATTCGCAGATAAATCACAACAACAACAAAACAAATGCTGACATTTAAGTCTGGAACTTGACATCATATTTGGTATCGTAAATTTGTCTCAAAGCATGTAGAAAAGAGAACTACAACCAAATAACATGGCTATGGTATGCAATTAAACAATAAAATGACATTTAAAGAAACAAACAAAAACGATAAAATCAATACGTATTTTCTTTGCAAGATCTTGCATTTTTGGCATTAAGCCTACTTGTTATTTCTCACCACTGATGCTATATTTTCGTTCCAAAAATTGATGTGAAAACTTCCACTCAGATTTCGTTTATTTACTTACAGGTGTTAATGGCTGTAAGAGTATTACTGACAACTTTAAAATTGTAGTCTTGTAAGTTGTTTAAATTGTTTGATATAAAATATATACAAACATAATTGGTTATTACAGCCTTATAGTTAGGATTACAACATAGCTTCTCACTTGTATTGTGTGTGTTAATTTTATTCATGAGTGGCGGGACCTACAGTTTGAAGTCGACTCCGAACGATAGAATTTTAGAGAAACTTTTATTGAAATGAAAGATATCTGCTGAGAGGAAATCGCCGCAGAAATATTTTTTCATATTTCGTTTTGATGTCTGACCTGGAGTTTGAATCGTGACCTCACGTCTAATAAGTCATTACACGACCTACTAGACTACTGCGACTTTTAGTATTGGGTATACGTTATCAAACTGGCGGGAAGTTCGTGATTTAGATTCAATATTTTTTTAAATATTTGTAAATGAGCTCACAACATAGTTTAAATATAATTATATTTGAACATTGGAGTTACTTACAGGATACAGTGTCCAGCTGGTGTGTTCATTTACTTTAATGCCAGGATGCTTGCACCAGCTTTACACTCTATCCTGTAAGTAACTCCAACAACAACAAATATAGTAAACATAACATTGTAAAACAAACTAATACTCCAACAACGCCTTTAACGATGTATATTTGATGGACGGTATACAAAATTCAGTGACACTGCAAACTAACAGACATGTTGTAAAAGCAGTCAGAAGTCCTGTACTCTTTTCAACGCCTACTAAATCATTATTTGTCATACTCTCTTCTGACTGTCTAGATACATATGTGCTTAGATGGAAAGATGGCAGTAAAGCTTAAGGTGGTACAATTTTGAACAATGTCGACTATTGGACATGTTGCAGTATTGGTAAGCCGTAGATATATTCAGGTAGACTACATGGTGCTCCAACATTTTCTCAATAGGATATTTTACTTTACTATTTCAACTACCAATTTATTTCTAACGGTCTGGATGCCAAGAAATGCTGAACAAACTCTGCTGTAGAATATGTATACTAAAGGGTTCTGATGTATGTATACATTCGTGTAGGCAATCTAACGACTTTAGTGTTATTTTGGGCGGATATCAAGCCCCTATTGAAAGCGTTGCAATGTTTGTTGGAAGATAGAATTTTCCCTGAAAAGCTCTTGGTTTACTCGATTAGGCAAACTGTGATCAAAAGTCACCCCGATATTCGATGCAAAAGAGGAGGATTTTTCAGGAAAATATCGGATCATTTAGAGGCAACCCAAATATAGGTTCCAGCGCATGCAACTGGTACAGTGCTTACAAACTTCGGTGTCTTTTAGGTCATATTCCTTCAGTTGCTAGGTATTCTCTGGTCGTTTTACAGAGCAGTTCAATTTTGTTGGCTGCATGCTAGACGCATAAAGGTATATAAGAAGAAAAGTTCCTTCCTTCCTTAAATCTCATAGCCATCCACAGACGGCTTAGGCTTGACATTACTTCGAGTGACTTTGCAAGAGTTGTGGACCTAAGGAAAAGTCTCAGAGGCCGATTTTATCTATCTAAGCAGAGATTCTAGACTCTTGGAAATTTAAACTTATGTCTTTATATATTAAATGGCTGTGACGTTCACAGTTGTTTAGATCGCATTTCTAATAACTGCTCAGCGGTAGTTTTTGGTTTATTTTCATTCTGTTTATTTTAGATGTTGTTTTAACTCAGCTTGCATAGCCTAGAAAGGTGTAATTCAACTTTTGCAATCAAAAACTGTTTTGACATTCATCCATTGGTGTTTAGGAAACAGTTTACTAATCGTAAATGCATTGTTATCGTAATAGCATTGTTTTTGTACAACCGTTGCCCCTACGCCTAAACAACTCTTTAATATGAAAGCATTCCTTTACATCTCAGCTGTAAATAAATGTAACACAGAACAATTAATTTTTTTTTGCTGTTTTGAATGGAACCAAATACATGAATAAATATTTCTTGATGTTTTTGCCTTTTTATTATATAATGGGATGTGACAATAACAACAAATGCTGCAATATTGCATACACACAGCTGCAGTCTCTCTACATTCTGCCGCACCATTATGTATGAATATGTTGCAGATTTAAAAAGCAAAAAAAACTGCTGCTGCACTCTTTTATTTTTTTTTATTTGAAGGTAATTCGTGCAATTTGTATGAATTCGAGAGCATAATAACAAATATGACAAAAACAACAAAAATGCAAAAAAAGCAAAATAACGAAAACTTTAAAACTTCTTTAAAAATAAAAGACAAACACAACGAAAATTAGAAGGGCTTTTTAACATTTTGAATTTGAATTAAAGAATCGTGGTATTGGTGGCTTGTTACCAAAAAGAATCATAAAATAAAATATATTTACCCAATGCAATATATTATGTATTGTATGTATAAGAGTGTGTGAGTGTGTTGAATTAAATTTATTTAAAACAAAAAAAAGAAGGCAAGAATTATATTTTATTTAAATAATAAAAAATAAACAAATTAAAATAAAAAACATCCGCGTACGTATGTAAGTGTGTGATGATCATAAATAAGATAAATGCTTATGAAATATTTTACAAACGGGGTATCTGACTTATTAATTAATTTCGTAAAACGTTTTTCACATTTACACGAAAAAAAGAAAAAGGGAATGGCAAATTGGGTTGTCTCTTTTGGATTTTTATTATTTGGCACACAGTGCGAAAGTTGTTTGAATTTTTCACTGAAGCATATAGTGGCGCAGGACCAGATATTTTTGTTTGAAATTTTAATTTATATAGGCCATGTCTTCATATGTAATGAGAACACTAAAGAAAATTAAGACGATAATAAGCACTTAGACTAGGACGATTATAGGCATTGTATGATATCAATGAACAATTAAGAGTCTACGAAATTACCTACTAATTCTTCTAAATGCTTCACTGGAATGGGTTCTAACTCTTGTGTAGAAGGTATAACTCGAATCGCAAACATAAAAACTTTAATTTTCTTATTCGAAATAATGGTTGTGTTTCAGGAATTTAAAGTACTTTACGTCATTAATCAGTCACAGCATGTCATACAGCTAAAACATTTAACAACTCATATTCGCAGTACAGCGTATAATTGGGAAATATTCAATTTAGTAACGTGCTGAGCACACGCACATTATTATTGCATTTTAAATCAATATAAGAGAAGCCTCTAGCGATTGATTATTAAATGCAGGGAATGTCACCGTTTGTGACGTTTTATAAGACGTAAGCTCATATAGTTTTAAACATAATAATACAAAAAGTTTTTCAGCCACCTTTGTTAACAGGCGCTGTATTCTACTGGGAAGTATGTTGGGTTATTAGACAAGGACAGCTTCCAAGCAGAACGAAATATGAACAAATATTTCTTTCGACGACTGCTCAGCAGTCTTCTGACGAAAATTCTAAGTGTTAATAAGATTGCCATTTAAAAGTTTCTCAAATCTGTCGATCGGTGTCGACCCTAAACTGCAACATGGAAATAATATGGATGATTATGAAAAGCAAGGTAGTACTCTTGATTAAGTAAGTAACCTCGCTGACATAGAGTTCGGAGGGCGTGAAGCTTTTTGTTAAAGATTGCTTCACGCTGCTAATTTTCTAAGAGTCACTCAATGAAAGAATATTTTTACATAAAGTTTGTCAACTTATCCCATTACATCCCTAATCAATCGAAATGCATTCTCGTATATCAATAGGAGGGTTTTTCAGGAAAATTTCGGATTATTGAGGGGTAAATCTTATGTGTGTTCCAGGTGTTGGATTAAATTACATGGAGGCAAAACTTCTGGGCAACAGGAGTAAACGTGTAATATTTTTAGGCTCTGCCGTTATGTTATGTTATGGATAAAACAGCTGATTTTTTTCCTTAAATGGCTAACACTACATGGTTTACATACTATTGGGTTTTTTCAGACCAATATCCTAATGTACAATTTGCTAAAATTTGCAGAAGCTGCAGAGATGATGAAGAGACTGTCCTTTACCTGCTGGTTACATTCCTTGAAATTTGTCAAAGGAGAAAAACATATTTTGTTGCTTACTATATGACTGATCTGGAGGAACTGTCGCGGATTAACATTGACAGTGTATGGAGCTTCGAGTTGTTCCGGGACTAAGGGATAGCGGAAAACTGTCGCAACACAATGAGCCCTATGTGGCCTAAGGGTGCCTATCCAAGTCTCTTAGATGGACAGCCACCTCTTACCATGTGCTAATAGAAGACATGCCGGTAGCTTGGTACTTCCTCAAATAATTTCTGTAACAGCTATGGACCTGAGAAGAAAAAGGAAGAGTTAGTACTTTTTCTATGAAGAGACGAAGGTTTTTGATTTCTTATTTTCCTTATCTTTAATTGAACTCTCGCCACTGAGGACTAATTTTAATACAAAGTACGATTTCCTTTGAATTTGGATTGGTTTCACATAGGAAATGTTCGACTCACGGTTTCAATATTGAACACACAATGGTCCTAACTTAAGTGACTTAAGTGTCACCTTAACTTTCAAACAGGGAACACTATCTAACCTAACTTTTTCTATTATATTTTTTAGTCGCGTTAATTCTCCAGCTAGCCAACGAATGGCAGCCAATTTTCAATATCAGCATGTGATCAATGTCTGAAATAGTGCCATCAGTAACTCCTCCGGCAAGAATAAAATTATAATATCTCCATTGCACATTTCGAGATGGCCTGATAAGATGTTATGGACTCATAACTCCCAGGCTTTCAATATTAATTTTGATAACACCTACGCCAGATGAGAGTCCTGCAAATATCAAATACTTCATTCCTCTCAATTCGATTCTTCCGATTTAATTCTACTCGGTGATTCTATTAAGACTTGTTCATTTTTTAAGGTAGAGGCTGTAAAATGATGTAAACACCACATTTTTCCCAATTTTTAATAAAAATGTCTGAAACTGTGACAATATACTTAAAGAAGCCTTGTTATACAATAACAAATTAATTCACCATGTAGGCATACATATATACATACAGTGGTGGCCACGAATTTAAGACACGACATATGACTGACTTAGTTGTGATAATATTTACAATCCTGTAATATCAAATTTGATATTATTTATTCTTCTATGTACCCTGTAATACTAAGAAAAAGTAGCATTATTTTATTTTGTTTTTTTTACATTTTGTTGCTTTTTGATCATATTATTGTAAAAACGTTTATTTGAAATTGGCCACGAATTTAAGACATTTCAGAAATATCTGGTTTTTAAGTGATTTTTTGGTGTTTTTTGAAGCTAAACGTTGAGCAACGAATGTTTTATTTCATTTTATGTTGGAATACATAGAAATATTTAATTATAAATGGTCAGAGGTACTTGGAATATCGATGCCGAGCGAAAACTGATCCAACAACTAAAATTTGATGGAAAAATAATAAGGGAGATATCCAAGCTGCTTAAATGTTCTAGATGCAAAATTTACAACGAGCTGGAACACATCAAGCAACATGGTACCACCAAAAATGTCAAACAGCAACCTAGAGCCCGAAAAACCATACCCTAAAGTAGCTGCTAATAATCCTTTCACGAGCTCAAGTAAAATAAAAAATAAAATTGTAATGGATTTTGGTATCGATATTTCGTCTAGGGCAATAAGAAGATGTCTAAATGGTAAAAACTTGCGTGAGTGTATTGCACAACGTAAACCACTTGTGTCAAGAAATATCAAATCCCGACTAGCATTTTGTCTTGATCTATATAATATGAAAATAAAAATTTTTAACCAAATATAGGTAGCAAAATATTATTAATTTTTCTTCCTAATATTACTAAAATGTTAAGAAAAATATCATGGACCTAAAATATTTTTGATAAGATGTAAAAATTATCACAAATGTATAAGTAAAATGTCGTGTCTTAAATTCGTGGCCACCATTGTACGTAATTGGCCATTACAACCCTTCAGTCAAGATTACGGTCTAGCTTCTCACACCACTCATGTTGTGTGTGTTAATTTTATACATGAGTGGCGGGACCTACAGTTTAAAGTCGACACCGAACGACAGATTTTTGGAAAATATTTACTCTCAGAGTTTTTGCCAGAAATTTGTTGAAAGCAAGCCGCCGATGAAATATTTTTTCATATTTTCGTTTTGATGTCTGCCCTACTAAACTACGGCGACTTCAGCCTTGTCATACAATAACAAATTTATTCACCATGTAGACATATATACCATCTTTAAAAGAGAATTTCTTATTCCATTCACTTTCCTCTTTAACGCCAGTAATCTAAACTTTTCGTATCCGAAATCATAACCTTGAGGTATTTTCAAATTAACATCTTTCCATCATCATCATCAACATACAAAATAAAAGTTGTGCCTTAAATTTTAAAGCTTAAAATATTCAAGAATTGACATTCAACTCATAAATGAAAAACAATTTAAATCCGTGTTAGAGCACATTAATTTGTAGTTGTTTGTTTGGTGTTGTAATTAATATGCAATTAAATTCTTACACACGATTTGCACAAGTAATAATCATAATAAACCCAACAATACAAATACAAGAAACGTTTGTAATTTTTTTTCTCTTTTTCTTTTGATTTGAATCGAATTGAAAAAGCAACAGCAACAACTATAACATCAAGATGAAAAACCCGAAACGAAATCGAGTTGATCTTTTGATGATATGATTTGTTTGCAACATTCACTCATTCATTCATTCTTTCATTCATTCATGCAGTCACTTACTTACTCACTCACTCACTCACTCCTTCTCATTCCACTTATCATTCTGTCAAAGTAATATCATAAATTTGTTTTTGTACGTCTGTCTAACCCTAGGTATGCATCTTAAATTGGAGTTGAAAAAAAACCAATAAACAAATAAACATACAAACAAACACACATAGCAATCAGCCAACAAAACTTTATTTATGCAGTGGGTGTTTGCAAACCAAAAAAGTGACGTTGAATTCTTTTTGTTGATTTTCTTTTCTTCGCCTGCTGCCTTACAGACATTATATCTGTGAACTCGATCCGACGCAAAATTAATACCATCTTAGCGCAAAGTTGGTGGATAAAGTGAATTGCTACAATTACTTATAGATACGTGAACTTTTTCGGTATCTGGCATCTATTTTAATTGTGCCTCTATCCAAGAGATGCTGCAGAGATTGTTGATACGAAAATATTTTGTATACAACAATTCGTGTCTTTAGTTTGGATGGTTTGTTGAAGTTTAATTAAAAATGACAATAAAATTGAAATCTTTTCAAGAATTTTGTAATCTTTTATTATGAGATTTTCATTGGCGATTATACCATACTTTTACTATTGTGAGATTAATACGAGGCTTGATCGCAAAATGATTGCTTACGTGTTTGAAAATGGTTTGTCAAAGTCTATTTCGTTTTTGGCAAATTAATAATCGCCAGAAATAATGCACCTCAATAGGCAATTGAGTAGCAGAGAGAGGTTCTCTATCGACAAAACTAATACTTTACAAGACGCTCATCGCCCCGTGCTTTTTTATGACGCAGAGGGATGGAACCTATTAAGCATTGATGCAGCAGCCTTGAGAGTATTCGAGAGAAAAGTCCTACGTAAGATCTTCGGATCTTCGCATCCGATCTGACTGTGAGCTGTATGAGCTCCGCAACGACATAGACGTTGTGCAGCTTATTAACATCCAGCTACTGTGCTGGCTGGGTAATGTCGTCCGAATGTAGGAAGATGCTCCGGCGAGACGGGATTTTAATGCGGGGATTTGCGGAAATCGGTCCTTGTCTGCGTTGGAAGGGCCAAATCGAGGAAGACGTGTCATCGATTGGTGTGACCAACTGGCGTAGGCGCGCAAGAATCAGAGGCGCCTGGAAGGATTTGTTGCGGCAGGCCGATTAACAGATTATCGGGCTGTTAATGGCCTATGAAGTAAGAAAGCAAGTAAGTAAGGCAGATATAATGCGCTTGTTTCAACGCTTAAAGTCTCCTTCAATCAGAAAGGCAAAATTTCTAAGGTCCCATCTGTTTTCAAAAAGAAAAAATTTTAAATGATCTGATCTGTTAAATTTTCTGACTGTGGCATGAACATGAGTTTTTTTTTAAGAATAAATGAAGCAAAGCAAAAATTTAGCGTAATTCATAGTCACATTTTCAGATTATATTTTCGAGTGATTATTTTAAACCACAGATATCAGGCCAGTAAGTTGTCACTCGTCATAGTTTATAGCATTATTTCATGATATGAGCTTGAGAAGTTTACGTAACATAGGCGGCGTTTCAATTATTTATCGCCCTTATAATATTTAGTGTTCCGAGGAAGATTTTCGAAAATCTACAAGAGTATTCTTGCCATTCATTCGGATCTGTTACATGAAGCCGTAGAACAACTTCTTGTTGAATATTCACAAGCATATACACACCCTGTTGCAATGGTTTCTCAAAATAATGCTGCCAAAATAGAAGAAAAATTATGAAAAGTTTTTTCATTCCTCATTCATTTATTTACTCTCTTCTTTTAGCTCGACAATATTTTTCCATATAGCCATCAATCACATTATTATGAAATTTTAGAAGGTAAAGATAGTCCGGCTTCATCTGGCGAATAAGATGGCTAATGGATTAGCGATGAATTAATAGTTAGGCGATCGTAATAATGAAGCTATTCAATTGATGTTGGCCATTGTAATAACGATTGCATTATCTTAATGAAACACAACTTTATTATTCACCAAATGTAACTTTCATGTCTACAATTTTAACTAAGTTCTGCTAGAAAGTTAGTATTGGGCTTATCGTTGATTTCCTTTTTATTTTTCTTATTTACGAAAAAATACACGTCTTGCTTTCACATGGAAGTGATTTTTCTGAACGTGTTTTTCTCAATCCTACTACGACAAAACTGGATTTCAGTGCATGATAGTGTGTTGGCTTGTTAGAATTGAGGCCACAGTTCTACCCCAGGTCAGACATCTCTAGCAAATCTAGCAAAATGAAATACCGTAAAATATTGCTGCTACTTCGTCTCAACAGATTTCTGACAAAAACTCTGAGAGCAAATAAGAATTTGCATGAAAAAGTTGCTAAAAAATCTGTCGTTCGGTGACGTGTGAGAAGCTAGGTTGTAATGACCAATTATGTATGTATGTATGTACTCAACTGAAGCATCATCAGGACGCATTTTAAATAGCTCACGCACCTGCAGCCAAAGAATTTTTAATGCTATTTTGTAGATTTCAGTATATATTGTGCATGTACTGTAATACTGTAAAGTTGTGAAACATAAAAGCTTATCAATTTTACTACAACGAGATTGCGGTCGTTTGTAGAACACAGAAAGATAAACCTATCTAATACCTGCTTGTTATCATGTCCTTTTCAAAAACTTTGGAGATATCTCAAGGGCCAACTTTCAGTAGAACTTTAAATGAAAGCGTAACGTAGGCTTCCAAAGAATCATTTATTTTTATTTATTTATTTATTAATTACAATACAATTACAAATTATATTGTAATTATATACGAGCGGAGTAACTTGACCATATGCTCGGTGTAGTGTCACTGCCCAGAGTCGCTGGTGGGAATCGAACCTACGAACCTCACGCTAATAGTCTAGCACACTGTCCACTAGACTACCAGGGCACTCTTCCAAAGAATTACTTGCCGTCAGAGCCAGCTGGAAAATAACCATGAAGTCTCTATAAATTTTCAAAAAGGATTGAGTATTTAAATACGTTTTATTGTCTGTGTTGCAAAAAACTTTGACTCATAGGAATGGACAACTAAATATAATAAAGTGCTGTTTAATTGCGATATGTATAGTATTGTATAACTATATAAATTGAGTTATTGTAAGTCATCTTTTATAATGATTAATAAAACCATTTCAAAAAGGAAGGGAACAATAGTAGCGAAGTAATTTGCAAATGTTTACTAATGGGTAATAATAATTAATAAATTGTGTACAATAATTTGGTTAAAATCATCTGTTGACCACAAGTAATTTTAAAATTTTTTCACTATTTTTAAATCAAATTTTTTTAAAGAAATTTCCACAAAAAACAATGAATTTTTTTTATTATTAAGCCTAAGGGGTGTAATTAAGCGAACAACTGCTACCTTTCAAAATTTGATTGTTAAAACTATAAAAAAATGTATTGAAATTTTTGATGAATAAACATAAGCCACAGGTTTCAACATTTCTTTTAATTTACAATAGTTTATTAAGCTAGCCTTTAAAGAAACTGTGATTTCAAATGCGCAATTGAACAAAATTTGATACATAATTTATACAATATTTTTAGAAAATTTGTTAAGCAAAAAATGCATTTTTTAAACATATCCTGCAACCAATAAATACTATGTGTTATACGGTGTATCAACTTTAATGAAAAACTTGAATTGTAACACAATTTTTAATTACCCACCACCAACCACCATGTGTAGCATTGAAAAAGTCAAAACTTTTTTTAGTCATCTAATGCCCTCATAAAATTATTGTTTATATATGTTTATTGGGTGTTCTGACGGCAATTTTATTACTTGTTAACTTTGTTTATGGATAATTATTTATTTATTTTTAATATTTATTGCTTTCGGGCGAAAGCCATTAATACCGCAAACCGAAGAAACGTATGTTTAAATCAGGGTTCGTCAAAAAATTTTTGGTTATGTGTTAGTGAGTAAGAGAGAGAAAATAAGTTGAGAGAATTTATTTATTTACAGCCATAGAAAAGTGTTAGTAATATACGCTATTTTTATTTTCATTTCATCAACATACTTATGTAAAGCTATCGATCTTTGGCTTAATAATTTTAGATAAATAAAAATAAAATAAAAAATACATTTTTTAATAAAAGAACACAAAGCTATCCATCTTTGGCTTAAAAATTAGACCATGTTTTTTAGAATAATAAAAATAAAAAGAATAAAAACCCCACTTTTTATTAAAAGAAAAAAAGCGAACATTCTAAAGCATTTAAAAAAAATTATACTATGCGACAAAATAAAATACGCCTAGCTAATAATATAGAACATTTTTAACATAAAATATTTTTTGAGTGTTGTGCTGAAATAAAATGATAAAGCATCCGCCGCACATGTGTTCTTGTCGCAGTCTGATCGACAACTAAATGAAAAAACACAAGAATGCGTGTGAGTTCTCTTTGCACAACTGTGCTATGAAATGGTAAACTATGGTTTAAATCAATTATATAATGATCGAAAACATTGCATAGCTAATAGTTTCAATATTTGTTTTTGTATGTCAGCAAAATGTAGAAAAAGTGCAAGTGAAACCATTCGTACAAAGCCCTATACTGTAGGTAGTAAATAAATCATATGTATCTTACATAAGGAAAGTTTCAGCAATGGATTGTTGGAATTAAATTTTAGCTCAGATACTCATTTGAATTTTAATTCTATAGGGTCCGTACGTTAAAGAATTCAAGTTAATTTAGTTAGACTTTATGTATAATTTCAGGTAACGTGGTGTTGTGGTTAAAATGCTTGACTAACAATTCGAGAAATCCAATTTTAAAACCCAGAGAAGGTCTACAAGGCATTTACTAAGCGATCCAGATCAGGCGACAAAGTCGGATGGGGAGTGTATTCATAACTACTGAATTTTAGATTATCTCTTGCACTACCCATTAGATCCACAGCGAATATATACATCACATCTAAGATTGTTATGGAATCTCTAGAGCAGATACAGATAGATTTTAAGTTTACCCTCATATAGGCTCTTAGATACCGCGACATTGAGGATCACCACAAACCCGATTCATTTATAAAGGCTGGTACAATGGAAAATTCAATTGAACTCAAACATGAGAAGCATTTCACACTCATTCTTGAGTGTAATAGGCAATAAAAACCCCTTTGCAGAGAGACAGAACAGATCTGGATATACGTTAAACCTCACTGCAGTTATAATGCAGAGCCTGAATACCTCACAACGATTTCTGCGAAAGCTGTAACGACTAGGAGACCACAGAAAATATTTTCTGCCATTGTCCAGTACTTGGGAGCCTGAAACGAAGGCTTAGAAGTTACCTAGAGTTTAGCTAAAAACGATTTATATTACCCTCCAGTTAGGGTTATGACCTAGTTTCTGACATCACTGGTGGGACCGACAGTTTAAAGTCGACATGAAACGTCAGATTTCGGAGAAAGTTTTTCATGGCAATTTTATTTACTCTCAGAATTCTTACCAGAAATCTGCAGAGAGGCAGTCGCCGAAGAAATATTCAAATTTAGTTTTGTTGGAGATGTCTGACCAGGGGTTTGAAACGTGGCCTTACGTCTAATAAGCCAACACATTACCTACTAGACTACAGCGAATAGAATTCTATCGGAATGACTGAGAGAGGCCTACCAGAAATTTTATTTGCATGACGGAATATATCATAGTGGTATTATAACGCGGTCTTATAGGACCCAAGTTTGCTACATCAAATGAGGATATACGAACCTATTGTATTGATTTTACTATCGGTAGACAATTATTCCTTATAGATTGTACTACACAAGTATAGGTAGTAGAGTTGGAAACCCACTTGAGAAGTTTACAATAAATTCACGGGAATTAGAGTGTTGCCTTTAATGTCGAACGCTTTTCGTTTCCACTTATTAATCTTACCTTGAAGTCGCCGTAGTCTAATAGGTAGTTTGTTGGCTTATTAGATGTAAAGGCCGGGTTCGTATGCCAGGTCAGACATCAAAACGAAAAATGAAAAAAATATTTCTTCGACGATTTCCTTTCAGTAGATATCTGGCAAAAACTCTGAGAGTAAATAAACCTGCCATGAAAAGTTTTTCAAAAATCTGTCGTTCGGAGTCGACGTTAAACTGTAGGTCGCGCCACTCACGCATAAAATTAACGCGCAAACCATGAGTGGTGTGAGAAGTTAGGCCGTAATCCTGACTGAAGGGTTCTAATGGCCACTTGTGTATGTATGTATGTAATCTTACCTTTACTTTTATGAATGAAGTCAACACTTCCCCTTAAGATTTTTTCGATTATACGTCAATAACTTTGAAGGTAGAGGGTAAAAGTCTTAATAACTCCGATTTTGAGCTACAGGTGATATCTGAACGAGGCTGTTGGAATATTGTAACTTTTAATGCCTCTATGTTGCTGTGAAGATGGTCTAGAGATCCCTGAGAGCATTACATAATACCGCATATTTTTTACTGTTCAATTCGTGCTTGGGATACTTTTCTATCACTTCCCTTAGAAGCTTAAATGATTCAACCCTTCTTCTTTTTTCATTTTTTTATTTGTATATTCATCTGTAGGATATAGGATAGCGAATCTTGGGTTTGCTTTTAATTGTAGCGGAGTATTTTAACAGACTCCTGTCAACTGCATATTTCTGTACTTCAAATTCAGTTTTAACTGACTGCCACAGTTGTTCTTGCTGTTGTTGTTGGGGTTAATCCATATTATTTTCATTTGTTGTTAACAATTAACCCTATTAATTTACCATAACATTTAATTATTGCCTTTTTTTATTATAATTTTGCTCATATCATGGCATTTTGCAACAACAACAAAAAAAAATATATTTACATACGCGAGTCACATTATTTTATTATCTAAACACTTGGCTTTAATGGTAATGAAATGTTACCATTCCATTAAACAAAATTCATATCGCTCGTCTACAGACTTTTCAACACGCTACTGTTGTTTTTTCTTCAATTGGTGCCATGGAAGGGGCGGTGATAATGTACATATGTTTTAAGAGTGGATAGAAATCTATCATTCTTGTATTTGTAATTAAAAAAAAAAGAAAAAACAACAATTGAAATTAATTTAACTTAATAAGACACTTTTGAATTAAGAAAAATTGACTGTGATAAAAGCTTAAATTGTTGCTCAATATAGATTCTTGATAATGATCGTTATTAATTGATTAATAGAATAATCGTGACGTTTTAAATTGTTTTCAATAATTTGCGCTGCGTTATTAATAATGAGAGGTTAATTCTTTGTAGTTTCTTTAATAGTTTATAAAACTTAAGGAACAACAAAAAAACTGTTTAAATATAGTTTGAAGACTTGAATTCTTATGAAACGGATTAAGAAACATTTTAACTGCAAAAGTTTTTGGAGCATTAGTTTTTATTAGTTGAACTTAGCCCTTTAGAACATTATAAAAACATTGAAGAACTTAAAAAGATGGTGATGGGAATTTTGCAAGCATAATTCGTATAATTACGGTAGCATTTCGCATTTTTTATTATTACAGTCGTAAAGAGATGTCATGGCAGTACACAATCTAAACAGCGCCTGTTTATAAAGTCTAGTCCAAGCCTGTTCAGTGTCAAAAAGGACAATTCCCTGTCCAGTATCTGATATGGAACTGGGTTTTATTAATGCCTCATAGGTGCAAAGAATGTGTTCTGGTGATTTATACTCATACGATTTTTGAGAAAATTTTCATTGCAATTTTTTGTCAGAAATCTGCTGAGAGGAAGTCGCCAAAGGAGTATGTTTTTAAATTTTCGTTTTGTTGGAGATGTCTGACCTGGGGCTTGAACTGAGGCCTCACATCTAATAAGCCAATGCACTACCTACTAGACCACGCGACGATTCATACGCATCATTCTGGCTTCGAGGCGATTCACATTCTGAGAAAGTCTGCAGTCAAAAAATCGGTCACTAACCCCAAATTATTCCTGGTTAATCTAAGACAAAATCTGCTCTTATTGTAATTTGCTAACCAAAGCTTTGATTGCCTCAAACCAATTTCCCTTTCGTTGATCGCAGCTTTCGAAACATCTGTTTCCACTCAAAAAAGAGTTCTGGCCCCATTACAGCCAAGCTATGCCAAGCTGTATGCTTATTTCCGTGAATTCTCAAATGACCTGGGGTCTAGTAGAGGTAAACCTTACTTTCTATGTCTGTCTGATTTGGCTACCCTAGACAGTCCGCAACTATCTCCAGTTTAACCATGTAATAGCCGAGTGCTTGGATGACAATGGCATAGATTTTCGCATAAATGACTGGGAAGAAAAACTCCTCTTTCTGTAACATGATCCTGATAGCACAAAAATGTGTCTCTTTTAAAAGATTATGTAGCTTTTAGATTTCTACTGGGTGCCCTGGCAGTCTAGTGGGTAGTGTGCTAGACTATTAGCGTGAGGGTCGTGGGTTCGATTCCCACCAGAGACTCTGGTCTGTGACACTACACCGAGCATATGGTCAAAGTTTTAATAAATAGATATCTACGTTCACTTTTCTTTCTATGTAAGTCTCATTGCGAAGCATTTCTTAGGGTCTACTGGTTCTGTCTAAAGGATAGTTAAAGGCTGGACCATCCTGATCATAGTCTGCAAAGCTCTGGTCTTCACCAACATGTAATGCAATAAAGCTTATAACGCCGCTGAATGAGAGGTTTTTATTGCCCCTGTTGTATCAGCACATGCAAGTCTTGTTCGAGTTAATCCTCTTACTACTTACTGTGGTTAAACAAACGTCTATGACTGTATGTGTTTTATAGGGCTGCCTCTTTTTATCAATAATTTTATATGGACTACTTACCCAGGTCTACTAATTATGTTAATCGTAGCATCAAGTTCTAAGGCAATAGAGTGGAGTTACTTTACAAGTGATTGTGGTTGATTTTTCAAAAGAGAACGACAATACAATTACTCTTCAGCTACCATATTAACAGATTTATAAGATTTTACTGCTGAAAAACAAAGTGGTTGTAAGAAGTACATTTTTTTTCACAAGAAGTCCTTTTTTGGAGAAATACGGTGAAGTGTGTACAGAAAATATTAATGAAACCTTAGATATCGACAATTGTAATTGTAGTCAATGGGCCAGTAGTACCATAATGTTTACCCTAAAATATATGCTATTTTCTAAATTTTTACTTGAAACATTTTTAAAAATGAATGTCAAAACGTTTACTTCAATATTTTCTTTGTAATCCTAGTATTGCTGTATACTTTGCGTAATAATTTATTGATCAATAGCTCACACTATCTGGATTTGTTTTTTTTCTTGTTTTTATAAATTTCTTGATCATAATTTATTTGATTTATGCTCAATTATATTAATTTAAATTACATTTCAGAAAATATAAAAAAAATAGAAAACCATAACACATCAAATGCCGCTTATCAAGTGGAAAACCCCCACGTTTTAATGCCACAACCAACCGCACAGAATGTATAACTGAAATGCTAAACGATGGTTTATTTTATAATTTTATTTTGTATTAAACAGAGAATTTATACTGATGTTAACCTTGAAATTGAGTTTGATTTCGTAAATACATCTTGTAATAACTGATTCTTTTGGGCAACAAAAAAATAAATTAAACTGCCGGCCGGTTGAACCTAGTGAATCAAACAATCAATCTGACAAACAGTCATTCATCGTTGTTGACTGTGTTGCGTTGACCATAAATAATAATTTACTTGAAAAAAAATGCAATTTATTTACGAAACAAATTAATTATAAATTATTAACCTAAGCAACTCAACCAATTCCAAACCGAAGTTAATTCAACAGAGGTTAACAGAGATCAGATGAATGAACAATTACTTACAGATCGGAATTGAAATTTTAATCACAATATTTCTGTTGTGTATTTAGAGTTCATGAAATACCGCACTTCATACGATCATTTCATATCATTGACCACAACTTCTGATGCTGCGTTCAGTTTTCTCTTCGATAATATTGCATTTACCGCATGAACGGTAATTATTTAGATCAGAGTGCATATGTGTAGAAAATTTAGTTGTTAATTAATGATGTTTATCACCTGAAGGGAATTCTGTAAGCGTTTAAGAAAATATTACATGAGTACGATGGGGGTATAAAATGGCTATTGGAGTTGAAAAATATTAAGTGTTTGCCATGTTTTTTTATGGTTTTTTCTTTTATTATTATTTTTTAATACAATGCGCAATACAAGTATTATACGAGGTGGGTATTTCTTATTTTTCTTTATTGGGAAACAAACTCTTAGTCTTTTTCAGTTATTATCATAATTATTGTCGTGACAAATATACTTTAGTAATGAGACCATACGATTTATTATACACCTTCTATTTTTCTAAAATATTTCATCCAATCGTATTGCCCTGAAAAGCCTGAGAATGTTGATCGGTGTCAACAATGATAATTTCCTGCCTAGCACATAAGAGTTCCTTTCTGGCATGTTGTAATACCACACAGGTTCTAAGAATGCGTTCCGATGGTTCATTCTTATCGCCACCGAATCTTCATGTTGGGCCCAAGATAACTCTCATTCTGAATAATTGCTGTCTGAGTTTGCAGTGCCCTGTCAAAAAAGGACACTTAGGAAATTTCTTGATAGCATGACTCAGATCTCTTCTTTTTGTAGCTTTCTAATAAGAGTTTTGATTGCCTTATACCCACTTGATTGTAATTGTACTCTGAGCCTACAGTGTTAAAAGAGGGGTTGTTAACCTCAGGATATTTCTTGTTAGCATGACTCAGATCTCGTCTTATTGTTGTTTCCCAATAAGAGTTTTGATTGTCTCAAAATCTCTTTATTTAACTCCTGCTTAATGTTTTCTTTCATTGATTATGTGTTTCAAAATATCCACTCCCACTTCATGGTTCTATTAGCAGTGCAGAAGTTTCCTTACCCGCAAGATCGTCTGCTTGCTCATTTCCAAATTACCTGGAACTCAGCAGAGGGTAACCGTCCGTTTGGAAGAAGGGTAGTATCAGCCATTTAATTCTTTTGATCCCTAAATTTTTTTAAACTTCTCCTCCCACGTAAAGTGGACATAAATTTAACAGAGTTTCCAGCGTCGCTGTAGGACGGGTTTTCATTTATCCTATTATATAAACACTCGCCTATAATTGCATCTAGTCCGACTTGCAGTGAGCTATTTTCAAATTCTTTCTATCTGTACAAACAATTGCTCTATAGGATACTATTGATCACCTCCAGTTGTGGTGGAATATCTTGCAGAATATACAAAGTATAGTCACCGAAGTCTAGGAGGTAGTGTGCTGGCTTATTGGACGTAAGGCCACTGTTCAAAACCCAGGTCAAAAATCTCCAACAAAACGAAAAATGAAAAAATATTTCTTTCGCGACTTCATCTAAGCAGATTTCTGGCAAAAACTCTGAGAGTAAATAAAAATTGCCATGAAAAAATTTATCAAAAACATCTGTCGTTTGGAGTCGACTTTAAACTGTAGATCCTTAGTCACTTATGTATACAATTAGCACACACAACATAAGTGGTGTTAAAAGATAGGTTGTAATCCTAATTGCAAGGTTGTAATGACCATTTATGTGTGTACACCTATATATGTATGTATAGCCAAAGTGGCATGAGCTTTTGACATGCCATCCCTGTTGCAAGACCCTATATTTTCATTGTGACTGAAAATAAATCTCGAATTTTATTTGACTAACGAGCAGTTCCACATACTATTTTAAACATACATAAGGGGTGTCATATCGAATTCTTTTTACTCCATTCTCAAGTGGACTAAGGATAAATAGGCTCATAAATGAACCGATTAGACACTTATTTATATTACATGTAAACGTAGTTTTCTAGGCCAAGTAGGTTTTTATTTAAATGCCTGTATTTGAATTCAAAGACAAACTAAAAGACTACAAAGGGTGTAGCCTATTTGCACTGTATTGACTGTTCTATCTACCCTCGTTGAACCAATTAATTGCATGTAGGTATAAATTATAATTTTTAATTTTGAAATGTGTAACATAATTTGCAATTTGACATTCAATTTATAGAATAAAACAAAAATGGCAGCCATAAAATGCTTTTTTTTTGCTTCTCGAATTCTTCCATGATATATGTATGTACGGTCGTCTACTGACATGTGATTTATTTCGTTCTGAATATTTGAAATTAAATTCAAATGCATATCATATTGGCAATGAAATGCAGTAACAAAACTAAATTAAATTAACATATAAAAGCATTTAAATTTTAAATTTAAATTTGCATTCTTATTGCTGCATTAATTGCGAATTAAATTAAATGTAGAACACAGCCTTACAAATGTGTGGTGGTGACAGTCATAAAACAAATGCCCTATGAATGGATTATAAAGTGAATATATTCCTCAAAAACCTTACTATTTGATTAACTTAAATACCCAGTGTAGTATTGCCTTGCGATCAATTCAAGTAGCCAAATGTATTTCCTTTGACAGAGTCATGTTATCGAATTGAATGCCATTTTTAATGGTAATAAAGTTTGAAATTATAAGTGGCGATTAAAATCGTTAATAAAAGAAACCAGATTTTTAATATTTTTCTATGTTTTAAAATGAAACACAAAAAAAGTAGAATCATTATCATTATTGGTGTCTAAACAAGAATTTTATATTTTTTTACGATTTTCTTTTCATTGAGAACAACATTAGCAAGCCATCCTCTCGGTATCTGGATTCAAGTTCATACATACATATGTATGTGGGAAATTTTTTGTTCTTGTTGCTAACCTACGCTAATAATTTTGTTGTCTCTTAAATTAAAAGATAATATTTTATATCTTTGTTACAATATGACCGTTTATTTAATATTAAAATAAAATGCATAAAATTTTAACGCAAGTAAACATTTATTTAATGGGTCTATAAACAGATTTTAAATACGAATATTTGAAAGGTGACTTATGGGTCATTTAAAGAAAATATTGTCAGATCAATTTTGCAGACTGTATTAGGAGAATAGGCAGTATGTTAAACGCATACGTAGTTTTTTTTAATTCCTAATTTACTATTAACAGGCCTTCAACAACAGAAGAAAATAATATTTCTTTAAATGAAGAGGTGCTTTGGGAACATATGACTTCGAAAAAGTATTTTCATCTCAAATGGCTTGTTGCTGTTGTATTTGCTGTTTTCCTTGCGAAATTGCACTGTTTAAGTTAAGTGTTCTTAGGACAGTTCCGAGTTGTTAAACCTCGAGGGATACCACTTTAGCGATATCCTCGTGATATTATATTTATTATTATATTATCATTGTTATTATTGTCGTGTAGAAATTCTCTATTGAATACCCTTCTTTAATGTATCTCCCAATTCTGATGTCATAACAAACCTAAGGATGTTGCTGGCTGTCTATGGGAAAAACTCCCAGCCTAGGACTGCATTTATCCTCAGGTGTTGTCTTAAGGGATGCATTAGCGCCGTATATATTCCAAGTGTGTGTTCTGGTGATTATTTCCCTCATTACAAAATCTATTTATTGGGCTTAAGTCTGAAGAATCCTGCAGAATAATTACTATTCTCAGGCTATTTTTTTATGGTTTTATGCATGACTTGCACGTTGCCTCATATATTTAAATTATTTCAAATTCATTTGACTGTGGAAGAGTCTCCTCTCTTCATCTTCTCCTTTTGTAGATTATACCTTTCCAAACATCTCTTCTCGAGCTCCAGATGGGTTCTGGTCTTATAATCGTTTTGGACGTCCAACTGCCTGCTGATTGTGGTGAATTCTCTAGTGATATAGGATTCAGTAGTAGAAGACCCTATTTACCATGCTTTGCTGATTCACCTTGCTTAGAACAATCCATACTATTTACGTAAAAATCTCGTAAAGAGATACTTTCGAATTTTCCCATTGGTTCCGAATATTTCCCACTATCTGTCCTCGCTATTGTCGTAGTCTAGTATGTAGTGTGATATCAGACGCAGTGATTTCAGCAGTGTTCTGACAAAAATTCTGGGAGTAAATAAAATTACCATGAAAAGTTTCTCAAATCTGTTGTTCGTCGTCGACATAAGACCGATGTCCCGCCACCAATGACAATTTTAACACACAAACTTGGATGGTGTGAGAAAGTATGTCATAATCCCAATTAAAGGATAGTAATGACCGATTAAGTAAGTAAGTAAGTAAGAAAATTCTATTCTCTCTATAGTCGTTGTCAAGAGTAAGAAGTCTCCAAATTGCTCCATTTACTTATTGTTCAGTCCTGTTGCGAAACATTTTCAAATATCAAACTCTGAGATGATTTTGACAAGCAAGCATGTAAACAGGCACACGATTTGTGGACTACGAGTCAAACTGTCGAACATTATTTAAATCATAGTATTAGAAGCTCCGGTTCTTACTAGTATATGAGATTAAATTGAACAAAACTCCCAACGTCGTTGTAGAATAGGCTCTCATTGTTCCGGTTGTACCAACACATTCCAGTGGTTGGTCTTGCAGCAAGATATTCTCTCTAAGAATGTCGCTTAATAGCCATATGTTTCTTAGTATTCATCTCAGGGTCTTCTAGTTAGCACAAGAACATTGATAATGTTTAACAAGCAACGCAATCTTTTGGGAAAAAGTGGCACTCAATGAGCAAAACTACTAACACTATACATTATAAAAAATTCAATACGATTTCACGAAAGATTTTTCTTGTGCGTAACGGCTGATGGTAGCATCATTAATTATCCTGCCACTGCTACGAGAGATCGATGATTTGCTTAGGTGGTATAAAGTTGATATGCCAAACTAAAATAAGGGCAAGAAAATATGAGAATTCAATAATTAAAGCATGTGTGCAGGTATATTTTAAAAACAAATAAAATTTAAAATTTTTTTTATTTTCTTGTGGATTGTAATTAGAACCACTGTGTCTTAATGGTATAAAATAAATGTTTACTCAATCACTATGCTTATGGTGGTAATAAAGTCATACAATAATTTCAATACAAACACACACAGATACACAGACAGTTACTATAACACTGAGAGCATGCTTAATGCTAAATTAATGACACAAAGATGATAATTTATTTGTAAATGGAGGGGGTTTTTTCTTATTGCATTGCACTTCATAATGATTTAATTGATATTGATCATTTGTTACAATCATAAGCGGAACTGATGGTATTAACATATACAGACAATAACTTGACTAATTTATAACTAATAATTGCTGTTGTTGCTGAAAAAGAATATGTGCAGCCGTAAAAGGTGGCAAAAGAATTATTTGTGGTTTTCCTTTACTAACTCTTGGTAATTGCAAGCAAGATATTTAAACAGTTTTTTCTAAAACTGTGGTTTATTTAATTTAATAAACAGAAATTAAGTGTACAATAAAGATTTCAACTCTAACCTTTAGTGGTTTACTCAAATTGAAAAATTTAAATCCGTTTATGAAATTCCAACATGTTCGTTGCTTAAGTCTTTTGTTTTGCAGCCTTAATGTATGCTTCTAATTTGGTATACTTTTTGTGTTTGATTCAAGCTTAATTATATTGTTATTCAATTAGGTTGTGAACTAAACTAAAGCTTAAAAGTAAAGCTCGACTTTGTAAAAAGCAAATGTTTTTAATAATTGGTGTGGCCCTACTAACAATATATCAATTTTGGTTTATATTTGTAACTGCTTAGAAACATTTTTATATTTTCAAATTTGAGTGGGAATTTATTATCCGTTAGTTCTTCTTAAAGATTATAATTTCGGATTTGAAATGGTCCTTACAGTCTGGTTTAAAAGAGGTTCTTACGTAATTGAATATGATGAGGCCGCCTAACCTATGCGGATAAATGTCAGTAAGTACGCCTTGTATATTTACCGAATGAAGAAATAGAAAACGTTATTCCGGTCTCAGCTAGGTCGACTGACGAACCAACATGGATCAGGGAGTAGTGTCCTTTACAGCGGCAGATGCCGCAATTAAACTTTTTTCTTTTTCCCTCAAGGCTACTAATAATGAGTCACCCACCAAAAGCTTGACGCTAATACATACGTACATGCTCGTACATAATTGATCACTACAACTCTTCATTCACAATTACGACTTAGTTTCTCACACCACTTATGTTGTGTGTGCTACCTTTATACATGAATGGCGGGACCTAAGTTCAAAGTCGGCTGAACGGCAGATTTTTGAGAAACTTTTTCATGGCAATTTTTATTTTCTGTCAGAGTTTTTTTTGCCACAAATCTGCTGAGAGGAGGTTATTGAAGAAATTTTTTTAATATCTCATTTTGTTGGAGATGATGTCTGACCTGGGGTTTGAATCATTGCCGCACGTCTAATAAGCTAACATACTACCTACTAGACTACGGCGACCATTTCTCATTGTAATACAAACATTTAGTCGTATATTGACGCAAGGCATTTATTTCTTGGTATATAACTTCATTTAAACGCATTAAAATAAAGCCACATAGCCTAAGCTATATTTTAGGAAGCTACTGAGACTATAACTTTCTACTTTTACTACGTAAAGTTTTCATTGAAGTTTTTTTTATTTTGCCACTGACACAACTCTTTTAAACTTTTTGTTTGTATGTTGTTTTCCTTATTTGTTTTCATTTCTTTTGTGGCAGAATTGATAACAAATAGTCCATCTCGTCAAAATGAGTTCAAAGTTGTTGAGTTTTCTATCGCTTTGGCCAAAAGAAATGTGAAGAAAAAAATAGTCTGCAGACCATGAAACCGAAATGGTGTCATAAATTTTTGCCAATTTACAGGAAGCATGGAAAAAGTATTTGTTGTTTTATGTTAATTAAAAACTTTACAAGAAAATTTTAAATAAATTTCTTGTTTTCTTTTTTGTTTAGTTTTTGCACATATGAAAAGTTTCGTAATGTATTCATCATCACATAGCTTTATTATAACAGCTATTAAATAATTATGCTGCCCACGTTTTATAAAAATTTACATTTTTTTCTTGCCTTTGCTTCCATTAAAATATGATTTTAGAATTGCAATTATTTTTTCTTCTTCTTCTCTGTTTTTGTTTGCATCTCATATGCCTACTGTGACTTGATTTATTTAATTTATGATTGAATTTGAATTTGCATTGTTTTATAGAAGATTTAATTATTTATGCCGCTTATTTGTCATACAATGTAATGTATATTGAAACAGCAGATACCTCCTCTATACTATTACCTATGATGGTAGAATTTTTAATAATAATGTGAAGATTTTCCGTCTTCTTCTTAGAAATTATATGGCAGACAACCTTGAAATGTTTGTTTCTGTTAAGGTAAACAGTACCGGTAGCAGTGAAGATGACTGAAACTAAGAATCTTTTAAAATGTTTATTTCATAGAGTAGAGGCTGTAGATCAACGAATCATTGTTTATATTCTGTGTTATTAAAATGGAATATGAACATAAATTTGTTATTGGGTGTGTTGCTTTAGTTTCATGATTTTTTTTAAGTAAAAATTTTCATTAAAAATATTTTGAAAATTTTGATTTCATGCAAGTTTATAAACTAAATAATATACTCTGAAGCGATATGTTCAGCATTCAAACAGCATAGTTAACTTTAACTTTAGAACAAATCGTTTGTCTGGTTGTTTAGGAGATATTTGCAGTGCATCTATCCACTCAGGAACTGAAGAATAATTCCATATTTAATTCAACGTCCTGGTACTAAGATTTAAAAAATCAGCTCTTGAATATAGGAAATACGATAATGTACACATCTACTCACTATTTATGGTACATAGTTAAATATGCATCGACTTTTGATCCATACCTATCCATACCGTTTATGTTGATATCAATTATAAGCCTTTAGTCAAGATTACAAACGATTACTGACTTCGCACATTCCCCTTGCTGTGACCTCTAATTTGATATATGATGAGTGGGACCTATTGTTAACCGAACGAGAGATTTGAATAACTTGCCCAAGTCAATTTGTTTACTTTCAAAACTTTGTCCGGAAGAGTAATAGAAATATTTTTTAAGATAGGAGCTCTCGTGCCCTCAAGCTTACATACATCAGTTGCGGTACATAATAATGCAAAGCTTCCAAATATTGGTAGAATTTTTTGTCGAATATGTACATATAAACTTGTTTAAATCTTTCTAACTGTAAATCAATACAGGGTCCATATGTTCGAAGTCATTCCAAAAATATTATTGGTAGTAGGATATCAAATATCAGTCTTGGCTGTCTATAAATATTTTGATTCGTGATCAATGTTTTAAATGCTGTAAAAAATCTCTGATACTCCATTCATACATGTAGGTGTTGTGTGAGATTTATGATGACTAATAATACCATGATGCTGGAAGGTATGTTACAATCCTAGGATATTGAATGCATTGCACCAAAACATAAAAAAGAGGACAAAAGTGCTTGCTTGCATATCACGCCATTGAACGTATGCAAAAAAGTGATTACAAATCCTTGCAAAAATACAACCGACAAATTAAAAGCATACCAAAGCGATTTCCGACAGCTGTAGGATGCTATTAAAGAAGAATTCTAAAAAATGATAAGAGTGTGGTACAGAAACGTATCAAATTCATCAATTCCATACTTTTCTAACATGTGCATATCGCTAAAATTTATTAAATATACTATATAACTATAGAACTGATGCCTTTCATGACACAAGATACTCGCTCTCCACGATTATATTCAACTAAGTAAGGTCTGGCAACTTAATAAGCAGATCTGCCGGGAACATAGTCTATAGTATGTGGATGACATTTTAAATTGTGACAAAGAATTTCTGCTCCATGTGCTTTGTTTACAAATATCGAAAGTTTGTGGGATTTATCATAAATTATGGAAAGTTAATATACATACATGAAGAGATATGCTATACAGTCACCCATATGACAGATTGGCAGATTAATTAGAGGGAGTATTAAACTTTATTCACTCGGGTAACCCTTTGAAGAATGGAAAAAGTGTACAAGATTATGTAGTTTTTCTATAGCAAACAGTTCCCCCCGTTTGGATAGAATAAAATGCGAATGCGAAATGTGGTCTAGCACATCAAATTTTCTATTTCGTGTAAGAATATTTAAACGGAAAATCCCTTGCATACATTTTGGTCCAGTGAGTTAGTGAATAACAATTGGGTCCTAGAGGTCAACAACCAACTGCTGGAATAGGTGAAGATATAAACGAATTCATAATAGCAAATTACCTAACACGGTATTATATACATACATACATATATAATTTGTCATTACAACCCTTCAGTCAGGATTACGACCTAGCTTCTCACACCACTTATGTTGTGTGCGATAATTTTATTCGTTAGTGGTGAGCCCTACGATCTAAAGGTGACACCGAACGACAGATTTTTTGCAGTCGCCAATGAAATATTTTTTCCATAATTCGTTGTGATCGAGATGTTTGACCTGGGGTTTGAACCGTGGCCTCTGGCCTAATATTGCAACAAACTACTTACTAGACAACGACAACTTCTCGAATAATACAATTTAGACGAATTCAGAAGAAACATAGACCTCCGGAGTATAGGTATCAATAATTGGCAAAAAGAAAAATAGAAACCAGGGAAGAATGGAGTAGAATACCGGAACAGGCTAAAGCTCATTTCAATCTGTAATATTGTTGTAAGATGACAATGATGTTATCTTGATCAGTTGATCAACATAAAATGGTCAGTAATTTCTAATTTTACTTTCTCTCAATTTTATCTTCCGTTCTAATGTGCTAGTGATTTCTAATTATTTTTTGATCACTTGTAATGTATTTGCTTGATTAATGTCTGCTATTTGGTGACAGTACATTCGATAAGAATAAACGAATTTTTTCATTAAATTTAAATACTTCTCTTCATTTTCCATTAATTTTATTGTAGATATTTTATTTATTTTCTTTTTGATTTTATTTTTACAAATTTTCTTGAAAGTTAACAACTAAAATTTGTCATACAAAAAGAACCAAAAAAAACATGAATTTTTGTCTAAAAGCCTTAAGAACTAATTTTATAAAAAACAAAAACAAAATAAAAATAAAATTAAAAATAATTTCGAAATAAAATTTAAAAATAAAATTACATCATCATGTACTGTATAAACATAAATTAATAGAGTATAAAACGAAAAGACAAATTAAAACATAATTTTTTTAAAACATTTTTTCTGTCTTTAACAAAGAGTTGTACTAGTTTTTCATGAAGAGATGATATCGATGATTATTTCGTGGCTTAATAGTGTCCAGCATAATGAGAATGACCACCGTAATGACTGCCGCCATATTGACCATATTGAGGAATATATTCATACTGACCATTGCTATAATAGGCATCATCGTAATCGTAATTAATGGGAGCCAAATATTGTTTTTGAACTGAAATGAAAAAAATTGCAAATAATAAAAAAAATATTATTGTTTACTCACTATACATACATACATACATGTATATATATATTAAAATGAAACTTAATTAGAGTGTTAATTAGGCTATAATTTTGTCGAAAATATTTGCTAAGAGCAGCAACAAAATTAACTTGAATTCATTGCTTATATTGTAAATTAAGTCATGTTGTTGAACTAATTTAAAGCAGAAGCAGCATATTATGCTGGGAAAAATTAAAAAAAGAAAAACATCAGCTACTGTAATGAAAACTTACTCAACCATTGTATGATTGTTGCTGAAAATCTGTATGAATTGTTTTGTAATTTGTATTGAAAGAAACCTAATGATTGTTTCATTTAATTGCAGGCATTGCCTACATTAGTATCTAACAATTGCTGCCGTAGTTTTCTCATTTTTGAAATACGAACAGATGTAGTGATGACATTTACTCTAGCATAGATATAGTTCAACTATTGTTGTAAAAATAAGCTGTAATAACCTCAACAGTATGAGTAAAGCTTCTGTAAACTATAATTAATAAAAATTATTACAGATTTTGTTAGGCGAAAACTGTTTGTGTTGAACCATTTGTACCATTTGGCTTAAACTGTGTCAAGCATTACATGAAAACGATAAATATTGATTTAATTCGAAACAATTTCATCCACTAAAATTCTTTCCTTTTGAGGATTGGGGCGTATGTTTGCAAAACTAATTAAAATTCTTCATATAGAGATGAGAATTGACATCAAATAGCGGCTGATTCTCAACTAATATCTCACGTTGGTCGATAGAAAATTAATATTGCAAAAGTGGGAGGTAGTACGATGTTATATACACAGGTCAGATGAAATATACAAAGTTTACACATCTAAAATATGATGTCACTATTTCTCCTAACTTCAATTATTATGAAAAATCTTTTTTTTATATTTTAGGAAGTTAGGAAGTTTTATCCAGTGCCACTAATTTCAGGGAAGATATTTATTTGTTTATTCTTTCCAAAAATTTTACTCTCTGATTCAAAATTAAGAACTAGGAAGCTTTAGATCAAGCAAGAGTCAGTATATACTTTGCATGATTTTGTGTCTAAGCTTGAGAAGATTTTATTCTGTGCAAAACATGCGCTGATAGCCGCTGGTAAATACCATATGGAATACTGCTGTTATTCCCTAGTAGGCAAAGCTTAATCCATCACGCACTTACACTTTCGAATGTGAAACATTGACTTTTCCTCAAATACAACTTTTATCGTGGTCGGTAAGGCCCACAATCTTAGCAGTGTGTACGATTTTTGTATACAAGTCCTCCTCCATCTAGGAGATGCGCTTTGCAATTGCATTTCCATTTCCATAGGCTATGATCAAGCCACCTATGTATATTCAGCTGAAAATGCAATATAACTCTCATATATAAACCAGTGACTCTAAGTTTGTTATGAGGTATCTTGCCAAGATTTATTTAAAAGCTAAAGGTTCCCCGTTTGTGTTCCACGTATTCTTATTGAAATGTAAAAAGATGATAACAGACAATCTCGTACAAGCAAGGGATGAAATACAATTTGTTGTAATTATTTATTAAATTGCACCAAAGACTATGTTTTATTCATCATATTAAGAGAACATACTCTTTTACTTCGTTACGGGTATAAAGAGGTCAGTTGCGCTGTTATGATGGTGAACACATTTTGTTTGAATTTTTCTGTTTGTTTCAGAGTCATGTGCCATCCATCCATCAAAAATATGGATTTCTTAAAGGAAGTGGATTTAACATACTATCAGAGACGATAACCCGATAGTTTTATCAAGTTGGCTCTTGAGCCTGAAAGCTCAAAACGCCTAGTTTGATCGAAATGTAGAGAAGTTCAAACGCACACCATAAAATGTTTTGTGGAAACTATATCATCAATCACTGATTATTGTAGTTGTAGAATTGCCATTGGGAGATACTGTATAACAGATAGCAGATTAGGCACGTCATTACAGGAAGATGTTTAACGATTAAAAATATTATCAATCAATTCTCGTATCATATGGCGTTTCAAGATTTAAAGCAGATAAGTTTCCTTTTTTAGCAACTTATAAAGGCTGATTTAATGTGTATTACTTCAGAAATTTTTAAATAGTATTTTGACTTATATATTACATATTCCATTGAACTATTAGATAAATAAGTTTATAGTTTATTTTCTTACTTGTGCATAAGCTTCTTAATATATTCATAAGAGAAAATAAAATTAACAGAATTTTTCAGCAAGCTAAAGTAGGCATTTTTAACTTCTTCTTCTTTACACTTTCACAAGATTCATTTAAAAAACAATTCTTTGTTTTCATATACAAAAACTTATGCAACCTCCACTACCATAGCGGCTGTATCACTTAAAACCCCAAGTGTTATCACATAAAAACATAATCTTGCATGTTATTTGCTAAAAGACATGGTAAATGCTTTAAAAAAAAGAAGAAAAAGGAAAAATATCTCACACTCTATAATTATGTCACAATGTGCATAAATTAAAAATGTAACATCTTCATCTGTTATTACGTTTACTGCATGATTACTTCATTGCTTATCTACTACTTCTACAACATGTTTGCCTTATTTTGCTTTTGTAGCCCTTTCTATGCTGTTAAAGTACGAAAATTGTAAAACATATTTTGCATAAAAATAGCAGCAAATAAAGGAGGGAAAAAAAGCATCTAATTAAAGCATAATGTTTTAAAGAATGTTTTTTTTTATAAAAAAAAATGTGAAAAACATTATTTAATCGCTTCTCTTGAATAGTATTACTACAGCCTTTACATTGCTGTAGACAAATAAATAATCAAAGAGACTTTACCCCTCCTCCCTATATGTTTATTGTTTTCATTGAAAAGAAAAGAAAAAAATATGGCTGAGAAAATTTATGTGATTTAGAATATAATTAACCTGAATCTCGTGTAGTGTTTACTTGAAATTTGTTTTTTTTGTTTTTTCTCTTTTAATGAAAAGTGTATAGTAAAGCAAACGTTTTACTATGAATCACATTACAAAGTAAATGATTGTTAAATATTTAATTGAAATTGTTAATAAAGATAGCCTTTATATTTTAGTTTAATTAACAAAATTAAATATCAATTAATTAATAACAAAAATTAATTAAATAAATTAAAAATTAAGAATTCAATAAAATCATAAAAAACCGTTTGTTTGGCTGCCTAACAATTTATTAAATAGCTTTTAAGCCATTAAATTGCTTAAAATAATAGGAAGGATACAGCAAAATAAAAGAAAATTATTCAGTTTTGCAATTATTTCAACACAGAAATATTAAAAAAATGTGCTGAAAAACTATAATTTTTTAATAGAATTTTTAAAAATTTATTTTAATTTTTTTTTAAATTTTTTCACAATATTTACAAAAACAAAAAAATGTAAAAGCCAATTAAATTATTCTATTAATTTGATTCTATAATTTGATTTGTTTTGAATGCGTTTTAATTGTTATAATTTTTACATAAATTTTCAAGTTTGCTTCTTAAGTCTTTTGTATTAAAACAATGTAAAACACGCAAAATAAGTAACAATTGCATGATTTAATTTCAAAATTATTAATGAAATTGTATTAAAAAGGCCACATCGTTTAACCTTTAATTATCATTCATTATAAAGCACAATAACATTTCTTTAATTACGCTTAAATAAATAATTCGTAGGGCAATTGAGTTGGAATTTTGCTAAATATTTATTTGGAATAATTAAACATCTCAGAAGAATTAATTTAAAATGCAATTTAAATACATACATACATAATTGGTCATTACAACTCTTCAGTCAGGATTACGACCTAGCTTCTTACACCACTTATGTTGTGTGTGTTAATTTAATGCATGAGATGGGGACCTACAGGTTACAGTCGAATCCGTACGACAATTTTTTTTTGAGAAACTTATCATGACAACTTGATTAATCCAAAAGTGTTTGCCTAAAAACTGCTGAGGAGGTGTTGCTAAAGAAATATTCTTTCATATCTGACCTGAGGTTTGAACTGTGGTGGAGAAAAAAAATCCGAGACATAGAGAAGTGAACACTTTGAAGAATTTTAAACCATTGTTGAGAATGCTTTAGATTATCTAGGAGGTGAAAGTGATTACCACCCTGTCATTAGACAAGGTATGGCAGACTCAAAGAACACTTGTTCAGATAAGGTGAATGAATCCTTACAACTCAAATTTAAAACAAGTGCAGCGTTAATTCATTTTAAAAGAAAACTTCAGGGTGTTTATCAAGTAGTCTTCCTTTCTGCCACTGGACATCAATCTGAAGTTTGTTAAGACAATAGGATTGCTTAAAAAAAAATTAAAAAATCATGTCTATCAATAACAAGATTACTGCGCGCAACTTTACTTAGATATATTGTTTTTAATCTTAAATGTCTGAAAAAATTTTTGAGAATGTTAGCCTTCAATTGAGTTGAGTTTTAAATTTATTAATTTTAATTTTTAATTTAATTTTCGCTTTAAATTTATAATCTGGTTTCGCCATTTTAAATGCTGAAGAGGACTTTAGCGGATGTGAAAATGAAGGTGATGCTGAGTTTGGCTGCAAAAATTCAGTTTAAACAAAAACAAAAAATTATTCCTGATATCACGATTGTTTTTAGGAAGCTCTAATCTGCTTTGAGTAATCGATCCAAATCATAGTAAGATTGAAATAGAAGCTATCAATAAAAAAGATTTAGGAAAATTTAGGGTAACTATTTGGCCTATGTTGTGATGATTCTGAATATGGGCACAGCATCAGAATAGAAATTATAATCTATTCACACAAATTTATAAAATCTAGCGTATTTGATTCTACAAGTAGGAGAATTAAAAATGTTTAAAAATGTTCAAATCTTTAAAAAGATATTCTTTTGATATTCATGGTGTTAATTCTTTCAAAATTCATTCATTCCAAATAATTTGCCGTATCATTTGTAATGAACAGCATCTATTTTTCATACCTATTAACTGAATCATTTGCTAAATTTTGCATTGACTGATGCCAATGGCCATAAAAAATATTAAATGTTTTTTTTCGTTTTTTTTTTGTTATTGTTAAGCTTCATTACTGGCTAATTTTAGCAAAAAATATAAAGAAAAAATTTAAAAAAATTTGTTTCGTCTGTTTTCCTCTTTTCTTGTCTTTTTTTGCTGTTACTTGCAACCATTGTCATCGATTTTAACGGTTATTGGTCAATTTATTTATGGCGATGGTGCAATTGATCGATAACATTGATCGCAAGAAAAAATTTAAATAATGGAATCATATTGAATGCATGAACTTACTGACTTTATCTTGGCCTAACAACGTGATACACCTCTACCATTGACAAGACACGACAAGACACGACATTCTTCGTTTTGTTTTAGTTTTTCTGGTTTTCTCTTCATTTTGTTACAATTCAATGCTAAAATAATACTTTGTAGGCAATTTTAATTCGAGATTTTTCTTTTCCTTTTCTGTTTTAGATGTTTTCAATGCAATCGTTAATAATTTCAAGTTAAAAGAATTAATTTCAATGATTTTGATTTTAATAATCGCCTTCATAGTCTATTCTATCAATGCCTTGTCTATGATCATCAGCATTATAATCCTGGTAACCATCGTTGTCATCTTCATCCTCGTTTTCGGGACGATATTTAAGCAATTGGCCATTATTGTAAACGGCATGACGGCGAAATAATTTCAACATGCGATATGTGTCAATGCCTGCCATGTCGGAAAATGTATGAATGAATGTGGGAAAATATGTTTGCAAATATGAAAAAGAAGAAGAAGAAGAAAAAAAAATAGAAAAAAACAATGCATTTGTCTGTATGTTAATTTGCAAGAAACAAATAAAAGAAACAACAACAACAACAAATACAAATAAACAATAATTAACATACATTGCAAAGTTGAGAAAAAAAAAAAACAAAATTTTGTTTGTCTTTTACATCAAGTGTTGGGTGGGTGTGAACCGGGGGTATTTTTTTTTTATAAAAATGAAACCGAGCTGTTGTATAGAGGAAAGGGGTCTGTACAAGGGTGCTTTAAGGCATTAGTGGCTTGTAGCATTTTTACATTTTTGCATGGAGGGAAATATTCAAAAATATGCACTCAAGTGTATTTAAAACATGCTTACAGTAAAGGTGCAGTTTTAATCTTAAAAATCCTAGATTTTCATAACTTAATTTAAGATAACTTTCTTGTTTGTTTTGTTTTTTTCTAATACTTACCATAAGGAGCTGGTGAAGCTACCACCACCGGTTGTGGTTGCACATGTTTTACGACGGGCTGATAAGCCACCACAGGTTTAGGTACTACAGCTACTGGCTTAGCCACTGCGTGAATTGTGGGTCCGGATTTTGTTACCACAGCATTGAAACCATTAATGGGATCGGCTGTATAGTCAACGGTGCGTATGGAACCATCAGGTTCAACTAGAGAGTATTGACCTGAGAGAAAATGCAAATAAATTTATTTCAGTTGTATTTGAAAAGGATTTCAAAGGTTTAATTAAATACCTTTAACAACATCACCATCACGTGTTTCATGCTGAGACTTAACATCACCGGTTGTATGATCAGCTACACCATAATTGAAAGCATATTTGGGGTGATCCTGGAAATGGTAAATAATTAAAAGTTATAAAAAATAAAATTCCGAATTCAATGTTCAATAAACACTCATTAAGTATATCTTAAATCTTATTTAAAATGTATAAAAAATTTTGAAAATAATTATTGTTTTTGAATGCATTTGATTTATACGAGTTTGTGTCTTAAGACTTTTGTGTAGTTGTCCGATTTTCTACATAAAATGAAGAAAATAAATTCGACTTTAAAGTATTATGAAAGCAAGTTGGTCCCTGTAAACTTCATTTATAATATTTGTTTCTACAACTATTGCAAGGGCATGGGAAATTATTTTAATTTACAAAACAACTTTTTCAAAATATTTCCTGTAGAAGAATTTTAACTTCTATTCGGGCCTGAATAAACTTGCTGACCGTCAAGAAATTTAAAATGAAGAATGAAAATTTAAACTATAATAGACGATATATTTTGGTTTTAGAGAGATTTTATGAGTCGAAGTCACATACAATTCAAAATTGATGATAGAGAATCCGCATTTAATGAACAAATTTTCTCTTTCGTTTTTGTTTTAAAGGACATTGGGAGTATACATAATAAAGTTTCAGCATCATTTTGTTATTATTTCTTTGCTGTATTTTAAATGATAAAATTTTTCGTCTAAGTCTTCTTAGTTTAATGAATTTACCGAAGTCTAGTAGGTAATGTGTTCAAAACACAGCTCAGACATGTGGAACAATACAAAATATGAGAAAATATTTCTTCTTACAGCTGTGTCCCGGCAAAAACTCTAAGATTTATAGAAATTTTTCTCAAATTTGTCGTTCAAAGTCATAGTTAAGCTGTGGGGTATCGCTACGCTTGATAACCTGGGTAGTGTAAGATGCTTGATTGTAATTCTGACTTATGGCTTGTAATGATCAATTAAGCAAGTAAGAATGCACTTCATTGGAATAATAGGTTTACTGTCAGCCATTGGCTTCTCTAAACATTTATTAGGAGTAGTGCTGAAGGACTTTGCTGAAAGAGAACAGAATAAACGAAAACAATTTCAAAGGTATCCTCCTCCAGAGGTGATCACATCATTTCACAATTACATTTTTTCATTTTAGGAACCACGTAAAGGCAGTATAGGACAGTCATTACTTTATCAACGCTATACTTGAATGAAATGGTAGGCTGGTAATGTTTAAAAAAATCGTTTCAAAATAATTTTATTCCTGGGAAATGATTTACAAGCAAAAATATTATTTGGCTGAAGTGAAATTATAAGACATTAAAATAAAATTATGGCCATAAAAAGAGCAAAAAGACACCAGCAACGGCTTAAAAATCATTATGAATTTTTGAAACCAAGGCTCATATCCAATACTCCTCGTACGAAAGTCATGCGGCACACTTGAAGGCACTTAATCATGAAGTACTTGTCAAAAAATTGATTCGTTCAAGTCAATCGTTAGGCGATAAGAGAAGGTAATTATTTTTTTCATTAGAAACTTTGTTCTCAAAGTATAAATAAAAATAAAATGAAATTCAACCTTAAGGTGGTTGTCAGAAATTTCCATAAAAAAATTAAATTGACTTTTTAATTTCTGCAAAATATATGTATATCTTCTGTAATGCCGCTTAATTTAATTGTATTAAAAAAAATTTCAATTCTCGTAGCACTTCTGATTTTGCAAAGTTATAGCGCTTTTATCATTAAATCATTTGTAGCCAATATTTATTCGGTACGGATTATAGGTAGTTAAATAGGACGTTGCTGTGGTCTATAATATTTAACATGACGAAAAGAAAAGAAAAGAATACAGTCTACGAGCTGTCTAAGCATGTGTAGTAATCAATCTGCCTGCAATTGATAGACATTGACAACAAATTGACTGTTGCAGATTACTTTGATTAAAACAAAGTTATCGCAAAATGTGATGAAGTTCGTGTTGTGTTTAAAGGTAAATTATTGACTGAATAACTTGCAACATTTATTTTGTATATGTTTGTTAATACCACATGTAAATAAATAACTTTTTTTTCTCTTTACATTTGCCCAATGTCTGTCTCTCACTATTTATTCACTTTTATAAAATTCAGATTCTTTCAAAAGGACTTAATATTCCTTATTTAGTCTTTTATTTCATTAATTAATTTCAACACTTTTAAGACATCATTTACACTCACATAATAATCAACAGCATAGCCTGGTCGTGCATAAACAGCACTGGCACTGAAGGCAACAAAAAGGACGATCACTTTGCTAATGGAACACATTTTAATTTTTTTTTTGTTTAGCGTTGGGTTTTCGTTTAAGCACTTAAAAAAACAAAATTCTACACTCTTGTAAAAGGCAAATCGTTGTTAAGGAAATTCGTTAGATTTTCTTAAAATTCTTTCTTGTTTTAATATCTGAAAATTATAATAAAAAAATGAAAAACTATTAAAATTGGAGCACTTTAATGAAATGAAAAATTTTTGTATATACTTTTGGTATTTCGTAGGCACCGTTTTGAACACTTTGAAAATGCCCGGAATACTGTAACAATTCTAAGATCAAGTTTGCATTTTATACGCAAAAAACTCAACGACTAAAATACAAAAAAAAAAAAAAAAACAAATGAAAATAAAACCTCACAGTATAACAATGTACAACAATAACTAATTGTTACTATTGTTGTTGTTGTTATTTCTATTGTTGTTGTTGTTTTTAAATTTAGCATGAGTATAAGTTTATCAATGTGCTGTAGTGCTGTAGTGCTATTAGCAATAAAAGAAAAAAAAAGAAACAGCCGGTAGTTTATTATTATTGTTGTTGTTTCTAAAGGGGTATAAACAACAACAGCAATAACAATTTTATTGTTTTTTTTTTCTGTTTGTCTTTATGTTTATTACTCTCTTTCATATGAAATAAATAAATGAGTATGACTTGGTATAAGACTTGTATTGTATTAGGGAGCATTTCTCAGATTGTTTTATTAGACTTTGAGCAGCCACTCAAGTGTAACACATTGGTCGTAGAAGAGTTTCCATAGCTTTTTTTGTTTCTTTTTTTCTTGTGTCTCTTATTGTGTCGTATTATTGCGGAAAAACTGTGGTGAATTGTGGTGTGTATGCATTGTTAATTCTGTCTTGCATTGTTAAGGGTGGCGAATTGTTAGTTTTATGTTTTCTTTTTAAGTTTGATTTTCTATATAAAGTTTAACACCTAATCAGTTCCTTTTAACACTTGTTATTTGATGCTTTGAAAACCTTTTAAAAACTGTAACTTAAACAAATTGAGCCTGGTTACGGCCAAAAGCTATAAAGAACTCAAATCAATTATAGTATTTTTGCTACAGAATAATTTTTACCATTGGTACATGCTTAACTTCATCATTTTTAATACGATTTAATTCGATTCTTTCTAGCAATTTTTTAAAACAAAAATTTTATAAACACATCGGTTTTTGTGTCATCGTTATGCATTTTATTAAATGATTGTGTAATAAGTTATTGCTCAAACTTTTGCAGCGGTAGGAAGGCAATGATTTGCTAATTTAAGTTCTTTAAGTCTTTTTCAATAAAGCAGATACTTTGCATGTTTTCCAATGTATTCGTTCCTGTATGCGGAAGTAAGGGAAACAACATTCTCTTTGAATCGCAAAGTTTTCTAACATATAACTTTATCGGATCTTCCTTATCATGTCGGTTATTATACTCTGTAGCAGGTTAAATAGCATAGAATAGGAAATGGTGGTAAACTTCTTTTTCTTCAATTTGGAAAATAATGCTGTTGTTGGGAGTCGACTTTAAACTGTAGATTCCACAACATAAGTTCTGTGAGAAGCTAGGTTGTAATCCTGACTGATTATGTACATATGTATGTACACATAGCCACAGAAGTATACATACGGATAACAAATTTCAGAAATTTTTTTAACTAATCCGTTTTCGTTGAAAATCTTTGTAATTGTCTGACAACTTTCCTTGATTTTAACCAATCCGTTTTTTTTGAAAATATTTATAATTGTCTGACATCTTTCTTCGATTTTAAGACGGTCTTTTGCTTTGGTTCAGAAATTTGTGAAATTTATAAATCGGATGCATACCTTTGTGGGCCTGTTCAGGGCCAAAATGTGTTCTTCCTAACCCGTATATCAGCTGGCATAGAGCGACGCAAGCAAAAGAAAATTTCGATTTAAATCAATAAAAGGTTGAATTGGCTGCTGAACCAATGAGGACAGCTTATTTGGGACCTGTAATTACAATTCTTCCAGCCATTTCGAGTATTTTACGAATAAGTGGATTCTATCCAAATCTTCTGACAATAATTTCAGGTTCCCAATTGCCTGACAATGACAGAAAAGGTGTTCTATGGTATTTCTTCCTCGTCATTAAAGCTTTTGCAGAATTGATCAGGGGCCAGTGCTCCGTTATAACTGCTTTAAGATTCATAAGATGGACTCGTATCAGGTTTAACATAAATTTTGTGCGCTCCAAAGCATACATTCATATAGGACTCTCTCTGAGCGCTCATAGCGGCCCGTTGTGACGCCACGGGTGAACGCAGCCCCTGTGCTGACCAAGTTCCACCAAGACCAGGGAGGAGGAAGAAGATGGTCAGCAAAAGGGCTGCTCATCAGAAGCACGACTACCCCACGCTGGAAAACCAGCCAGAAAGTTTGATGCACGAAGCTATATCCTTAATGTCAATAGGTGATAGCTCCGTCAAGCTGACAAGAAACGGAGAGCCAAATAATCTGTTCCTGCACCTAGCAAATGACGGACACTGACAGAAGAAGTGGATCACAGTCTCTTCTTCCTCAGGGGATCTGCACCCGCGGCAGAAGTCGTTGAATGGATAACGCAATAGCCCGTAAGCATGGCCACTGTGGTCGAGATGATGTTACGACCAAGTCCAAGCGACTGGTTCGTACGCCTACTATCAATCAAGGGCCAGGTGAGTCTAGCGATGAAGCAGGACTCCTCATTGACCCAGGATAGGTTGGCGTCTTGAACGAGGCAAGTGGCATGCCTAACACAATTGAAGACGATTCCGGAAGGACTACTCATGTTGTGTGTGTGTTAATTTTATACATGAGTGGACCTACAGCTTAAATTTGACTCCAAACGCCAGATTTTTGAGAAATTTATAAAATTTTAAAATTTATTTACTCTCAGGGTTTATACTGAGAGGCAGTCGTCGAAGAAATATTTTTTCATATTTCGTTTTATTGGAGATGTTAGACCCAGGGTTTGAACCGAGACTCTACCTACTAGACTACGGCGATTTGTGTCAGTAATTACTCGTACACATCCATTCGAAATTCTCTGGTATTGTATTCACAAATGCAGCAACCTTTATAGCCATTTTTCCAATTTAGAATAGAACGAGAGTAATCGAATTGTGCAAGCATAAGCTAAGATTCAGCTGTTCTGAAAAGATGTCAACCAACTTTATTGGCTATTCTGAATCCAGCATGACCTCTTTTGGTTATCGTATATTCTGAAGTTTTTGGCATAACCACAGCTTCTATATTTCTATACTCTTCAGGCTCTGAGAATTACCCTGTATATGAACGGATTTTGGATTTGTGAATTTTTATTTCTAAGTTAATAGATTGTCAATTGAATAATATCTTTGGAAACCTTACTAGCAATCGCTAAGTAGGAAACAAGTAATTATTTCCACATTTATTTTTAGCAAACATTGGATTTAAACAAATTTATTTGTGTTACGTTTTAAAATTTACAAAAACCTCCATTAAAGCTCGTTAAGCACATCTTAATTGCAATCATACGTTTGCGTAATACAGAGACACTCAATATTAAGTTCAATACCGGTAATCATACATTTTTTGACAAGTTTTGATTACACATTTTAAACAGGGCCAAAACAAAAAACGACAAATTCAAATCCACCAATTCAAATCAATACTTTTCTAGAACATGTGAATCTAAATAATTATTTTTTGCAAATAATTTGGAAATATTAGCTGCCAAAATACTTTAAATGAACGAAAATAAGTAAATGATCTTCTAGCAAAAGAATTGCCGAAAAATAAATTGTATCGATTACATTTGCATCTAAGACATGATGCATTGACATTCAATTGATGTTTAAATAAATGTTGATACATTGGTTTATGGCTGAATGTCCTAAATTCTTGGAGGACAACACTACAACCACTGCCACCATTGAACTTTAGTTTGAATAAAAGATTCTTTGCATGGAAAATTTAAATAAATTTTTAAGCATTTCATATATATTTCCCATGATGGTAATTAACACGATTTAATCAATGCCATTGGTGTGTGGTAGTAGTACGCACAATATTACAATGATAAAATATATGGAGTTTCTTGTAAATTTTTGCCAAGGCTGTTTCAAGTAATTCTATGGAAATCAGTTTATGAGACAAAGTACAGAACGTTAAACGAAATGAAATGCAAAACAAAAGCGATACCAAATAATATTAAGTGGATCACTTGTGTTTTATGAAAAGAAAACAACAAAAGAAACAAACCTGAAGCAAAAAAAAAAAATTAAAACGCACACAACAACAACCCAATGAGAATTTAACAAATCGTCTGTGTGTTAAAGCTGTCGTTTAAAACAAACAAAAAAAAACAAAAGAAAAAAATATATTTATTGCCCGTAGTTTTCTAGATTTGAGATACTTTATCAACGTTACTCAACTAACGATTAAAGTCTTTAAAATGTCATAATGTTTATTAGCCGTCTTTAATTACAAGATTATGGTCAATTAAAAATGAGCAATTGCTTCACATTTAAATCCATGAAGGTAGTAGCAAAGTTCTTTATACACAAGATTTTATGGAACATTTTCAATCGATCGATTCAATTGAAAGGCGGCAAAAAGTTTAGATTTTCAGTTCGTGTTAAGCAAAGAATATTGCTGCTGATATTACTGGGAGAAAAAAGTAATAAAAAAAACTGATTTTGTTGTTAAAGGGAAATGGTAAATTAAAATGAGATTTTTTTACTAAAATTGTGAAAAATGTTGTTGTTCTTCCGTTCATTCAGAAGGAAAAAAATTTTAAATAATATGTGACTTTTAAAGTACCTAAGAATAGTTTCACTTATTGTTGTAATTATTGTTTTATTTTTAATTTTAAAAGTTTAGAATTTTAATAAATATTTCCTAAAACTGATGAGGAACTAAAATCACAAGCTTATAAAGTAATCTGGATCAGCAATTGTCACATGTCAATTGTAAATTTTACAATTTATTTCACAAATTGTTCATCGAATGCTGAGTTCTAGGTGATTAAGATTTTCTGGTTTATTGATGTGACGCATTATGTGACATTCTGCCTGAAAACCTGGCCGAAACTAATAGAAGTGTTTTATGAGTTAATGGGTGGAATTTTTTGATAATGTTAGTGATAATTAGGCCCAAGGATGAACCCAACTGATTTTGGTTCAAATCGGTTCGTGATTTCGCCTAGCCCCCATACAAATTCCCCTCGAAATTGCACTTATTTACACATAATTATGGTAATTATGCAACAATAATGACAAAATTTAGCATGGATCAGTTCTGTGTATTAAGAAATCATGGTGTAAAGTTTGGTGAAAATCGGATCACATTTGATCCTGGTCCCCATATAAAGTCCGCTTTAGAAATTCACGTTTGCGCTTATAAACGGCTTAAAAACATCGGTATGGTGATGAAATTCGGTATGAACATGTATTTTGTAAATCTAAATCATATTACCAAATTTTGTTATGGTCGGTTCGTAATTGCCCCTTGGTCCGAAATAGGGCCCCTTAAGAAAATATGTTTAGCAATTATAATTGGCTTAAAAATTGTATTACCTCTATGAAATTCGACATGAACATGTTTAATATGAATGTGAATCATTTATGATCACATTTTATTATGATCGGATCATAAGTGCCCCTAGGTACCACATACTGTCCATTAAGAAAATCTAACATACATCTCATATTGTTATAATAGTCGATATACGTATGTAATTAAGTTTTTAAACTCCTATGATAATTAATATTTATTCATAATATTTATTTTACATTATTGAATACTTAACTTAAAAATACTTAAAAAGTGAAACTAACTACAATCGTTTAAATCGTTATCATTTTCATCATCAATGTCAGGAAGGAGTAATTTAATAGTATCTGATAAAAATGTTTTTCTATTCCTTCGCGATTTTTGTGTACTGCAACTTATAAAAGGGTCACTGCTTAAAAGTAACCTATTCAGGACATTTCGATTGGTATCGCTTCTACTGAATTTCCTTGCACAATTCGTACGCCATATGGCTTTATTGCCTATGACTTTATGGCAAATTTGCGCAAACTTTTTTTGTTCCTGAATGTAGAGAGTTCATATTTTCTTGTGGTATATAATATTAAACTACTAAAGACTACTTTCACCTTTAAAATCCTTTTATTTTTTTTGGGTAGGGTTAAAAAAGATGTGAAATTTTTATTATTTTTAAATTTTGAATGAATAATTTTAACATTAATATATGAGATATGTATATAAAAAAAAAACTGAAAGTAGCAGCTGCTCATACCTTTCAAATAAAAAAAATCAATACAAAACCTCTATTCGTTTAGATACAAAAAAATATCTTATAAACCTATTAAAATTTCAAAAAAACACCAAAAACGCATTTAATTTTCTTCACTTTTCTGACTTTGACATCGTCTCAAATCTACAAATCTCGTGAAAATTCACTATATAATGCAGAATTTTGTTGTGTAGTGTGACGTTAAAAAAAATGTACAGAATTTAATCATACCATTATACATACATAATTCGTCATTACAAGTCTTTAGTCAAGATTGCGACCTAGATTTTCTAACACCACTTATGCGTTAATTTTTATACATGAGTGGCGGGATCTACAGTGTAACGTCGGCTCCAAACGACAGATTTTTGAGAAACTTTTCATGGCAATTTTATTTACTCCCAGAACTTTTGCCAGAAATCTGCTGAGAGGAAGTTGCCGAAGAAATATTCTTTCATACATCGTTTTGATGTCTAACATGGGATTTGAACCTTGGATTTGAACCGAACCATATTGAATGGAAATTCCATTTTATTTTCAAATTGTGTTTCAGTCTACTTGCCGATGTTGATCGCATGACTTTCATTACGGCAACAGATTTAAAGCAAAAATCCCTATATAAAATCTTCCATAATGTGAATGGGCACAACCCCAGTTTCTCATACCAGCGAAGAAACAGACTGGTTTGGGTATTCCTCAATGCTTCCCTGTACAGATTCTTCAGTGCGCACTTTTCAGCATTACACTCCCGGACGGTCTTTGATACCATATTTCTGGATGTTATTGCCCTATACGTTAAGTTCACCAAATCATTACTAGCCCAGATCATATATTCCCTGATGGCGCATACCTCCGCTTGAAAATTTTAGGCAAAGTTTTGTTCCTGGTTCTTATATAAAGAGAACCTATCTCCATGTTAAGAGCCATTCGTGTAGCAACTAGTCCACACTGACAACTGTGACATGGATCCGCTTGATCAATCGATTGATATTGATTTGTTGGGCATGCTGTAATATAACTACGCGTCAAGAGAGACCGTCCTGTGCTCTAACTGACTCTAAACGAGATCTAATGCATCTTGTTTGGAATTGGATTTACTGCACTTATCATTGGATTAGTGTAAGACTTTTCAGATACGGCAAAGTAGTAGTAACTTCCCTACATGTATACATACATAATTTGTTATTACAAACCCTTAGTCAGGATTACGACCTAGTTTCTTACACCACTTATGTTTTGTGTGTCAAATTTGATGCTTGGGTTATGGGACCTACAGTTTAAAGTCGATTTCGAACGACAGATTTTTGAGAAACTTTTCATTGCAATTTCAATTTTACTCTCAGAGTTTTTGCAAGAAATCTGGTGAAAGGAAATCGCCGAAGAAATATATTTTTTGTTGGAATTGTCTGGCTAATTAGCCAATAAACTACCTACTACCAGCGACTTGTAACATTCCTATTCTGTTTAACATAAACTGTTACATTTAACATTCTGTAAATGGTATAACGATTGAAGACATTTGCTTGTGATTACAACGACTCGTATAAGCTACCAATATGTTTATTTTTTTTCATGCATCTGCTTTAAAATATTTGCTATGTGAGATATGTGCACTGAATTTGCAAATAAAACCATTATGATGATAAATAAAAATGACAACAATTTGTTAATAAACATTAAAACATTCTAATTTAGATTTCTAATGCATTTTAAGTACTTTTAATTAAAACTTTTAACGAGAAACTATTAAAAAAATTATCAGAAATTCCCACAATTAATGCCATCCATTTGCATTGGATTTGTCATGTCTTTATATGATCTCCATACTAAAATACTTTTAAAAGTACTTGCCTTACTTTAAATTCTTATGCAAATTTTGAAAATTATTTTCCACAATTTGTTATTGTTGCTGTTGTTAAACAAAAAAAAAGAAAAAAATAATAAAAGTTTCGTTTAGTTTGCCACAACGACCTTAAAACTGAATTAAAACCATAATTGTCTATCCGAAAAATGTGAATAAAGCAGAAAATAAAAGTGAAACAAAAAAGTAGAAATAGAAATAAAATGAAACGAAGTGAAACTGTATTTACATGTAACAAATTACTTAAAAGTTCTGTTAAATTAAATTTTTTTGGAGGAGAAAAAAAATTTTAAAAATAACCTCGTATTGTTATTGTGTGAATAAAACTCCCATGCATGTTAAAGGATTTAGTCTTGACAGAAAATCCAAGTCAACGTTACAAAAAAACACAAAAAAAAATTTAATTAATAATTATGCGATAAAAAAATTAATTTCGTGGTCAACATTTTGTTACCAAAGTAATGACACTGTCCTTAACATGTTATTCAGTCAACCTGTAATTTTGTAAAGAAAAAAAATGAAGCAAAAATGGTGCTTAAATGGCAAGAAGCCACCAAATAATAACAATAATTATAATTAGACCATGAGTTGTCGTTTGTTATTTGTCTGTTAATGTTAATGTCACTACTGCCACAATAAACCAGCCAGAAATCAAAATTATAATGAAAATATGTTGCAACTTTCTGCCTTGGCTGGTTAAAGTTAAAATATAAAAAAAAACACTTTAGTTTTGTCCATTCATGATATCTTATAACACCTTAACACATCACTTTTCTTTTGTCTGTCCTCTGTTGTGTTACACTGCACTTGACATAAAATTTTTTTAATTTTTTTTTCTGTTTTTCATTTTTCGCCATACACAGCATTTTATTTCATTTTTTTTTTGTTATTTTTATGTGCCCATCCATATAGTTAAGGTTTCGTTGTAATCGTCCAGTGATGAATATCGCCGCTGGTTAAGTTTGAACAATGAAAATGTAACAGCTTGTTAAACATCAACGGCTATAAATTAATTGCCATCTCCACCTTAAAGTGACCGTAGGTTACGAGTAGATTGTGTTCACGTAAAGCAGTTTTCTTTTTAGTGAATTGAACTTTGCAATGAAAATTGCAAAGAAAAAGTTGTGATTGCGATTGTTAATAAGATACAGAGACATTTGTTATGTATTCAATTCAGTGTTGGGACTGTTGTATTGTTGATAGATTTATTACAAATGAGCACGTATAGCGGCCCTTTGTGATGCTACATGTAAGCGCATTTCCTGTACTGTCCTAATTCTACCAAACTAGCGAAGAAGTTGAGCAGCGCTAGGGCTACATATTAAAAGCACGACTATACTACGCTGGAAACCAGTCTGAAAGTCTAATAAACGACATCACTGGATGATAATTCCGTTAAGCTGACAAGAATTGCAGAGCACCTAAATCTGCACCTCGCAAGAGATGGGCATTAACAAAGAAAGTGGATAAAATCCACACACACGGCAGAAGTTGTTAGATAGGAGCTGCAGTTCTTCCGCGTGTCTTTCCATAAAGCAATGATCTGTAAGCGTGACCACTGTAATCGAGATGACATTGCAGTTTTTCTGACTCTTTTATATACCGGGCAATGATGTCTGTCTTTACTTCCGCCCGTTCTGTCAGAAATGTTAAGAATGCTGGACAGCGACACATTAAGTTATGGTCGGAGCTTCTGCCTAGCCTCTCTATTATGTTAAGTACTGTCTTTCCTTTGTTAAGATTCGGCGAGTTATACCCAGCGATCAAACGAATCTACTGTTCTACTCTGGCGATGTGAGCCAAGATGTGAAATTTACCCTTTAATTTGAGGGAAAATGTCAATGGGTCATCTATGTAAGTGTGGATCAGATAGAGGGTTTTTCAGCCCAGTGCTCGATTTGGCGTGAGCGTCCAGAACGCAGGGTCTGTCCTTAAGTCCAGGAAGTCAAATAATAGGAAATTTGAGAAATTGTGAACTTGAACTTTGAAATGAAGTCCTAAAGAAGAATTTATGACAGATTGGCTGTCCGAGGAATCCATTTAGCAATGTATTCTCATGAAAAATTTTGCTAACATAGCCATAAGACTGCATTGATCCAGAAGTCTATATGCCTCCAAGTCCTCAATACACAAAGCACATCCTTTTTACCTATTGATGAGAGTCAAGCGTGCGATTCCTCGTGTTTAACCTGATTTAACAGGAGTTACAGAGTATTTGGAAAAAAATAATGAAATACTTGCTATTGTTGTCTTAGAAGACGCCGTAGTCTAGCAGATAGTGAGTTGGTTTATTAGACGTGAGGCCGCGGTTCAAACCACAGGTCAGACATCTGCAACGTAACGATGTATGAAAAAATATTTCTTCGGCGACTTTCTCTCAGCAGATTTCTGACAAATACTCTTAAAGTAAATAAAATTGTCATGAAAATTTTTTCAAAAATTGGATTTGACTTTAGACTGTAGGTTCCGAAAATCGTATGTATATAAATGGTGTGAGAAGCTAGTTCGTAATCCTGACTGAAGGGTTGTAATGACTAGTTATGTGTGTATTTACAAAAATACAAATACAGATATTGGATAGATGGTGGGAGAAATGATATGTTAAAATGGTTGGACCAGATGATGGAACTTTTTGAAACACGTTAAGAACTGTAAAATTTAATTAAGGGAACTTAGCTACAGCAATTGTTATTTTCCTCAAATAATTATTCCGGTAGATGTGAAAGAAAACTAAATTGTTGCATACTTTTCGATGGATTGCTCCAATATCCTAACTGATAACATTACGTGAAAGACATTGCTAGGCGGTCTTAACTTTTCATATTTTGAAAACAAAATTTTGAAAATTTTTTTGGTTGAAGTGTCAAAACAATACCTTCTTATCAAAGGAGACTTATAAGACTTAACAATTTTTCTATAGACAAGCGTAAACGATATCTGTGCTATGAAGTACATATGTACATACATTATTACATTTTTTTATATATTTTTTTTATGTAATCACTTAATTAAATCTAAAAATATACACAATTTATATTAGTTTTATTATACGAAACAAATTTTTCTCTATTACATCGAATACTATTTCCATCTCTGCGTTTTAGTGTTATTAATTTGTGTAGTATTGTGTTCACTCGTTTATTTATTTATAATCTCATCATTTTGATTCATGACTGTTTTTGTAACAAAAAAAATATTTAAAATTCAACAGTTTCATTTTCTTTAGGAATGTTGACTCTGGTATTTCAATTTTCTAAGACAATACGAGCATGAAAGTTAAATTCATATCTCAGTAAGCATATGTATGATGTGTGTGATATAATAGGCAAATAATAAAAAGAAACTATTATTTAATAGTAGACAGAGGTATCTGGAAATAGCATAAAAAAACAAATTTTAATTAAATTAAAAAAACCTTTCTAATTTATTTAAAACGAAATAATCTTTATTACAAGTCTTATTTAAAATAAATTTTAATTAGAATTTCATTTTATTAAAAAATATTTTTTTGTTTATTATTTTAGATTTTCTTAATAAAAACAACATTTTATGTCACTAGTAACCACAAATATTAACAAAATTAAAATTAAAATAATTTCGAAAAAAAAAAATTAGTTTTGTTACTAAAGTCAATAGCATTTTGATTTGTCGTATTCACTTTCAAGTTCGTTTCTTAAGTCTTTTATTTTCAAATTGAGGTTTGCTTTTTACATGGCTTTGTGGTATTTTTTTTACAACAGAAATAATAGCTACAGATAGAGGGCTTTTTCATAAAGGGCTTTTTAGTTTATTATTTAAAAAAAATTTCATAGATTTTTAACAAATTGAAATTAAATTTGGTCAACTGTTAAATCTAGTTGAAGTGTTTTTAATAATGTAGGTATTAATTGATGTTAGAATATTTGCTTTTAATTATTAGGCATGCCGACAAATAAGTTAGTTTTTAATACGATACTAAAGTGATAATTCTGTAATAAAATTGATAATAAAGAATATTTTGTAAGGACTTAAAATATTTGAATTTAAATACAATTTGGTACACACTTAATAAATTTATTTTCATATTGTAGGTCTGCATTTGAAAATAAACTTAATTAACTGAGTTACTTGATAGTAAAATGATAATCAAAACTATGTTCTATTATCCGCATATTCTACACATGTTCCAGTGAAAGGTTTAAGTTTTTCCTAATAATGCAGAGAATGAGATTTTTACCATCTTCAGTCATTTTTTTCTATTCAAGTAAATTTTAATGAGCAATGATGTTTTAATCACAATGTACTGAATTGTTATTAAGAACTTTTTTTTGTTTTTTTGAGAAATTTTTCATGACAAGAAATTTGCCAGAAATTTGCTGAGAGGAAATCGCAGAAGAAATATTTTTCATATTTTTTTATTGGAAGCGTAAGTTACGTCTACTAAGTCAATATAATGCTTTGTAGATTATGGCCAGAAGCTCGATCATAATCTTGAACAAGGGTGTTGTATTGAACAATTATGTTATAAATGTACAGCCTCTTCAAATTTAACTTAAAACCTCGTTTACTGTAATTACCTAAAAAAGGTTGAAATTCTCTCGTTATATTTTGGCTTGAGAAGAACTACCATCTCCCTTCTCTTCCTACTGTACCAAACTCTTTTATCAGCTCATTTACTTAAATGACATTTACATGACCTGGAATCCAACTGTATAAAGAACAAGTTGCCTTACCTAGCCAACTCAGAACGTGGCATACTAATCTCGAATCAGTCTCATTTTAGGATGGCGATCCGAACCACATTAGATTGTTATGTCCTGTTTTTTAATTCGTATCCGAACTGAGTTGACCACATCTTTTATCTTCCCTGTCTTTTTTTTTATTTGTTCTTATCGCTTTTATAGTTTTATTTACAATAACCATCTTTAGAATATCTTAAATTAAGACTTAAACAATGCGCCACTATGCCTAATAAACGTAATATTATGCATTTGTTGCTGACTGCTAGAGCGGCCGCAGCCACAATATAGCTGAAATGAAATTCTTCTTAAAAGCTGAAGAGTTCCAAAATATTCTGGGCCTCTTGGAGCAAAGTATTAATTATGAAATGGAAATTGACTACTTAGAGGTATTAGTTACTAAACAAAATATTTAAATTCTATATTGTAAACATATAAACCATCATGTCAGATCCACTCAATGATTGCTATATCACCACCTGTCCTCTGTGAAAATTAGTGCAACTTATAAAAGCAAGTGTAAACAAAGATTACAACAAATCAAAAAGGGAAATTTACAAGCTTATTAAGTTAACGAATCCATTGTAATAGAAGACAGTAATTAGTTTTTGGTAATAAAAATTAGTTTGTTGACTTATTTACTTAAAAGAGTATAAGGATTCTTTAAACTACAATGGCCACGAGCAATTCTTTCCCCTGAGTTGCCATCTATCTGACTTTGTTTATTTCGTCCACGACCCAAATTATCTGGATTTTGTGTTATCACCACTGAACGTCCTATTATTTCCCAAACTTCTAAAATATTGTCCATAAAACGAAATGTGGCACGTCCACTACCGTCTGCACGTATATTACCCAGATCTCCTATGCCTATTGTCACTATCGTCATCAGGGCCCCTGTATGGTGATCCTCTGGGGTTATAATGATCGCCCACAGAGGCACAACCGGCTGATACATCTCCCGTTTCGTGCATATATGCAAACCATGTAAGCCTGGAGATAGGCCATCAACTACCCCATCCACCACTAAACCCGGTTTGTCCTTACGTATCGATGTAAAACATATAACACCTTGTATAGGACATCGATCAACATCACTGCCCGTCGTATTAATTATAGAAACCGCTGGTTGGCCACCAAATCCATTAAGTACAGTTGTGCGAACGGTTTCCTCAATTTTTTCCTTAATAATAAACCATCGCTCCTGTGTATGAATAATAACTCTACCCTGTTTGCTATCAATTTCCAATTCTCCCATTCCTTTAAGAGCTTCATGTACTTTATCGGCACATTTTTCTCCTCCCATTTGTACAGTAAATTCGATTTTTATTTCACTCATCTTGATTACAGAATGAAAAGGTAAAAAGTAACAAAAAAAAATTCTGGAATAGTTCTGATAAAGCGTTTTGTTTCTCTTCCTACTGCACTGAAATCCTCTACACGTAAGCTCATTTGACTGCTTGATGCCTTCAATTCTTACATGACCTGGAATCCAGTTGTCTGAGACTCTAATCCAGATTGCCTAGAAAGGAAAAGAGTAGTAAACTACACTACTGTGATATAAAAAAACCATTTCTTTACAATTTTACATGCTTCACAATACAATTTTAAATTGAAAAACTTAAATAACAATTTTTCAATTGAAAATGTTGTAAATTATAGCACATCATCAAAGCGGTGAAATAAAATAAAATTTATAAAACACTTTACAGCTACTGGGTATCTCATGCCTAATCTGCATGACTAATTTTATGAAAGAATTTAAATTTTTATAATGCTTTTGTTAATTACACTATAAGATCAACTAAAAGATTTCCTATACAAAGAAAAAAAAAATACATGACGGCACGTATTTTCAAAATTATGCAAATTTTTGATGGACGGACTTGAGAGCATAAAAGCTTACAGAAGAAAAATATTCTAAGTATAGAACAGACATTAAGACATTAGTCAACGGTTTAAAAAAAAACCCTTCCTTGTTCCGTCATATTTAGGAAATAAAATACAAAACGTTTAAAATTGCTCTCATAAATACATCAATTTAGTTGAAATACTTATTCATACTTTACTCTGCCGTTCTTTTCAGATGAAAAAAAAATTACTGACTTAAAAACAAATAAAAAAGAAGAAACAAAAACAAAAACAAAGTCTTCCTTATTAAAAAAAAAAAAGAAAAATAGATTGAAACAAATTGAATTTCTCACCAACAGCCATAAACCTTTACGGCTTGAAAGAAATAAAAAATTTGCTGAGCAATTATTCTGCATTATAAACTCAACGAGGCGTTAAATAATATTTTAATACAAAACTAAAGCCGCATTGAAATTAAAAACCAAAATAGAAGCATAAATTAGTTTAAAGGCATCAGGCCAAATGATGCCATAAAATAAACTGAAGCCATATGATAACCTGGCGATAATTAATTAAAGTTGGCCACAACATTTATACGTATTTTAAGTAAGAAAAGCAACAATTTTTTTGGAAACATTAAACAAGGTTACTTGATATAATTCTATTACTTTTAACTTACTTTGTTAGTTTCATCTTAACGTTTAAAAATTGCTCTATTAACCTTTAAGTTGTTGTATTTACTTTTTGTCTAGCCAGGTATCTCATAAATTATTTAATAATCATAAAACAAAAAATTATTTGAATTTTTCTAAAGATCAATTCATGCATCACCTTAAAATATCTTCTTTAATGGCTCACTTTAACACACATACACACACACACACACACACTGTCATATTATTGTAGTTGTTGTTGAGCAATCAATAAATGACACTTGATCGGTTAAAGTTCTTCTTTATTTGTATTGAATTTTGTTTTTTTTTTTTATTGATTTCTTTCAAATAATTGTGGTATATGCTGTATTGATTTCTATTGATTTACTTTAAATGGTTGACATTCAACATGCTTGTGGTATTATTTATACCAGCAGCGTATTTTATTATAATTTTTTGTTAAGTTTTTAAATGAAAGAATTTAAATCAACTAAAACTGGGGTATGCCGCATGATTATAAAGTGTGTCGATCAATGGAGACAATAACTTTTCAATAAGACTGAGTATACACGTACGTAATTAGTCATTACAACCCTTCAGTCAGGACTACGACCTATTTTCTCACACCACTTATGTTGTGTGTGTTAATTTTATACATGAGTGGTGGCACCTACAGTTTAAAGTCGACTCTGAACGACAGATTTTTGAGAAATTCGAAATTATTGCTTGTCGGGATTTGAATTTCCTTCATATTATAAGTGCTCAAAAACTGACCAAAATAAAAAAGAAATTGGTTCAACATGACGTTCGAATTTATCTAATTATGACACTGAAGTAGCCATAGTCTAGTATGTAGTGTGTTGGCCTCGGTTCAAATCCCAGGTCAGACATCCAAACGAAATACAACAAAAATATTTTTCGGCAACTTTCTTTCAGCAGATTTCTGTCAAATACCCTGAGAGTAAGTAAAATTGCCAGGAAGTTTCTTAAAAAATATGTTGTTCGGAGTCGACTTTAAACTGTCATGTAAAGGGTTCGCCAAATAACTTTTTTTTTAAATGCTTTAAAAAAAAACTACTGAATATTTTCTCAAGTTTCTTTTTTTATTTGAAAGTACAATCCTTCCGGTTAATAATGGTAAATAATTTCACACGATCGGTCCAATTTTTAAACATATTATCGATTGTGTGCAGCTGTATTTCACCAATGGCTTCACGAATATTGTCCTTTAAAGCGTCAAATCGTAGCTCCGAGGTGGCCAAACGACATCAGCTCTGCGGCTGATAATGGGATCTTCAAAAACAGGGTCGCAAAACATCGAGTGTAGCTTCGGCTGTGTGGCACGTAGGGCCGTTCTGTTGAAACCAAATGTTGCCAATACCCTCCTCTTAAATTTTTGTGAACCAAAATTCGTTCGACATGGCCCGATAACGATCGCCATTAACTGTAACGGCCATGTGCTCATTTTCGAAGAAAAATGGCCCAATTATGCCTCTGGACCAAAATCCGCACCAAACAGTGACTCGTTTTGAGTGCGTCGGCTTTTCAAAGCATGCGTGCGGGATTTCTGTGCCCCAAATGCGACAATTTCGCTTGTTTACATATCCGCCAAGATCAAAATGAGCTTCATCTGAAAAGATGAGCCGAGGCAGCCATTTGAATGAAATTATTTTCCATTATTAACCGGAAGGATTGTACTTTCAAATAAAAAAGAAATTTTAGAAAATATTAAGTAGTTTTTTATTAAAGTATTTTCAAAAAAAAAAATTATTTGGTGGATCCTTTATAACGCAACACCACAACATGAGTGGTATAAGAAGCTAGGCCATAATCTTGACTGAAGGGTTGTAATGGCCAATTATGTATGTACATATGTATGACACTTCAATAGCCTTTAAATAAGTCGTTAAAGAATCCTCCCAATTTCTGCTCTTTATCCAAAAGTGGATAAAATTAACAACGAATGTTATCGGAAAGACAGCCAGTGTAGCACCTTGGGAAGGAGTTATTACTCGATTGAGAAAAAAATTTTTCATCATCCATGTTAAAAGTAGGCTTTGTTTCCAGGCAATGCCAGAATTTGCTTTCCAGAACTGCTACAATAAATCAATCCTCTGCTTAACTGAAAAACACTTGATTAATGATACTGAAAGAAAACTGAGCAACATTTTTAAGTAGAAGCCTGCTTGCTGAAGTGATAAGAAAAGTTTGATTAAAAGTTGAAAGTTAGTGGCTAATTGTCCCTGGTAACTTTACAATCTAGGCGCAATGTTGTAATCAAGTGAATTTGGCACTATTAACAACTTAAGACAAACACAACAGTGGTAGCTTCTACATATATGGTTGCTTCTAGACATTATCGTTACGCCGTACCCATCAATATTCTTACAGTTTTTCTAAAGGATTACAAAGAACAAAAGGATTATCCTTTACATGATTGCATTAAAGCACTTTGCAAAACACAACCAGTGATATTTACTGCAATAAATGTCTGCGAAACTTTGTTCGGTTTGTCCACAATTCTAATCCAATTTTTTTTAATAAAGCCTAATCTTTAGCACTCTATATATGAGCTTATGGTCCTGTAATGTTAACAATAAAAAAAACATGAGCCACAGCTGGCAGTATTGGAGAGAACAATTATTCGTAAGCTTTAAGCCTAGAGTAGTAAAATCAACTACAACCTGTACAAGTTTCATGGCGACTTAAAAACTCAACTTATTCACTCGTTGTGAATACTTTTATCGAATGAAAAAAGAAAAAGGAGAGTTGATTTTTATGACGAAAATCGGTTTTGTTTTCGGCTGTTATTTTGGAAAAAACACTCAAAATTTGAATCAGTGCAGTCTTATAAGAATCAATATTGTAGCAAATAATGTCCTTTAAAACTGCCCGCAAATTGTTTATGAGCTGATGCAAAATTTTGCTGGAAAGTCTGGTTTTGTAAAATAGAACGGTTTAAGTGGCTTGATATCAGTTCTCAATAGAGTTTCTTGGTACACTTTGATCGATGTTTTAATGTTCACAGGACTGCAATTCAATAGGAGACACCTCATGAAGCTTTAACTAAAACTATTTCGACTCAAAGAATTAGCTTATCCAAGAAAAACAACCGTTTTGTTCTTGTTTCTCAATTTTATTGAAAGTTGGCCAATATATTTATGGCCCTGCTTATTTAAGTCCGACTGGTTAAGTATTTTATAACGCTTTCCATGAGCTCATTCTCTATATATACAGCCGAAAAAAAAAACTCGTCCATCTAAAGACATGGTCTTACTGGTTACTCTGGTCTTAGGTACTATTGGGTTGATGGAATCTCTGAGTATGTCCTTTGGTGGTCTGCATTAAATATGACCGTTTCAACTCCACTTAATTACTCACGTACACAATATACTCACGTACAAAATATAATTCTTAAAAACGCTTGAATATAAAATTTATGTAGCAACACTGAAAAATGAATGTTCATTCAAGCCCCCACCTACATATTATTGTATAATTCTCATATGCATTTTACGTTCTTTGGTACAGCATTCGCAGTATGATTGCCGTATTTCAATCAATTACTCATTTGGACACATGTTCTTAGACCAGAGAACATTATTTTTATTTACTTAAAAAACATGTAAAATTCTTTTAATCCACAATCTCTTGCGATGTACAAGAGATACATAATTTACGATGCTTGTTCGAAAATTAATATGACATTTTATTTTTCTCAAGACAATTGTGTACCATAGAATTATATTTCAACATAGGAATTGCAACTTAACTCGGCAAAATTGGCCATTAGGCAACAATTCTTTCGGGACGCCACCTATTCGGGACAAAACAGCTTCGTTCATGGAACTTTCAGGCTGGTTACCAGCTTAGGGGAGTATGCAGCTCCCGCGATAACGAATTTCCTCTATGAGTTCGGTGGAGTAGTCTTAAATGATGCCTGCCTGTAAGGAAAACTGTTTCGGAATGGTTAGCTACCATGGCTATACATTTTCCAAACAAGTCCATTTTTATCCGATTTAGTCCAATTTGTTGTTCATTAGAAGAACACAGTTACCAGGCCGTAACGAAAACTGTTTTGTTTAAGAGGTCTTCCATTTTAAATTTTAACTAATTTTACATTATATTATTGTAAAAAAACATATTTGGTAAAAATACTTAAGTTATAGAACATTATCGCCAAATAATTATTTAAAAAATTTTTTTTTTTTAAATTGTAAACGTTGTATGTCTTTTTAATTTTTCTCCAATCCATAACTTTTTTTTAATTTGGCGATTTTGATGATCTTCTATAGAAAGTATGACGATGACGAATATGACGAACAACCTGGCAACCGTGTTTCACTCGCGTATTAAAGTGTACCCACACACATTCCTAATTTGATCGTCTGAACTGAAAAATTGTCCACCCGCTATTATAATTCGCATTTGCTTTTTACGTTTTTTGGTAGTTTAAAAGGAAAAAATTAAAGCAAGGCTTGAGCGCCGAATTGTGGATTGTGCCGCGTTTATGGATGAAACGTTCACTGGTAGAAGAAGAAGAAAAAGAAGAAGAAAAAAATGATGGGATCAAATTCTTATCACCCAATACCTGGTAAAACGGAGGCATAGTTTCCAATTAATCTGGATCTGGATCTGCTATCATCGTCAAACGTCTGCTTAACTGAATAAACTTGAAACAATAATAGCCCTCTATTCCTTACATAAAAACATCCGTAATTCGTCGTTACAACCCTGCAGTCACAATTACGACCTATCTTCTCACACCACTTTTTTTGTGTATGTTAATATTATACAGGAGTAGTTGGACCTACAGTTTAAGGTCGACTCCAGACAACTGATTATTAAGAAACCTTTCATGGTGATTTTATTTTGAATGCAAAATTGGAACAGCCATGTGCCAGAAGACAGACATCGTCTGCCTCGCATTCTGTACTCGAACGTTGAAAACAAGTTTGTATTATGCAATTGCATTGTCAGTGAAGTTTTATTAGTCATTTTGCTGCGGATTCATTAAATTCTAGCATTTATTTATAAAAATAAATAAAGCCACATATTATTATTATTATTTGTATAGAAGTCGTAAAGAATTTTTAAAATCAATTTAAAAAAACAAAAATTGAATAATAACAGGTGCATGAATAATAAAATTATGATACAGATTTTATTCATATGGAAACAATTTCAAAAACAATTCCATGAGAATTTACTACGACGTCTTTCTTACATTTTACTGCCGGTTTTATAAATAAGAAGGAAATGACTCACTTTAATTAAATGCCAAGCAATTAATAATCACTTCAATAGTTGCTAAATTAAATTAGTGCTGAAAGTAGTAACAAATATAAGACGGCAGAATTGCTTTTTATTCACTTTAATTTTATAAACAGCCTCGAAATATGTTTGTAGTCAGGAGCTAAAACCGTATTAACATTTGATCTTAAACTATTGTATACTTTTTAACGTTTGTTGAACTCAAGTAACAGTTTAATGTTATCTTTTCAAATGTTTTATGCTACGGTTTTTAAAATAACAAAAGACTTAAGACACATGCAGCCTGTGATTTTTTGAAACAACGAAATTTTCTTCTTAAGTCTGTTAAAAATTGTAGAAAAATTATTTTATAAAAATTAATATTGTTCGAAATGGTGACCAAATTGACTGAACTGACGTATAGATGGCGACAGTAGTTAGTTTGAATTGTTATGGTTTGTTGAAAATCTTTAATCGTATAAAAGACATGTTTTAACATTCAACGCTTTTAGATCCTTTAAAAACTGATGATTTATAAGGGAATTTGTAATCTAAAAATTGTTAATTCAATACCAGCATTTGAAAAGTTTTAGTTCAACCAAAACTCAAACCAAGCTGACTTCCTATAAAATTGGACATGACTAAAACTCTTAGAAACTGGAAGTTACCAATGGCACCATTGAAGTTTACACTGATGGCTCAAAGATTATTGACAGGTTGAGCTGTAGCATCTTAATTAAGTGTCTTGATACTAAACTTTCTTATTGGCTACTTGATCACTGTTGTGCTTGCAAGCAGAGGTCTTTACAATTTTAAAAGGGTGAGTGGTGGGATTTTCTCTGAAATTTCTTAGCTTACTTGGATAGCCAGGCTGTGATTAAGTCCTTAACGAACATATTCTCAACGTCGGCCTTTGTCCTTGAATGCCGAGGATTTCTCAAAGAAATTTTGAATCATTCAAAGGCAACTCGTATGTGGATTCCGGGACAAAAGTATATCGTTGGCAATTGCATTGCTGATAACCTGGCCAAAGCAGGTGCGGAGCTAGCAGTCTTCTACATGTTGGAGGGTATAGGTATTCCCATTACTTCGATTAGTTTGGATATTGTTCAATCTCGTTGGCAGCAGTGAGGTACGTGCAATATTGCCGGACTCTGCTGGACGCGTATGGACGAGAAGAAAACTGATTTACTTCTGTCGATTCTTGCGAGCCACTGTCTTACTGGTAGGGTTGCCGAAGGACTCGGCATTCTAACTAATAACCTCGGCAGAAGCTGTGGATCTGAGAAGGAGGAGGAGAATATATTTCACCTTATGAAGAAGGACAGAGGACGGGACCTAGCTGTAATATCTGACAGCCATGCCGCCATTCAAACACTCTAATCCTGGGAGGTTGAGTTGAAATTAAAATGAATCCAGAATTTGGAATCCAGATCATTTGGAAATTTGCACAGAGGATTAGCTTCAGAGTGGGCAGCTTCCATGTTGCGTATGACGACAAAATCTTGCTGTCGAATAGGTAGGACGGTTTGAAGAGTATACATACATACATACATAATTGGTCATTACAAAAATTCAGTCAGGATTACGACCTAGTTTCTCACACCACTTATGTTGTGTGTGTTAATTTTATACATGAGTGGCTGGACCTACAGTTTAAAGTCCACTCCGAACGACAGATTTTTGAGAAACTTTTCATGGCAATTTTATTTGCTCTCAGGGTTTTTGCCAGAAATCTGCTGAGAGGAAGTCGCCGAAGAAATACTTTTTGTATTTTGTTTTGATGTCTGGCTTGGGGCTCGAACCCTGGCTTTTCGTCTAATAAGCCAACACACTACCTACTAGAAAACGGCGACTTCGGTTTGAAGAGTATACTCGCTGAAAAAGAGTAAAAGTGAGACTCACTTTTTCGATAATAACAGTGTGAAGAGATTTGTGTTAAGTGTTAGACTGTCTAGAAGTAGATAATCACCAGGTATTTCAGACTCAAAGAATGCTTGTTGTAAAATAGGCTCTCATGATGAGGACAATATAATATTGAAATATGTATATACTTGAGCCTGTGATGCATCAGTGCAACACACAAACACCTGGTGCTTGTTGTCCTTACTGAGTTCGAACAGCATTCTGAATTTTGTCAGGGCAACAGGATTGGAGGAGACATTCTAAATAAATCGTCTGGTCTCACTACCATTAGCTCTACGCAGCAATAACTATACGTTGTTTATTTTCGTCACTTTGTTTCAAAAATCAATCGATGGTTAAAAAAGCGTCGATGTTTTTAAATGTCCTTCACTAATTCTAGTTCAGGGTATGGCTATAAATTGCTAAGTAAATGAAAGACAAAATTTATTTATTTTTTTAAGAAATTTGCTACAAATTTTTCTTTTATTTCATTAGCGTTTTAGACGCTTTTTCAGTTTATAATACAAAAAAATTAAAAAAAAATTGTTGGACTTATAAATTAATTTTTTTTTTATTAAAAAAAAAGTATTACAAAAAAAAACAAATAAAATTAAATACAATACAATACTTGTTGTTGTGGATTTTTTTCATTCTTTCTTTCTTATACCAGCACTAGAGGCAAATTTAAGACTGTCAGAGACATAAGAGTACTTGAGTAGAGATGTCATGGCAAAATTTAAACAAAAAATTAAAGAAAAAAAAATTAAAACAGAGTAATTGAGTTAATGGGCTGATGAAGGCAGTGATAAATAAAATAAAAATGAAGTTGAAACAGAAGTTTATTAGTTAAATGAGTTGTCATTTATTTGAGTTGCTAGAGTTTATAAGACACATTTAAGTTATGATGTTAAGACATAAAGAGAGAGTGAGAGAGCGAGTGTGTGTGTATGTATAAGTATTAGGGTCTTGAAGAGATCGGTAGGAAGATAATATTTACAAAAGATGGTATATGCACGAGTATTGAGTTGAGTTAGGTTGAGTTGAGTTGATATTTCCACTTTAGGAAGACTTTGCCATTTCTCGATTTCATTTTCTTGTTCTTGTTTATCTTTGTTTTTGTTTTTTACAAAAAAAAAATTATAAAACTTTACTAAAACTATAACTTTTATCTTCTTTGCTTAGTTGTTTCCTTGTTGGTCGTATGTGTGTGTTTAACAATAATCCTTATATAACATCGAGGTCGTCAACAGGGGGAACAGAGTATTTAGTTGAATAAGGGATTTGTTTTTTCAAGGGTTTTTGAGGGTAAATTAACTTACTAAACTAAATAATTTACAAACGAATATGATTTTTTGTTTTTGTTTTGTCTACGAGCAAGAAATAATGGCTACTTAATAATGACCATGACCACCATGACCGGCATAACCATAACCATGAGCAGCTACAGCAACAGCAGCAGGAGCATGATGCGCCACTGAGGCATAAGAAGGACCGGCAGCAACATGAGCGGGACCAGCATAAGCGGGACCAGCATAAGCGGCGGGAGCAGCATGAGCATAGACTGCTGGTGCTGGGGCAGCGTGAACAACTGGGGCAGGAGCATGTGCTACAGCATGTACGGTGGGAGCGGTTTTGTGAACAACAGCATTGAAGCCATTATGGTCATCGGCGGTATATTCAACGGTACGCACTGAACCATCAGGTTCAACCAACGAGTAAGAGCCCTTGACTACATCACCATCACGTACTTCGTGTTGTGATTTAACATCGCCAGTATGTGAATCAGCAACACCGTAATTGTAGTGATATTTCGGGTAGGACTGGAAATAAAATGAAGGAAAAATAATGAAAAATAACAATAAATCAATCGATATAGTAGACAAACTGTAGGGACTCAGCAAAAAAATCTGACGTTTTAAGCTTACAAAGTCTACTCAAAAAATTTCCAAGTGTTTAGTTTTCCTAACAAAAGGTTTACATAAGAAAAATTTACTACCAAGTTGCCCACTGTCCTCATAAATTCATATTAAATTTCTGAAACAAATAGCCGCTCGTGTAATAAACAAATTGTTAACAACAAAATGCTGAGCATAGACTATAAGATTATAAGACAAGCATAAGCATGAACACCAATACATTCACAAGCATTAAACAAATTCGATAAGCAAATTTTAAACGGAGGCACAAACTATGGCCATAAAACAGTAGCTAACGTGGCTACTGAACTAGGCAGCAGCATAAATTGTGTCATAAAATTACCGGCAAAAAAATAAAAAGAAACCCAAAACAAAACAAAACCTATGCTTCAACCACATTTTATTGTTACGAGTAGAGGAGACACAGAGTGAAACATTAACACAGTGAACTAACAAATAGATGTACATTTGCGATGTGCTACATTTGATTAAAACTTTTTTGTTTTTTTTTTTCTTATAATCATAAGTGTGTCAGTGTACATGATTAAACATTGAATACAAGCATAACTCAAAAGAAGAAGAAGAAGAAATATGTAAAACAATGCAAAAAAACTAAACATAAAGCAGATGCATTACATAGCTACAGACGAGAGCTGATGAAGTAGACGTAGGAAACATGTGTTGTAAGAGGCATGGCAGATGAAATCGAAAATTTGCTGAATGAAATTAAAAGTTGTATGAATCAAAACCTGAGTTTGATAATGAAATAAAACTCATGCATTACAAAAGAAAATGAGAAGAAGAAGAAGAAGAAAAAAAACTAAAATAATAGCAGCCAGTATGTGGGTATTGTAAAACGAAAGACTTAGACAACAAACTTTATTTTCACATTCTCAGCGTAGTGCAATAAGTCATATGAGGCAAGAATGCAATTCTTTTTTAGAGAAAAAATAACAACAAAATTTATTGTATGAAAAATTGCTTAAGAACTCACATTTTATGAACTTTTTTTTTTGGATAAAAATTTTAAAAAATTACAAAAGAAGTTTTTTATAAAAGAATTAAACTGAAAATATTTAATTAATTGTATGAAACAACTAATGAATGTTAATTCATTTATACATTACATAGCCTCTTATGAACTTAACACTGATAATGTGGGATTTTAATATTTAGAGAAAGACTTTTTTACTTTTCTGGGAGAATTGCCTCATTCTTAACCTCTTTCTTTTAAGGAAAAACGCGGAAGTATTATTTTCAACTGGTCTTTCAAATAGTCTTCTGTAGCCAAGTATAGACCATTACCTACACAGTAAACGATTTCAAACTCTTAGTTTCCACAGAAATTACTGCCAACTACAACCAAAGCATGGATTTAGAACACAATATCAATACAATAATTGAAAGTTCAAGTAAATTTGAGAGATTTTCTTTTCTGAGCCCTTGAAATGGGATTCCAATCGCTGAAGCCAAGCCCTATATTCAAAACCTTATTCCAAAATTAACTTTGGACTTGGAATTAAACAGAGTAGTGATGGCGAGGTGTAATAATCTAAGTACTGGAATACAAATTCCAGTAATACTGGATTAAAGGCCTTAAAAAGTGAACAAATTTTCTTAACGGTTTACGAATTTTAAAAAATAGGAGCTACCGACTTTTGTTACTTTCAGAGAGAACACTAACGTAGAAAGATCAGGTAGAGGGTGACCTGTTGAATATTAGGCACAGAATTGGTGAATAGCAGAATGTAAGAAAGCGTGCCTAGATTGAAAAAAACTTTTAAAAATAGACACAAACTCATGTATGCCAGTGTGCTTGTCTCTTCTATAAACTAATCGCCAACACCAAGGATGATCAAGCATGATCTGTTCTTCAGCGCAATCTTCAGCCACTTATTGACAGTATGGCTACTCTTTGAGTGATGTAATCCTTTACTAACATATTTTACTAGCATCCTTTACTACCAACAAAGTTCTGATAACCCATAGAACTCTGTTCTCCATCTTTTATCAAAGCTGTTGTGTATCAAATGCCTCGTGCAATTATTTATTTTAATATCAAATAAAATCTTGGTTATGTAGCTTCAACTGCAGAACAGCTTTCTTATTAAAATCGGATAGTGCTCCCATATCTGATCTGATTGATTTTAAACCCCTTGTTCATTCTATGATTCATTAACAATGATCTTTTATTGAAAAGCTGCAAAGAATTTCAGTATCTTGCTTTTCTTTTTGAATTCAAAAGACTAATCGTAATATCCAATACAGCCATCATTAGACGAATACGACATTATTTTCTATCTAACTGAAGAGTTATCTGTTTAGTTTAAGATGCTATTTTTCTTGCATTTACAAATCAAGCATTATAATTCATGTATTTATTTTCGTTCTTGTTAAACAAAAAAAACAACAACAACAACATCATCAATTGCAATTCTTAAGATTCTCCCACAGTGTATTGCGCAGACATATTTCATGTCACAAGAAGATGCGATTTCATTACAGTTTAAACCGCATATGGATGCTTTGTTAACTGGTAACAATTGCTATATTTTTAACTTGTCTCATACAATACAAAAGGTATTGTACGTCTATTACTTAAATGCATTTAAATATGATAATTGTGACATATAAAAATGAGCAAAAATGAGAAGAAGAAAAAAAAAAAGAAACGGAATCACATAAAAACTGACATAAATAATGAATTGCTGAACATTTCACGAAGATGATTAGCAAAACTTACATGATCGCACACGCAAATACGTTTACACAGTACATGCAGAGAAGCAAAGATATGTATGTATAAAAAGCATTATTATCTGCAATTAGTTAATGGGTAAAAATAGAAAAAAAACCAAAAAAATAGTAGAAGATACAACGTAAATAAATAATCTCAAATAGATTTAAAATTTGCCGTGGGTTACTAAGAAAAAGAAGATGAAGGTAAACGTACATACGTACATAAATTTGCACAACTTACACGTAATTGTCATTTAAAATCGACTTGAAATTTATGGGAAAAAATATATTAGCGCAGCTATTGAGATGAAAACAAAAAAATTATGCAGATACAATATATTTTTGAAAAAAAAAAAAAACTAATAAAGGTTTTGTGTTTGACTATGGGTGGTAACAGGAAGCAATAAACACAAGAATGAAACTTAAAAAAGTTTGTTGTTTAAGTCTTTTGTTGTAAGCACTCATATATGGGTAGAATGGTTAGAAGATGATTTCTAATGCATCTGCACATTAATAGCACAAGCATGTGAATGCAGTTGTTGAATGCATATTGTGTTATAGAAAACATATGAAAAATAATATTTTATTTGCATAGGCTTTAGAAAAAACATTTTTTAAAATCAATCGTTAATATCAAGGACAAAAATATTTTCCTTGCAATTACATATGTAGTTTTGTTTTTCATGTATGAAACAAAATTGAAACAAAATAAAAACAAAATTCATGAGCAAAAAATTATACAAACAAATTTAATTAAATTACATACTCATATAAAAAGAATTTAATTTCAAATTGCCAGACTTTCATGTGAACACCACAATTTTATTGGGTACATGAAATGGAAAATTTTTTACGAATGCTCTGGGTCATATTATGCTAAAGAATTTTAAAGTACAACAACTTCTATGCGTGTTCAGATTTCTTTATAACAAGGACGTTGAAGAGGCCTTTAGGGAACTTGAAAACCCATTGAATTTTGTTCTTCTGAAGTACAGTATCTAAATTCTTCTATACTTTAAGCTTAGACAATTTTTATAGTGCTTGTACAATAGTGCTTGCACTAGTCGAAATACAGTAGATTTTGATTCTCAAGACTAACATTCAGGAGATGAACTTATGACCATGCAGGGCATTGTGTTGCTATAACCAAAAGATAGTTATTGGAGACAAATTCTATTAATATGTTTTCAGTTAACCATTTAATAGCAACAATCAGACAATCACAAAACACACAGCGTCTCTGCTAGGAATTCAACCCACGCAGCCTTGGCATTTGAAGTTTAGCACACTACCAACTCGACCTTCGGGACACCCAATTTAATATCCATTGGGTGTCATTTTGCAAAAGTGCTCGTTTAACTAAGAAATGCAAAAAAATTCTGATGCTACTCATTAGAATATACACAAAATCAGCATTTCTGACACCAAACAGCACAATCAAATTAGTCAGCGTAATAAAGTTGAGAGTGACATTATAGGAGAATTCTATATGATTGAAGACAGTACCACAGGTCTTTTCAATATTTTTTCACAATAATAAAATGCAATATTAATTGTCCTTTGCGCTGCTCACTAACTATTGAAATTAAGGTATGCACTTAATATTTACGGGGCACATCTCTTCAGTGAGGATTACAATCTGACTTCTCATGTTGTGGATGTTAATTTTATGCACGAGTGGTGGGACTCCGCTGAATCTGAATTACAGATTTGAACAGCGTTTCATGACACTCGCAGAGCTTTTGACGGAAATTTTTTTTCAATATTTCGTTTTGTTCTAAATGTCACAGCTAGGGTGTGAAACACGGGCACTCGTCTACTAAGCCAACACATCTACCTACAAGACTACGGCAACTGCTCACTATCTGTCACTATAACTGTCACATTATTTCTAGTGTTTATCCATCCTAAAGATCAGTTGTATATGGAATTTCTGAAGATTTCACCAGCGGAAGCTCAGTTTATAAGATACATGAATAAAATAAATGAACACAATTGACAAGAATAGAAAAAATACTAAAAATCGTTCACGATTTTTGAAGGATAACAGTGGCACAGTTACAGAGGCAATGGCAAATAAATTATCGTAATTTAATGGCCGGAGAGCGCTGCAGTTGAATAAATATAAAGATTTGACTTCAATAAAATTCTTTGCAGTTAAAAGGATTTGAAGAAGTACTTGAATTGGTAACCCAGTCAGATGTTCTACGATCTAGAATATCAGTTTCTCACTTATTATTTGAGAACACACACTTTAATGATATTCTGTATATAAAACTTTACTGATTATTCATATTACAACAATTTTTGCTTCATTTTATCTGCCTACAAATATACATTCATTAGAAACGAAACTATTACTACATATGTGTACTCATATCTGATAATTTGAAATCCTTTGAATTGTTGTATAATATGCTTCTATGCTTGAATTATTGTATAATATGTTTCTAATTTATTTGCATCTAACTTACGTGATAATCCAAGCCTTCATCGGGATGTACACCACCATGATAAGCTGCTGGACCAGCAGCATATAAAGCAGGACCTCCATGGCCACCATGTAAAACACCAGCGGTGGCAACACCCACAACAGCCAAGCAGATCAAGGACTACGGAGTAAAACAAAAACAAACAAAACACACTTCGGTTAGATTTTTTTCTTCAAATTTAAATTTTTTGTTTTTTTTTTTTTGAGAATTTCACAAATTATTCCAATGGAATGAAATTGGATTTAAAGATCCTTAAAAATTGTTTAATTTTTTTTAATGATTTTATTTTTTTTTAATATTTTCTCTCACTCACTTTAAAGAAAGCCATTTTCTTAATTAAGGATTTTTATTTATTGGTAGTGGAGAGTAGTTTAAAACAAAAAGATGTGGTCTAGACGACTCAATGGATTGTAGTCAACTGATAACTAGAACCCAGAAGGAAATCGCTTTTATACACAAAAAATATGGTTTAAGAAACTGAAAAACTAAAAAAAAACTAAGCAAAATAAACCAACAAACAAACGTTCATTTCAAACACTTGAAATACTCTCAACGTTAAAAAAAAACTGCACATACTCAGGCACACACACACACATACATAGATTTAAAAGCCGACTACTCCACCCGTAGTAAATACAAAATAAAAATAAAAAAACAACACTCTTGGCTAAATTAAACAACAGCAACAACAACAATAAAAATAAAAAATAATAGTAGCGGTAACAACATTAAAGAGGGTTAAAAAGCTAAATAGTACGAGTAGAATAACAACAAATATGTACAACAAAATAAAATACAAAATTAAACTATAAAATCAACAACAATGTAACAACAAATACACTGTTTTCCAAAAAGCCAGAATTAGATTAAAAAAAAAATAATAATAATAAAGTAACAACAACAACAACAAACAACAGCAATAATAACTATAACAATAACAATAACAATATGAAACATGCACATGAGTATATTAAACAATAACTCTGAGCACATTTGCTTTTTTACTTCTCATTTTTTTTCTTCTCCTACAGTTTTATGTTAGTGTGCCACAGCCATATGAGAGTATGATTTTCGTTTCAATTTGCTAGCCTAACCTACAGTGGGCCTTTTAATTTGTATTCTTTACTCAAGTGGCAGCAGTAAAACAAAAGACTTAAGCCACAAACTTTTCATAGCAAATGACAAACGCGAATATTTAAATGTTTAGTGGTTAAATGCCAATGTAATAACATGTTTTTTTTTCATTTGTATGGAATTTCTAAAAATACGAATTAATTGGCAAAATTTTTAAACACTATAAGACTGAATATGACTGATGATTCATGGAAATCTTGTATTCACTTAACACAGTAGTGTTATAGAGAACTTTTTATACTTACTTAATTCGTCGTTACAACTCTTTAAGTAGGATTACAACCTAGTTTCTCACAGTATTCATTTGTGTATCTTCATATGCCATCTGTATTGAGTTTGGAAAAATCAAACTCCTGTCGGGATTAATCCAAAGAAAGCTCCTGGTATAGGTAAAGTCAGTAATGAGATGCTTAAGATGATGCCTAAGCATCATCAGGGCAATGTAAAGCTTTTTAAAAGGATGTTGATACCTAAATACTGTCACTATTAATTAACAGTAAGTCTATCCCGGACTATCACTTTCAGTGCATAATTCTTTACAATACTCGACATTTTCCTACAGCTCATATATAAGTTATCGTACGAACAGTATGTACCGGAAAGCAGTATGGACTGTTGTGTAGTTGTCTTTTATCTACACAGTTCATATATGTCATACCCTATTTGCATCAAATTTTGCCACATTTTACAACCAAACAAATCTATCTTATAAATACAGGGTCTTATTAAGCAGTTTATAGTTTCCGTATGTATCGCATCGGAGTTGATCAATTTCCCATGATTTTAGCGCAAAAATTTGGCTTTTTCGCATACACCTGCGACTTAAGAAACCTTCACAGGAAAGAGTGTAGCTGGACCAAAGAGCACAATCCCGGCTGCCAGTTCAGATCACCTCTACGCGAGATAACCGTACCCTCCAATTGCTTGTGCAGAATATCCAATGTACTATCATTTGTGTGGCGCGAAGAGCCGTCGTGATAACATTGGTGTCCAGATCTTTCAATGCAGGCCAAAAAGCGATGATAATCTCCGACCTACAGTGTTCGCTGTTGACAGTGAAGATCTTACCATTATGACCTATGACAACAACCCAAAATTCACATCATATTGTGTGAATTGGCAATGTCCGTAACTCGACAATTTTGTTTATTCATGTACCCATACATTCAATAATCGACATCATCGTTGAAAATGATTTTTTGACGAAAATAAGTGCAGAGGTCAACCATGGTAATTGAGATAAACAGACTGAAGAAATGACAACTAATTGGACAACTATGCAGATGGCCGTTATCAACTGTCAATGTTTAGAAGTCTTTGTTGGAACACTTTATAGAAAAGAAGAGTACCACTCTCAAAGCATTTAATTCCTTTTCCTGCAACTAATTTATTTAAAATTATTTCATTTATTATTTTCAAGTAGAGTTCAAAACAGTAAAATATTTTCGTGTACAAATATATTTTTAGTGTTCAAATGTAAGACCATTTCTCTGGTGAATACGAGTATATTATGACTAAATTTACTGTCTTACAGTTTAAATACTTTATTGAAGTTATTATGACAAGTTTTAGGAGGCAAAGAATATTGTGTATAAAAGAAAAATGTATTCTCGGTTTCGAATAAATATCTTCAGTCATAATTTATTTGCTACATTTTAGTTTTTGATTATCTTCATATGCTTTCCTATGAATTTATGTTTCTACATGTGCTTCGATATTTACTGTCTCCAGTTCCACTGTATCTTTGCCGTAGTGACGTTGAACCATTTGAATGAACATTTTTTCTTCTAATTTTGCTATAATTTTGAGCACAATCGTTGTTCAGGTTTTCATTATTGAAAGCGAGAGTATTTTTGTATTTGAATAGAAGCTAAATCAGTCTATGATTAGAGTTTCATTTGTCTGGTACGAGTAGAAGTAATTGCTTTTCGACAAAAAAAAAGGAAAAAAAGAAGAAAGAAAAAATATCATAAGAAACCGACTCAAACAGATTTTGGCTGCTATGTTGTATTGAAATTTTCATACACAATTAAAAACGTTGTATGTGAACGTGTATGTGTATGTGTGTCTTAATTTTGTTGAATTTCTAGTACATAGTAGCACATGAATGAATAATTAAATGTATAAATGAATGAATGAATGTGTGTTAAGTAATATTGTTTTTTTTTCTTTTGAGTTTGTCATCTTTGATTTGATTCTTGCAATAATATTCTTGCATAAAATTGTAACTTTTTCTAAAACTTAAAACAATAAATAAAATTCACACCCAATTGTTGTTGTTGTTCTTGTATTGTCATTTTATCAATTCTTTAACATTGTAGTGATGGTATTTAAATTGATGGTTTTAAAAAACCAAAAGAAAAAAACTACATTTTATGCTTTTTCGAAAGTATTTTAGAGAATTTTAGTTTTTTTTTTATTTAAGAGAATGCTTTGGAGTAAATTAATTAAAATTTAATTATTATTATATAGAGATACAGAAGGTTTTATTATATACAAAATAATTAAAAGTAAAATAAAATTTTTATTGATTTAAAGATTTCGTTTGAATTTAATTTTTCTTCTTGAATTTTGCACAATTCAATCAAGTCTTTTCCTTAGAAGTTGAAATGTTGCAAAATTTTTAATTTTTAATTTTTAATAGATTATCATATTTTAATGAATGAATTCTCTGTTTTTAGTCCCTCCTACAGCTATGTGCCGGATGGCTTGATGTTTCTGTTAATATTGTTCCATGACTGATTCATTTCGTTGATCCTCTTTATATATTTTACAACTAGCACTTGCTTCGTAAGAGTTGTTGACAAATTTTATCCAGAATCTAGGCAAATAAATTCTCGCGCTGTAGTCTTACCACTATCATAATGTAAGATTTAAAAATTATTTTTCAAGATGGATGGAATAGGAAAGCATGGCATTAGGTCAAACTTGAGACATATTTGTCTAAAAACAACAACAAAAAAATAATCATGATCCCCACCTAGCTTCTCACACCACCCATGTTGCGTGTGTTAACTTTATCCACGAGTGGTGGGACCAACAGTTTAAAGTCGACTCCGAACGATAGAGTTTTGGAAAACTTTTCATGCCAAGAGACTGCTGGGGAAATTGCCAAAGAAATATTTTTTATTATTTTGTTTTCTTCAAATGTCTGAGCTAGATTTGAACCATGGCCTCTCGTCTGTTGTCACAAAAGGGTATTCAATATAATCACAAAACGATATTCACTAAAGTGTTGAAAAAAGCGCCAAATAACCAGACATAATCCTGTAATATATGTTTGCATTATAGGCAGTAAATGTATTTGATTTACTAACCACTACGTTGGAATTAATTGATTTGTAGTTCTTGTTGTTGTTACTATTACTTTAGTGTGCGTTACGTTAATGTATGTTAAAGTAACTTGCATTAATATTATCCATGAATGGCGGTATATACAGTTTAGCGACGACAGACTTGAGAATCTTTTTCATGACAATTAGTTGTTTTCCGTAGCTTTTTTTGAAATCTATTAAGAGGAGCTTTTTTTTAACAAAATAACCAAAAACATCCTATTATACACGACCCTGAATCTCTGAATACTCGAAAGTTATATGTTCCGCTGTTTGAGAACACCCGAGCAGTTGGACAAACAGTTTTTCCTGTCAGCTTAAATAGTTGCAGGTATTGTTGCAAGCAACTGTAAAGAGTGTCTCACTAAGAATACCCTTTTTATATTTAGTGTCATATTTTTTTTTTTGTGCAATGGGCAGAAGCTCAGAAGTTTAAATTGAGCTAAAAATTGAGCATTGTACGAAAAAACAACGCGTTCTAATAATAATGCTATGATTGTAGGTATACTTAGCCTAAGTCTTAGTTTAACTCATCTAAACAAGGCCAGGGAACTAAATTTATAGAATACTATGAATCTGGACTTTGCATATCAAACAGCATGCTCAGTTTGAATATAAATATTTTTGGCTCTCACACTTTGGCCATATGCAGAAAGTATTGTGACGAGAAACATTCTTTTTATATACGCGAAATTCCATAACTACGAAGCTAAGTTATGGTGTAAGTCTAACAAACAAGTTGTCTGTCAAAATACATCACTCGGAGGTCGAATTGGCTCATTGCACAACGTCCTTGTTTCTCACACCACTTATGTTGTGTGTTAATTTTATACATGAGTCGTGGGACCTACAGTTTAAAGTCGACTCCGAACTACAGTTTTTATTTGAGAAACTTTTTCGTGGCAATTTTATTTACTCTCAGACTTTTTGCCAGAAATCTGCTGAGAGAAAGTCGAAGGAGAAATACTTTTTGTATTTTGTGTTGATGTCTGGCCTGGGGCTCGAACCCTGGCTTTATGTCTAATAAGCCAACACACTACCTACTAGACTACGGCGACTTCATTTTTGCTTATCTGCTAACAAATTTCATTTGAAAGTCTTAGAGTTGAATAATTGCCGCAACAATTGATTTGATAATTACCACACACACACACACGTGCATAAATATTTGTCAATTTAATTGAATTTCTATATCAAATAAAAACAATTTACAAACATAAACGCAAAACAAAATTACATAATTTATGCTTTTGTAATAAATTGTTAGAAAATATTACAAGAAAATCCAACTGTGGGAGTTATTCAAGACCACAAAACTCAATATTTCTTTTGTAAGATTGGTTTGGTTGGTGGTTGATTTATTTTTTTTTCTTCTGCTTTTCATAAGCTTTTCATTAAAAACTCTTCAACAACATGGAAAACAAAATATTACAATAAAAAAAAACTAAAGCTTGGGGTTCGAATAACACACATTGAGACAAAAAAAACCAAGTTTTAAAAGCAAAATTTTGTAATAAAATTATTAAATGGAAACCAACCTTTGGGTTCTGCATCATTTATTTTGAAAATTTATGGATTTAAAATTGAGACTAGTCCGCTGAACTACGGAATTGTAGGATAATTTAAAAATGTTTTAATAAAATTTGTTTAAATAACAATGTCTTGCGATAGATTTCGTAATACTTAGTAACAAATTTATTATTATTCGATTGAAACGTTATGCTTTATTTGAATAATTAAATTCATGTAATCATATCAAGGTTATCACGACATGTAACGGATCGATACAGAAAATGGTGAAAAATAAAAGAAATAAGAAAACGGTTTTAATGCAGATGTCATATAACCGTTAACAATGAGGCAAACCATAAACAATAAGAAATTTTCAAGCCTGAGTTGGCATAATTGAAGCTTGGCAAGTAACTATAACAAGAGCACACAAAGCAAAATAAAGACAAAAATTCCCATACAATTAATTAATCATTTCGTTACATTTCATTTCATTACAAGATCACAAAGCCATTCATACATTCATTCATTCGTGCATTTACTCAATAAGTCATGATTTTCTTCAATTCAATTCCGTTGTTGATATCTCAGCAATCAGCGTGTTAATCATTGATTTCGTATCCTTAAATAAGAGGTTGGTTTGCAACACGTTTTGCATAAAATCATGATTCGTCATGCTTTAGTGGTCTTGTTTTTTTTTCCATACTCAACATTTTTTGGTGACAATAAGACTATAATTAAACAAAATATTAAAAGCATTATCAACAGTAACAACAATATTTCATTTAAAATTTTCTCATTTACAATTCACGAAAAAAACAAGTTTGTTGCTTAAGTCTTTTGTTTTATAATTAAATTTGTTTAATTTAAATTACTTGTAATGATATGCCATTGCTTTTAAACTACCAAAATATGTGTTTTAAATTAATTTTTTGCCTTTTTTCTTTTTTTTCAGTTAACACTTTTAAATGCAACTTCTTTTAACAAATTTCTACCATTTTAAATGGTAACCACAATTTGAATTGATTTAAAATTAGTCAATTCAATTACATGATCATTACTTATTTAAGTAGTTTATTTAATTTAATTATAATTAGTTCAGGATATTGAAAGGTCGCAGCTATTCAAAACAAGCGTTTAAAGTTTAAAGCGTCAATACAACCACATGTCTTGTTTTTTTTTTTGGCTTTTTGCAACAACATTTACTTTGTTTAACTAAACTGAAGTGAAAAAAACGTTGCTGTTGAAACAAATACTGGTTAATTAAAATAATTTTATTGTCTATGACTACAATATAAATTCGAGAAATAAAAAACGGGTAGTGTGGCAACAAAAAAGAAACAAATAAAAAAAGAAACGACAACAACATCATAAACAATTAATAATTTGCTTAAATCAACTTGTAGTTGTTGCGTGTATGCAATTTTGGAGTATGTAAACAATCACATACAGAAACTCATTTAAATTAAAACGAATACGTTACACTCTACACGTCCTATGCAAAGAAATTAAACAAAAGACCTGTAGGGAAGATGGTGATTATTAGAAATAATTTATTTGTAAATAAAGAAAACTTTGATAATAATCTCTTCCCACATATCCTTTATTTACACATTTCTTTCAATACAAATTAGAAAACATAATATCATTATCTTTGAAGTCGCCGTAGCCTAGTAGGTAGGTCAGTCAGTTCCAACAAAACGAAATATAAAAAACTATTTCTTCTGCGATTTGTTCTCAACAGATTTCTGGCAAAATCTCTGAAAGTAAAAAAAATTGAAATGAAAAGTTTCTGAAAAATTTTGTCATACGGAGTCGACTTTAAACTGTTGGTCTGCCACTCTTGTATAACATTAACACACACAATATAAGTGGTGTGAAAAACTATGTTGTAACTTTGACAGAAGGGTTGTAATGACCAATTATGTGAGTATCTATGTGTCTTTCATGTAATAACAAAGGCAGGTATAGATTAATTTGGCTGTCGCCTTAATGTGCACAGCTTACTTTGGTACTATAAAGTCCCAAAATTATAATTTCTGGTAGGCGTCTCTCAGCCATCCGTTTAGTTTTATGAATGTGAGAATTTTATTTATATCGCCCTTGGTAGACGTGTCCTGTCAATGAATTCTGGGTGCCCAAAAATTCTTCCTCTTAGGTTTCCAAGTATCGGACATTGACAGAATAGATGTTGCTCTTCTTCGAAGCCATTACAGCCACTGCAGAAGATGTTGTTAAGCATTCCCAGCATTCGTTCGTAAACATCCACAGGCCAATGTGACGTTACAAGTGTTATGGAATTTTTGGTATGAAATACGGTTCGATTTTACGCAAATTTCATTTTGCATATATCCACATTAGATTAGCTCCCATCAGACTTATCCCATCTCTTTTTATTTTGCAAATGAATGAAGGTTATGTGAGATAATTTGTTTGCTTCCCTGTATGTAGGTCTTAAATTGAATTTGAATTCTCCTTGTGTCAGCCTTTGCAAGCGCTTTAGTTTCGTTGTTATATTCAATACCCACGTGTCCAGAAACCCATATGAGAGTAATTAGAAAAAACAAACGTTAGATTTGGTTTAAGGACGTGTACTTGTCATTGGGACAATACTCGGAGGACAAAATAACCCATTGTAATACGTCCTAAAGGAGAGAGAGGATAATAAAGGAAGTAGGGAAAAGAAGAAGAGGTATGAAAGGAAGGATAAGGAAAAACACAGACCACAAACACACAAGGCAGGGTGACTACAAAATTGAAGCCCTAGCACTTCTTAAGCAGCTCAACCTATAAATGGATCTATATCGAGCCTTAATGTCGACAATCGGCAAAGAGTCCAAAGCGTCGAAAAGGCCCCGCTATAACCCGGAACCTAACATAGACGGATTCGATCTGGTCCAAAGGCCCTTAAAGACGTGTTTTACACCAGACCGACGAAATGGTATGACTGTCAACGAAGATCATATAAGATTCGACCTCAATGGCCTTCAAGCAGTGGTGTTGTGCTAATTTTTTTTACCGGAACGCGTTCCGGACTCCGGTTCACGGTTAGGAAAAACAAGCCGGTTCGTTCCGGTTTTTGTTCCGGTTCGGGTTCGGTTCAATCCCTTGTTTATAAAAATACATATAAAAATTCGTCAAAAATTAGAAAAAAAATCAGCAATTCTTATTATTTTTTTTTTAAACGGCAGCCATTCTCGTTATCAGAAATCATCTTTAGTTCCGGAACGCGTTCCTGTTCAAAAAGGAAGTACTGGAACCGGGGCGTTCCGGCTCGACAACACGACTGCCTTCAAGGTAGCAAAAATCTCTGCCTGAAATACGCTACAATCATCCTTTAACCTAAAGTGAAGTGCAAGATCGAGATCCAAAAGCAACAACAAAATTTCTAAAAAATTTTTTACTTACAAACATAAGAACACAACTTCCTTTTTGCTATAACATAGAAGATTGTGTACAAAGCCACTTAAAAATACCAACATTTTAACACAATACGAGTATAATTATTCAGTGACCCAATGTTTTAAACAGGATTTTTTTAGAAAATGGACCACTTTTTTATCACAATTTAATTAAAAAGCAATTTTCGAAAATATTTTTGGAAAAACTTTTCAACTGCTATCAAAGCAAAGAGGGGACTGTATTGAAGTCTATCTTTCTTACTGTACAGTAACTCCAGTTCCTTAAAAGAATTAGAGATTGGTTTCAATTTAAAGAGGGTTACGTATGTATTATGCTTCTTGTAAGGTATTAAAAATTATCTGTTGAAAGTGGCCTTTGGTGAAAGTTGAAAATCTCGATGTAATTCAGAAATAAAGAATTGGAATTAGTGATTTTTAAAGTCTTATCTTTCTACCTTAAATAAAGCACAAAAATACTTCGACTTTTTAATTTAATAAATCTGACACACTTTTGATATATGCAGAAGAAAATTTGGGGTAAACACTGCCGGAGACTGGAAGCTGCAGAAGCTACAATGATGAAGAAAAAGAGAAAACCACAGAGCATCTTCTCTGTCATTGTCTGGTACTTGGAAGATTTCTTTGGCAACTGTAATTTATTTATGGAATATCTAGCTAAATATAATTTAAAAAAAATCCATATCTTCATTCAACTATCACGATGATTGAGAAAGGCTATCACGGGGTTACGAATAAATGACAACAGGACCGAGCAAGTTATGCATTCTAAAACAATTCAATGAAATAGTATTGATTGGTCTATCTTTCGGAGGAGAATCTATTCGACAACTTATGTTATGTATGTTTATTTTATAGCTAACTGGCGGGACTTACAGTTTAAAGTCGATTCCGAATGATAGATTGTACAGAAACCTTTTCATGGCAATTTTATTTACTCTCTGACAGTCGCCGAAGAAATGTTTATTTATATTACGTTTTGTTGGAGATGTTTAACTTAAGATTTCGGCCGTGACTTCACGTCTAATAAGCCAACACACTGGGTTAGGTTAGGTTAGGTTAGAGGACGTGTACTTGTCAATTAAGCCAAGTACAGCACCCGAAGGACGAATTGACCCATTGTACAACGTCATAGTTTCCTACACCACTTATGTTGTGTGTGTTAATCTTATACATGAGTGGTGGGACCTACAGTTTAAAGTCGACTCCGAACGACAGATTTTTATTTATTGAGAAACTATTTCATGGCAATTTTTTTCGCCGAAGAAATACTTTTTGTATTTTGTATTGATGTCTGGCCTGGGGCTCGAACCCTGGCTTTACGTCTAATAAGGCAACACACTACCAAATAACTACTAGACTAATTGAGCGAACAGCTCTATAAAGGAAATGAATCTCTGAATATTATGGTCGAATATTTATCTGATAGAAATTTTAGATGTAAATAGCATGTGGGTTTAAAGAGAATTCAAACTATTACAAATTGTATGTATGCTCATATTATAATGATCCTAAATTGTGTATGATTATAGACCGGAATATATTAATTGGAATTATTTTACTGAGAAGCAGAAAAAGTGGTAGTCAGTAGATTGCATTACATAACCTCAAAGCCAACTATTTAAGTGTTGACATTACAACGAACAAAGCCAGATTAGGTATCATGCTATACATTATCCTATACATTATACGTGTTCGTTTTCATACTTTATTTCACAGGTATAGACATAATTTTTTTCAAATGCTTGGAATTATGTAAATAGGCTTTTGATTTTCCGACTAAAGAACATGATGGCGATACAAAAATAATTGTTTTAACTTTTGAATGACCTTTAGACCATAACCAAATTACTTTACTGATTCGCTGAACAATTTAATCTAAGGTAAGCCCTCCCTATAAAATGAAGTTAGAAACAAATGATTGATGATTTTTCTAAGATTCCTATTAATCGATAAATAAGCTATTAAAACTATATCAAATATAGAAAATTTTTATTATATTTTATACCAAGATGTTAATAAAAATAAATCCCTGAATAAAACACTCTTTATTTTTTATTTTCTTGTTTTCTTGTTTTTTTTTTGTGATGAATTAAAAAAAACACAATTTTTTTTCTGTTTTGATAATTAAATTGTTGGCCATATTGAAATAGTCTGCTGGCATATTCATATGGTATCCAGACATTTTGTTTGATATGGTAATTTAATAATAAATTCAGTTCAATTCAAAGCAATTGTCTGTCTAAAGTAGTCCAATTCGGTTGAGTCCACTTAATTTTGATAGAAAATTGTTGTTAATAGCATAATGGAATTTAAGACATTACAGTTCATTTGTTTAAAATATTAACTTGTTTTAAATTGTGGTTTTTGCTTTTTTTTTCTATTAAATTTTATGTGTAATTATTTTCCAGTTGTCCGAATGCCAAAAAAAAAAACAAAAAAAACAGTTTAAATCCAAAAAGAAAAAGGCGTTTGCATTTCAATACAAAACTTGTCATGATTTATTACAATACAAACATCAAACTTATCAATCAATCTGTAAAATTATACAAAAAAAAAACAAATCAAGAAACAATTTCTGAAATAAAAATTTAAATTCAACAGCAAAAAATTTTGTTTTTAAAATCGTTTTTTTTTGGGAATTTTTTTTTGTTCCGCAAAACCTTGACTTGTAACCAATAATAAGGGATTTTATATTTTGTTTGTTTAATTTTAATTTTTTTTTTCTTTATTTGCATTATTTGTTCAATTATTTTGATTTCAGTTTATAATTTAAAAATGTTTATTATTTCGTTTGTTTTTTCTTTTTTTTTTAATAATTTTGGTTTTCTTTTATTATTACCGTGGGCAAGGCTACACCGTGGTTTTCTTTTTAAGTATATTTAATTAATTTTGTTTTTTTTTTTTGTTATTATATTTTTTTTATTTCTTCATATTTCGTATTGTTGTTGCTTTGACAAGTAGGTGTTGCTTCAATTATCCGATATTTTGTAATACAAATAAACTTTGACTTTGAGAACCAAAAAAAAAAGAACAAAAAATTCTAGAATTCTTGTTTATCATGTTACAATATTATATGTGCACAAATTCTAAACATAGAAAATATTTAAAAATAGATTTCAGGTTTTTAAAAGACTTCAAAAGATTTGAAAAAGAATTTTAAGGTTGTTTTGACGGCAGATTTTTTTTACGAATTTTTTAAAATTAATAAGGAAAAGAAAAGTTTTGCAAAAGAGAATCAATTATTGATTTAAGAAGGCAAATGAATATTTGCAATTCACTTTTTACAAATTATTTCATAGAATTTTTTAACCCATGAGACCTCTAGTATTTGAATACTTCCTTATCTTACATAAGGGACCTATATTCCTGGTGGCCAATTGACGCGGGAAATTAATAGCTTACCAATCAGTCTTCTCAATTGTATATTGACTTTGGCAACACGTTTTTGTGATTAGTTCGAGTTATATTAAGGCTATCCTGTAATGTTGTCTCCAAATACGGCCAGCAATTGTCATCGTAATGGCTGTCATAGTAATAGCTGCGCCACAAGAGAGTGTTTTTTACTGTCCTAGTCTCTACTGTTGTCGTCACCTTAACAGAACACAATTGCTCATTACGACCCTTTATACAGGATTACGATCTAGCTTCTTAAACCACTTATGTTGTGTGTGTTTTTTGTTTATAAAAGTTTTTTTTAAGTCGAGTCCGAACGGCAGACTTTATTATTTTTTTTTTTTTTTTTTTTGAGAAACTTTCCATGGCAATTTTTTGCTTACTCTCAGTATTTTTGCTAAAAATTTGCTGAGGGAAAGTAGCCGAAGAAATATTTTTTCATATTTCATTTTGGATATATTTGACTTGGGGTTTGAACTATGGCTTCATGTCTAAAAAGCCAATACACTACTTACTAGACTACAGCGACAACTAGCACCCATGTAGTCTTCTCTAAAGCCAGTGGGTGATATACTCGTATTACACAGCCTTGTTGCACTGCTGAGTACGCTTATGTTTTGTTCACTTTTTCTAAAATAGTATTTTTCGTGGCTTAATTTGTCGAAGACTTCAACAATTAATAAAACAGAGATACAGTAATTTTATGCTGATCTCAGTAATAGTTTGTTTAGAACCGAAGGTGGTAGGAACGTTCATGGGATGCTGAGTTCCAAAGCAGATCCCTACGTACTAAATTCACAGCTCATATCCATCAATCACTCTCCCTCATCGTAACAGAGTTAGCTTTGAAGTTTTTTCACAATAAATTCTGCTTTACCAGCCTTCGTTGTTTCAGGATAACTTCAACCATATGCTGGCTAAGCTGGTTCAATAGAATTTCAGTATTGACGGTCTCACAAATACGCTAGACTAGTCACCAATTAAGTCACTTAGAAATTCTTGTCGAATTTTTTGTTTTCCATGGAAATCCATTGTTTTTTTATATTCGCAGCTTGCGCATAGGATTTGTTCCTCCAATATTTGCCATTATCCTCACCTGTTCTCCCTAAGTCACAGACGCCGTTTTGCTTATGAATTTCATGTGATGCTTAAAGGTTAACCAGTCATGAGTAATCACATACAAATATCGATTGTTCTCCAAGTTTCTTCTGAATGTATTCTTTTTTGTTTTTCTTTCTACAAATTTCAAAATTCTAATTAGAAACAAAACTGCATATCTGCCACAAACATTTATATTAAAAGCCATGAATTGCTTTTAATAAAACAAATAAATTCCAATCCATAATTTGAATATGTATCGCTTTTAGAAAGCATAGCCTATAATTAATCACGAGGGGAATATCTTAAATCAATTAAACTCTATAAATTTGAAAACAAATACCCATTAAACTATGTTTTAACATTCTTTTAAATTAATTTTTATTTGCTTTTCTAAACATTCCTTTTATTTTCGGTTTATGATTTTGTTTTTATATCCCACTGATCTGGGTGTGGTGTTATCGTATAAAATTTATGGATTTGAATTGAAGTTTTTCTATTGTTTTTTGAGTATAATTGTTATGAATTTGTTTTAGCAGTTCAATTGTTTTATTTGACCGCCTTTATGTTTTTTCTTCTGTTGCAGTTTTATTTTGACGTTTTTATGATTTATTGCCTTAAAAAAAATAGAAACAAAACAAAAATAATTTTTGGGGAAACATTTTATGGGTGTCCATGATATGTACTTGGCATAAATATTCTAATTTCCCAAAAAAAATATTATTGCAGCTGCAGAAGCAAATTTGCAATAAAAATTAAATCATTTGCTTAATTTAAACTCCATAATATTGTTAAATATTGTTTTAATTGCTAATGAGAATTCAATTGAATTTTAAATAACAAAAAAAAATATTTATTATCGTGAGTTTACCTTGAAATGAGACCAAATCAGTTGGGCCAAATGGTTAAAATTTTTATTGCTGTTTTTATTGGAACTAAACTGACAAACTGTGGAAAACTGTTCATGGCGCTTAGTTGATTTTGCTTCAATTTTTCCCCCAAAAACCGCTCTTAACTCAGCGTAAAACTCATCCACCTGTCAAAATATTTAATAAAATCAAGTGAAAATTGCAAAACTATTTAGCTCTACTTGGGGGCTGAGAATGTGCCAAAAATGTGTGCATCGTGACTCAAGCTTAAATATAAAATCACATAGGCTGCCTTCCAAAATGTATCAATACAAAGTTTGTATGCAGTTCTACTACTGTATATAAACTATGTAGATATGCAAAGTAACCAACCAATGCATCAACTATAAATCCGATGCCTGAATGTTTTTTTGTCTGCGTTAAAAAAACACATTGACGACGTTTTGAAATTGTATATATTTTGTACAGCGGCATTATGAAACACGATACTTTGTTCAAACACAAAGCAACTATCATTTTGGAAGGCAGCCATACTTGCAGTAGCCTATGCTTGCGGCTTCTGCTTAATCATCGGTCGATAATATGCAGGCTAGTATAACATAAAAACAATGGAAAACCTCGCGAATTATTAACAATTTTATTAAAAAATACCACCGATTACTTACTTTATTATTACTGTCGTATAAAGATGCCTTAGTACGGCTATCCAACGATCTATTGTACTGTTGTTATCTACATCAGAGATCGAATGGCGGCCTGACTGTCAAATAGTATTTCGATGTCCCCTCCTTGGTACTTTCTGTCCAGGTTGATGAATTTGTTTTTAAATTTGTTCATCTGCGTAGACAATAACTTCATAGGCCCCACTATTGGCCTGACCATTATGGTATACATCCAGTCTATAATTATCGGATTATCATAATGGCATGTCTAGCCTTTTCTTTTGGCAAGTTTTTTTCCTCTCGTAAATGGTACTGATGTGGTCTTGAGCGTTGAATGATCTTTGGATGATGTCACAGAGTGGCTCTTGCAATTTTTCTTTACTCAATAGGAATTGTCAGCTGCATACTCTTGGCAGTAAATGCCCACCTCAGATAGTTTTGTTAGGAGTTCATCCACAATCAATCTCCACATTAGTGGTGTGCCAATCTTTATTATTTCATTCTTGGTGTATGTTTCCACTGATTGTGTGTACAGGATCTATCCAATCCCTTTTAGTCAGGATCACAACCTAGTTTATCACACCACTCACATTTTGTAGTGAATGGGAACTACTGTTTAATGTTCGACTGATTTGAGAAACTTTTTTACTCTCATATTTTTTGCCAAAAGAAAGTTGAGAAAAAAGCCACTAAAGAAATATTTTCGCACATTATTTTTTATACGATATTTCTAAACCAGGGGTAAAGTCACGGGCTGTAAGTCATCACACTACATACTATACTACAGTAACTGATCTGAAGGATATTCCTTTGGACCACTTTTGGGAAGAACACCATTCTCAGGAAAGATTTTCAACCGTTGACTTATTAGATATGAGGCCACTGTTCAAACCCCAGGTGAGACATCTTCAGCAAAACGAAATATGAAAAAATTTTCTTCGGCGATTTCTTTTCAGAAGATTTCTGGCAAACACATTGAGAGTAAATAATTTTGTCATGATAAGTTTCTCAAAAATCTATCGTTCGGAGTCGACTTTAAACTGAAAGTCCTACCACTCATTCATGCAATTAACACACACAACATAAGTGGTGTGCGAAGCTAGGTCGTAATCCTAACTGAAGGGTTGTAATGAACTATAATGTATGTATGTATTGTAAATTGAATAAATTGATATTAGAATGGAAGCGTTATAAAGCATAGTTGGCGAATGGTTAGCAAAATGCTGCGAACAACAGGTGTTAAGTTTCCTCAGAATACTTGTGTCTACTATGAAGGCCTGGTATTGATCTTCGTGTGTTTATCAATAGCCACAGGCCTGATACAATGCCACCTTAATATGTTTCGTATAACAAATTAAACCGCTTACTTAGTATAAATCATTAAAACTTGTAGTAATAACTTCCTGAATACTAAATAAAAATGCTACGATAGTTTTAGAAAATTAATACAAATACTCTCCTACTAATGACGTCTATTAATGTATTTCAAGTGAGTCACTTCAGTAACAAACGAAAAATATTTTTTTTATAAACTAAAGTGTGAATGTGTGTTTTTTTTTTACAAACACATACTAATTTTTAAACACGCAATCAATTTAATTTAAATCTTCAAAAATTATGGATTAAAAAAAATATTCTGCTGCATTTTCAAGGTGATAACATATTGAAGATGGAAGTTTATTAAAAAAAAACTTTAAGAAATTTTAAACAAAATTACAGTCTATTGAAAAATAATCACTTGTTTGCGGATACTAAAGGTTGCTTTGACAAGCCAAATGATAAAACAGAATTTGATTATTGCTAAACTATAATTAACCACAAATCAAACAACCGAAAAGAAAGAAATACGGCAGACGTGGTTAAAAGAAATCAGGAAGACGATGTTCAAAGCATGACGCGCTTTGACATACAAATGACACATGAAACGATACAAGAAAGAAATACCAAAAGCATAACAAACGTTATCAAAACCTATTGAAGAGATTAAATGTCTGTTGAGTAAACATTGCAGACATGGGGAATAAAAATTAAAAATTTCAAAAAGGAAAATTTTAATTTTTTAGTGTAAAAAGGCTATCAAAAGTTAATATTTGTTTTAAATGCTTTTAAAATAATTTCGATTTTTGTGTCAAGTTTAAATATTATGCGACATATTATGTGCGTGGTCACAAAACTGTAGTTAAGCGGCCCGTTGTGTAAACATAACGCACACTTAACCAAAGACTTAAGCGACAAACCTGTTCATTTAGAATCTTATTTTTATGTTTCTGTAACTGTTTCTGTTGCACAATGCTTGTAAACAATTGAACAATTTTGTTTTTTTTTCATATGTTTTAAACATATTTTTATCTGTCTGAGATTGTTTTTAATTTAGGAAAAAAAATGTTTTTTTTTCCTTTACGCCAGTGCGTTAACCAACATTTGGTCAACATGTCTAACCCGTTTTTATAAAAAATTTATTTGTTACTTTTTTTTGCATGTCTTATTAAATGAGTTGAAATTTTACGCATTTTACGGTTATAATACTTGAAATGACGTCGTGTACTTGTAATACCCCCTGCGTGTGGAATACTGTGTTTTTTTTTGCAATTTTTTCTCATGCAGGAATTCAACTTTTAATTCATGATTTGCGGAAAAAAATTTTCAAATCAAATGTCATGTGCGTAGTTCATGCTAAACAAGTTCGCATACGTAAGCAATAATAAGAAAAATTAAAAAAAGAAAAAAACGAAATAAAACCTTGTCGTGATTAATGTTGACACAAGTGATAATTGACACAAGTTCAGCAATTGACCACAATTAATTTAAGACTTAAACGAATGCGATTTTATCTCAGTGAAATGGACGTAAATGGTCTACAATGGAAATAATTTAGGAAAGTATTGTTTAATGTTTCATTTAATAAACAAAGAAATCTTTTAAAATCTTTTATAATTTATGCACTTGAAACGTTTCAGGAATTACCACAAAGTTTCAATTAATAAAGACAACAAATAGTAAGCAAATTCACTGCAACGTATAAAATTTTCATATATTTATTACAAATATTTACTACAATTGAAACTCTAGCAAATGAAAAATGCATAACACGGTAAAATGTGAATTTAAGAAAAATCTCTACAGTTTTGTACGCTTATCAAGGCGTCTCACAAAAAGGAATGGTAAATTAAAGTACAGTATCGCCATTTCATTCTGAATAGTTTGATTGCCTCTCAAATACCTTCTAAGTATAGATACATACATATGTTTTTGGACACCTATCCACTCTCTTGTCTGATTATTGTTCTGCTCGTTATAGGCATCAAATTGGCCTGTTTCTGCTGAATTGTAAACTTTCTTCCATCTTACCTGAGCTACATATTGCTCATTAACCACCTCCGCACTCTAACTTGCCGTTGCCCTTAGGAAGCTTATTGTACTTAGTAGGGACATAAATGTTATCACAACATTAAATACATACATACATAATTGGTCATTAGAACCCAGTAAGGATTAAGAACTAGCTTCTCACATCATTTATGAGTGACTAGAGCTACCGTTTCAAGACTTCGAAGTACAGATTTTTGAGAAACTTTTTCTTGGCAATTATATGTGCTCTTAGAGTTTTTGCCGCAAATCTGCTGAGCGGTAGTCACCGAAGAAATATTCTTTCATATTTCGTTTTGTTGGAGATGTCTGACCCGGAGTTTGAACCATGGCTTTACGTCTAATGCACCAACACACTACCTACTAGACTACGGCGACCTTAAACACACTGATTTTATTATAAGAACTGAACACAGCTGGAAATTGAAATATAATTCGTATATATGATATATATGAAATATAATTCGTAAAGAATATTGAGAATTTTAAATTGTTGCAGTTTTCAAAATGGAGTATTAGGATAGCCAGAACCGTATCGCTATTGTAGTGGTATAAGAACAAGTGATATTTTCAAAACACTCCGGCCGCTAAAGATTTATCACATGTAAGTCAGCTGGTGCACAAAATTTTTAGAGAGACTGAAGACAGTTCATACACCGCAGATCATCAAAGATGTCAAATCAAAAATTCAGCGAAACACCTTCTTGAATGTTTCGCAGAAGTTCATAAGTTGAATTATTAAAACAAACTTGAAACTTGATGTTTTCAAATTTCGTAGCGTACCATTTTTATTCATTGCAGCTTTGAGAAAAAAATTTAATGGAACAATAAAAACGTCTTCTGTTGAAGTACGTTGATAACTTGCACTGATAAATTTTGTTTACTGTTAAAAAAAAAACAATATTACTGGGCAAAAAAATTTTAAAACACAATAAAAATGTGTTTCCGCGTTTGATATGGGTTATCACCAGGACATCATAGGAATAAAAGATTAGCCAAAGCTTTTCAAGAGACCATTTTGGAAGCTGCTGTAAAATCTCTTAACCAATTGATGTTCCACAACAAGCCGTGGGCTTCTAACCAGGATTCTGTATCAGCTCAGAAAGCTTAAACAACATAAAACTGGTTTCAAAACATTCTATCAGAAGTCATTTGCTATGAAGAGTATCCCTCAGTCAGTTCGAATTTAAAAACACTGGACAGCAAATTTATGGACAATATTATAGGACTTCGTTTGTCTTGATTTGTCTTCTAATTGACACAATGTGTGTGCGGCTAATGAAGCCTATACTTGCTTTCCAATTTATCCAATTGATTGGAATTTAATTTAGAGATATTGCCTTTACATACATAATTGGTCATTATAACCCTTCAGTCAGGATTACGACCTAGTTTCCCACGCCACTTATGTTGTGTGTGTTAATTTTATATATGAGTGGCGGGACCTACAGTTTAAAGTCGATTCCGAACGACAGATTTTTGAAAGATATGGCCTTTGCTATAACAAAATAGAAGCGCTTCTGAAGTTGAAAATAAAATCCGGACATGTGTGAAGATTTATTGACAATGAAAAGTATCTTAAGTGCTTTGTTGGCTTTTTACTAGACAGTAAAAAAGAATGTAAGCACATGACGTGATGTTGAAAATAAATATGCCTTTTACAAAAATTATAATACAAATAGCAATCTAATATAAGGAAAAACAAATAGAATGGCATAAATTGAACGGCATTTTCTCTACTGCATATAAATATTTAATGAATCTTTACCAATAGTTTTATAATTAAGTGTGTTACTTGAAATTAATTAATAACCACACATCACATTTCCCTTCACATAACTTCACAGACCTTTCAATCCAGCCACTAACTAGTCGACACCCTTCATTTTCATTCTATTAAAAAAAAGAAAAAAGTTTTTGCTTTAAATGATTACCTTAAAAATCATTTAATCATTTAAACGTTTACTACACTCACTCACATTAATCATAGACATTCATTCATACCTTGTCCGCGCTTAATGTTCAATAATTTTCACATTAAATATACAATTTAATGTGTGTCCATTTGCAAGCAAATGCTGTAAATGCTGTAAAGCATGATGATAGAGTGCCAATTTCTAGTGGATATTAATACAAGACTAGACTGAGACTTATGGATGCAGGCCAATAGTTTAAGTAGTAAAAGGAAAAGTACAATACGTCTATGGACTCTGGTGCATTGGCAAGATTGTTATTCATTGATAACATGATGCCCATTCATTTAAGAGCCCAGCTGTTGTTATAGTTATTTTAAAATTATTTCTTTCGACTCTTTTTTTTGTAACAATTTTTCATTTTTTTCCTTTTAGTAGCCTTTTATTTCGTATCCGTAGTTAGTAAAACTAGAAGAAATGACGAAAAAAAAAATAAAAGCATTGAAGCAAAAACGTGCTCTATGCAAATATATCGACAACTTTTGTTTTTTCTTTCTTTCTTTTTCTGGTTTGCTATTTGCTATTTGCCTAGTGGGAGATAATGATATAAAGCACGTAATTTTTGTTAGAAAACAAAACAAAAACAAAATAATAGAGTTAGGCAAACTTTTCTAATGGAAATTTTTCCAACTTAAGTTTATTTCAAAAGAAACAAAGGACTAAAGACTCAGAGAAACCCTTAAATACTCTTATAGAAATTGGAATGGAATAGTTATCAAATATAATACCTACACAATGATAATTATTTTATGCAAAAGAAAAGAAAGACAAATTATTTCTGTAGAGGAGCACTTCGCTGATGATAATATTGATCAGACCTAAACTCATATTAGGTTAAGGTTGACGAATTAGAAAAATTGATACTCATGACAAATCTTTTTAATATTTTTTGTAGAAGACGTTAAGTTATCTTCTTCTTAGTAGGTAGTGTTTTGGCTTATTAGACATGACGCCACGTTTCAATCCTCAGGTCCGACATCTTTAGCTAAGGTTAGGTTAGGTCGGAGTGGTAGCTCTGATATCAAAAAGCTCACTTGAGCACGCGTAGAGGCCCGTTGTGATGCCACGATGTGAGCGCAGTCCCTGTACTAACCAAGTTCGATAAAAAAAAAACCCGGATCTTTAGCTAAACGAATATGAAAAAATATTTCTTCAAAGACTTCCTCTCACCAGATTTCTGGCAAAAACTCTAACAGTAAATATAATTGCCATGAAAAAGTTTCTTAAAAATCTGTCGTTCGCAGTTGACTTTAAACCTGTATAAAATCAACCCACACAACATAAGTGGTGTGTGAGAAACTAGGCCGTAATCATGACTAAAAAGTTGTAAAGGCTAATTATGTATTAAGTTTTCCGTTTTTGCTCCTTTAGAAGAGGCATATATTCTAGTCTAAAGTGTTTGAAACTACCAAAACATTGAAGATGGTACGAGAATAAACTACCCTGGCTAATGTGATGGTTATCTATTTGGATAATCAAGCTCATTTGACTCTTAATTGGTTTAAGTTAACAGAAGGCTATGACATTGCTTCTGGGCAGGAATAAGGTGGTACTGCGTTGCGCTTCAGGGCAGTACAAAGTAATTATAAGGTCGCAAGGCTGCAAATGAACCAACGTTTATGACTCAGGTTGGCCAATTCTAGTGAGTAATGGGTGTTGAAACTATGGAAGGATTTTGGTAAGTTTTTTTTTAGGTAGCCCACTGAAGGCTAGAATGTGAGATTTTATAACAATGCGGGGATTATGAAGTCTGCTGACCACTTCTAGCGTCTTAAATGGTCTTGTTGAGTCCTCCTCGGCTCTTTGCAAAACAAATTTTGTTGAATATTATAGAATATGAGCTGAATTACAATGATACCCTTTCATAATTTTAAGCATTGCTCCTGGCATTGAAATAGTGTTGTATGCAATATAATGTTGTCTACAGAAAACAACGGCCAGCTTTGGCCTTCACGCAGAAGTAGCCGTAATCTAGTAGGTGGTGTGTTGGCTTATTAAACGTAAAGCCAGGGTTCGAGCCCCAGGCCAGACATCAAAACAAAATACAAAAAGTATTTCTTCGGCGACTTTCTCTCAGCAGATTTCTGGCTAAAACTCTGAGAGTAAATAAAATTGCCATGAAAAGTTTCTCAAAAATCTGTCGTTCGGAGTCGACTTTAAACTGTAGGTTCCACCACTCATGTATAAAATTAACAAACACAACATAAGTCGTGTGAGAAACTAGGACGTTGTACAATGGGTCAATTCGACCTCCGGGTACTGTACTTGTCTTAATTGACAATTACACGTCCTCTAACCTAACCTAACTTAAACTTGGCCTTCACGCATATTTTAAGTTAGAATGCCCAATCATCAATTAAATAATTATACGAAGCACGATACACGACACTCTTGAGAGAATCAATATTAGGGTATCTCTTGTGACAAACCATGCCCCCTAAAACTGTTCACAATTTGTGGTTTAATGGCTTAAAGTCAGGTTTAAGTACGGTTCTTCAAAGTAAAACACGGTTTCTTTATAAATTTTAAGACAGTCTTGAGGAATTTTTTTAAATAGTGTCACAATCGCAACTATCCGACTGCACAAACCATCGTTCGTAATATGAAACGAAGGTTGAATGATTATGTATATATGGATGTATGTATTGATGGTATGTAATGCTACAGAATATCCTGATAACTTTTATTTACTGAACCTTTTTTGAAAATAAATTTTAATTGCTTTAAGCATTTGGATAAGAAATAATCATTTCCTTTACTTTGATTATGTTAAGAAATTGATAGTTTCCGGTTTATAATAAGAATAACAAATACTGAAACAAAAGACTTAAGACACATGCATGTAATTATTTCATGTTAAATTGTTTTCAAAATGTTTCAAACCAGCAGTTAATTTTTTTAATTACTAAAATTAATAAAAGTTTGTGTACTACTGTATGGTATAAGAAGCATAATATAGTTTCACAAATAAAAAACCAAAAAAAAAAAATTTGTTGCAACATACACTGTTTATATGTGTTAGTATAACAAAGCCAATGGATAAGTGTCACTATGGGTTATCGTTATTAAAGTCATGTTATTTTTTGAGGCATAAAAACAAAAAACAAGAAATGATTTATAAGTCAACGAATTAAATATATGCACGGGCATTATTTTCTTTCAATTTGGGATTAATAAACCCAAAAACGACTATTTTGCCAAATAACCTCCACAAAACGCAAAAAAACGAAATATTTCATAAGTTTGTTATTATAAAAGAAAGCAAAATAAACAACAAATGCAAATGAACTCATTTATGGCTTAACTTACTCTAGTTTTTTAAACGGTTTCGAAATGCTTACAATTATTGTGGTGGACAAAAATGGAAAACCTAAAGACATTTTCAAAGAATTATAATGCCGAAAACAAAAATACTTATAAATTGTATTCTACAGAGCATAAGCATATGTTCATTGATACGAGGCACCTTGTGGTTTCATTGTTATATTCGATGGGTATTTACATGCATTCAATTGCTTTTTTTATTTTTTTTTTGTTATGGTGTTGATTTTGGAAAATTATTACCAAATATTGCTCGTTGTTGTTGTTGTTGTTGTTGTTTTGTTTTGGATTTAATACAAGAGGTGTGGTGTGGTGTGGTGTTATAAAGTACACGTATTGTAATGATTTAAATTTTTGTTATTTTCTTCGTTTATTATTTCTAAAGTTGCCGCAACTTATACAAGCTAAAAAATTGCAATTGTTTGCTGTATATACATACATACCATAGGCAAACAACTGAGAGTATTGTATCGCTGGTAGCTGGTTTAAAGACGTTTGTAACGACATTGACAAGGCCATTCTCTGGCAATTTGTTTCTGTGTGTATGTGTTCTCTGTTAATTTCAATAAATACCCAACTCATTAAAACTCACATGCAGCCGTGTGTATGGGAGAGTTATTGACAACAAAAATTATATTTTGTTTATTCATTTGCAGTAGCATAGTAATAATCATGCAGCTTTAAGAAAATCAAATGAGGTTGTCTTCTTTTCGTTGGGAATTGTATTGTTTTGTTATTGTTTTTAAAATTAATTTTTAAATACATTCTTTTCAGACAATTTTAATTAGTGTTTAATAAAATCTTTTATTTTTCAATAAAAACAAAATGTCCATCATTAAACTTAACTGTTTAGTGGTGAGAAACAAAAGACTTAATACACATGCCATGACATTTGACAGTTACGGTTTCGCCAAAGATATACATACATACGTGTGCAATGACGTTGTTGTTAAAGGTTTTTTTATTTTACTTTGCCTCTGTCCTTGAATTATTTGCCTACAAAAATTTATTGAGCGTGTGTTATTGAATTCAAGGCTAGACAATAGAGGCGCCAACGTGTGATTTTTTGTTAATTGAACATTACCACATTGCCTTTTATTAATTACTGTATCCCTGATCTGGAGTTATGATCTGGAGAGTTATAATAGAAAAAAAAGAAAAATTAAATCTGGAACTGGAACTAAATACAGCCTTCTTATATGTTCATGGTGTTTTTGGTATTATGGATCTTGCTCATAACATTAGAAACTTTATTTTATCAATCAATAAAATTTTTAAGCATGATCACAAGTCTACAAAAAATCACCAGCAAAAAGTGTGACAACAGGACAGCTATGAAACTAAGATAATAAGATAAAGGACATGGATACTGAATATTGTTTTCATTTTTCCTTTTTCTCCATAATGTCAGAATAAAATTTTGAACTCAGAGATCACTTTCAGTAGTACGAAACACTACTCCCGAAACTTCATCGTCCAAACCTAGTTAAAACATTTATTATGTTGTGATTACTCACGTACTTTTCGATGTGTAGAAAATGAAGAGAAGTTTTCTTTGCTTGGATGATTTATAAATCGACTAGTTACCTTCTGGAATCCTTCGTTTCATATTACGAACGATAGTTTGTGCAGTTGGATAGTCGTGATTCTGACACGATCAATAAAAATTGCTCAATACTGTTGTAAACGTTCAAGGATTATAAATTAAAGGATATGCTCCATTGAGATTTTAATCAAACTCAAGAATAACTTACACAATCATTGGGAGGCATTCAAGCTACAATTTAAAAATTTAAAAAATGGATGAGTTTTCATGTATGATATGTTGCTTGAACGCCATAAAAAGAAGTCATTTTGCATACAATTTTTAGGGATAATGATGACGAACTAAAATGTTGATCAACCATCGATCTTCCAAAGACTTCTAGAAGATGAAAAAGTTGATCACAAAGTACGTGATTGAAAATCACCAGACTATTAAACATGTTTGACGGCAATTTACTATCACAACTACAGATATTACTTAGAAACCAATAGTAGTAGGGAAGTTTTGACTAAACCCCCTTGGAGGCCAAGTCTTAACACGTTCAACTAGTATTTATTTTGATCAAAGCAAAATCGTCTCACTGCAATATGAGTACTCGGGATTGAAGCGATGAACAGGATTTGAAACATGAAATTTATATGAGGAACATAAGGCAGGCGATTGACATAACACAACACAACATAACTGGTCATTACAGCCCTACAGCTAGGATTACAACCTAGCTACTTACACCACTTCTGTTAAGTGTGTTAATTTTAGACATGAGTAGCGGGACCTACAGTTTAATGTCGATTCCAAACGATAGTTTTATGAGAAACTTTTCATGGCAACTTTATTTACTTTCATAGAAAGTTACCTTAAATTTTTTTTTTGTGGAGATGTGTGATCTGAACCTAGGTCTCAATCTAATATGCCAACACACTACCCACGAGACTATGGGGACTTTCACGGATTGACACTTCTTTTAAAGTTTGAATTCAAATTCTGATGACTTAGATTTATAGTCAAGTGTTTCTGAATACTTTAAACCCCACCTAAATGTCTAAAGTATTCAAATAAATAAATGTTTCCATTAAAAAAGAATTGTTAAATTAAAAATTAAAATAAATTTTTTATTGTCAATTAATATTGTGGCCATTCAGCCCGCCTTATTGGCAATTTATTTGCTTTGTAATCAATTTTATGCTAAAGGCAAATAAATTTCTTTAAAAAGTTTATTTTTATTTTTTTTCTAATAAATGTTTGACAATGTTACTGTCCACCGCCAAAAAATAGAGTGGGTAACTGGGTTATACTTGTTATGTAATCTACAGAGACATAAAAAGAATGGCAAACATTTTAAATGCAATTGAATGAATAAAAGAGCGAAATTTAAATGTGAATGTGAATGTGTTTGGCTACACAATTCCAAAGGCTATCTTAGGTTAACAAAATAGTTTACTGCTGTTAAACTACAATAATAATCTAATAAAGATGTTATCCTCATTTGTTTGTTTCACCAAACTTAAGAGAATTTCGTTTAAAAAATTATAATTAAAATTGCAACATCCATACAGTGCGTTTGCGCTTGCGTTTGCTTTGTGTTTGGTTTTTTTTTTTGTGTAATCCAATTCACATTTCATAAGGCCTTTTTTATTATTACATTGTATAACTTTTATTTCATTTTATTTGGCTGTCGATTTAGTTACAAGATAATTTCATTGGCTACTCCTTAATCATGTTAGAGCCAAGAAATTAAAAAAAAAACAATCAAATCTGCTTACAGTGTAGTGTGTAAGAGTAAAAATAAACACCCCGCAATTATTTTCGGTATAAAAACCGAATGAAAAATTTTTTGAGAAAAACTTAAATTTTTTTTTATTTTTTTTTCTTGTAAGTAAAAGGCCAATCTGAAACCAAATAGTAACAGCATTTAAGAAAAATCGTTAAGTAGTAAATTTTGACAGTTGAGTTGACACCCACTCCAAACACCACCCAGTCTTAAAAACTGCATACATTTTGAATTGTACAGTTTTATGGGTTTTTTGTTTTATAATTTGATTAGTTAGGGTCTTAAAATAAAAAAAAGAAACAAAATATTATGAAGTATTGTTTTGCAAGCAAAAGAATAATTAAACTCAAGTGAAGTGAGAAAAAACCAGTGACTAATAATAAATCGAAAATATTCTCACTGCATACAAATTGACTTAAATTTGCAAGTTGGGTTTGTATGACATGTCCCAACAGCAATAGTTTGGTAGATAGTATAGTATACCATGTGCTATAGACTACAATATATTGAAATGACAAGGAAGGGTATCTGAAATTGAATAAAACTTAAATGGCTTAAGCGAAAATGATTCTAATTGATATAAAGTATTGATATGAGCCAATCAATAGCTTATCATGGATACATCATTAAATTTCTGTAATTGGACTTTGTAGCCCTTTGTTTATTTTCATTAATCATGCAAATCAATTAGAAAATGTTCCATCTTGTTCAGTTTCTTCTACACAACTTACAATTGTCATCCTAAATAATGTTTCGTATTTTCATTTGTTTTCTTTAAAATAGCGGCTGTGACATGAGATATTAATTTAATAGAGTTTGTTGCCATTTCTTAATAAGAAAAATATTAAAAAGGTTTGGAAAACTGTCTTCTTTGTACCCTACTGTACTATATAAGATCTTACACACATACATACGTAATTGATCATTACGACTTAGCTTCTCGCACCACTTATGTTTTGCGTGTTAAATTTATCTATAAGTGGCGTGACCTAAAGTGTAAAGTCGACTACAACTTAGTTTGATTTGATGAGTAAGCCTAAAAGATCACCAGTAGAACGAGCTTTGAGGGAACCATATTGATTGTCACCGATCAGGTTAGCACTCTCGAAATATGTAAGTTGATGGTTTATCATGCTCTCCATAACCTTGCTATTGGTCGGAAATTTGCTTCAAAGGAGATTAATATATTTGTACATAGCTTTGTAGGCCAATATATATTTACTCTCTAGTAGTTAACTTTTCTTTTCTTTCTAGCAAGAGCTCCATTTCATAGTGCCCATGTAGCCATGTACATATCTGCACTAAAAATCTAATACAGGCAATTAATTTAAATGATTTGAAAATGCATTTCTTTAATCCAGCGCATAATTTAACAATTACGAAGAAGGCGAGAAGATTATTTAAAGAGAAAATAATTACAAAGCACTTAAAAAGCTATTAAAAGTATTAATTTCGGACTATAATATCCATCAAGTATTTTAAAAGCAATAAAATGCTAATGTTTTTCCAAGGTTCTTGTAAATGTATCCTAAGTGTGTTTAGAATGTCTGGTTACTTAAATCAGATGTAATAAGACAATCACAAAAAAAAATCTTTTATTTTACAGACAAACTTCAATCATGATAAAAATCATTTCAATTTCAAATTCATACGCTTATATACACAAATATACATACATATGAACAATATAAAATAACTTGACGTGTTTGCATTTAAAAGGTGTCAAGATTGGAAATAAATTTGAAAATTAATTTCCTACACATTTTCTAAAAAAAAAATAAAAAAAAACTAACTATCAGCATTTGACAGGGCATAGAGACAATTTGTCAAAATATTGTTTGGAAAAAAACGCATTGACTATTACCTGATTGAACATTAGACATCAATTAAACGAAAACGAGAAAAAAAATCAATTTTAATCTCAAATAACAAAAGAAGTTTCAATGTCACAAAACTAGCTGAAATCAACAACAACAATAAATTAAAAACCACTTGGGTTTATTTTTTTAATTACAATCGTTTTCTTTGAGAAACCAATAATTAATGCTTGATTATTGATCTTAATTTCGTATATTTTTGTTTCGTATTGTTTTGTTTGTTTTTTTTTTTTTCTACTCATTTTCATTTTATAATGAAATGTTAATGAAAATGGAAAGGTTATTGATACGCCCAACTCTGAGAAAATGAAATAATTCTGTATTACTCATGTTACAATTACCGATTATTTAAAAGCTAATAAGAGCCAGCCAAACACTCGACTCCAGTCACCAGTATGCCAAATAGCCAGCCAACCAGCCAACTAGCCAGGCAGCCAGGCAGCCAGCCAATAGCCCATTGACATTTGGGAAATTGCCTCAAATAATTTAAGAAAATTAGTGGGTGTAGTTTCTAACGCCTTAACAATTTGGCGGAATTGTTGTTGCAACAACAACAATACCAATCATAGTTAGTCATTAAAATAGGATACAAGAAAAAAACCCAACTTAAAAATAAAATAATATCATGACATGACAAATAACATGAGTGTGAATTGTTTAAATAGACAAAAAAACCTTTTCCTTTGCCTTTTGCTTTCAGTTTCATTTACAGATTTTAATCAAGACATAAGCAGCCGAAATCGAGAAAGAGTTAAACAAGACTGTTACAAATAATTACAAGCAATAAGATACTGATAGTCATGCTCGTGTTAGTCAGTTAGTGAAACAGTCATTTAATATTAGTCATAAACAACAATTTTCTATTTGTTGCAAATGATATTCTAAACAACAACTATACAATGGCAATAGCAATAGCCATTCGTTAACAATTGCCGTTTTATTCAAATTGCGGAAAAACATAAACAACACGCTGTATTGGCTTTAAGTTCTAAATTTGCAAACCTGTACACGATATTTTTGATGTGGTCAAGACGAATTTCTAACGCCTTTCAAATATGCAGGAGAAGTGTTTGAAATTTTTGCTTAACAATACGTTAAGCCTAATTAGTGTTTTTCCTGGTACATATATTCAGGTTTACCTGTTTGTAATTTAGAATTTCAGATAGTTGTACTCCTGCATTAAGCCTGAAGAAATACTTACATGCAGTCACCATAGACTAGTAGGTAGTCTGTTGTCTTATTATTACACGTGAGGCCTCGGTTCAAACACCAGGTCAGATATCTCCAACTAAAAAATGTTTCTTCAGCGACTTCCTCTCAACAGATTTCTGACAAAAACTCTGAGAGTGAATAAAAGTGCAATGAAAAGTTTCTCCAAAAATACGACGTTCATAGACGACTTCAAACTGCAGGTCCTACCACACAACATAAGCGGTGTGGGAAACTAGGTTGTAATCCTTACTAAAGGGTTGTAATGACTAATTATGTCCGTATAAAATACTTCAATTCAGTAATGTTACAGCTGCTTTCCGATTGCTAATTCTGACTTACTAGCACTCAAAATCTTGGATAAAAAATTAAAAGCGAGATGTTTGTTTAGAAGTGATGTAGTCTGAGACTGTGATACTAGATGTCCCAGCAAAGGGACATCTGTTGAGTTTCAGCAGTTACTCTCTCACTTATTTCAAATCAGAGAGAAACCAAATCTCCAGCGACTTATTTAAAGTTAAAAAATATTTGAAAAATGTTACAATCTTTGTAACAAATCAACTTGCCATGTACGACACTAAACATACCACCAACGCTCGTGAACATGCAAACAAACAATTCTAAATAAAAATCATTTACAGCAAGATTTCTAATTTTAAACAAATTCAGTGCATTCGTTGTATAAGGAACATTAATGAATAGAAAGAACCTCTATTATGAGTATGAATAAAAATTAAAGCATTGAATATGAGTTTCTGCCATGTAACCGCCTTGGAAAAAAACATTTAAAAAAGCACATAAAAAATACAACCCAATAAACGTAATAAAAGTGTTGACGGTTGTGGGAAAATTTTATTTGTTTCCATAAAATAACAACAAACTTTTAAATTGAAACAAACAAAACAAAAAAAACAAGAAGAAAACATACAAAAAAAATTAAATGAAATGAAATGGTAGGGTATGGTATGGTATGGTGTATAGAACAATTGTTAAAAAAAATTTTTAATTTATTGTTGAATTTTAGCAACAGTTTCTGTGTTGAATATTTGCTTTGTTTGATTAATAATAGTCAATCCATAAAATTGGTGGCAGAACAAAAACAAACTGCAGCTGCTGATAAAAATTCACGATATATGTGAAGAGAATATTGTATGGCAAATATAAGAAATATGTTCATAAAGGGTGCAATGCATTGTAAAGGCAGTGGTTTAATTGAAAATAATAAATTTTTGCTTAATTAAGTTTTGCTGTTGGTCAAAAGTAATTCATCATTTTAATGAAATTTCTTAATTGAGTTGTAAAACGAACAATTTTATATATTCGTACGGTTTTGATACGTGGTTTGTTTAAAAAGGAATTACATTTTTTAAACATGATTTTTTAAATCTTTTTTTCCATATCGAAATTAAGAACATAATTTCAACTTCAATCGAAAATCTGTCTCCCATGAGCTGTTGTCCTCATGAGCATCATAATGCCGCTCAGTACAATCCAGCACCTTATATACACATACGTTTTCATTTCCGGCATGAATTAATGCCTCATAGAATGTGTTCTGTTTGTAGTCGCCGTAGCCTAGTAGGTATTGTGTTGACTTATTAGATGTGAGGCCACATTTGAAATCCCAGGTCAGACATTTTCAGCAGATTTCTGGCAAAAACTGTCGAGAAAAAATTCAATTACCATGAAAAGATTCTCAAAAATCTATCGTTCGGATTCGACTTTAAACTGTGGGTCCCGGCATTCATATATAAAATTAACACACCCAACATAAATGGTGTAAGAAGCTTGGTCGTAAAACTGACTGTAGAGTTGTAATGGCCAATTATGTATGTGTTCCGTTGCTTCATTTTCATGTTCACATAATCTAAATGTTGGGGTTAGCATGTCCCCTGTCTTATCTAATTGCATTTTGAGTCTATATTTCCCTGTCAAAAGATCGATTGTCAATCTCAGATTATTTCCGGATGGGTTAATGCATGACTCAAATCGTACGTTTTTGGAATTTTCTTGCAAAACTTTTCATTGCCTCAAAACCATCTGGTCTGAGAAGATTTTTTGCCGAAAACTAATTCAACTTTCCCAGATAGTCCCATACTATCTATCGATTTAACCTCATAAGAGCCGAATGCTGACCTGACTGTCGGATAATATTTCTATCTTCTATCAGAGTTAAATTGATTTCATCTTTCAATGGCATAGACTTTCGCTAGGAATATATCCGTGATCTTACTCATGGGCACGGAATATTTCAATCCATATTACCGTATTCATTTTTGTTACTATGTCTCGTTGTGAATCATTTTCCAAAATCACAGAGTCTTGGTTTTGCCTAGGAGACAGATAAGGAGTGAACTGTCAATTATTCAATTAATCTTGGCTTCCTTACTTCCTCACTTAAATCTAACAGAGCTTCTAGCTTCGCTATAGGAAAGATTTTCATTATCTGTGTTATTTTAACAGAGGCTTAGATACAGGGGATACAGATTCAACTCTAAGTGAACTGTTTTCAGATTCGTTCTGCATGCCCAGACAATGGTGCCAAACAATACTGTTGGAGTGAACTTCATAGTACATGTCTACTGCGTAATTCCTGAGTTGTACCCACAGCATTTCCCTTGTAAGCCTCCTACATATAAATATTTCCTGAAATGATCTCAAGCTCTACTTACAAAATTGAATCAAATCTAGTCCATGAAAACTACATCCTCTTCCCTCCGTCCTGAAACCAATTTTTCCTAGAACCAACAAAATGATAGGAACCATTTGTTCTACAAATAAAAAATGTTGAAGGGAAGGAGAAGGTTAGGTTAGGTTAGAGGACGTGTACTTGTCAATTAAGACAAGTACAGTACCCTGAGGTCGAATGGACCCATTGTACAACGTCCTAGTTTCTCTCACAATTTTATACATGAGTGGTGGGACCTACAGTTTGAAGTCGACTCCGAACGACAGATTTTTGAGAAACTTTTTCATGGCAATTTGTTTTACTCTCAGAGTTTTTGCCAGAAATCTGCTGAGAGGAAGTCTTCGAAAAAATATTATAATAAGCCAACACACTACCTACTAGACTACGGCGACTTCAAGTGAAGGAGAAAATATTTATGAATTTCAAGTTCTTTTTATTATTTTTTGATATCAGGATATCCGCATAAAATACGATCCTTATGTATTATAATTCTCATTGAGTTCTGATTTTTATTTTAACATGAATTTTTGGTTATTTTTGGCAGGTATAAATGGGCCAGTCCTTTTTTTTCCAGAAACTGCAAAGCGAAAACTTTTTGTCAGTACATTTTTGTTTCATTGAACCACTGTCTTTCTCTTACAAAAACAAAAGGTACTTTTTCAAAATGATCACCGATAACCTTGTACTTAATTAAACAGCCAACAAATGGGCTACAAATTGTAACAGCCGGTGAGTGAATAGAATCGAAATCAAAAGATCATTTCGTATAATCAGTCATTCACATTCACTATGTAATTTGAATTCATTTTGATTTTCTTTAGAATTATCTTTGAGTGAGTTAACAAATAGCAACAACAACAACAACAACAACAACAACTATTATTATTACAATAACAACCAACCAACTGACTGACCATTGTCTCAGTCATCGTGTTTGTTAGCTGCTCCACCTCATTTGAAACTGAAAATGAAAATTAAAAAAAAATTATTTTGAAAACTGTTAAGACTTCAAATGCAAAAAAAAAAGCGAACGTAATCGCAAAAGCTATCGCAATCGTAATAGTTTAACAGCAAATGATTCATGTTTTTCCAGGCAAAACGACAAATTGTTTCAAATGATCTTTCACATGCATTTTTTAAACTCAATTAGAATTTAATACGTTTTCAATATTGATTTCCAAAGGGGTAGTCAGACTATACATTTCGCTTAGTTTAGTATGACTTGACAATTATCGTATTAAATTTTAAATTTTTTTCGCAACTTATTTATTAAACAATTAAAGTATTATTGCCATGTTTTAATGTATTTTTCAATCGTTTATTAGTATTATTATTATTTATTTAAATTGAATTTTTTTTTGTAAACTTTTATTACCTTTGATCGCCGACTGTGTTGGTAGCCAGCCAAACAAGTAGAGTGTGAATGAAATCATAAGCATGAGAACTTTTCTGTATTTTCTATTGCACTCATATAAACCATATTTAAATCAGTTGAAATACATATCTTTCTGTTTGTAATTGTAGTTGTTAAACACGCCATCATTAATTATGAATTGCAATTAAAATATATCGTATTAATACTGTCTCTGTATGCGGTAGGTGTTTAAAAGGTGAATTTCCCACGACTATCGTTTGATAAAACTATACATGATTGAATCGCGTATTTGTTTAATTGCTATGATAATCGCAATGAATTCGTATAGAATATGATTTAAATAAAGTTATTAACATATGGTTGGGAGAATCTTTGTTTAAACGATTAGTGAAATTGCCAAAAATGGGGCTTGAAAAGAAAACTTATGTTTAATGTTCAAGGGTCTGTTTTAATGTGGCATACAATAATCAATAAATGTGCTTAAAACCTCGGTAGTAAACCGAAATAAATTATATTTTATTTTCAATTCAGATATAGAAATTGAATTCATGAAATGAAATTATCCATGGTACGAAATTAATCTGCTATTGTCGTGAATAGCTGTTTCAGTACTGCGACCTTATGATCTATTGTCTTCCCTTATAACTGTATAAGGTATCCGGAACGCCTCCAGGTGTTTGCTTCTTAATATCCTACAAGTTCCAAGAATGTATTCCTGATCATCACAAAATCTAAATGTTAGGCTCGAAACACCCTCTGAACTGCCCTGTAGAAAGAAGGGTTACCAAACTCAAATTATGCCTCCTCTTATTGTATTTTCCCAACTTAACTTTTGACAGCATCAAACTCACTAGGTCTGGGGAGAGCCTACGCCTCTCTTCATCTTTCTTTTCAGTGAGCATACTTTTCCAAACAACTCTAACTCCATAGAAAGGCTCTACATACATACATAATTGGCCATTACAACTCTTCATTCAGGATTACGGCCTAGCTTCTCACACCACTCATGTTGTGTGTGTTAATTTTATACATGAGTGGCGGGACCTACAGTTTAAAGTCGACTCCGAACGACAGATTTTTGAGAAACTTTTCATAGCAGGTTTATTTACTTTGCTAGAAATCTGCTAAGAGGAAGTCCCCGAAGAAATAATTTTTCATATTTCGTTTTGATGTCTGATCTGGGGTTTAAACCGGGGCCTTACGTCTAATAAGCCAACATACAACATACTAGACTACGGCGACTTCTATCCATAGGCAGGTTTTGGTCTCTATTAACAGCGTGGGAACTCCCTCCTCACAAACTCATCCGATTGCTCATTGCCGTGAATTCCCATGTGAATTGGCACCCAGCGGAGGGTCACCTAATTTTTCCTACATAACCAATTCTACATCCCCAGACAGTACCATACTATCTTCGATTTAACTTCACTAGATCCGTGTGCTCCAATGGCAGTCAGATCGTATCTCCTATCCAAGATGAACTGAGCGCATCTGTCGACTGTAATGACTGCCGCTTTGAAGATATCCGTGAGTTTTCCCATGAGCTCAGAATATTTCATTCGGGCATCAAAAAAACCCTCCTTTTGTTCCAAGATCCGCTTTTATTCCATCTATGTAGCACAAAAATGTATCTCTTTTAAAAGAGGAGATTATTGCGTTGATTTTTATTACTAAGTCTCGTTGCGAGGCATCCTTAAGGACACTGTCATACACCATATGACTTACAAACTCAAGAATAATTTTAAGTATGTCGCAAAGAGTCTCTTCAAATTTGCCTTTAGCCAACGAGGCTATATCATCTCCATACCCTTGCCAGTTAATGCCCGCCACAGGTAGTTTTTGTTTGAAGTTTATTGATAACAATCATCCACATGGATAGTGAGGATATCAACTCATGATCAACGACAATTGTGTCGAACCTAATTATCTCTCAGATCAAGTGTATAGGATCTCTGTTAACTATCTGTATGTCATAGATTATCTACCTCTTCTATCTAATGGCTTATTAATCATTTCGTGAGAAGTGTTATTAAATGCACAATCCATGGGAGTATATTTTTACCTCCTTCCCACTAAATCTACAAGAGCTGATTAAGTATATGTACCTATAAGCGTGTTGCCTAGGATGCACATCTAGGATTCCACATCTTTTATAGTTGCCCACAACTTTCTCAAATATTTTAAACATGAAAGAAGTGAGACTAATTGGTCTGAAGGATATCATAAATATTAAAATACAGAATGTTTTTTCTAATACTCGGAACAACATAGAAAACAAGCCAATCCAGCAACCTTCCGCAAGCAAGGGCAGTGGAATAACCTTTTCGCAAGAGATGTTAAACTCAACAGGATCTTTTCCATAAGTAATGTCACCGACGTACGCTAATACAAGGGATTAATCAATGCAATAAGATTTACTGGCTTTAAAAAGAGTGACAGCTCTATGCTGTTGATTTGACTGAATTTCCTATTGGGTTTTATTTTAGCTTTGCAATGTTTAGCATATTTTAAGTATGAGCATTTTCATTACTGAATCGAATAAAAGTTATAACATACTTTTAAGCTTGTTGCTTAAGTCTTTTGTTTTGTTTGCTTTGTTTTCAAATTATGTTTATAATAACTGCTATTATCATAATGCAATAAAACAATAAATCCAGTTTAATTTTTCTTCTCTTTTTTTATTTACAAAAACAAAACCACTTATATGATGATAGCAAACAATTAAAATAAGATGCACTGGGCAAACACACGCATACCCCTCAGCCATAGGTTTTGGCTTCAAATATTTGCAAACAATCGGTTTTTTGCTTTTGCTTTTGAACATTTATTTCCGGTAGTGTGCGTTCGTTTGTGTAGCTAATTTTTAATACCTTCTTTTTTTAATATTAAAAATTTTTTTAATATTATTTTATTTTATTTAGTTTTGGTTTCAAATTGAAATGGAAAACACAGTCTTTTTTTATTTTTTTATGGCGTTGTAAACAGACAAGTTTAGTAACAAGTTTATTATTGAAGACAGCAAACAAAAACAAAAAAAAAGAAGTGATTTGCGGCCATATGTGCTTTTATGAAAATTTTTTGGTTAAAATACGTCAGTTTTTGGTATACGAACATATGTTTGAATGCTTATATGAGTTGTTTTTTTATTATTCATGCTTTTAAGTTTAAGTTCAATAACCATTTTGCAGAAATCTGTAGGCACTTTAAACGTTTTCATATGAGTTATTGAACAACTTGGCTTTAATTCAATGAAACCGAGAAACATGTGTGGAATAAAAGTGCGACGATAAATAAATAAACAAACAAACAAATGCTTGCAGGTAAAACATGTAATTGCATTTGGCCAGTTTGCAAATTTTCCAATATTTATCACCTTGTGGGGGAATCTTTATTTTAATTTTTTATATAATAAGTGGCCTTTATTAATACATTGCCTTATGACGGATTAAGAATTAAAAATGATTTTCCCTTAATAAAAATTAAATAAATTAAATTAAAATTACGACAAAGCCACCTTAAACGTAAAACAAGTAAAAATATTGGGGTTGCCTGGGTATGAGTGAACTGAAGACACCACAGGGCAGTGGTAGGCAATTAAATCGATTGTCAACAGATACGGTGTTTTCTTTATTAAATTCTAAGGAACATAATTAACATGAATTTAAAGCAATCTCTCCTTGTATACAAAGATTAATTACAAATTAAATATTCTTCTCACAGCTCTCTAAGTTTAAGATTCCTACCGTTTTTCAGTCAAGGGCAAGCAATTCTAAAATCTACACTGATAGAGCAACAGCAGTTAGGGGTATGGAATCAAGGACTGTACTGAACTGAAAGGAAGCGATTATTAATTTGTCCAGGCATGGCACAGCACACATTATATGGGCATCTGGCCGCCAAAGAGGTGGTTAAAAATAAAGAAAAAAAATTTAGCTCAAAGATGCCGTGTGTTGGCTTATTAGGCGAAAGACCCTGGTTCAAATCACAGGTCACACATCTCCAACAGAAACAAAATATGAAAAAAAAACAATTCTTTGGCGACTTTCTTGCAGCAGTTTCTGGGAAAAGCTCTGACACTAAATAAAATTGCAATGAAAAGTTTCTCCAAAATCCGCCACTCATATATAAAATAAGCGCGCACATACAACATTAGTGTTGTGAGAAGCTATGTCGTAATTCTGTCTGAAGGCTTGTAATGACCAATTATGTACGATTGTATGTAATAGAGCTAAGCAAGTATCCGATATAAATCATTGCCTTTTAGTGAGTTCGAAACGAGACTACGATAATGGCGGAAACATCCCTTAGACTATTGTGGAACAATTTTGCAAGTTGTAGAATTGCAAAGATTCTCTGAAGCTATTCTAGGAAAACCTGGACTATAAAAAAGTTGATTTAAGCGCACTTAAATATGAATTTCATAGTCGAAGCATATAACAATGACGGCAAGCCATGCCGAGTGGAAAACTTTTTATATCATTGCCAAGTCTAGTCAAATATACCAAATATGTCGAAGAAGTGAACGGAAAAAAATTCAGAAAGTTTGTTAAAGATAATAGATTCCCTACACTTAATGTGGTTTATATACCTTAATGGTGAGCACACAACAAGGTGACATGATTTCTTAAGTGAATGCCGGTGTACATGAGACCATAAACCTAAGTAGTTGGTTGTCTCTCCTTCTATTTATCAGCCTAAACTTAATGTCTTATCACTAGATACAGGTTCCAAAACCACAATGTTGCCATCGTTATTATTCAAGAATCTCTAATTACTTACTTACCTTTTCGTTTCTGAGGGCTATATAGTATTAAGTCAAGTCAGTGTGCTCTAGTAATTATGTTTTAAAGATAACCTTTTGTATACCTCCGGCTCTTTTTCTGAGAATCCATTTTTTTAGCTTTTCTGCCAGCTTTTTCAGGTGTAAGGAGGTAGATCGCAATCCTGACTAAGGGGTTGTAATGATCAATTATGTACGTCAGTTATTTCTTAAACTTTTACTGTTCTAACACCACGTTTTTTTAAACTTAACAAACAAAAGACTTAGAGCATCACACTTTTCTCGCTACTTTTCTTACAGACATGTTAAGATGTTATTATTTTACTTCCATTGCTTTAATCTTCAAATTCTAAGATTAAAAGCTTCTTATATTTATTTATAATGGATTTTTTAAGGAAAAGAATTTTTATTATAACATACGAGTATGTACGTAGAACTTGTTGGATGCCACTTATATTTTTGAATTCAAATGAAAGATGAGACAAATCTGAGACAAATAATTAACAAAATCAAAGTAATTTATTTAGTTTGTTTTTTAAAGGCTTTTATTTTAACATTGTAACTCATTCCTTCGCCCAAAATAAAGTTTGTTTCTTAAGTCCTTTGTTTTATTTCCAACGCTTTACTCTGTTACACTTCATTTCACTTGTCTATGTTATATAATGGTGTTTTCATTCAAATACGAGCAGCCATAACTTATATGATAAAACGTTTGTTTCCTAAGTCTTTTGTCTTATTCTCCTTTTATTAACCGTATAACGTATTTATGCATTTCGTATGACTTTTAATTTATTTAAATCCATAAGGAAATAGTATTTACAACACATTTCATTTTTTTATACATTTTTATTATTAATTATTTTTATTTCATTTAATTTTCTTTATTGGTTTTTTTTCTCGTACATTTATTTTATAATAGGAAAATATCAATTTCAATTGCAATGCTTTTGTATTAAAAAAATAATAATAAAAAAAACAACAAATAAAAAAAATTATAAATCATGAAAACAAAATTCGAAAAGAAAGAAAAACTATTACACAATAGATTATTTCGAAATAAAATTCAGACTAAGAAATAATAAAAAAACGAAAAAACACAAAATTGGGTTAATAAAAGTTATATGAGCGTAAAGAAATGTTAATAAAAGTAATTGGTAATGCAACACAGACACATATTCATATGCACATATGCACATATGCACATATGAAATATTAATAAGAAATTAAACTGATATGCGCTAGCAATTGTTAAAACAAAAAGAAAAACAAAAAACATAAAAACTCAAAAACTCAAAAACAAAAATAAACCACAAATTGAACAGTCTATTCACAAATAGGAAGGTAACTGAGTGGTGGTAAAGGAAATTGAAAATAATGTTGGTTAGTTATTAAAAATTAAATTGTTAATAATAAAATAGAATAGATGCTATCACAGAAGTAAATAAAATTAATTTACAAAACAAAAAAAAAAACACACGTATTAAGCTAAGTTATGTTTTTTTTCTTTAAACAATTAAGAAAAAAGAAAAGACAAGTTTAAGTTAACAATTGAGGGATAGAGCATCGCTTATAAATTTTCCTAAGTTGCATATTAAAATTGACTTTCTTTTTGGCCGTGAAGTTTGCAATTCTAACTTCGGGTTCTTGTTCCTTTTTTTCTTTCTTTCACTTTCTCTAAATTATTTATAAAAAAAATTATTAAAAAATTTGGCTAAATTTACTTGGCAATTTAAACATCATCATTAACATCATCATTATTACTATCATCATCATCATCTCTTCGCCATTATTGCTATTATTATCATGGTTGTTGTTGTTGTTATAATTTAAATTGCATTTTCATTAATTTTCTTTAAAGGTATGAATCTCAATTTTTTGTTTTACTTTTTTTTTGATTATGATTACTTTTGTAATAAAAACGAAACATAGATTTAAGTCTAGTAATGGTGTTCGGAGTGTTCTTCATGGTGATGGACAGGACCAGTCTTATGTACAACAGCATTGAAGCCATTGTGCTTATCGGCAGTATAATCGACGGTGCGAATGGAACCATCAGGCTCAACCAAAGAGTATTGGCCTATAAAAACAAAATAAAAAATAATAAAAAAAATAAAATTTTATAATTGAATGGTTTAATATTAATAATAATTTGTATGATTTCTGTAAACATTATTAAATTTAATGACCATAATAATAATAATATAGTTAGTCTGCACAATAATATTTCACAATTTGAAAAGCCAGTTGCATAAATTCAGGGAATCATTCAATGGTTGTAAGTGTAAAAAAAATGTATTTTTCTGTTTAATTTAATTACAAAAGCTTATTTGAAAAGCAAACAATATTTTTATAAATTTTTAAAAATAATATTTACAAAAACCAGTCATCCATGGCTATCAACCCTATAATGAAATAACAGCCTTAAGCGATTAACGTGTGATTAAACTAAAATCCGTATGTGTTTGTAATAATTGTGGTCTTATGTAACATTTTTATATTTATAACGGTTAAAATATATAACGGTTATTAAAAATTATGGATTAAACGTAACAGATATGGTAAGATACACTTAATGGCTCATATAGTATGTTTTAATAAAACAAAGCATAGGGAAGATAATATTATTCTTCTAATTTAATTGATTAAACAGTTGACGAATTATAATTAGCCTTTGAGGAAGATTGCAATATTTCGTGTATTCAATATGCCATGATGTAATTAAATAAGTGCAATAAACACAAATTAAATAACCAAAGCTTTCCAGGAACAAATGGGCAATTCGAATTCGAATCTCTTCTGTATTGCAACAAATTTTGAAATCAAATGAAATCTAACAAATCTCAAACATAAAAATTGTAAATCTATTGCCACTGCTGAAGAACTATTACTAATGAACTGATCATGTTTTATGAGAATATCACAACTTAAGCATGGCACACTGTGTGCCTATTTTGTTTAGTTAGCTAAGCATTAGCGTGGATGGGCTTTAAAAAGAAATAGTTTTTTTGATGGAAGCACACCTGACACCTGTATAATAGAGAGTATATCGTTATTAGAATCAATAAATCCAAGTTTAATCAGTGACTAGCTTGGAACAAACTAAATAATCCACTGACGGAAGATACATACATTGATAGGCAGATGGTTTTCAGAGCACTGGTTTCTAACATGACAAAGGTTTTTGGATGTCCTAAATTTCTTAGTAAGAGACCATTGCAGTGCAACTTACACACAATATGGGTATTACAACATAAAAATATTCCTGGAATCTGCAATTACAACAATCGAACTCTCTGGTAAGCTCTTTGCTTTGGGAACCCTAGTTTCGAGCTACTAATTCCCAATGCAGTAGTGAATTCCATCAATGCCACGTGGCAGCTTAGGATACTTGCAATATAGCGCAGCATATATGGTCAAAGCTGGATAGAGGTTGCAAACTCCAAAAGAGCATGCACAGCATGGGCATTGTATTTTGAGTAATTATGTGAGATGGAATGATTTTGGACATGAGATAAGTGAATTCAGAGATGAAGTAGAGGAAGAAACTATTATTCACCTAAGTCGGTGAAGGTTTCTTCTATGTATATGATCTCAATGATCTATGGAGAGTGTCACACCAGTACTAAAGGGAATGGACAACTGTGGCATCATAATAGAACTTGTGTGACCTAAATGCATCTGTAAGATATACTTGGATTGGCAGTCATTTCCATCTACGTACCTAACTATCCAACTAAAAGTCTTCTAATTTAACTTCAGCTTATATCACTATTACTGTAGTCCCCAAGCTAGATAGATATTTGGCTGATAAACTTTTTCTTTAAATCTATGTATAGAATGTATAAAAATAAATAATTGTTCATCCTGATAATTAAAGCCTTGACTGCACGGTAGTGGATTATGGAAATCATATTTTAGCTATGAGTGGCTCTAAAGTCGTGTTTAATAAGTTAAAATTTTCAGAAATATTTGTATTAATTTGCAAGTAAGAAAATCTGACAAAACGGGAACTAAAGCTCAGACCTCTAAAATAACGATTTCGTTACAAAATCAGCTGGAAAAATTATCCAGCGAAAAATTTTGTTGTAAATTGGTTTAAGAATATATTTTCACGAGTCATTAGAAGCTATAAATATTTTTTTCAGTTGCATTATAATTATTTTGCTAGTATAACATTTCTGCCAGTTATGGGTATAGGCCGGTTTCATCCGGAGCTCGCAGTGGAAAAGGAGGCCAACCTCACACTGGGTAACACAATGGGCTATATGGGCAATCGAATGAATTTTCGTGTGAACGGCAAGGTACCTGCTAACCTAATCTAACATTGCTGCTATCTTTACAGGCGAGAAATGTACAAATACAATGTAAAGACAATTCACAGTACCAGTATTTGTAATCGTATCACTTTAATCCCTACAACGACTTAAGATTTATACGCTATAACTTAAATTTCTTACTCTATATTCGATTCGAAATTATACATTCAGCCGAATTCAGTAGAATTCAGTATTGACAGAGATCGTGCTTCAACAGCTAACGCCTGAATAACTGGTTGCAGATTTTTCTTCTAAGATATCTAAAATTGTAGTCAACGTAATCTCGTGGTTAGTATGTTAGCTTATTAGACACGAGGTCACAGTTCGAACTCCATATCAGACTTTTCCATCAATACAAAATCGGAAAAAATATTTTTTCGTCGATTGCCTCTCAACAGATTTCTGACGAAAACTCTGAGAGTAAATTAAATTGCCATGAAAAGGTTTCTCAAAAAATCTGTCGTTCGGAATCGACTATAAACTGTATGATTATGTAAAAGGCTGCCAGTATTACGAATTGTGGGTTGATTTTCTTCCTAAGGATCTGGTCTCTTATAACACACCGAGCATTAAGACTTAATTGCTACACTACTCGTAATAATGTCAATAGAATTTGTAATAGTAGTTCATAATTTGTCAATAGTTAATAAAGATTAAATTGATTTTAAATAACCCTTTTCAGATCTCTTACGTTTATGCTGTAAGTATAATGATATATTTTTATAGCATAATATAAATAAAATTATATTCCTGGTGATGCTACATAACGAAGTATATGCCTTTTAAATAAACATGCAGTAACTCTTTTAAGCTAATTGATGTAAAATAAATGAATAATTGTTGAAAATTATTACCTGAAAACTATTAAATTTAATGTTGCCTTAAACCGAACAAATTTTTATTGTATTTATAGCCAATAATAAACTGAATAGCCTAATGATAAATGGTAATAATAGTTAAATAAACTAAAACAATAATCCTCTTTGGCATATTGTTTATAAGTTATTATCAAGTTAATGATCATTATATCATTATGATATGAATTTTATTTTTAATACAACTTACCCTTTACGCTATCACCATCACGTGTTTCATGTTGTGATTTAACATCACCGGTATGGAAATCATTTACACCATATTTGAAAGCATATTTTGGTGGAGCCTACAAAGAATACACACACAAAAATATTTCAATGCATTAAAAGTGAATAACACAATCATCTTTCTGCTATTGTATCACGACATGGATGGCACTTACATAATAATCAACATGTTCATCTTCGTGATGTTCTTCATGGCCATAGCTATGCTCATCGCCCAATGAGACACGTTCGACTTGATGGCCATGACCATAATCATGGGCAGCTAATTCCGATTCATAGCCATGACTTTCATGACCACCCTCATAATATTGATGCTCCACAGGATAAGCCAAAGTTAAACATAAAGCCGAAGCGAAAATTACAAACTAAACGAAACGAAACAAGGGACGTTAAAAAAATTTTTATATTTTAAAATTTTTTAAATAATTTTTTTTGGTTATTTTTTTAAATTATTTTCTTTGTTTTTAAAACACTTTTGCTAAAAATATTATTTTAAGAATATTTTTTTTTTAATTTTTCTCTTTTTAAGACATTTTTTTAAACAAGTTTGTGTCTTAAGTCTTTCGTATGATTTTTGTTTAATCAATTAATTATTTTATGTTGGTGATAGTTTTTAAAACACTGTTACTTTAAGAACACATCCTTTTTTGTTCTTTTAGTTGTTTTAGGTAATTTTTTTTTTAGATTTTTTTTGATTGAAAAATTTATGGTTTCGTATATCCTTTCTCGTGCATAAAGCCTCACCTTAAGGGCCATTTTTGTTAAAAAAAATATTAATTTATTTATATTTCTATGTAAAATTAACACAATTTATTTATAATTTTTATTATTAGAGATCACTATAGTAAAGCTGATCTGTATTTTGTTTTGTTTTCGTATAACGAATAAAACGTTGTTAACCAAATGAATTTCCACCACGGAATAATATTGTTGCAATGGAAATTTGTTGCTTTTATATATTTAGGAAGAAATTGTTTTGGGTCTATCCATAAAGCCAACAAACATCATATACCAGTGATGGTGGTGGTGGTAGCAGACAGCCAGCAAACAGTTAAATGGACAGACGGACAGCAAACGCAGACAACCAAGCAACAGGCAGCAGGCAGCAGGCAGATAGGCACATAGTCTGTTATAAGTAGCAACAAAAATTTTTTATTTCATTTTTTCTCTTTTTTTTAGCAGCAGAAGCAACAACAATCATATTCATATACACATATTAGACATTAAAAGTAACAGCAACAATATAAACACTTTTTTACGTTTTTATTTCGTTTTTTTCTTTTTTTTCTGTACAACATTCACAAATGAAGCGCTGCAAATTCGAATGAAACTCGTATAGATGAAAAAAAAAAGTTTAACAATAACAACAACAGCAACAACAAATTCCAAAAACAAAATGCACTCGAAAATAAATAAACTATTTTAAATTCGTTGCTTTTTCTAAAGCATTGCGAATAAAAAACATCATGAAACAACAAAAAAAACCAAAAGTGAACACATATTCGCACTCTATTGTATTTTAATAAAAAAAAACAATAACAAATACAACAACAACAACAACAATAAACAAACAAAAAATTATTTAACTAGACTCGTGCAATTAGAAAAATACATACATACATATCCCCTTCAGTAGCAAGGAGTTTAAGTGTTTAAAGGAGATTTCAAAAATCATAGCAAAACCACTAACCTCTTAACTTAGCTAAATACTAATATACACATACATACATATTGACCATGTTATTGTTAATTTTTAGGGAACTTTATTAGTGTATTTAAGTCATAAAATAGTACCATTGAAAGTATTTCGAATTATTCCTCTGTATAGACAGAAAGAGAAAATGAAAAACAAAAAATGGAAAAATGAATGGTATTGCTTGCTGCTGTTGCTATTGCTGCGACTGTTATTATTATTGCTGTAATTAATTTATAAGTGATTGGCTTTTTTATGCAAGAATAATCATTTAATGTATGTTATATACACACGTCCAATAAAAATTATATACCGGGTTATATTAAATACATATTGGCAGTCTTAACAAGCTGTTGCCAACGCTATGACACACACAGCAAATGGAAATCGTACAAATAAAAATTAAGAAACAAAAAATTAAAGCATTTTTTGCTTTACTTGCTTTCTTGCATTTATCACCAATAATTATTTATTGATTTCTATAACCAGGCTTTTAGAAGCAAAAACGTAAAAAAAAATATTGTCTGCTGTTATATAAATTTAAGTTTTTATATTTAAATTAGTCTGCATAAAAACGTAATAATTTTTGATAGAATTTATGCAACATTTCAATTAAATTTTAACAAAATATTGTATTAGAAATATTAACAACATACCACAACACTGATAATGTTTTGAAATTATGGTTTCAAAACTGCAAAAAAATTTTATTAACTTCAGTGCTTTTTATCAATCATATCCTGTGTCTTGATGTGTATTTCTTAATTCGATCTTTAACACTTATGAAATACTTTGCAATGCAATTTGCATTTACAAATTCTTAAACACTATTTCGTCAACTATTGAAATATGTTGACAGTAAAGTGGTTCAGTTGAATTGAATTGCAACACTTTAACATACATATGACGTCTATAAATATTTAGAAAATTGTCTAGAATTTTTAAAGAAAAAAACAAATTAACACAAACATACTTTTGTATCTTGTTTGCTTTTAAGAATCATGTATACATTAAATTACTTTGTAAAGCACAACGATCCGAGTGCAATTTGATATACTTTTCCATTAAATACTGTTATGCTGATTGGCATGAAGCTTATAAATAACATAGCTTCCAACAGACAGACACTTTCGAACGTAGGTAGTTGAGAACAGCCATCTTAGTGAAGCAACAGTTGTTAAATTAGTTGTAATGCATGTAGTTTGTTTTGCCAAATCACCATGGCAGAGCGTAAACTAAGTTGTATGTTATCTGTAAGGGCTCTGAAGCAGTTGATAATTGGCTTTAATTTTCATTGAAAAATTATGAAATCCATTTCTGGATGAATGGGTACATCAACAGACAGAATTATCGAATTAGAAAATCCTAAAGCACCTAACCCATCCCGAAAATATAACTGTTTGGTGTGAAGGCGCCACTGGTCAACGCCGAGTACTAAAGTACGATGAAAACCAACTTCTTTTGGTTTGTTGATTTTATTCTAGAGAAGATGAAAAAGTCTTTTTTAATACAGTATGACATTGTAGAAGAATTATTTTGTTGATATGTCGGTGCGTCACTACAATTATGTGGCCAAATTAATGTCGTTGTGATAGAATAGACATACATAAGACACTTACATATGGGAGATGCTCCAACTTCTTGTAAAGCTGTCATTATAATATCATGTTTACCGAACATTGCTTGTTCAATTTCAGTATTAGAAAAAATATTAAAAACTAGACATAATACAACATCGTAAAATAGAAGTGTTAACATCAACACTATTAATAACTATTAAGCCTGCCCTTACCTTTAAGAATATTACCAGTAACATTATGGTTCAGTATGTCAAATGAATAAACAGAAGAACGCTAATAAAACTAAGTATAAATTCAATAAGAATTACATGATTATGCAAATTCAATAAGCATAACCTCTAACAATAGACTCAATTCAATCTGTATCCCTGTTAATATCTTAATATTTAATTAGGTATTCAATAGAATACAAAAATATACAAATGTCTGATCCTGTAACATTTAAATGACGCTACTCTAATACCTCCATATACATATGTAATTCACTATATAGTTCGTCGTGTACATTTAGCACAAATAGTAAAGAGATCAGATTAAATGAAGTATTTTCTAAATTGTCTATCAAAAACTCAGGAGTTTAAATGAGTCTTTCGTCGTTTCCAAAATATTGAACATTGTAGCCATATGCTTCATGTACGAACGACGAAAAGTTCTATACAGAACACTGAAATATTAAGTCCAGAGCATCATCTGACTGCTTAGTAATTGTATCGCCTATGGAGAGATGCGATGTGAAATAAGTACCCAATGAAGTAACTATCCATCTACAAAGCCTTCCAAAGAGCATAACATCAATAGTGTGTATCATATATATGGGTTAGGCAATGTAACCTGTTGAAAAATACTAAGACTCAATAAGTATTGATTCTTACCTCTGCATCCAATACACTCGCGCTACTAAATTATACATACGGTTAAAAAAATTTTTAACTAATCCGTTTTCGTTGAAAATCTTTATAGTTTCCTTGATGTTAAGACGGTCTTTTGCATTGGTTAAAAAATTTCTGAAATTGAACTGAATTGTGGCCCTGCACAGGCCCACAAACGTAAGTGTACATCAGTCCCACAAAAGTTAACAAATTTCAGAAATTTTTTAACCAAGACCGTCCTAAAATCGAGGAAAGTTGTCAGACAATTACAAAGATTTTCAACGAAAACGGATTAACTCATCTCTGAAATTTGTTATCCGTATGTATACTCCTGTGGCTGAGTTTAACTATTCTATGCTTTCCCTATAATTCTATATTCTTACAAATTATTATCAAATCTGATTTTTAACCCTATAGAAACATCTGTAAACAGAATTGTCTCGTTGGAAGTATAGAGCTGCCACAGGTTGTCCATCGTTGGAACAGACTTCTTCAAGAATAATTAAAATCGCACCATAATAAAAAAATTAAACTGGAATGATTGATGATTCCATGAACCTGTCTTGAGACACAATTGGTAGACTTAATCTCAGGTTTCAGACAGTCATTTACTTACTTACTTAATTTTATTCACAAGTGACTCCGAACGACAGATTTTTGAGTGGCTTCTCGTGGTAATTTTGTTTCCTCTCAATACCTTTTATGAGTATACGTTATGTCGTTTTTACACAGAAACAATTTCAGTCCTGGAAAACAATATTTCAGTCGGCATGAGTGAGATACTCGCCCATGTATGGAATGGTCACAGGCACGATTTACATGAAATAATTTTTATAAAGTGAATTTGTAAAAGTGAATGGCAATTACACAACATAATTGGTCTTACAACCCTTCAGTCAGGATTACGACCTAGTTTCTCACGCCACTTATGTATGTTGTGTGTGTTAATTTTTTATCATGAGTAATGGGACCTCCGAACGACAGATTTTTGAGAAACATTTCATGGCAATTTTTATTTACTCTTAGAGTTTTTGCCAGAAATCTGCTGAGAGAAAGTCGGCGAAGAAATACTTTTTGTACTTTGTTTTGATGTCTGGCCTAGGGCTCGAACCCTGACTTTACGTCTAATGAGCCAACACACTACCTACTAGACTACGGCGACTTCGGCATGGGTGAGATACTCGTCTAAATGCTGGAAAAAGTATGACAAAATTGTAGCTTACGGTTGAGCCATGTATGGCATGGTCACAGGCATGATTTACATGAAATAATTTTAAAATGGAAATTTCTAAAAGTGAATGGCAATTGATTGCTCCAAAAAAATATTTGATTTTCTTTTAATTCTCATCTAAAAATTTGTTCTCAAAATTATATCAACTACGATTACTTAATAAACCAAAAATTGCCTAAAGGGTCTACTTCATCATTGAATATCAATTTTTAGAAAAAATCTAAAATTGCGTTTAAACGACCAAAAAAAGACTCTTGCGACTAGATGGACACGATTTTGTAATGCAAACTTAAAAAATAGAAAAAAAAAGACATGAAACTAAAAACTTTTTTTATTCCTTTTTAAGCAAAACAGAAATATTTCTTCACTTCATTTGAAACTGTGGGAATTGAAGACAGAAACAGCAACAGTTTCTTACTATGTAGTGACAATTTTAATGCAAACGATGGATGCGTTCGATATACAAACAGACAAACGAAACGAAACGTAAACGTAACTAAAATTTGGGTCAAAGATTTTCGATGAAAAACGGCTGTTTCAGCTAAATTGAGTCACTAAGTGAAGTTAAACTGTTATACTGTAATTATCTTCATTTCATTTTCTTTTGCAATTTTTTTCTTTTAGTTTACTTTATAATTGTAACTGTAACTATAACTGTTATTGTTATTGTTACTGTAATCGTAATTGTATTTATAGCCAAGGTCTTTTAACAAATTACGTTGCTTGTTGTTTTACTTTTTTCTGTACATTTTTGTATAAAAAATATAAAAATATAATACAACAATAAAAAAATATAATCAAAATCCTATGATTACCTAAATTGCATTAATATTTACTCAAAACAATAACAAAAGAAATCAAAAACAATACAAACGAACTGAAATTGGTTAAATAATTAAAAAGTTTACCTATCAAAATGCAATACTTAACGGATAAACTAATTAATCATTAAATGTTTCTTTTTTTTCTTCAATCTTTTTCTTTTTGTTTTTGTTGCGCCACTATTTTGTTGTATTATATTTTTAATACTCTTGCATACGTGTGCATGTGATTTATATACTCGTACATCATATACAGAGCCCTGTTGTAAAACTGTATTGCGTCAAGTGTGTATGTGTTGGTGTTGTTGGTGTTAAACTTTGTTTATTAACCAAAATGTGCTTTTTAGTTTCTACAACTAATTATTGCCGAATTTAATACAACAAATACGCCACATAACAAATACTTTGAAAACTAAAACTATTGTTGCTATTCAACAATGAAAACATAAACGAAATGCAATGCAGTTATGTATGTATTTAAACTTTAAAATACAAAAACAAAACAAAACAAAAATAACAACAAAAAGATCAGTAAACAACCAAAATAATAATAAAATGCACATCAATGGATTATGCTCTCAGCCAGAGATTCACAAACTTTAGCTGAATTTGCTATTTGATTCAAATTTAATTTTGGCTTAAAAACAAAACAAGTAACTAGCAGTTCTCGGTTTTCGCAAGCAAAATATATAAGAGCTCTGGATTAACGCAATATTTGTTCCTGACCTCTACAACTAAGCTCATTATCCTCTTATTACTGTTGCATATGAAGGACATACGGTGAGCGTCAAAAGAAACTATACACTAAGGATAAAATTCTAACAATCACTAAACTCAACTTTTATTTCGAAATTTTTTGTTTTAATTTTAAAAACTGGCAATGAAACAATTTTAAAATAAAAATAACGGTAATTTATTAATGTATATTTTTTTTAATATAAAGTTTCTTTTGACGCCCACTGTATGCGTGAGAGCAAATCTCTATAGAGGAATGATAATAAAACGTAGAATTCAACTACAGTTTCCATTGTATCAGGTTTGTTATTACCTGCAATGTTTTCATTTTCAGGAACTCATATAAATGTTTTGCTATCTCCTCTAGAGACGTTCTAAATTCTTGTTCAATTTTAGATGTGGGGGTAGACATTCTCAAGGGATCTCTAGTGATTTCACCAAATGACATACTCTGCTTACTTGCTTAACTAATTAGTAATTACAACCTAGCTTCTTACACCACTTATGTTTTCTATGTTAATTTTTAATACATGAGTGGCGGGAGCTACAGTTTAAAGTCGACTGCGAACAACAGATTTTGAAAAACTTTTCATGACAATTTTATTTACTCTCAGAAGTTTTGCCAGAAATCTGCTGAGAGCGTCATCTTGCTCTGCCCTGGGGTTTGAACTGCGGCCTCACATCTAATAAGCCAACACATTACCTATTAGATTACGGGGTTTTTCAGTACTATTTGCTGCACTTTTATTCTGGCTGCAGTACATCATTGTTGCAGCAATCACATCTTGAAAAATACAAAAACACACGTTTGAGAAACACCTGCTTCGCTGCACTCATTCATTGACTGTCTGGATTATTTAGATGGATAGATTTGTGAAGACTTACATAATATTTCTTCTTTTAAAAAGCCATAAAATAAATGAAATGAAAAGAAAAGAAATCCACTCCATACAATAACTGTGTATATGTATGGCTGCATAACTAAAGTCTTTACAACGACGACGATGTAATTTTATTTATGCCGCCGCTGTTATGCTTGTAAACAAAATCAAATAAAAACTCTTAAACTTTTTACATCAAAAGTTGAAAAAAAAAATTAAAAACTAAAACTGCTACGATTTATTTATTTTTATAAATATGTACAGAGATCATCTTACATGTACTATACATCGAGTACAAGAATTAAAATAATTAAAATTAAAATACGATCTATCAATCGTTCTCTCAATTTCAAGCTAACAAGAAATCAAATTAAAAAAAAAACTTTTCTTTTGCATTCGTTTCAAACAGTTGAACAAATCATAATGCAATCCAGTGAATTCGTTTTTTTATTTTCGTTTTTTCCTTTTTTTTTGGTTGTGGAAAATAAAAACTTTAAACTAAAAACTTCAGATTGCTTCATTTCATTTGTTGCAAGTAGCCATTGGTAATGATGAAGTCTCTCAGACACAACAACAAAAAAAAAAAACAAGAAAAACTCAAATAACTTAAAGTCCTTAATAATGGCTGTTAGACTGCACGTTCGTTAGTCATTTCATGTGACCATCTCTTGGCTTATATACTTCAGTGCAGTTACAGTAGCAGGTGCAGTGCTATTTGAACAACACTTTTCATGTCTGAAATGTTTTCCATGTCCCAAGAAATGGTTTTTTATTTCTTATTTCTTTTTTTATGGCATCCAAATAAAAACACTATCTTTAGCTTATGCTCAATCATATAGTGGAGTGTACTTTTTTTTTGTAGCAATTTTTGCTTACTTTTTTTTGCATATTTATGGCCCACTCAATTACCCGGTTACCCATATATTCATATTAAGGCTGACAGCACATCTGTTCGTTGGTGGTTTTCTTTAGCAATAAATGAAACAAACAAAAAAATGCAACAGAGAAATAAAAAAAAAAACTAAAACATAAAAGTCACCGCAAAAGTTTTAAAAATACATTATCATTGTTATTAGAGAATAAACTGCACTGTGAAAAATTTATTGTGTATTTATTGACAGGAAAAATTATTTATTTCTGTATTTGAATTTGCCACATTAGTTATCAGTTATTCAATATATTTTGCTAAATCACCATGGATGAGTAGTATACTCAGTAAAACGTTTCAAAAAAATGATAATTCTGTTCGTGAAAACCTTCGCGTCCTTCGTACTCTTTTATAGTCAATTTCGCTCAGCTCACAAGAACTCTGCCTTTCCCAGACCTAAATTTCACGAATTTTGCATCATGATTTTGGCCTGCACCCTTACAAAACTCAACTAATCTAGAAACTGAAGGTAAAGCACTATAAACAACGACATGTATTCTCTAAACTAGCTCTGAAATAAGTTGGCAACTGACCCTTATAATTAACGATAAATCACCATGAGGCCTATTTGTAGATGAAAGGGTACATGAACAAACAAAATTGTTATTTTGAGAAGATACCAATCCACATAACATGCAAGAGCATTCAATTCATCTCGAAAATGGAATTGTTTTGTGTAGATTTTGTGTTGGCTACACCATAGGTGCGTATCCATTCCTTGAAAGCAACATGGACCGAGCCATTACTGCGTATGTGCAAGTCACACATCACAACGGTCCTCAAATCCAATATAATCCTTTCCTGTGGTCACTTGATTTATGTGTTGAAATAATGGAAAATTGAATATTTCGGATGCGGCTCACCCTGAGAATCTATGGCGGAAATTTAAACGACGTTAAATTCTACACTCAATGAGATCAATAAGTCTTTCGAATAAATGAAAGATGTCGATGATATCTCACTCTGAGTTTGTTTAAATTAAATTTAAAGATAGCAGGCGCTTAAAAAAACATGTAAAGTAAAAAATAAATTATCTTATCAATCCAAAAGATCTATGGTTTTGTTTAACATGCTGTTGTTTTTGTAGATAATTTCATTCGACCTCTACCATAGAAAACTTTTTCATTCTTAAAAAAAACACTATGAAAATAGATTTCTACAATTATACACAATATTAAGGCAAACTTTTCACTAACAAACCTATACATCATAGGTATAAACAGATGGCAATCATTTAATGCAGGGTCTGAACTGTAAAGTGGACACATAATAATTTCACAACAAAACTGCTGGAGTTTTAGAAGACTCATAATGAAAGGTAACACAATTCTGGGGAGACACAATCACTTTGATATTAGAAAACGTAGTCCAAATTAATAATTTGGTCATTGGATACCACGTCAAAATAGATGAATCCTTACTAATAAGAAATACCCAACAAACCCTTTCCTATCGGCAATATAAATTAGGATTCTGTTGGCTTACCCCGATTTGACAATAAGCGTTCTTAGACCATAGTTCTAAAATGCTAACGGTTCACTTTAGATTTCAGACCAAGCTAATAACATAAATGTTCTCTAAATAACTACTGCTTCAAAAGTTGCTACAGAGTACACAAAGTACATGGAGTACACAGTAAAACCGTGGCTAAATTTCTTTATTCTTGCACCATTCTTGCAGCATCAGCCATAATCCATTCTTTTCTGGATATCCATTCTTTGATATCGAAATTATTAAAAGAATTTGAAGGAATTATAGCTTCCCTAAAAGTCATTTAGAGACTCGTCTTAATAACTGTATCTCTGAAACACAATTTGTTTCTTGACATTTTATGTTCATGTATGTATGTGTCATAAAATTTGGTAATTCAAAGGATGTAAAAGCCCTTTGAATTCATCAATTATCTTGTGCTCTAAAGTTTCTTCAGGAGACGTGAATATCACTCAATATTTTTTTTATAAGTTCTAAAATTGTAAATTGTATACGTCAACCATTTATTTCCATTACTGGTTGAGTACTCTCAAACTGTTCACTCATTCTCACTAATCTATTGCCGAACTAGTCAATACAGCAACACGTTGCTTTAATGCTAAATTAATAAACTCTGAAGGAAATTTTCTCAAATTTTCTTATTCTCAAATACTCTCTCTCTTCTCAAATTTCTCTAAGTGCATTTGTGCTTCTATTTTAATCAACTGGCCATTGTCGATGTTTCTATAAATTTTTCAAAAAATAAACTCAAAGTGAAAAAGAAAAAGAAAAAAAAACAATCTAACACGATGACAAGTAAGTATTGCATACCAGCATACCAAATTATTAATGTTCACGTAGCAATTGCATGCATAATCCAACATACTTTTAAAAACTCCAAGCAAAGTGTTTAAAATACACCGCCACCATGAGCAGAGCATAAAAGGGACTTTTGTTTGTGCCAAAATAAAGTCACATCATGAGCTTACGAGTGGATGTGTGGGAAAATGCACAAATCACCAGACAAAACGCAAATCATCCACTCTTGTACCATATTAACTGAACCATAACAAACAAATGGCGCAAGTAAATTATGCACCAGATTAACAGCAGCATAATTATATCCTAATAAGGCCATTAAATGGCCAAAACTACTGCATTAATACAGTGTATAAACATTTCTTAAATCATATTTGGTAATTATAAACAAAAATTATATGCGCAACCAATAAGTTTGTTTGTCTAAATCAGCTTAAGATTAAAATGTTTTACATTTCTTTTCACTTTTCTTGATTTCTTTTCATAATAAAAATAACGGTTTAGTCGTATATGATAACCGGAATTTGTTGTTTTACTTGGCGTATACGTAACATAAACCTTAATTTTATTTCATTATGAGTGTTAAACACAATATTTTGTTTTCGTTTTTGGTTTTGGTTTTTCTCCTAAAATGCTGTTAAAAATGTCACTTTTAGTCACGGGATTTATATTACCTGGAAAGGCGGTTTTTCCATGTTTTTGTGACATTAAGTCCAAACAACTTTTAAAAGTAAAATACATTTTAAGACCCGTTTAAGATGCTGTTAATCAACTGAAACTTCAGTGGACATGCTTTCGAAAAAGGGAAGGTAACACACATGTAACCAATCGATTTATTATATTTTAATAATACAAAATACTTAGATAACAAACATTGTTTCGCTAAGACGAACAAATTTGAAATGTTTTTTGGCCGAACAAAAGACTTAAGGAACAAACTTTAATCAATGTAATCTGCATTTTCTATAAACTAAACAGAGCACGAAAATCCACGTGGTACTCGGAATCTCATGGCCCATATTTTAAAAAGTGAATTGAATGGTGACTTGTGTGGACATATTGAATCATATTGAATCAATCGTAACGTAGGATTGGTAAGAAAAATATTTACTAAGGATTGCTCTCCCAGGGCGATCTCTTAATTCTAAATAATAGTGTCAGCAGAAATTATATGAGTTCCATCAGAACAAAGCCACAAACATCGATTAAAAAAACTCGCGTGAAGCTGTAAGAACATGTTAGAGAACATCACGAAACCTTATGCAGAATGACAATCTAGTTTTTCACATCATATATACAGTATTTATTAAATTTATCATGAGCAGTGGCATATATGTATAACTAAACATCAACTTCGACAGGCATGAGCAACAGCTTCTCATTGCAAAGCATTGGTCAGTAGACTACTGAGTGGCATTCGTTTTCTTTTTTATAATTTTCTATTCAAGATGTCAGAATTAAGGTATTGTTTTTGTCTTTTTTCAGTTTCATTAACAAATTTATCTAAACTGGTGATTGGTCATGCAATAATCGTGGGCATATTTGACCTGAATATACATATCGACTGCACTATGTCTATTTGCACATTCGATCATGAATTTACAACGAAGACACCCGATATTTACTTTTCTGATAATGGTTTACATCCGAATTTGTCGCTCTTTAACTTTCTTTAGAGGATGTAAGGCATCTTTTCAGAACCACTGTTTCATAGAATGTCACATGAATATAAAAATTGCCGTTGTGAGCATCCATCGTTATAGAACGTCGTATATTTATCTACAGTAAAGTGGCCATTAGAATAGTGGCCTAGAGAATATGTATACCATACCTAAAACGATTCAAGAATCCTGGGTGTATCTAGAGGAGAGGGCGAGACATTCAACGCTTACCCTACTATGGGTTTTATTACATGAAGACATTGAAGGGAACAACAAAAACCACATACTTCCGAAGGTTTGAATTCAAACATGAGATCGGTATTTCTCTTTAGAGGAGAGATCAGTCAGATCTACCCCGATATGACAACAAAATTTGCATTTAACGTGATGCCATTAGGAACCTCAAAGCAGTTATAATAATACAATGGTCTTGGCGAACACGTGCCCGGAGACTCGTAATATCTCGGAATGACTTCAGCTTCTTTGTCCCACTTGCTTGGGAACATAAGACGAGAAATTCTCTGCATCCAGAACATAACAGAACTCATCTAGTCAAAGCCGATTTGTATAAAATTTACGCCTTTATAAAATTCTTGGTATTTCTAGAACTGTTACCCAGTATTTACAATTATATGGTGGAATAGGAAATATTGGTGTTGCCATATCAACCTAATAGAAAATAATGTTATGTGTGTGAATGCGTTTAGTTTTTATATTCTAGTAGAAATAACTTTGCTCAATGTCCTCCTTTTTTTCAAGATGTGGCGTTGGATGATCTTCATATGATGTTATTAGCTGATGTTATCCTCTCTAGGAGCTCAAGAGGCATTTACATTATTTTGAAGGGGATTTAAGCATCATAATTTAAAAAGTGACGAAACCACGGTAAAAGTTATTAATTGCCATGGATTTGCTTGCCATTAATTACCCCATTTCGATTCATGATTCAGCATATGTTCAGCTCGACACATGAAACTTTTTCCGCCTTTCGAAAACTGAAGACACCCACGATTAAAATGTGATAAGAAGATGACATAGAAAAAATGTTTATGTAATTACGGCAATACAAAACAAAAGACTTAAGGAACATACATACTCAATTATTTTTATATGCTTCATGTTGCCAGAAGTAATTTTCGCTTACCATCCCTCCTAAACAACTATTTGTGTTAACATCGTATTACGCATTGACAACAACACAATGTAGACTATTTTGGTGTTACCAATTAAAATTATGAAAATTGCGTAAATTCATGCATTTACACTTGAAATACATTTTCAAAACGTTTTAATTTCTTTTTAACGGTAAAGGAGAAAAAAAGGGAGAAAAACAAAATGAAATCAGTGTTGAGTACAACTAAAGCGAACACTGAACCGTTATACAGCAAAAGAAAAATATTGTTTTTAGCCAATTTAGGACTTGAGCTGAGAATCAAGTATTTGGATCATAAGGCTGGCAAACGAAGTCTGTTAACAATCTAAACAACAACATTATTATTGAAAATGTTTTTTTTATTTTTTTTTTCGTTTTTTAATTTTTGTTTTTTAATTATTTAATGTCTTCTTAAATGAATAACACTACCACTGTTCGTCATCGAAATGGCTTTACTCACTCAGTGTAATAGATTTTTCTTTTTCACTTTTTTGACACATATTTTCTTTTTTCCTTCACATTTCTTGAGAAGTTGTAGTTGAGTTTTGCCATTTTACCATCGATTTACTTCCTAGCTGTTGTTGTAAAACGTTTCAGATGTGGTTTTTCAATCTTTCTTCGTTTATTTTTCTTTTATTTTCTCCTTTGAAATTTTGCAGCAGCTTTTGTTGTGGTGGCTCCTGCTGATGGTTTAAAGTTTTCTTTTCATTTTTTTCTTCTCTTTAGTGAGTCTGTGGTGGCAGTGATTATTTAAGTAAAATACTTGTTTATTTGCCTGATTAATTAACGTTAACATATGGTGAATGTGTATGAGATATCATGCCGCATAATATTATTTCAGCTTTAATTTTATTTAATATTGCTGTTGCTGTTGTTATTGCTGCTATTGCGGCTTTTTTGTTTATAATATTTTTCTAAGTTTTTTTTTTGCTTTTTTTTTTGCTGTTGTCAGAAAAATATAAAAAAGAAATATCTCAACTACTTCCCGGGTATTAGCAAACAATGGCAAACAAAAATGTGTATCTTGTTATGAATATTTTAATTTTATGTATTTAATAGAAATGTCATACACACACCACCACCACACGTACATAGCTAAGATGTTTAACGAAAGTGTAACTAATTAATTTAAAGTATTTTCTTTCCACAGTTCAAACATTGTTATTGAAATTTGCATACAAAAAAGAAAAGGTGCAGACAAGCATTTCCTTTGAAGGAAATACCTGTGACATATAAAAACTTGACTGCGGATAAACCAAAAAAAAAGCCTCACACTATCAGGAAAACTAAGTATAAACTTTCAAATTAATTTCCCAGAGTTCCAAAAATGTAGACAAAAACGATTCATTCAATGTGAGTGCAAGTGTGCATGGATTTTTTTTTGTTGCGAAATGGTGCAAAATAGTGCGGATTTTTTTCTTTTTCCAAACACAAATTAAAATTTCCAAACCGCCATACGCAAAAATAATTTATTACGCAGTCATTGCAACAATGTATACAAAGATAAATAAAAATATTAAAAAACAAGACTAAGGATTAATATTGTAAATAAAATTTAAATAAATTTAATTCAATATGGAGTAATATAACAATTAAAGTGTTTGACTGAAGAGATAGACTTCATATACATAGAAATACTCTATTAGAAGCACTTTAACCCCATAGTTAGGATAGCATCAACAACAAATATCATAGCATGGCCACATTACCTCTTCGGAAAGAGCTGAATTCAACACGCAAAATACACGCCAATACAGTTTGTGCAAGCAACAACAGATCGTAAACCTATTATTCTAAAACATGCTAACGTTTGTTAAGTCAGCTAATCTACAAATAACTTGAAATTCTTTATAAGACTCAGATGAGCCAAATGATACATGAATTTCTCTTGAAAAAATGAAAATTTGTATGAATTTTTATCTGATATTTTTAGTTCAGTGATCATCAGTTTACTGTTCTCTTGTTTCAATAAGTCAGAGTTCACAAGATTTTAGCTAATGAGGCACAGTTTTTTTTTCATATTTAATGTCTCTTGCATCGGTTTGTTTGACAGTTGATAACGGCCATTTTGTTGCAGCTGCATATGTCAAAGTGGTGGTGAAAGATATGCCGAAAACATCACCGATATCCATGAGAGTGTGCAGGAGAATTCTAGGCAGTCGATTTCACGTCGTTCACAAGAAGAAGAATTGATGCATATTACCTTTATTACGACATTGGTCAGGTCTTCACTGTTAACGGCGATCACATCAAGTCCACGATACCCAACTTATTTTGGCCTGCATTGGATGTTTAAGATACGAACGATATGTGGTGTCAACCAGACTGCACTACATGTCAAACAGCGTATGTCACATTGAATATTCTGCAAGAACGATTTGAGGGCATAGTCATCTCACATGTCTTCTAGCAAATGTTCTTAAAATAATTAATTTCCATGAGAAGCTTTTGCTCAAATCTATCGTTCAAAGTTGACTTTAAACTACTTATTCCTCCATTCATTAACATACATACATACATAATTGGTCATTACAACCCTTCAGCCAGGATTACGACCTAGTTGTTCATATCACTTATGTCATGTTTGTTAATTTTATCCATGAGTGACTGTACCTACAGTTTAAAATCGAAACCGAACGACAGATTTTTGAGAATCTTTTCATGGCAATTTTTATTTAGTGTCAGTGTTCTTGCCAGAAATCTGCTGAGAGGAAGTCGCCAAAGAAATACTTTTTGTATTTTGTTTTGATGTCTGACCTGTGGCTCGAACCATGGCTTTACGTCTAATAAGCCAACACACTACCTACTAGACTACGGCGACTTCATTAAACATTAACAAATTCAACATGGCTTGAAAGGCTAGGCCGTAATTCTGGCCGTGGGGTTGTAATAACCCATAATGTATGTACGCACCTCGGGGCATGTTCTTGTTATTGGTGTGTGTGGCTGTATTCTAACTATTTTTTGAATGATACAAATTATGACCTATAAAGTGGATTAATATTGTATTAAAACAAAAGACTTAAGAAACAAACATTTTTTATTTAAAATTTATTTCCTCTTTAATTCAATATTATTTTAATAATTTATTTTTAAGGAGTATAAGTATAATATTCACAAATTTTCCTCACAAATTTTTGAAACATTTCCGTTTGAAATCATTCATATCATTTACATTTATTAAATAATTTATTAAGAAAAAAATAAATTTTTTCATTAAAATTGTCACAACGGTATTTATTACAACATTTTCAAACAGAAATAAAAAAAATTTAAAGAAAATTGTAAACAGTATCAATAAATCTATATTTTTCCCCATTAACCGGATATTATGAAATTTCCAGTTTCTTTTTATTTTGATTTTTATTTTGATTTTCATTTTTATTTCATTTTAAAAGTTTTAAAAATATCCTCAATTGCTATGCGAATGTGTCTGTACTAGATTTTTTCATGTTAGCTTGCATGCAGGTAGCTAAAGTTGAAGTTGATTTTGTTTTTGTTTTGTTTTTTTATATCAATAAAGAAATTTTGCTTTTAACCAACTTTCTTGTATATTTTCTACCAGTCACATTAATAATGAAAAACCAGCTTCATTCGCTATCAAATGATGGTCAAGAAAACCAAAAATATTTACAGGAAAATTGTAAAAAAAATCCACCGTTTTGTGGCTTTACTGGGATTATGCAATTGCCAGAAAAAAATGTTTAAGGAAAAATTTGTGTGGCATTTGTGGAAAAAAAGGTTTCGGTCAAGGCTATTAAAAAATAATAATAAAAAATTGTAGGAAATTTGTTAAGGATTTTAACATTAAACAACAGAGGCAACAGGTGCACATACGAGTATGTACACAATGAGGTCATAATGGTTTATGTTAATAAAGTTCATTATCATAATGTCTAGATCAATATTGGCAACGTTAATTTCACTTCCACCTACGCCCAGGCACGCATTAACATAAAGGCAATACAATGTTTCTGGTGTTCAACCAAAACCAATTGGGAAGTTTGCCAAACGTTTGATGAAGTAATTGCCATGGAATAAAAAAAAATTAGGAAAATAAAGGAAAATAATTTTTTTTTTTTGTTAAATTTATTATTTTAAACATGTTTAATTGTTTTTAGTTGCGTTTTATTTAATAATACACACATGTGGTACGTACGTAATTAAATAAACAACGTTGTTAAATGCTTATATTTTTCACCACTTACTTATTTTTCTTCATTTCATCACTTTTTAATAGACATTAATTGTAACACACTATTTAAAAATCCAATTGGCATTTGAAAACGCTTGAATGTTTACGTATGCATACATATATACATATAAATATACATGCACACGTAAATGATTACAATCATTTAAAGTGAGTAAATAAGTGAATGAGTTAGTGAGTAAACGTATAATAAAATATTTTCATTTTCATTTCCATTTTCTTTTTTTTTACTTTAAAACCAACAACGCTAATAAAACATAAGCACTTATGGTTGTAATTTATTTAATTTTTATGTTTAAAACAGCGTTAAATTGAAAATCAAAAAGCAATAGAAAGAAACAAAAATATTCAAAACAAATCTATAGGAATAGTTCAACGAAATTATTGCAATAAAAATAATTAAAAAAAAAAAAAGAAAAAATATTTACACAATTTTTATTTTCTTGCAAATTGTAATACGCATTTGAAATTCTTTTATAAAACAGTCTTAGTCTATATAGGGTGGATTTAAAAGCACTCAGTAAGGGGGCAGTATTAGAAATAGCCATCCATTTGATGATATAGAATGAGGAACAAGTTTTGAGAAAACAAAAAAAAGATGCGAGAAAATTAGAAAATTATGAAAAATTTTCTATCCAAATTTGATAATCTGCTTGATTGGATGTCTATTTACTCAGGTGCAGGTGCAAACACCTTCTGATGAATGTCGTATCAGACTTGTCAGCCCATTATCCTTAACATAGTTTTCATATATTATGTTGCCTTTCTCTATTCTGATCCCTCCATGTCAGTTTACTACCCAGTAACATTACCCGATACTTAGCCTTCATTTTCCTTTGTATTACTTCACTCTTTATTTGAGTAAATTTCTTATTCTCGCGGTCTTGCGCGGGCTTAGCTAACTCCACTAACCTGGAATAACTTTTCAAATAAGGAGTTTTATTTTCATTGCTTTGTAAGTAGCTAAGCTTTAGTCACTATTGCAACACTCGCGAATGGGTAGTCATCTTATCCAAATTCGAAGGGTTTAGTGCAAGGATGCTTACAGAAAAGCTGACGGCATGGATTTAGTCACAATCAGCTGGGTCACTCATATCAGGGGAGACTAAACTAAATACGAAACCAAGCAATATCCCTAGTTGAGGCGGCTAATAGACACTCTCTAGAGAAGATAGTAAGACATTCAACGGTCACACTGTTCTGGGTTCCTCAACGTCGAAGGTAACAACTAAGCCGACTCACTTGCAAAAGCTGGTATAACGGAAAATTCAATTGAATTGCCTCTACAGAGAGGCAAACATAAACTCCATTAGTCTAGTAGGTAGAGTGTTAGCTTATTAGACGTGTATCCATGGTTCAAACCCCAGGACCAATATCTTCAAAAAAAAAAAAAATAGAAAAAAATATTTCTTCGGCGACTTCTTCTCAGCAGATTTCTGGCAAAACTCTGATAGTAAATAAAACTGTCTAAAAAAATTTGTCATTCGGTATAGACGTTAAACTGTAGGTCCCGCAACTCATGTATAAAAATAAAACACGACATAGAGTGATGAGAGAAAGTAGGTCGAAATCCTGGCTAAAGAGTTGTAATGACTAATTATATATGTAAGATGGGTAAGTGAAGACACTTGTAGACACCAAAGAGATCTGGACTGATATACATACATATATGTAGCACAGAATTTCCAATGAACCTATGAAGATTCGAGGAACACTGGCCTATAGGTGTTCACCCCAGGCGACTGGTAATACCTATTAAAAACTTCTTCAGGAGCTGCAAAGACGAGAAATAAGAGAAGACCAGAGAACATCTTTTCTGACATTGTGAATTTAATGCCCAAAATAAATTACTAAATTAATAATAAAAAAACACTTTCATAAGTCTCTAGGATTGTTCAGTGGCCATGGAATAGGTAATATCGGTGGAACTAGTAAGGTGTGCTCAGTGAGGAGGCTGCCAGTTTAACATAACCTACAAACATTACACAATCTAGTAAACACTTTTCTTTTAAGCTTACAAGTAATTAACAGGAAAACTTGAACGAGATCACAAACATACTCTTAAAGTAAGTGTATGTCATAAACTTAAATGAGTCAATTAACTTTATCATAATTTGACCAATAGGCCGGTCAACGTAAAATACTTCGAGCGGAAAATAATAAAATTATTCATCCTTTTCGAATGCCAGAAACTCAGTTAATAGGCCATCAAAAGTTTAATAAAAAGTATTTCAATTAAAAAACGAATGAATTTCATTTTGAAAAAGGCAACTCAATAAGTAATGAATTAAAAAATATTTATGTATTATTGCAACATAACAATTCATAAATATTTATTTGCTCCATATTTTCTTTATCCATGTTTATATCTCCTATTTTTTTTTTGTGAATTCAGATTTTCTTTACTTTTTTCTTTACATTGTAAGCCGTAACAATTTCAATTTGAATATCAATCATCAAGTCACCTTAAATCACCCGGAAGATATATTGTGAATATATTTTTTTTTTATTTCAAATAATTCACCTGCCTTTTTTCTCTCTTTCTCACTCTCTCTCCGTCTCCTTCATTATCTTCTCCTTAGCTTTTCTTAGTTATCTTATGTAGCGGCTATGTACTGGTATTGTATGATATCTTTGGCAAATCTTTGGTTTAACGTTTTTAACGTTTAAACATTTTGCTTTAATTTTATTTTATATTTTTACAGCTCAATAGCTTAGATTATTACAACATAAAATAGCAAAATACTAGAAACTTGGTATTGCAGTCAGTCGAATTTATAAGTGATGCATAATAATATAATAATATTGGCTTGCATGAAAAAAACAATACAAAAAATATTATTTTTAAAACATATTTTTCTTTTTATGTATCGTTCAGAAGAAATATTTATTTTCACAATATTTGCCGGTTGTTGAACATTTTTGTTGTTTTGTTCGTTTATTTGTTTGTTACAATAAAAATATATTTCACATCGAAATTCTTTTCTTTTATTATGCAAATTTTCGTACCATATACAGTAAAAAACATTAAAGAAATGTAAAAAAAACCAACAGACAACAAATAATAATAAAAATGTAATTATTACACTTAAAAAAATTTGCTGTTTAAAGTCCTATCCAATCAAGTAAATTCCATTTTAATTTATTTGCCTGTATATCGTTTAATTTTATCTCTATCAAGCCAGTAACTATTGTGGCCTGTTGGAGTATATTACAGAGATAAGCACTTTTAAAGATTTATTGCTTTAAACTGATTAACTTGTTATTTATTGTCTTAAAACTCCTGGTCTGTCTTCAGTTAATGTTCATTCGTTTTGTATGCCGCATATGCTCTCTACTTTTTTTTTTGCAAGTGTCTTTTATTTTCACGCTTAAAACGCTTTTAGAGCAACAAAGAAAAAAAGGTGCATTTGCCTCTTGTGGTCTGCTTAAGTTTCATATACATTTCTCCATATATTCCTTTTTAACAAAACAAAAAGTTATTACACTAGACAAAAGTACACAACTCGTATGATTTAAAGTATGGGTTTAAATTTAAAAACTGTTTGAAATTTTGCCAATTTTTTCTTTTTTTTTGAGGTACAATTGTTCCGGTTAGAAATGGAATATTATTTCATTCATATTTCTGCCACGGCTAGCCTCACAGTACCTTATTTGAAGGGAACAATTTTCGTAAACTTTTTCGAGTAGGTTAGGTTAGAGAACATGCACTTGTCAATTAAGACAAGTACAGTACCCGGAGGTCGAATTGAGAACGTCCTAGTTTCTACACCACTTCTATGTGTTAATTTTATACAAGAGTGGTGGGACCTACAGTTTAAAGTCGACTCCGAACGACAGATTTCTGAGAAATGAATTTAATGGCAATTTTATTTACTCTCAGAGTTTTTTTGCCAGAAATCTGTTGAGAGGAAGTCGCTGAAGAAATATTTTTTGTATTTTGTGTTGATGTCTGGCCTGGGGCTCGAACCCTGGCTTTACGTCTAATAAGCCAACACACTACCTACTAGACTACGACGACTTTTTCGAGTATATGGGGTCGTATCTCGGCAATGACAAGAATGTTGTCTCTGATTTGTCGGCATAACACTTTTCCTTAACGGCGCCCCACAGAAAATAGTCAAAAGGTGTCAAATGGCAGCTTCTTGGCGGCCAATTAAACGGCCATCAAATGTTTGATGCAATAAATCGATTGTGGCATGAGATGTGTGGCAAGTTTCACCATCCTATTGAAACCAAACATCGTTTACATCAGTACTGTGAAGAGCGGGTACAAAAAAATCGGTTATCATGGTGCGATAGAGGTCTCCATTGTCCATAATGGTTGTGCCGTCCATATTTGAAAGAAATATGGGCCAGTGATGCCTCCACTCAACAAGCTGCACCAAACAGGCACTCATAATGTATGTATTGGCTTTTTGTAAGACCACGTGTGGGTTTTTTGAGCCCCAAATACGGCAATTTTGCTTGTCAACGTACACACTAAGATGAAAATGAGCTTCATCCGAAAAGATGTTTTTTTTTGGAAAAATCGACATCATTGTGCAGTTTCTCGTGGGCCCAATAAATCGCAACGTTGCTCAAACTTAAATCGATACATTAAGTAAGTAAGTATTGTCAGATTCGAAATAACCGATAGTTTAAACCAATATATGGCTTACCCGATAATAGTTAAAAAGTGTATATGCGTAGAAAAAGCTTTAATTTTCTTATAATCTTAATTATTTCGATTTAAGTTTTTATTTTCTCCACACAAAATAAAATATTTCAAAATTCATTTTTGTTGCACTGTGTTCTTTCTACCATATGATTTTGTTTAGCAAAATATAATATTATATTTATTTATTTGTTGTTGCCGTCATAGTTTTTATTTTCTTAACTTTTATTTTTCATAGCCTACATAAATTTCATTGAACTGAATTTAAAATTAAAAAAGAAAAACAAAAATGAAAACAAAAACAAAAAAAACTAAAAAAAATTGTGGCAAAAGTGAAAGAAATTGTAGGTGTTGCTGTTTAAAGCCGTTATTATTGTTGTTGTAGTTATTTGTAATATTCATGTTGCAATTGAAAGCAATTTCGGGCAATTTTCTATGTACATAGTTTTTATATTTGCGAGTATTAAGTTTGATTTTGTGCCTATATTTGTTAGATAAAACGCTCGATATGGCAAATCATAAATATCAGATGAAAAAAATTTAAGACCTTCCACTATAATTAAGAAAATTTGAGGTCTAAAATGGAAGGGGAGAGGGTTCAAATCTAAAGAAAAATTTCTAAATATAACATATGGTGTACGAAACTATAAATACATACTCTAAATAAACTTCAGTAGGAGTTATTTTGGCTGTGCTTACACATTTGAACAGTTTGACCCCATATTGGAATACTTGTAAACTATAAGTACATAGTTTACTCTCGCAAATATAGAATCCAATATGATTTCTTTTGGTTTGTAGCATAACATACAAAATGAATTGCATTGTGGTCTATAACGAAAGGTTTAAGTCGAAAGCCGAAAGAAATAAACAAGGGGGAAAAGCTAAGACGCTATATCTGACACTCCATCCTTCTATTTCAAGATTCGTATATTTATAGAAGTATAAACGGACTAAAATATTTCGATTTCATACATATGTATACATATTGAGCATATAGACTCATAGAAGAGTATCTAACGGACATTTTTCTTTGTCTGGGAATGCTAAACATTTTCAAACAAAATCACCAGATATTCTACAGTCTCGATACAGATTACTGCGCCCATGCCACTCAGATTTACTTTACGAATTTTCGATAGGCTTTACAATTTAAGTCCAATTTTCCTTGCTTCGAGCAGGGGATTACTGTATGCCAAAACGCCTTATAAATGCATTGGTCAGTTGAACTACATGCAGATGTAGGAACTATGATATGACGCACGCTATTTAAAAAATGTATTTTGCTTAGGGTTGAGTCGAGTATATGTTTTGGAAAAATTGAATGGAATTTGGAAGTGTTTTTGATATTTAAAATAATTTAAATTGGCTGAGTTATTATCAAGAAAATTGTGCAGATATTACGACTTTTTTGATGATAGTATAGGTATTTGACTAAGTTGGGTTTTTTATTTGGGTTCTATAACATCCCTCGTAACATCAATTTTACCTATTCTGTCAGCCCTCCCAACAGTCTTATGAAAGTGTGAATTTTATCCACGCTATTGGCTTGACACGTTCTCTCAATAATAATTTCTGGGTGCCTAAAATTTCCTCTCCTTTGGCTCCCAACCGAGGAAAGCTTTAGAAGTAGTCAAGTATTTATAAGATATAAAATGTATAAGACTTTCTTTCTAAACGAGCTACACGAAGAGGTACGTTACATTCACTTTACCCTGCATATGGAGACATATGGGCATTTAGGTAAATCAAATTTCAGAGCACATGCTTAGCATCCAATTTATCTTACTTTTAAATTGCTTGTGTGCTGAAAATTAGCTCAGAAATAAAAGGCTTGAATAAAATCTTTAGGACGGCAGCTCTAACTCAAAAACTACATACATACAACACAACCCATCAGTAAGGATTACGACCTAGCTTCTTACACCATTTATTTGTAGGTGATAATTTAATCGATAAGTAGCGGGACCTATAGTTTAAAGTTGACTCCGAAGGAAAGATTTTTGAGATACTTTTTATTTACTCTCAGGGTTTTTGCCGCAAATTTGATGAGTGGCAGTCCGCTAAAGAAATATTTTTTTTAAAACTTCGTTTTGTTCGAGATGTCTGACCTGAGGTTTGAATCGTGGCCTCACGTCTAATAAGTCAAGACACTGCCTATTAGACAATGAAGATACAAATGCTGAAAATTAAAGCACAAATAAAATGTTTAAATAAATCCATAAGTTCTTTGAGACGGCAAATCTGGCTCTACTAATGTCAGAAAGAATTTCGGTCTTGACTAACTTTCCAAGAAGATTCGGGCAAATTTTTATTATTGTCGAATAGAGGATAATACAGGAAAGATAGCTGCTCTGTATAATGACTTCTGCAAAATAAATGAAGTTGACGTGAGAGTCCGATTGCCACTCATCGTCTTACTTATACACTTGGAAGATAGTTCATGATACTCTTACCCTTGAAGTATTTTATTAAAATACGTTATACTGTCTATTAACGTTACACGGCTTGGTGGGAGAACTATAAAATAATTAGGGTGCGAGGAGACTGGTATTACTGATAAATCTTGGATTAAACTAGAGAAGTGCAAGATGAAAACTTCGTGTTAAACTTACTTATAATGGCTTTTAAAAAAGCTTAATATTCTTAACTTTAACTAGAGACAAATTGTCAAATTTTTAATAAACAGAATTGTTCTTGTTTTGTTTATTTAATTAAAATATTATCTCTTCTAAAAGAAAACACTATGATGAGTTTTATTTTCAATTCTTCTATTTGGCACCATTTGGCAACAGTTTTTTTTTACTTCTATTTACCAACACAATATTTGACTGCAGCTCTAGACGAGGTTTCTGTCTTACGTCTTTTGTTAAAAACAAAACTACCACAGCACATGTACAATATGACTACTTTTGTATTTAATTCGTATTGCTTTACTTAATAAATTTCTATAAACTACTCATATCTACACTATAATATTATAAAAATTGAATATTTTTGTTTTTTTTTGCAGTTTTATTTAAAAAATCTGTTTTCAAATATTTTCCAAATACCCTTGGCGTGTTTGTTTAATGACTTTATCGTACCAGTTAATATTTTCATCAATTGAAATTGCTTTGGCTTGTGGCAAAGTTTTGTTTTCATGTTCCTCTTTTGTTGCAATTGATTTAATGACTGTGTTGGGTAAACTTTTTTCGGCATTATTTTCCTTAGACTTGACGTATTTTTCACCTGACGTTGGTTCACTATTATCTGATGAAATGATCATCTTTTCAGCATTATTCAATTTCTGTGTGTCATATTTATGCATTTGTTTCATTGCTTCCATTTGTTTAATCACTGGCATTGGTTTATCACTTAAAAGACCGCCAGTAAGATTTAATTTTAAATCCTCTTGAGGTAGTTCAAATGGCACAATGGGAAAATCTGAAGGTATGAAATTGTTTACAGTTTCAAAACCCACTACACCTTCCTTGTCCTTTACTTTGGAGTTTGCCACCAAAGGTGTTTCACCGTTAATAACTTCCAAGACAACGGGATTAACCAATTCCTTTTCCAATTTCGGTGGATTTAAATCAATGCCATGTTCTTCCTTTATTGGCTCCACAGGCAGTAATACTGATGTGAGATTTAGTTTTTCTTTATCATCATAAAATACCGTAGGTTGTGCGGTTTCCATTGGTTTGTCCATTAGTATGTTGGGTCGTTTAGTGGGCCAATTTTCCAGCCATTTAGCTTCATCTCCCGGAGCAAAGTTTTGCGATTGACTTAAATAGCCTCTTTCACTATCAGCCAAGAAGTGTGTCACCATTACTGTACCATCGGCTCGTACATAGCCATGTGAACCTTCTACGGTACCATTGGCATAACGGCGTTCATCACGAAACTGTATGTTGCCCGTAACTGTATCGTTCACTTCAAAACCAAAAGCATAAGTATTGGGACCTAAAAGAAAACTAATGGATGTTAAGTTTTGTTTTCAAAATAAAGCTTTAAATAGCTTTCTAGCTAAGCTTCATGATATTAGAAAAAGTTACCGAATATGTTGTGGCGATAATAAGAAGTGGTGGGATTTTTTTGTTCACCATCGCTCATGTCTTTGGCTATTGGCAATGCTTTGCTGTTGGTGTGGCATATTTGTTGAAATACTAAAATACTCTGTAATAGAAATTTAAAGTGCGATTTTAGGTGATAAATCAAATAAATTAAAGTTTAGTAGGAAACTTTATTATAATTATTAAATAAAATAAAAGCTTGTGAAAAGTGAAGCAAATCGTATAAAGTGCCAAAGAAGAAAAATGCGTTACTAGGAGTTGAAAACACAATCCTGAATCAATCAGGCGTCAACTACTCTTTATTATTGTAATAGAGCAATAGGTCGAAACGGGCACGTTAACCCTAAAACTGTATACTGTCTATATGACTTTGTAATCAAACCAATACTACGATGCGGCGGCTAAGTGCTTGACTTTAGAGAAGAGGAATTATCAAATTAGAATGGTTGGAATGGATTATAAAGGAGAAGGCGATCATGATAACAGGTTCTCTTAGGAATACATCATCTAACGCTCCGTTTACTCTCCTTAATTGGCTGCCACCATATATATTGGCAAAACAAAAAACTGAGAACTCTGCAAAACAATTTATAGTCTTAGATATTTTAGTAATGAATATACCTATCAATTACACAATACGTGAACCTGCTTTTATACAATGAATATAAGGGGTTTCATTCTCCAGAGAACGTCATACAAGTATTCATTGATGGATTCCGATTCACGATACCGAAATCCGCTTTGGATTCTGTCTTCCCAGTGAAGAAACCGGCTAGATTATGACTATGGTTTACATCTTCCTGAGAACATCTTACAAGTAACCACTGATGGATTCAGATCATGTTACAAATTTTAATGTGAAATCTTTTCAGAACAACCGAATCTTAGATTGGCCCTTGCACTACCCGATTGCTTTAGTACTCTTCAGCCTGAAAGGCTATAGGTCCCGCCACTTATGTATAAAGTTAACATACACAACATAAGTGGTGTGAGAAGTTAGGTAGTAACCCTGACTTAAAGATTAAAAAAATGGTTATAAAGGCTACCGCTATGCGTATTTACGTATTTTTACAGCCATAGAGAATATGTTCTTATTTACTAACTGAATTGGTCATTACAACGCTTCTGTCGGGATTTCGTTTTAGCTTCTCACGCTACACAAAATTGCGAGTTTAGGTCACAAGACGCGTCAGTTTCCGCACTGCGTTTGCTACTTTTAATTTATTGCAGTAACTATTTCAGAATAAATTATCTTAGGAAATTCTCCCTCCGCTAAGATTATGCGATTTAACGCCGTGAATTTTTTTCTTTAGGGTTTTGTGAAATCTCCAGCTTATGCGAATAACATACGTAACAAACATACATAATAGGCCATTACTACCCTTCAGTCAGGATTACGGACTAGCTTATTACACCACTTATGTTGTGTGTGTTAATTTTATACATGAATGGTGGAACAAACAGCTTAAAATCGACTCCAAACAAGAAATTTTTTGCGAAACTTTTTAATTACAATTTTATTTTACTTCCAGAGTTTTTGCCAGAAACCTGCTGAGAGGAAGTAGCTGAAGAAATTTTTTTCAGATTTCGTTTTGAAATGTCCGACCTGTGGTTTGAACCGTAGCCTCACATCTAATAAGCCAACACTTTACATACTAAACTTGGGAGCCTAAACGTACTGAATAATTTAGTGCTCTTATGGTGTGCAACTGATTAAGTTGTATTACTCAGAGACCTTCAACTGACAGTCTGTTTCCTTTCATACAATCATACAACTGTGGAATCATTTGTTGGACTCCAATGGGAAATTAATAAATTCAAAACAATTTTTTTATTTTGTCGTGATACTTATCTAATTTAGCAAAACCGCAGGTCAAAGTAAATGTACAAAAAGTCCAATAAGTTCAATAAGAGTTATTTACAGTAACAAATGTAAGCACATGTTTCAGCAAATAGAACCACCGATAAATAAAAAAATAATGACAACTACAAAGCCTCGCAATCCATTTCAATTAAATTATTTACAATAATTGTCTTTCAGTATAAATCCTAAATAATCAAGCGGGTTTTTTTCAATTCTTCATAAATTTCGAGCTGTTTTAATGCAATGTTATAAATAAAAATGTTTTATTATTTTTTGTTTCTTTATAATTTCACTTTCATAATTAAAAATTTAATTAATTTATTTTCTTTTTTTTCAGTGAATTAATGACATCACAGTAATATTTCTTGTTGACAAATAATACAAAATTATTGAAATCTTTATCAATTTCCATTTCCTTTGTATCACACTTACAATTATAACTACACCCGCACTGCTAGACATTATGTGAATACAAATTCTTTTTTTTTTCAAAATTAAATACTTTTTAGATTTAATTTTTTTCTGTTTAAATTTAATTTAATTTCAAGCGAGTTTATTGACTTATACACTCTATTGCTTATCAAATTATACTGACATGAAGTGAAGAAATACGTTTAGAATTTTGTGTCTTTTTATTTTGCAAATGAAAGCCGTATTCTTTCTCTCCCTTTCTTATTTGTTTTTTTGTAATTTTTAATTCTTTTTTTACTTTTTATTTCTAATTCTGTTTCTAATAGTCAGTATTCATTCAAAGCGCAAATTATCTACAATCGATAATAATTGTTTCTGCGAAAATTCTTTTAGCGAACAAAATTTAAGGTGGAGGTGATGGTTGTAGCATTTAATTATGAATTCATTACAAATTAATGGTCATGGTTAATATGGTTTTAGTTGAACAATTTTTACAATAATACGTGAAGAGGCTTCAAAGTAAATAAACAATTAAAAACCAATTATTATCGTACAACATTGTATAACGTCAAGTTTGGTTCTCAAGTCTTTCGATTTGCAGAGAAGACTCTGAAAACAATATGTTTGAACATGGCAATCAAATTGCATTTGATTTGGCATTTACATTTACAAGTTTTTAAATAAATTACAAAATATTTTCGTTAAAATTTAGAGAAGCACATCAGTAACGTAGACGAAAATTAGTCTTTGATGTATGGCAGATGGTTTTATTTAAGCCTCATGGCAAATTTTATGTTTCATGAATTCAGAGACTCCACATCTAATGTTATATATGCAAAAAGAAAACAAAATAAGAAAATAAAAATAAAACATTTCATGTACAAGCAAAGCATAAATAAAACCATTTTCCTAGCGAAAACTTTGTAAATTTTTTACGTCCTCGTAATTGATGCCAACTTTCAAACCCTTTTTTTTAGAAATCGAATAAATTCAATAGGTCAGCGACCGTTTTCTATATATCTGTTTACTTATTTTGCTTTAAAAATCTCCACAATTAAATAAAGAACATTTTAATTGGATTCTGTTCTATCATTTGTAACTTTAACACGTATTTTTCATTTGATTTGATAGTTGCATTCATGTATAAGAAATTATCGATTACTTTCTAAAAATTATCGATTTTATTACTGAAGCGCTTTTGAATTTAAATCCAGTTTAAATAAGGAAAAGAAACGGCATTAATTCAAATTATCTATGTGGCCAGTTAACATCAAATCTTAGCAGATAATTTGCATTTCAAATTATTTGCTGCAATAAATTAATATGTGTCAAGGCTTCCATGAATACTGTCATGAATAATAGAACAGTATTCAGCGTAGTATAGTTTATGAGATTATATATTTTTTGCTAGCTTATTTGCTAGAAAATAATGCTTACAAGATTGTTTACTATGTTTAGAAAAGTTATGTTTTAATGTTTTCTTTTCAGCAGAATAGAAAGCCTATAATGGTGCCAAGAGCCGAGTCTGGACCTTATGTAACAGCGACGCTGTAGGCAAAATAACTTAACCACTTTGAGTCAACCCAGATATGGAGAAGACCATTAGACTCGATTAGAGTGCAATGAACAGAATGATAGGGGTCCTTACAGAACAGATGTTTGTGTATACTGGATATGTGGAAAGGACATCAAAACGATGCGACTTTTAGACATATGAAGTACTTTATCAGGCTCAACCGGTTTCCTAACAACTTCTGATACAATATTAACTTATAAATCACTGCATAAGCTTATATATTCTACGAAGAATCTTATATTCTACGAAGCATTCCCCATTTTACTCAAAACTTTATTATGAAAGCGTTGGATTCTTTTAGTATGTCATATGCTATTGTAGTCGCCGTAGTCTAGTAAACTAATGTGTTAGTTTATTAGACGTGACATCACATTTAAAATCCCAGGCCAGACATCTCGAACAAAATGAAATATGAAAAAAATTCTTCGGCTACTTCCTCTCACCAGATCTCTGGACAAAAACCTTGAGAGTAAATAAAAATTACCAAGAAAAGCTTATCAAATCTGTCGTTCGGAGTCGACGTTAAACTAAAGGTCCCGCCATTTATCGATAAAATCGCCACAAACAACATAAGTGGTATGAGGAATTAGATCATAATGCTGACTGAAGGATTGTAATATCCAATTATGTATGTACATATGTATGTATATATGATATGCTTATGTAGTCGCCGTTGTCTAACAGATATTTTGTTGGTTTATTGGATGAAAGTCCTTAGCTCAAATATCTTGAACAAAACGAAATATTTCCATGAAAAACTTTTTAAGTCTGTCGTTCGAAGTCGACTTTAAACTGTAGGTCCCATCATTTATAGATAAAATTTACACATAATCACATGGGTGTTGTGAAAAGATTGGTTGTAATCCTGAGTAAAAGCTTAAAATGACCTATTAAGTAAATAAGATATCTTGGTGCATTCCCATTTGTACGAAGTGGCTGCTTATAATTATTGATATATGGTAAGTTTTTAATGCAGAGATAGGTTTCAGTTACAGCTTAGCAACCAAATAAATTCTCTCTATGTTATTATTAGTTTTCCACTTCTTTTCTTTTCTTCTTCTAAATATACTTTTTCCACTTTAATTTAACACCCAAGTTTATTTCTCTTCCACATTAAAATGTGTTTTATACTTTTCTTTATACCGGTTAATTATATTCTCTATTAATATATCCATTAAGTAATAATATTTCGTTAGTCTCATTCGCAAAAAGTCCCTTTTTTCAAATTTTACAGGAGACACAAAAAACATTGCGGCTTCTTCAGTTTTTAAAACTTGTAAACTTTTTAAATGCAATTTTTTTTAAAAACTAGCTCTCTTTAAATGACCTAGATCAAAAATTAAGAATAATTAATAATTAATATTCGTGGAGTTAGCACGTGCTGTTAATATTTTTCGCAGTTTAATGGACTTTGCGTTTTTGCAAACCACAAAATTACAACAACTTTAAACTACATACTGACATTTTTTTGTCGTAAAATATGTATTTGGTATAGTGTTATCGTTTTGCATTAAAATCTCAATTTTGGAAAAAAGTGAACTTAGCGTCTTTACGAATTATACTAACGATTTATAGCATGTTATGCATTTTCTATAGATTCATTAATGGTGTTGCTGTCATCAGCAAATATTACAATTCGATACTAGAAGAAATTGCAACTATCTTGAGCCAGATCGGCTTGAGCGAGCCTTATGTCATAATGAGTTTAGTTCTGATATATATAGACGATAGGTACAATTCCTATAATCTCGAATCCCTTCAGTCAAATATATACTGCAATATTGCCGGATATTTCTCAAGTCTTTGATAAGATCTAGTATGAGAGCCTATTGTTCAAAATAAGACAGTATTTTATAGTACATCCGTCGAGATTAAATGAATTGCAACGATCTTCAATAAATATCAGAAGTAAGCTTATTATGACCTAAGGTTCGTTCATGCAGGTATACCGCAACACAGTGTTGTGACCTTTTCTAAATAGTCAAGGACCCTTTGAACCTTTTCGGTAGCTGAGAATATTTTTTCCGATTCCAAATTTGTGGTTTTGAATTATTTGTTTCCCATCAACAATGGAAGGGACTGTTCTGCTTATTATATTTTCAATGGAATTTGATATTACTTGTAGAAGTGAGATAGGATGGTATCCATCATCCATTTTAAGGGCAGTTTTCTAGCGACCTGTAAAACACTTTTATCATGTCATATATTTGACAGCACATTTATCGTGTTATGTGGTAATTAATTTAAAATGTTTGGTGTTGTTAACCCTATTGGCTTTTGCAATTTTAACGTCGTAAAAATTAAGACTCAACTTCACTGGACAGTATCTTGTTAGCTTTAAGCTAACAGTTGTTACGCTTGCGAGTACATTTTTATGAAATGTATTCACAGTTTTTCTTACGGCAGACTACAATATTCATTTTAATTCTTAGTTTTATTTGCATAGATGTGTAGTTATGAATAAAGTAGTGAGTAATGATTAAGCATGTTTGTTCCTTAAGTCTTTTGTTTCATTTTTTTTTTTTATTAGAAAGAGTGTAAACGAAATGTAGAAAAATTAAAACAATTTACTTTTATTTATTTTTTTATGTTTTTATTTATATTTTTTATATATTTTTTTATTTTTATATACATAAACAAATTTACGTTTTTTGTTGCAAAAATGATTTGTGAAAATTAATCGTAAACACATATACACAATTAAGTATAATACAATAAACATATACATATATAAAGACAATATACACAAAAAATAATATACACAAATACATATACATATGTACATATATATACATATTTATATAGTTTAAAACAAAAAGAGAGTAAGAGAGACATATACATAGAGAGCAAACTATTTATAAGTACAAGTATTAGTATAACAAATCACTCTTAAAGATTCTTTTCTGTTTGTTTTCCTGGTTTAGTCATGTATAATATCATTTATAAACATTGAGAGAGTAATAGACAGGATGACAGACACAGAGAGAGAGATATGGAGAGAGAAAGAGTTTGTAGTGATAAATAAGATAAGGAGGAATGAGAGAGTATATATACATTAGTTTAAATTCTTATAGAAATAAGAGTGGACAGTATTATTTACAATATTTAGCATAATAAAGACTGAGTTGTTTTGAGAGCTTAAGAGAAATGCTCTTTTTTCTCTTTAAACAAATATAAATGCACATGAAACTAAATTATTTACAGTAGAGCAAAGCATTATAAATAAAGGATCAAGTGAAAATATATATCAAAAAGAAAAAGAGTAGAAATTAATGATTAATGCACAGTTACCGGCTCTGTTTGAATTTTCACGTTAACATATTTATAAATGATTAAATGGAAAATGATAAAAAAGAGAATACAAGTTATCACATGATATTCAGTAAAGAGTTGACATTATTTAAGAGAGCATATTTTCTTTTTCTTATGGCTTATGACTGTTGAAATGGCACCTTTGAACTTAACCAGCATAAATATTATGCAAACAAAACCAACAAAATTTTCAAATAAAAATGTTAAAAGAAAACTCTTTTTGAAAATCATAAAGCCAGCTTTTACAAGCAAAAGAAAGAGAGAGGGAGAGAGTTTTTTTTTAATTTGAATAAAAAATGTCTTTGAAATGAATGGAAAAGGCTTTAAAGTTCACTAGATAGTAAGAGTTCTACAAATAAATATTTACAAAAGTGAAATACATACATTAAATTTAAGATAGACTATGAGTATTTAGAATATAAAATTAATAGACGGTGGTCTGCTTTAAAGCCTGTTCCTTTTTTCTCTCAAAAACTTTTTTCTATAAAAATGTCTCTCCTTCTTGTGAATATCTTTAAATGCAAAATGCTCCTTTTTATGCCACTCTTAAATAATGTTAAGCGAAATTACAACAAAAAAAGAACCAGTTATTGTTTAAAAAATTAAAGGAAAACATTAATGAAACATTTCTTTTGTTTAAAGACAGCTGAAATATGAACTTAATAAGAAACTCTTATAAAACAAAAACAAAAAAATAATCGAATTAATAAAATAAAATCGTTTGTTTCCTTTAAATACCGCGAAAAAAAAGTGAAAAAGAAAAAACAACAATTCACCAGTAATGTACACCTCTACCTGTAATTGTTTTTTCCCTTTCCTTTTTTCCCCCTATTGCAACTTCACTTCACTGCATTATTTCATACAATGTTTTTATAACTTAAATATTTAGTTTTTTTGTTCTTTTCATTTAAAATATTATTGTTTAAAATCTAGACCATTTAATTAAAAAAAAAACCATACCGTTATCCAGTTCATAGCAAATTTGTCTTTTCTTACCACCTTTTTAGAATTAGCGTGTTTCATATAATTTCGTTTTAGCATCCCTGACATTCCTATTACAATTCTTCTCCTTTAGATTTTAATTTTTAATGTCTTCCAAAAACGTGCGAAGGGAACTTAGTAATGATGAAACAATGGTGCATGGGCGTGGGCAAGGTGTACGGGGGCAGCAACAATCTTGGGCGCAGTCTTGTGTACGACGGCATTGAAACCATTATGATCATCAGCAGTATAGTCAACAGTACGCACTGAACCATCTGGTTCCACCAAAGAATATTGGCCCTTGACTACATCGCCATCACGTTCCTCAGCTTGTGATTTAATATCACCGGTATGGGGATCCTTAATGCCATAGTTGAAGGAGTATTTGGGATAGGCCTACAATGGAATGTTATTTTTTTTTTTGTTAATTCAATAAATATCATATGATATCTATTAAGAGTCTCTACTTATCTAGAAATATTTGTATGTTTTTGTTTCTTACTTACCACCGGTTCGGCATGAGCATGCGCTAAAAGGGGGGCATGAGCTATAACGGGAGCAGCATGTAACAGTGGACCATGACCATAGTGACCCAATTCAATTGGTATGGCTTGAGCGGCAGCAACAAGTAAAGCAATAGCAATGAAGAACTAACAAAAAAAAAAGTAATTATAATACGTATTAAATTCTAAGCTTTTTAAAGGACTAAAATACGGAGATTTTAACTCATAAAGCCTTTTCACTGAACACTGTTTTGGAATTCAATAATTAATGAAATAGTAAAGCGAAAATCTTAAAAAGGTAATGTTTTATAGCTAAAAGATAGAAAAAGGACGAAAACTTTTTCAAAGAAACATATTTCAACATTTTATTTTCATTACAAAACGATTTTTATTAGAAATTGTAAAGCGTTTATGGAACAATGTAAACCGTATTTTCGAAATTAGTAGACGAAAAAGGAGAAGAAAGTTAATGGACAAGATAGTATATCGACTAGATTATGGATTAGTTATGAAGGATTAGTCAACAAGAGATTAAAATCACTAAAGAAGAACTGGCTAAACTTAAAGTTATATTTGAAGAATACATTTAACACTGCGCCTATCATAAAGGTCTTCAAAAATCTTTTAAATAAATATTGAATTTTTACTGGATATGATATTCATTGATAATCCGCTCTGAGAGTATACTCTGCTAATGAGTCAAGAATGTGTTAAACTAGTCAAGAAAATGTGTTAAAACTAAGAGTTACCATTCTAAGACCTGCTACACACAGTAAGCTTATCACCTATTTATCCGAAGATATTTATTAATAAAACTTAAACAATATAAAGAAATAATAAAAAAATGCCTTATTGCAGCTCGATATTGCTTAAAAGTACAAAAAGAAACTTAAAATGAGCTGGTTAGTGAAAGAGTTCTAACAGAAGTAAAACAGTAATACTACTTAACAACGCCATTAAGTTGAGTCAGGATGCCCTGGTAGGCTAGTGTGCTAGTGGGCTAGGCCATAAGCATGAGGACCGTGGATGCAATTTCCTACAGAAATCTGATGGTTTTAGTAGGAATTCAAAATTCAAATTTTTATAAAATTCATTAAATTTTTAAAAGAATTTATTAATAAAAAAATATTTTCTTTCAGAAACAGAATGTTTTAATCACAAGGTTTGTTTCTTAAGTCTTTTGTTATTTTATAAATGTACGTATATAAAAGGACTTCTACTAAAATTGAAAACAAAATTAGAACATTTATATCAGCTACACATTGAAAAAAAAATATTTTTTTAGTTTCTTATCTTTTAAAAAACGTTGTCAAGTTTGAATGAATGCGTTTTATAAACCAGCAATATAGGCTACTGCCTATTATTTCCTCTTTCAATAACAGTCTCAGTTGGAATCTCCTCATGGCAATAAGGATACTTAAAATTGTAGGTAAATTGAAAAAATATTTTTATAAATGAATGCTAAGGACTCGGTGTTAAATGTTTTCAAAGTGAAAAAAGAACATATAATAATAGAAGCACCAACAGAATGCAACTTCTGTTTAAGATTGCTGTGGGACTAATTTTATTCATTTAACAGCGAATTTTTAGCTTCCACTTTAAAAAAAATTGTTGTATGTTATGCTCATCAATTATTGTTTATATAAATATTATAGCTTATGGAAGCGGTGTTGGTATTTCAAAACTAATTAAATAATAAAAATTCATTAAAATCTTTAACTCAAAGGACTCAAAACCAGTTTAAAAAAATAATACTTTTTTAAAATCCTTCTTGAACACATTTTAGTCTGTATTACAAACAAAACACTTTTATATCACAAAACTGTTGAGAAACACAGTTTATGCTTTAAAGCTTATAGTCTTTAATAGATTTTTATGCCATATTTTTTTTTTTCTTTTCTTATTTTTATAATGGATTTGAAATATATCACTTATAAAGTATTTTATTCATATGTTATGTACCTTCATATTTATAGTTTGAATTTCGTTTTTTGATTAAATCACAACTAAAAGGACACGTGCACACACGAGATCTTTACGAAAGATTTTTTAGTTTTTACGGGAAATCGTTTCTCTAGAAAAGATATAAATTTCAATTAAATTTTTCTTTAAATTTTCAATAAATATGCGATTTGTTTTTTGGCTGAAATAATGTACACACCGTTTGCAAGAAAACGTTGAACTGATGACTATTCGAAATGACCAAAACTATTTATATACGTTACAATTCCCATTGCAAACATAAGATATACAAATAGCACATAGCGGCTGCAGTCAACTTCGGAAAACCTTTGAATGAGACAATCAAAAGACACACGGAGTGCACAGCGCACTGCCACAAATCTAACACAAATAGCAGCAGCAACAACAAAGATAACCAACAGATACTCAAACATTAGTTAAAAGATGCAAAAAGATATGAGCTCTCTAATAAGCCGAATGCAACTGCTGCCACACACACACTCATTATGTGCAGAGTTGGCAGAGTACTGTAGCATAAGTGTTTGCGTTAAGCCTTTACAAAGTGTCTGTAAATGTATGCTCATATGTTGTGTACAAGAGATGCAGCCATCAATATGGTAAAAATTTTATAAAAAAAAAATCATTCGCTTATTACAAATGTACATGTAGAGGTTTTACAAAAAAATAAAACAACAAAAAGCGTTTTTAATTTTTCTAAGAGATTTTCATTTGTTAGAGACATTATGGTGTCTCAAAAAAAAAACCACGCATGTGCAGCCAGAGCAGCTTCAAATGTTTGGAAAACTTTTGCAGCAAAAGACTTCACACTGTTTGTGAGTTTTTTTTCTTTGTTTGTTTGTTTTCCTTCGCATGTAAATAACAAACCAAATTGGTACAGTGGTACCTACAGCAGCAACTATAGATTTGACTGTTCGTAACGTTAACATTTACTTGGGAGCATCATATTATCGAAATAACGGCCATACACTTCAATCCCTATCTAAATGCTTTAAGCAAACTTTTTCTAATATTTTTGATAAAAACTCTCATATCCGCTGCTTCCTTTCGAACCTGCGTAACCCTTGGATGTAAACACGCTGAACAATATCCATATTGATGTTCCCATCCATTTCTAACTACTCCCTATCCTCGAATAATAACACCGACCGACTACAACATGTATATAATTTTTCTGTATGCTAAAGAGTTAAGGCCTGCAGCACTTGCGGACTCCTTAACCGCTCTTGCTTCCACTCAAAGAGAAATAATCTACTATACCCTGTAATAAGTAATCTCGGACCAATATAGTAGCAGTAGCCTATACCATATACTGAGTATTATTTCACTCACTTCTTTCATTCCTTGACTATCTATCCTACTCATAACCAAACTTTTCAAAGTTACCAATCACTTACTATGTCACAGACCTTCTATAACTGACAACGCTTTGAATAGAAAAAAATTCAATGCCTTGGCTTCATATGCCTTGGCTTTTTATTTGAAGCAAAGTAGTCTCCAACTGCAATACCCCACTTATATTCAATCATGTAGAATAACTTTTGCGGCTTTCCACGTACTTAACAAAATTCTTAAGCTCGAAATAAAATTTTAAACCACTGTACTATGATAAATTCAAGTACTTAGTTTTGTTGGCAAAAACATAATGAACGTCTAGTTTGCTGCACTTATAGCATCAAAGTGTAAAGGTGCGCCCCTAAGAGATTTTCTGCTGTACATGGCTGCATTGGCAGGCAGTTTTATGTTTAGGCGTCTGTTTTTTCCATGTAATATTTGCAATTTAACGTTACATTTGAAGGTGGAGGTAAAAACGATATGCATACGAAATCTAACTATAGGCAGACAATCAGACAAACAAACAAATAAACAATTCTCCTTCTCTTCTTGTTTGCCAGTTAGACAAACAAACAAACGGGCCTATGTTTCACTTTTAAAACAACGTTTTTGTGTGCCAATATTTACAAAAAAAGAAAAAAAAGAAAAACAATTTCTAGAAAAAAATTAGGTTACTAAGGCTTAAAGGTGGAGTCGTTGGATACTTTTTTTTATTATTTTTTCTTTTTTCTATTATTTATAGAAATTAAATGGTAAGACAATACCACATACGAAGAAGAAAATGAAAAAATAAAAACTTTATAAAATACGATATTGCTTGGCCCGATCTGAACTATAATGCACTGGCCAGGTATGGTCTGACTAGAGTTTAATTTAGCAAAGTATGTAAATACGCTCGTATTGCATACATATATGGTATCATAAAAGAATTTTTGCGTACGTTGACTTTCGTTTTTTTTTTATTTATTTACTTAAGAATCATACATTTTCATTCCATTTTTTTCTATTCTTGGTTTTAAGCCCATTTGACACACGCTTGTGGTATAAATTAGACTGAAGTGAATGTAAATGGTGTGATAAATATCTTTGACAGATTTTTTTCTGTACAGAGCAAAAGGTTATTTAATTAAAATAGTGTAGAAAATTGAGAAAAAACGAAAAAAAAATTAAGAAAATACCAGAACATGGCCAATAAGTTTTTGTTTGTTTAGATTTCGAAGAAAAAAATTGTCACAGAACTTTGATTTCAATTAATATCATAACACTTTAAGTAATTTGTTTTTTGTATCATGAGATTTAATTTTCGAAAACTATTTTTTATTTTTAAACAAGAATTGTGCTTTGTGTTTAAAGTTATTATGAAGAAGTGTGTTTCTTAAGTCTTTTGATTAAGTAGTACATGAAACTTAAATGGTTTTAGAACCGTTTTTAGTGTAAATAGACTCTAATTAATAGGAGATATTGAACAAAAAACAAATTTGAATAAATTAAATGACTTTCAATTTAACATTCGATTTGATAAGAAAAGATAAAATTTTTAGTATGTTTTTGAATGATAATTTGAAAAGCTAAATGTTGTGCTATTGTGCGAAGTGTTATACAAAAAATTTATTTTGGGACATTAGAGAATATATCGATAACTGGAAAAAATTATCAAATATACTCTTTCTAAATGAGCATGTTCTTCTGTTCGGTTCTTTAAGCATGATTAACTTTGGGTTTTATAAAAATATTGTAACACCAACTGTTGGACTATTGCTCACAGTTATACTGGAACCCCTAACTGTATATTACAAAAGTACTCGCTTTTCCTTGATTAATCAGCTTACCAATCAGGGTGGTGGTGGTCACATCTATTTCCATCGACTTAATTTAAACGAAAAGAATACGCAACAACTACGAATCATAGCAAATTGATTTATTTATTTATTAATTACAATACAATTACAAATTATATTTAATTATATACGAGCTGAGTAACTTTGACCATATGCTCGGTATAGTGTCACAGACCAGAGTCTCTGGTGGGAATCTAATCCACGACCCTCACGCTAATAGTCTAGCATACTACGCAGTAGTCTACCAGGGCACCCAATAGCAAATTTATATCTTCAACGTTTTATAGATATGTAATCGCCATAGTCTAATAGGAAGTGTGCTGACTTATTAGAAGTGAGACCACAGTTCCAACCCCAGCTCAAACATCTGCAACAAAACGAAATATGAAAAAATATTTCTGCGGCGACTTCCTGTTAGCAAAATTCTGGCAAAAACTCCAAGAATAAAAAAAAAATTTCACACAAATTTGGCGTTCGGAGTCGACTTACAACCAATCATACATGTACTTAACGTACTTATACACATAAGTAGCCTGATTAATTTCTACCAGGTACCAAAAGAGCATTGGTTCTTTTCCTTACCTAAGTAGGCCGTGGTATCTTGAGTATTGAATAGAGGCGGAATCAGACCGCCTTCGTTTCGTTCTAGCCTCTCAAAATCCAATACAGAAAAGTAATCGTCGCCAAACCTAATGTACATGATGAAGTCTTAAAACAATTTACCAAATAGGCTTTCACTTGTCGGGGCAGTTACAATAATGGGTTTATAACCATGCCTGCTTCTACATAATATTGATAACCCATTTATTCCAACATACGTCTAACTATACAGCCTGCAGTATTTATGTCCGTTGGAAGCCTAAACGATTGATTTTTTTATTGTCTCATACGAGTTGCTTATAACACGTATTATCTTTAACTATTGACAGTATAATTCAAGTTTTACAAGTAACAAAAGAGCCATTAAAGTGTGTCCGATTTTCAAAACGATTTAGAAAATATTTCATAATATTTCTAACAGGAGGGGCTAAAGTGTTATCAAAACATGACTTCGATTTTTCTGTTTAGTATTGTTTATTCAATGTAATGTGCTCTAATCAATTCAGGGAAATTATTTTACATAGCAGAGGTTTTTCTCTTACAACAGTTCCATATTTAGGCGATTAGCATGATCGTATAGGACAGGAATTCCTTGAAAGCAAGAGCCTTTCAACTTAGTTTCCTAGCTTCAAAACAAATCTCTGCATGGGTAGTAAAATAAAAATGCTTACCTAATCAGTTAATTAAGAAAAAACTGTAGCCGATAACATTTAATAAATTTTTCTTACCATTTGCTTTTGGCTATCAATCCATCACAATAACTCACAGACTCACAGATGCTTCAATGTTTAAACCCTCAAAATGTTTTGTTTACATTTTGTTTTTCAATTTTAAGTGTTAAGTTTAGCTAATCATTTTCATTTGATGTGGACTTTAGTTTCAAATTTCTAATTAAAAGTTTGTTGCCTAAGTCTTTTATTTAGATTTTTTTATGTCCAATAATAATATACAATCGTGTTCAACACTTATTTTAAAACAAAAAAAAATTTCTTTAAAAAAGAAGTACTTATGCTTTAATGTCTATTTTAAATATTTTTATGGAAAAGAAAATATAAATTAAATTGCAATAAACTTTTTATTTATTACACACAAAATCAGTCATATGGCAAGCCAGTAAGTGGCTAAAACAATTGGCTATAACGTAAACAGCGACGCAATTAAATGTGTATACATTTGAGTACAGTAGTGGAGATATGCTATAAAATCATTTTTAATATTTGCTTTACGAGTAAAGGAAATGGGTGGGTGTTGGGAAAGGTTGGAATAAGTGCCACGTTAACGATATTATGATGATCTTAATGATGATTTAGGCACCTGGCGGTGGATGGCAATTTTTATAATTATTTTTGGCAAAACATATTCGCTTGTAAGTCTAAAATTTAAAAGCGTTGTGTATTTAAAAGGTATAATATTTTCGTAAATAAGTATATGGCAACCGAAAAGCTTAATGGGTTACGGATTTAAAATAATTTATCCATATCTCAAAAATTATTGTTATTTATAAATAAATATCTCCTGAGAAATATTATAATCATAAGAAAAATAACAATTTATCATATATTTTTTGATATGGCGATAATAATTTTTATTTCTATTTTTAATCGGCAACAATTTTTTCCTTCAATAATTTATATTCGAAAACACTTTAATTTATTTGTATTCGTATTTGTATATCAAGCGTTAAATGCGTACAAGCATCTATTCCATATGTTTTTTAAGCAAGAAAAAAAATTAAAATAGAAAAACGAAAAACGAAAGAGTGGGTTTAAAATATTTGTGCTATTTTGTCATTATGACTGTGTTTCTCAGTATCTCAGCATCACTTAAATTTTCAATATGAATGTATGTATGTATAAGCTTTTATGCATATTTCTTGAGTTGCATGTTCACATATCTTTGTGCAAAATTATGAAATATGTTGCATGTGAAATTAACATATTTCTGCTGAATTGCAGAGAAAATGATAAAATTTAAAATAAAATAAATAACACACATACATACATATATTTAATTAATTTTATAATCCAAAAAAAACCAGAAAAATATTCATGCATAAAAGTCATTTATTTGAAATTGAAATAAATTCATCTAATAACGACCTTGACTTGCTGCTAACGATTATGTATTTCAATCCTTTTTTTCATAACACTCAAACTCAATCATAACTTTAAATTTAAAGGCGTTTGCTACACCCACATAACATACATAACAGCATTACACAGTTTTAATTAAAACATTGCGACAATATTTTATATGTTATTCACATTATTTATGCTGTCACTTAAAAGGCCTAAAAATAAATTTAACGCTTGCAACGCTTACACAATCTATAAATGCTTTCAAATATGGTAGACAATTACAAGTAATGCTTTATAGATCAAAAGTTATTACAAAAAAATGTGTAATAAAAATTTTTTATCTGCCTATTGATCTATCATTTCAAAGAATTTTTGTAAGAAAAAGCAATTAAAATTATGACATTCTATTAATAAAATCCAATAAACAAAACTGTAAGAAAAAAAATTATTTTTTTATATGTAGACTGGCATTAAATTAAGTTAAATTTAAACTAAACACTCGAATTAAAATTTTGTAAATATTTGCAAAATAAAACCAACAATGACAAATTAAGAATGGCAGCCAAAGACTTTCCTATGAATACGAATTAAATGTAGGCAACAAAATTATTTTTTAGAAATCTAAACAAGTGCCCAAATTGTTTTCGGCTAATCCCAATGCATACATACATAAGCAATTAGTCGTTACTACCCTTCAGTCAGGATAACGAATTAGTTTCTCACACTACTTATGTTGTACGTGGTAATTTTATCTATAAAGACCTAAGAAACCTACAGTTTAAAGTCGACTTAGAATGCCAGACTTTTGAGAAACATTTTCATGACAATTTTATGAACTCTCAGGGTTTTGCCAGAATTCTGCTGGAAGGCAGTCGCCGAAAAAATATTTTTTTTTTTTTTTTTTTTGTTCGAGATGTCTGACCTGTGATTTGAACCACGGTCTCACGTCTAATGACCCAACACACTGCCTACTAGACTATGGCAACTACGGTAATACTGCTACTTTGATCAAAGTTTGATTGTGGTAACAAGATTGATCTTTATGGGGGAAACACACGAACACTGTTTCTTGTAGACTCAACTGTAGTCGTGTTTTAGTGTAGATGTCTGGCAAAACTCTGAGCGTAAAAATTTGCCATGAAAAGTTTCTAAAAAATCTGTCGTTCAGAGTCGACTGCCACTCATGTATAAAATTAATCCACACAACATTGGTGGTGTGAGAAGCTAGGTCGTAATCCTGGTTGTAATTACCAATTATGTTTTATTTTTATGTATGTGCAGTAATATGTATTAATATGTTTGTCACTGTACATCAAAAAAAAACTGTACAATAAGAATAAAATTCTAACAATCACCAAACTCAACTTTTACCACTTAAGGAGAGTGAATGCCCGTAAAAATTTGAGAATATTTCGAAATTTTTTTTAATTTTTTGTTTATTTTTTGCTTCAATTTTAAAAACTGATATTAAAACAATTTTAAAATAAAAATAACGGTAATTTATTAATTTATTATTTATTATTATTTTTTTTTTTTCAATATACAGTTTCTTTTGATGCTCACTGTATGTATGTTGAGATATTAAAAATATTAGTGCCGAAAAAATATAGAATTGATGGAATCCAAAGACAAGAAAAAATAATAGAAAAGAGAGACATATAAAGTAAGCTGAAAATGCAACTGACGTAGCCTTGTATATAAAATGTTCGATGGCATTACATCTATAACAATTTGTTCATTGCTAAGCCTAAGGAAGCTCAATACTACTCTAAGAAAGTGAATACTCTCAGCAAAGGCAATACCTTTACAAATGTATTTTGTTGTATCAAACAGAACAAGTGGCTTCATTTCTAAAAACCAAGATGTAAACCAATGATCACAGCTTAATTCTTTCCTAACAGCCAAATTATAAAAGAAATTATTGAATGGAATAATTTTTTGTATTTCAGTTTAAAACAAATTCCTTAAACTTTAAGAAAACTGTTGTTCATATTTTTATTTTCCATCACCACAAATTAATAACACAATACAAAACAGTTAAAAAAAAAATTAAAAAAATATTTGTTATTAAACTGAGTTTAAGATGAGCATGATTTCAATGGCAAAGTAAAACCAAATTTAAGCGCCAGTTGCGCTAATAATATTTAAATATTAATATTTACTTATAACGACCATAGAATACCGATCGTAAATAAATAATAGATAATAAAAACCCCCACACACATGTGTAATTAAATAAATAATCGATGGGAACTTCAGTGGTTGGTATTTGCCTTTTTGGAAAACCAAAATATTGACAAAAAGAAGAAGAAGAAAAAAAGCGATACACGTTAACAACTTTAAAATGTTTGCAATTGTGTTTACGAGAGTTTTTATGCACATTTTTGACGACACAATGAATTGTCACTAGTTTAACTAAAAAGAACAATTCAAAACGAGATTTAACAAAAAGAAAAAAACTGAATATCACGAATTTTATTTGTTTGGGGGTTTAAGTTTTTTTGTTTTTGTTTTTGCCTTTACCAATATTGACTCTGTAGTGTCCAGACTATTGGCATTAGTGTTTAACATTTTGCTTATGATTGTCTCAGAGCATTTTTACGGTTCATGTTCCTTAAGATCTGTTGGCAGAGTTTTACTCTGTCGTTTTAAAACAAAAACAAGCCGCTTATGCTGAGTTTTCTTACCCATTTGGGGATTTTCTTTTTTGCTCTTAAAGCTGTGCTTTTTTATTTTGTTGCTTTGTTGTAAATGTCCAATTGCTAAAGTTGGCTTCTTTTTTTCTTTCATTGATATTTGCAAGTTTCGTTTTGCTTTTTTTTCTTCTGCTCTCTCTGCATCTTTTCGTAGTACGTGTATTATGCAATTGTTGCCTTCTTGTTATTAGCAGTATTGTTATTATTGTTGTTGTTGCTTTTGTTACTTAGTTTGTCAGTTATAGCAGTTGTTGTTGATTTTATGGTTTAAGAAAATTATTGAAAAATTATGTTGCAGTTAGTTTTCTTATTTTTCTATCATGTTTCTTTCTTGTTGTAGTATTTTCTTCTCAACTTAATATTCACTGGCTTTTCGTTGCTATTGTTGGTGTTATTGTTAGTTTTGGTCAAAGTTTTATTGTATTTGGGTTACAAATGCCAATAGTGTCTCTTTTGGATGTGATTTTTATTGTACGATTTGAAAATTTTATTTCCAAAACATGCAAATACGAAGGTGTTCGTAATGGTTGTTTTAATTAAAAGTCTAATAAATTTAAATAAACGACAAAAGCGACTTGAAAATAAGATAAAACAAAAAAACCAAACAATTGATAGAAGAATGCGATAGCAGGCGATATCAAACGAAAGACTTAAGACATAAACTTTATATAGAAAAAATTTAAATTTGAAAATTTTGAAAATCAAACTTACATATATCGGGTGTTTTTTAGAGTATTATAAAGGAAAGAAATATATTTTTAATGTCAATGAAAGGGAACTTGTTAGATCTAAAATTTTATGGAATTCATAAATTTAGCCATGTGCCGGCCACGACTGACGAGTACAACGAGTGAAACAACAATTTTCACAAACTTTTCTTCGAATGTTGATTTCCAGATTTATCTACATGGTCTAGTGACTTTATATAACTGCAAATTTATCTAATTTCATTAAATCACACGATCTTAAATACCCTTCAGCCAGGATTAAAGTGAACTCCGAATGACTGATTTGTTTTTGAGAAATTTTTCCTAACGATTTTATTTACTCTCAGACATTTTGCCAGAAATCTGATGAGAGGATGCAACCGAAGAAATATTTTTCAGATTTAGTTTTGTTGGAGATGTCTGAAATTTGAATCGTAGCCTCACATCTAATAAGCCAAAACACTAGTTTTTAGACTTCAGCGACATCATCTTGGTGGTTAATTAATTACATCGTTACGTGAATTAATATTTTATTAAAAGTCTGCAAGATAAATACCACTACTAATCGTGTGCATGGTGGACAATACATATCATTGATCATCGCTTTCTGACCGTCATCGTTTTTGAAGGCGTATGTATCAATGACTCCGTCAAAACATAAATTCCTGTGATCGTAATGTTGCTTAAACAAAAGCTAGTTTATTATTTTCACTCAAAATGTGACTATACTGTCTATTTAATTACCCATTCGACCAAAACTGAACTTCATTGAAGAACAAAATTTTGATCGAAAAGTCAATGTGGATAGCAATTTGTGCTTCAAACCATTAGCAGATTTCGCTAAGATTATCGTGGTTACTTTACTTTAATACGCTCACAAATTAAATCTTGAAAGTGTTTCATTTCTTTAAATCTTCTATTAAGAAAAATGACAAAACCCCAGTAGCAGGGAACGGCGGTGAGTGGATTAGTTTGGATCTTCTTTAATGCTTCCCTGTACAGCGACTACAGCTCCTTAAGTGAGCAGAGTTTAACATCTCACGGGGTATACATACACATTGTCCGAATATCAACCATTATTATTCGAATCGATCGCTTTGAAGAACGATTATGTACGTCGTGCATGATAGATTTGATGAACAGAACAAATAATCCGTAATGAAATCTGAAAGCGAATGAAATCGTTTGTCAAATAAAGCCGATTAAAAGTTGTGAACCTCTATAAAAAAGCACCTATGATAACATGTAAGTGATAATTCTTAATTTCTTTATTTTACAATAACAAACCTATACGGAACAAAATACTTAAGACACAAGCTTTCTAGCAAGCAAAAAAATTATCATAATTTAGCAATAAAAACAACAAACTTAAACTTTAAGAGCAACAGCAATTAAAAATTAAAAAATTAAATAAAATAAAATAAATTCCTTTTTATTGAATTTTATTATGACATATAAAGATTTTTATATCCTCGTAGAACAAATAAACATAAAATTCATAGTTAAACACGGTGGAGTACAAAATCATTTTCAAATTAAATGCTAAGCACAGCAGCTAAAAACGAACGAGCAACAGCAATTAAAAATTAAAACTTAAAATAAAATAAATTCCTTTCTATCGAATTTTATATGGCATATAAATATTTTTACATCCTCGTAGAATAAAAAAACATAAAATTCACAGTTAAACACCGTGAAGTATAAAATCATTTTCAAATTAATCAGCAAATAAAAACGAAAAATTCCAAAAATTTATAACCTTTCAAAAATTCAACCGATTGAAAAATGTTTAAAATTTTATTATTCAATAAAATAAGTTTGTAAATAAAACTTAAAATGAAAGAAAAGATATGGGCAGTGAAAATCAACATCCTCCACATACATTTGGTAAACCATTTAGTTACACATTGGCTGATTGCTGTTTCAGATTTATTGTTGAAATGTTGTTTGGATTGTGTACACAACAATTATATCTGGTGACCCTACATTACCATAATTTGAGAGATATTTTTTGCATTGTTACATGGAAGACCTTTTAAAAAATTTTAAAGATTTAATAACAATAATTTTTGTACTCAATAACAAACATTAAGTTTTTCAAACTAAATGCATGCTTGGCCTTCTGCAGTAGATTCGACTATTCGACAAGGTTTGGTGTGGATTTTGATCGTTTCTTTGACAACGACGTTGGCCAAGCCATCTGTGTTAATGGCGAGCACTATAGATCGATGAGTACCAAATTCTTTTGGCCTGAATTGAATGATCTGGACGTCGATGACATGTGGTCTTAACAGGACGGTGCTACGTGTCGCACACTTTATAACACATTGAAAATTCAGTGCGAGTGATTTGAAGAATGGTAATTTTACCGGACCGTTTGACTCGTTAGACTTTTTCTTATGAGGTTTCCTTAAGCCACAAGTATATGATAATAAATTACAAACCAGAGCTCTGCCCTATAACAACATAACCCATGTAATAGGCAAAATTCAGTGTGATTTATAGGCCAACATTGCGGAAACGCTCCACCCAGAAAAGTAAATTTGTAAACCAAGTCGTTTAATTTAAAAATTTTCCATAACATAGGATTTTTTTACACAAAAGACATGACTGTTTAATACTTACAATGTTCATAGATAAACAAGTCGAAAGGCATTATAAAAACTTTTAAACGCCAAAATCAACACTTCGAATTATGATGCTGAGTATGTAGGTCACACAATATTATTCTTGTCTTTCGAACAAACTATGGAACGCTAAATCTATACGATTCCAATTGGAAACTTAATGTAGGTCAAGGACAACGTAGCCTGATATTTTACAACTTAACCTTTAAGCAGCTTCCCTTGAATGATTTAAATGATAAATGAGCTCTCCTTGGAACATATGAATGTCAAATATATTTGCACACATTTACAAAAAAGGAACCTTTCGCAAGCATCATTTATAAGAAGGAAAAAATATGTTGGATAAGGCGTACGACCATTATTACAACCCTTCAGTCAGCATTACGACCTAGCTTCTCATATCCCTTATGCTGTATGGGCGTTAGTTTTAGACAAGAGTGGCGCGATCTACAGTTTAAAGCCGATTTCGAATGATAAATTTTTTAGAAACTTTTCATGGCAATTTTTTACTCTCAGAGTATGCAGCAGAAATCTGCTTAGAGAAAGTCGCCGAAGAAATATTTTTTCATATTTCGTTCTGCTGAAGATATCTGACCTGGGATTTGAATCGAGGCCTTAAGCCAGCACACTACTTACTAGACTATGGCGATATCTTTTATAAAATTATTGGAATGTTTTATTTTAAAAATCTTTTTTAAGGGGAACTTTAGATTCAGAAATCAAAGTTTAATTTGAGCATTCATGTCTCATGTCTTATAAGGTCAGACATCTTTACACTGCATTTTTAAATATTTTTTGGTAACTTTTTTTAATTTTCTTACTTGTGTTAGTTTTTTTACAATGAATTAATGAATACAAAGAGATATTTTTTATGATCATATAACAATATCCATAAATAATAGCCGTATATTTTTAAATCTTAACGAAAATTGTGTTAAATTTATGAAATTTTTGAAACTTTTGATGTCATCATTCAAATTAAAATCCAAAACTAATTTTTGCTTAATATCAAGAAACAAAAACAAAACAAAAAAATGATGAAATACAATTGCCTTTTAGGAATTAATAATACTTTGGAAAAAAATTTAACACCATTGCATGATTTACATAAAATCCTTTCACTTCACACAAATAAATACGTACTCAGTACGAAATATATGTATGTGGCATGTGGCCACAGTACCACCAGATGAATTTTTTATAAATCTCGATTATTTAATCTAGTTTTACCACATGTCATATTAAAGAAAACAAACCATTTAAAAAAAAACTGAACAGTTTTTTTTTATTTTTCCTTACACAGCCTATGAGGATTAAAGCCTATGATGAAAAGAATAGTGTTACTAATGGCAACAAATTGAAATTTTTCTTTTGAAATAAAAATAATAATTTATTAAATGCATGCAGCATGCGGGTAAACGTACATCTAGGCTCAGTAAATTTTTCTTAAACGTAAGACTTAAGAAAGGAACGTGATTTATGTAATCAACACAACAAAAAAACAACCAATGTTTTTATTTTCGTTATTTCGATTAAATTTTTGCAATTTTACAGACTTAAGACGCATATTGAAAAACTGTAAAACAAATTATTTGTTGTTGATTTTCAGAAAAAAATACTAAACTAAACGTTTAATACCAAAACTTTATTGGTAAAAACATAATTATTGAGTTGACAAAATGAAAAATATGCAAATAAATTATGATTAGACTACTTTTTGAATAACTAACTGTGTTAAGACAGTAAAATTAAAGTTTTTGTTTCGTACCAAAATATGGTAGCTTGAATTTCCGCTTTAAAAGCCTATTAATGGCAACAAAACAAAAGACTTAAGACACAAACATGAAAAGGTGTATAATGTTAGTTTAAATTTTTAAAATCATTTAATACCATTACAAACATTTAATACTCTAAAATCAATTGTATACAGAAAACGTCTTAAATCGAACTAGCCAATCATCTATAACCCCACGCACTTAGTCAATTGAAAAATCCACCACAGCAGTTGTCAAGGTTTTCTTAAAGCTGGATTCATCCATTTTGTTCCGAAACAACTTCAGTTTTTTGGGAGTTTGTTCCAAAACGATTCACCTACTTCGAACAATTGTTCTGTAAAAACAAGGTTACCATATGAAATATTTTTGTAAACGATGCGTGTTAGTTTTACAATTAGGCAGAACGGAAGCAGATGATTGCAATTCGTTTGTTTTCTTGGCGTGAGTGTGATCATATTTTTATTGTGTTACAAAGAAATTTTAAATGAAAACAAATCTTAGTGAAAAAACTGTATAAACGTAAAGTGCTTCTTTTAATAGCCATTGAGTTGAAGAAAGCTCGTTTAATTGTAAGGTACATATATATATGAAAAAAAACTAAAAATGAGGAGAATTGCAGTTAGGAAGCTGCTGAAAGAAAGGAGAAAAATGGGGTACTTCCACGCTTTGGTCCCAGATCACCACACATTCGACGAAATTCTTAAAATATTATATTATTATATAAATATGATGTGGCAGCTCAGTTCAACTTTACTTATAAAATTAAAGTAGCTGGCACAGTTCGATTGTTTCGGAACAAAAATTTAAATTAAACCAATTCGAGCTGAAATTGTTCCGAAACAGCTTACTGTCTTTCGCTCTCTCTCTCTCTCAAAAAGAGAAACAACAAACTACATATAAAAAAAATTGTTTCGGAACAAAAATTTTGTTCCGAAACGATGGGTGAATCCAGCTTAAGAGTAACAATGTTAGGGTATCTTTTGTGGCAAACCATGTCCTTTAAAATTGTTCACAATTTGTTTGTGTTTCAAAGGTAAATTGTTCAGTAGCCATATTTGGTTCATTTTACTTTTATGAGCACAGTATCTTGCTGGAAATTTCACGAAACATAAAATGGTTAAGTTGGTTTACAACAGTCTACTAAATAGTTTCTTAGTGAACTATGGCCGATTTGAATCTTTGGTCACAAAAATCCAAGTCAGTGACAAAATCGGAAAAGGCACCCTACAAAATGGCTGGTTAATGGCCTTTTTAGACTTGATGAATCACTTCGGAAGTTTTGACGTGAGGCCATAGCTTAAACCCCAGATCAGATATCGCCAACAACACGAATTAAGAAATAATATTTCTTCGCGGCTTCCTTTCAGCAGATTTCTGGCAAAAATTCTGAGAATAAATAAAATTGCCATGAAAAGTTTACCAAAAAAAATCTGTTCTTCGGAATCGAATTTAAACTGTAGGTCTAGCCATGTATAAAATTAACACACACAACATAAGTGGTGTGAGAAGATAAGTCGCAATCCTGACTGAAACGTTGTAATGACTAATTATGTATGCATGTTATGTAAAGTCGCCGTGGTGTAGTAGGTAGTGTGTTGGCTTACTATTCGTAAAGCCCGGGTTCGTATCCCAGGTCAGACATCAAATGAAATATGAAAAAAAAAAAAATATTTCTTCGGCGACTTCCTCTCAGCAGATTTCTGGCAAAAACTCTGAGAGTAAAATAAACTGCCATGAAAAGTTTATCAAAAAACTGTCGTTCGGAGTCGACGTTAAACTGTAGGTCCCGCCACTCACGTATAAAATTAACGCACACAACATGAGTGGTGTGAGAAGCTAGGCCGTAATCCTGACTGAAGGGTTGTAATGGCCAATTATGTATGTATGTATGTTATGTAAATCAGTTTAAATGCAGTTCGAGACTATTGTGCATACATATACCCTATCATTTTGCATGTGAAATTGATACTGCATCGGTAGAAAAGCTTCTGTCGGTGAGCAAAATTTTTCTTAGCAAGCTATCAACATTTCATCACCTAAAGACGTTTACACTTTTTCATCCTATTTTTTCCCCCAAAACTTCAGTACAGAAATGCACGGTACAGCGTTTGAAGGCACCAAATCTCAAATTAAATAATCCGAATCATGGAATTGTTTGAGCCATTCACTGACCGAGTCATAATTTTTTGCTTACAGTGTGGATTTCGCTGAAATCTTGATATGACAGCTAAACTCCTAGCCGCGGTGCATAGAAGCGCCTAGTGGTCGCTAGTGGTCTGTAATATTTCTAGTCTCCTTTTATTATTATTATTGTTAAGCACTGGTAGAGAGTTTTCAAAATAGCACCTATTCTCATACCACACTTAAAAAGCGCTTTTACTGCTTTATTGTTCTCCTCATTTTGAAAACTGCAAGAATTTAGAACTCCCGGTATAAAATAATGCTTTACAAATCATATTTCATAACACTTCTTCTATGTTTAGTGCTGTAACAATATTTATGCCTCTACTAAGTACCACATTTTCGCTAAAATGTTCTCAAACTATTGTCATGTCAAACATTTTTTAATGAAAAGCCGCGTAAAAAAAAATCGGTTATTTTCATGGAAATCATTTTAATAGCTTAACAATGGCGGATTTGTTCTACAATTTAAACAATAACAGTTTCTATTTAGAGCACCAGAATTTTGTATTTTAAGTCTACTTTAAACAAAAGACTTAAGACACAAGCCTTAGACTGGAACTTAATTTAAATTCTAAACACCTTTATCGTACACATTTACTCGTAAATCATAATTTAGTTTACGTGTATAAAAAAAAGAGTAAAAAAACTTCAACATAAATTATGCATTTAGTTGTGTGTAGTTTCTATTAAAAAAATGATTTCTATTAAAAAAATTCTTTTCAATACGAATGCATTTTAAAAAGTGTGTAATACAATTAATTGAAATCGAAAAACTGTGTATATGTGTGTTTTTTTTCCTATTTACGCTGTAGAGTTTAAGAAAGAAAAAAAATATAAAAACTATGTTAAGACATGCGGGTTAAATATACAACAACCAACTGAGCACTGCAGCAAACATTTCATATGGAAAATAATCTTTAAATCTTTTTGATTGTTTTGTCAAATAATAAATTACATTTCTGTTCAAACTGCTCTACTTTTGATTATCTGCTAAGGAAATGGGTATTTCCATATAAACTTGAAAGCGTAATAATTTTAAATTTCAACCAAACTGTCTTAATATTTTTGCCATTTCTCATGCTCTCTACCATATTTATATTGAAATGCGTAAAATACTCGTACATTGATTGGCAATACAGTTCGTTGGAGTTGTTGGTTCATTTGTTGTTGCGCTGAAGTCAAGCATTAGAACAAAACAGCATGATGCATAGTGGAACGTGATTATTTTGACAATTGAATAGACAAGTGAAACGGATATTGGCCACTAGAAATAGAATGCCATACCATTTATCTTGCCACAACACATAATATCCAGTGGGTAGCAGTAGTGGCAAGCAAAAGGAATTCTTGAAATGAAAAACGATTTATTTCAATCACATTTTCATTCTTTTTTCCGCTTTTTTTTCAAAGCTTAATTATGAAATATATATTGACATAGATTTGCATTAACCATTTAATGAATGAAAATTGCATTATTAACGCATATAAGGGCTTAATGAGTTAAATTATGAATTTCATTAAGCTTGAATTGATTCGTTTAGAAATATTCTACACGTGCATTTATTTCGCATTTGTGGTAATGAAGGCGTTTCAAAAATTACCAAAATTTATTGTATTGATGGCATTGATGGTATTGAGAAAATAATTTAATAAAAAAAATACAATTCAACTTTGAGGCTCTGTGGGTCATATACAATTGCCAGATTCAATTTTAATCTGTAGATCCCGCCTCTCTTTAATAAAATTAACATTCACACCATGAATGTTGCGAGAATTCGATATTTTCCTTGAGAAGTCTGTTTATCACTATTAAATATTGACTGAGAGAGTTCAAATAATGTCATATGACCTGCAAAGACACGAAAATCGATCAAGAAAATGATCGAAATGATATTGAATGGCGATCTGTTAAATGAATGCAATCTAGCTGATATGACAGGAAGTTTAAGAAGTTTAAGTACACTAATGTGAAGCTATTTCAAGCAAAATGAAATATGAATTATTGGATCGAAGTAAGATGGTTCCACCACTTCATAAACTATAGGAGTCTTCAGGCAGCGCTTGAAACTCTGTTAAAGAACAGCTCCCTCCTTAACTGTCTCCTCGACAACACATATAGCTCTATGACTTTGGAAAATGTTTTACAGCGAGACTTAGTAATAAAATTGAATGTAGTAATCTGGAAGCGGATGGTTAAACGTGAGTTTTTTAAACCAGACTGAAGTATTCAGAGCCCTTGGTAAAGCTTGCAGGGATCTTTCAAGCGGAAATCTGTGCCATTTCAGGATGTGTTGAATTCACATTGGATGGAAATTCTATCCGATAGGCCGCTATACAAGCACTCGGCTCTGTGAGGTAAGAGCGAAGATAATATGGCACTGTCTGAATAAGCAAATGGCACATCCGAGCAAAATGGGTCTACCTTCGGCTGGGTCCTAGCTGATCTTGGAATTCTCTGTAATGAGCAGGCAGATCAGCTTACGAGGGTGGAACTTTCACGCCACTGATTGGTTCAGAACCTTTCGGTAGAGTGGAAATAGATGTATAGAAAAATATTTTCAACGTAATTGAAGATAAAAACAAACAAAAAACTGCTCAAACTAAATGAATTTGAGGTAATTAGAACTTTTGTTCTGAAATTACAATAGAAAGAGATTTAAGTCATGCATGAGATTATTCAGGAACAATCTGCCTTTTGGCAGGACATTATAGACTCCATGCCCACTCGTTCAGAATGGTAATCTTTTGGAACACACGGTGTAGATTCTGTGATGATAAGAATTAATTATTGGGTGCCCTGGTAGTCTAGTGGCTAGTGTGCTAGACTATTAGCGTGAGGGTCGTGGGTTCGATTCCCACCAGAGACTCTGGTCTGTGACACTACACCGAGCACATAGTCAAGTTACTTCGCTCGTATGTATATAATTAGGATATAATTTGTAATTGTATTGTAATTAATAAATAAATAAATAAATAAATAAGAATTAATTATTAGCACACGTTCTTGAAACATGTGAGGCATTAATGCATTCCAAGAGGAAACACTCGTATGTACAGCAAACGCTAGGAAGGGAATTGGCCTTGTAGACACCAAACAGCATTTTAAAGTTTGTCAGAACAATTTGATAGGAGGAGGTATACTTATATAGATTGAGAGTAGTACATATCATATATCATCTGATCTCAATACCAGGCCCAAAACTCGGCATAAATCAATAAAATTCAAATAATTTCTAATGATCGAAGGATCATTAGTGATACAATTTACGTTCACCTATGCTATGTGACCCTACCGAAACTGTTTAACATAGTAGTTGGTGTCGATAGGAGTAACGTGTCAGTTTTAGAGATTATTATCCGCCTGGTTTTGAGGATTCGAATTAGATTAGAGATCCTTTATTGAAATAGAAAAGTACTTGCTTAAGAAATTATTTAATGGACCACCAAACGCCACTTTAGAGTCAGTGCTGAAGTATCATTCGGTCTGGGGAACTTTAATAAAATTTAAAAAAATATTCGAGGAAGAATAAAAATTTCAAACCATAAAAGATTCGATATTAATATTATTCAAAAAAATTTTTTTCAGAAAATGAAGAAACATTCATTTCAGTTTAAGAGTGGAAAGAATTATTTTGAAAATAAATAGTTTCCTTAACTTGTATGATTAAACTGTACTAACACACGAGTATTGAGTTATTTTTTTCTTCTTTATCTTTTTTTCTTTTTGAAAAGTATACAGCTACACCCCATGTATATTTCTTATCCTACTTATTTAATAGAAATTGTCAAAATTTTAAATTATTTACGCCAATCATGCTCAATTTGAATTTTGTTCCTTATAAACTGTCTGTATTAATGCCTTTAACACAGCATATTTAAAAAATATTTTTCTTAAAAATTTTTTCTTTAAAATATGATACGCTTACAAAGAAATTCATTTAAATTTAAAAAGAAGAAAAAAATGATCAACCGCAACAACTTTCCAAAATGTACTATTGACCAGACAACTGACTTTCAAGTCTTACAGACTAAAGTCTACATTAAGGTTTCTTACATGTTTTCGCAAAGAAATACAGGGAAAATAAGATGAAAAAAAGATATGTTTTAAGCAGCCTTAAGCCTTTTACACTTCTATTTTTGTTTTATTTATTTAAAATTTTTCTTTTTTTTGCATTTGGTGGGGGATTTCTGTTATTTTTATGTAATCATCGAAAGTGTAGTCTGCGTTTTCCAGCCGTATTGTATGGTATTTGTATTGTTTTAAAGAAATAATTACTGTTTCGTATAAAAGTACAATAAATTAAATTTGTCTTGAAAAAATTGTGTTGTGGTCTGTCGAAACGTGGCCAATACAAAAGACCACCTAAAGATTTGAGTGGGTGTCTGATTGTATTTACATTCGAACGAACGAATAATTATTGGCTGGTAAGTTTAAATGAAAATTAAATACGTAAATGGAGAATATTTATGTTGTTCCCCCAATATACTTTTGCTTTTTTCCTTTTTTTTATAAAAATAAAGGAAATTTCAAAACGATTAGTTTTTCATTAGTAGGTTCGATTAGAAGACATTAGACAATGATTACATCTCTGTCAAAGAGGTTCTCTGTCTAGATCATATAGGACCATATCCGGTATACCCAAGAACTTCTTTTGAGTTTTTGTTTTTTTTTCGAAAATTATTGTCTTAATCACTCAGATATCTTCAGTAAGTCCAACTGTGTTGTTGCCTCTGATGAGAGTATATTATGTTTGCTTCTGTTAATTTTTTGTATTTGGTCTTGGACTTTCTAAGGACTTATCACTCTGCATAATACCACAGCCACTTCGATTCGAAGGCAATTTTTGGTCATTTCACTTGAATGCCTTGACATCCGATCTATAAGCAAGTCTTTCTATCTCCGATCTACTTCTTGATACCGCATAATTCTGTCTGCTATAGAAGACAGATAGACAGCTTTGGCGGATAAATCCATTCCTCGAGATGACAGATACATATATATTCACCCTGATGCAGCATTTCCCCTTTTAGATTAAGTTAGGTAAGGCGGCGGACCCACCTTGTAGAACCAAATGCCACTAAGGCCAACATTTAAGCTTAATAACCAACCCAGGAACCAAACATTTCCTTAAGGGAAGTCAACCTGAGTCCAAAATAAATCATTCAATTGCAGCAATCTTTCACTGGAGCTTTAGTTAAAAAATGACGGGGCATGCGAGCTCTTTATGTTTCTTCCTTTTTATCCACAGCTCCAACAAAGGTTATTCGATGGTATGCCCAGTCTATCCTCTTACCTTCTAAAAGGACAGTGGCCTATGTGAATCTCAACTGGGCTACGGATGGTCATGCGATTTAAGGATGAAGTCCAGCAGTCATCCCCTTTTTATAAAAATTAGTCCAGCAGAGTCTAGTAATATTGCAAATACCTTACTGTTGACAGCAAAATTCAGTCTCCATTTAAAACCTAATTTAACAGAGGCAAATAAATAAATTTGCCCTGAACGGTTTTTCAAAACTATCGTTCGAAGTTGACGTTAAAATATTGATCCCGCCACTCATGAATAAAACTAAGAATTCCCCATCACTTTTCTTAGTTAAAGAGCATGCAATTCTGAAGTCTATAGAGGACAACTGTGGCTTAATCCACGAAACATGTCCTGCAACTTATTTCATTCAAAATTATCTTTTAAAGCAACACGATACAGATGAAGACTAAATTGTTTATAAAAATTTTTACAACTTGTGCAAACCTTTAGGACTTGTAAGGTCAACTGTTGATCCGCGGAGAAAAAGGAAATAGTCTCTAAACAACTATCGTCGACCAGCAAAAGATGAATCGTACTCCATCACGATAATCCCTCTTCTAAAGCTCTGGGTTAATAGTTTCTAGTACATTTACCGTATCTACTGGGCCTAGCATTAGTCTTTTACAACCTATACCTGTTGGCAAAAAGTTCGCCTTAAAAGAACCTCCTGAAAAATTAAGCTAGTTTTTGTTTATTTCGTTAGAGACGAGATGACCTATAACAGAGGTATAGCATTACTCTCAAACTGCATGCAGGGCAAAAAAATTTGATTAAATTTTTATAAACATAATAAATTTTCTTTTTACTACACCTCATATTTGTATTTAAATATTTAAAAACAAAATTAATTTTCCTTTTTTTGTACTTTTTCCAGTAAGGAATTCTTTGTTGTTATTGTTATCTCATGTAGACACACTGTTTTTGAAAACATTTGCTTAAAAAAAATTTGTAATCGTTGTTTTGTTTACATTTTCTAATTTATTGACCCATTTTTTAAAAATGGTTTAAATATCTGTTACTCTACGCTGTAACAAATGTAACTGCCTACATTTGTGTGGTGTGGTATGTAGTATATGTGGCTGGCAAAGACATGTTCGTATAACGAATAACAAACAAATCCAATGATAACATAAAGACGGACTAAAAAAAGCGATTGGAAAAATTTGTTTTTGCATTCATATCCATACTCCTCTCACTCATTATTTGACCAATTCACAGACGCTACAGCTAGGCAGACAAACACACAGCCAAGGAAACAGTTGGGCAGACAGACACTTGTTGTTGTTGATTTAGTTTTGATCCATTTTCTTGTCATATAATATTTGTTGTTGTCTGTATATATTTATAAACCAGTATGTGGCAACAATATTGTTGCAGTTGCAAGTATGAAATAAGTTTGGGAGTAAATGGCCCAGTTTTCTTTATTTTTTTTCATTACATAAGTGCCTGTAGAAAAGGAAAATATGCAATAAAAGAGAGAGTAGAAGAAAATGTTTGTTTGAAAAGAATAAAGCATGTGTCTTAAGTCTTTTGTTGGTACAATACAAACTCAAACACTTTAAGCAAAAGGTGAAGCGATTGAATTGCAATCGATGAATCATATTAAGCGCTATTTCAGTAAAGAAAAAATGATTAATTCTGCAGAGAAATTATTTGTGCATACAAATGCATTCTGAGAATAACAAAGACAAAATAATAATACAAAAGCAACAATAAACCATAGAAAGTTAATAAGTATAATCAACTCATATACCGATAACGTAATTTAAATTCATTTTGTGGTATAGAGAGTGAAGAAAAACCAAAGAATGGGAAACAAAATATTAAAGAAAATACTTTAAATAGTGATAGGTAAGCCTATTCTGTTTAGAAATATTTACAAGTACCACAAGCTATTTGGAAAAAAATTAGAAAATGCCAATGACGCCCAACGCCTTAGAGTATCACCATTTCACGAATACAGGAAAAGGAAAAAAAATTATTTACTCTCAGAGTTTTTGCCAGAAGACTGCCAAAAAGAAGTGGCCAATAGAAATATTTTTTTTCATATTTCATTTTGTTCGATATGTCTGAACTAGAGTTTGAATCATGAGCTCCCATCTAATAAGCTCCCATCTAATAAGCCTTTTCTAGTAGGTAGACTACCACGACTTCACTTCACAAACCCTATCAACACCAGCTTTCATATTTGATGGAATGTCTTGCTACAAAGTGTTCAGTAATGTTGTAAGGTTTTCATATTGAATGCACTTCTGAGTAAGCTTTCTCCTTGAATCCTGTTGACCCTGCCAAACCTATGACGATATGTGTAAGGTCTTTTGAAAGGAATAAAGTTTTTTATCTTTATTTTAAATCTAGTAGGTAGTGTGTTGGCTTATTGGATGTGAGGCCACGGTTCAAATCCCATGTCCAAAAACCAAATTTCAAAAAAAATATTTCTTCAGTGACTTCCTCTCAACAAATTTCGCCCAAAAAGTCTGAAAGTAAATATAAATTGCCATGAAAAGTTTCTAAAAAATATAACATAAGTGGTGTGAGCAGCTAGATCCTGACTAAAAGGTTGTATTGTCTAATTACATACATACACACATATATACATACATAATTCGCCATTATAACCCTTCAGTCAGGACTACGGCCTAGCTTCTCACACCACTCATGTTGTGTGTGTTAATTTTATACATGAGTGGCGGGACCTACAGTTTAAAGTCGACTCCGAACGACAGATTTTTGAGAAACTTTTCATGGCAATTTTATTTACTCTCAGAGTTTTTGCCAGAAATCTGCTGAGTGGAAGTCGTATAAGAAATATTTTTTTATATTTCGTTTTGATGTCTGAGCTGGGGTATGAACCGTGGCCTTGCGTCTAATAAGCCAACACACTACCTACTAGACTACGGCGACTCCTGTATGTATGTACGTATTTTTATTTAAAATTGAAAAATTATGAAAAAGAGAATACATATTCAATAAATAAAAAAGGTTTAGAATTTATGACACCATTTTTGGCATTTTAAAAACAAATGCGTGTTTCCAAATTAAACTAATTTTATTTAATTATTTTCATTATATTATACGTAGAGCACAATATAATTTAATAATAATAACAGTTATGCACAAAAGAAAATTAATCTAAACACATTTCTAAATAAATTGTATAACAATTTAAAGACTTTATTTTCTCATAAGATTTGTTTTTAAATAAAAAAAACTACTCCCAAATAAATAAAATATATACATATACTCGTATGTGCATGTATATACATATAAAATTGAATTTAACGGAGTGTAAGTATAATCAGTTGAAACTGATGACGACTGCAGCGTCAAAAATGACGAAGCCTACAGGCCAAAAAGATCAAAGCCATCTAAAGAAGTTTTATGCCAATTTAAGAAAATTTAAATTCAAATATATGGTGTTACATTAAGCGATTTTTATTTTGGAGTGTGATCTCTCAACACTTGATTCATTGAAATATTTACTGAATAATTCTTTTATAGCCAATAGGATACAATACTAATTAGGATCCAATTTGAATTCGATAAATTTCTTTCATTTGCATAACGTATTTGATAAAGATTGGTCCAAACCTGAGCCCCCCTGAAATACATAATAAATTCTACATCATTCAACTCAAAACACTATTATGGTTCACCCTATAAACATCAAATTGTTAAAATTTTACTTCTTTGCAGCTGTTTTCTTTACTGCATCTCATACTGCTGATGGCGTTGGTGTACTATTTACAGCGCAGCTAAAATATTTAGCAGTTCTCTGAAACCTGCAGTGCAAAGACGACTCCGAAAGACATATTTTTGAGAAACTTTTCATTTACCCTCAGAGTTGATGCCAGAAATCTGCAGAGAGGAAGTCGCCGAAGAAATATTTTTGTTCATATTTCGTTTAGTTGGAGATGTATGACTTGGAATTTGAACCACGGCCTCGCATATAATAAGCCAACACACTACATACTAGACTACGACGATTTCATAATGGCATAACACCAAAATACCCTTCTGATTTGTCTGAATACCGTTCTCGCCTTGTTGCCCTTGTTATATAATGTCCGTTTTTGCTTGCCGTAGTACCTATGTATGTATGCGGCTAGTTCACCTTTTACTTTGACGTGGTCTGGGCAAACGTAGTTTCTTCTCGTTCAATATGACGCGCTTAGCTTTGTAATTTTGTTAACATATTGAAGATATTGTGCGAGAGAAGGCAAATATCATTCCTGTAATTTTCCTGCTATAATTTTCATCTGTACTGTTTAATGCGATTGAGAATTTCAAATTCATTTTAATGCAATTGGCTCGCATTAGTTGCAAAGATTTTTGTTCAATTGTTTTTTTTTTTTTTTTTTTGTTTTTCAAGTGTGTACTTGAGAATCGTATATCTCCCCAAATAAAATCTTTCGCGCAGAGTAAGTGCATTTTGCCAATGTTTAGCTGAATCACTGTGTGTGAATATTCATGCATCTGAAATTTTTCATGATGCTTTAACCTTTAACAGGGTCTGGGTAATGTTGGCAACATAATATTTTTATACTTTTTTGTTTTACAATACGATGATATGGTGGTTTTTTGTTTTTTGTTTTGTTATAGCATTAGCAATATTATTATTGTGCTGCTCTATTGTTAAACAAGTATGCGAATAATTGTTTTTGTTTCTCTTTTGGTCGATTGGCTGTTAAAGTCGTTTCTTGTCTCAACATATGCTTATTTCGAGTGCTGTATGAGGTTTTAAAAAATTTTTTTGGGTGTCAAGTTGTGTCTTTATACAGGTTTAAAAAAGCATTTCATAGACAATTTTCTATCGGAATCCTTTAAAGATTTTGCGATTAAATTTGTTTAGAATTGTTTAATTTATTGTACGTACTCGTGTCTTGCAATAGTAGCAGAGGAATTTTTATGAATTTTTAGATTTTTTATTTGAAATGTCTTTAGAAGTGTCGGAAAGAAAAAATATTGTTGTATTGGTTATAACCTTGTGGATTTATTGTATAGCTGGCACTGATTTCTTACTGCCAATAATGAGTATACATTGTTGTCGCTTTTGAGACGCTACCAATCCACATGTGGTCCAAAAACGTTCAATGTATTCCGAAAAATTTAATATTTGATGTTGATTTTGGGCTGTGGGCGTAACCGGCCCATATTTTTATGAGAACAGCATTGGCCAGTCCATCACTGTCAAAGTTGAGCACTATATTTGGTCTGAATTGAATAAACAAGACTCCAATGACAAATGGTTCCGATAGGACAGCGATACGTACCACACCGCTCATGTCAAATTGGATATCCTACTCAAGCGATTAAAAGGTATGGTCATGCTATTCATTTTATTGTGGATTTAGTGACATAGAATAAATACATAACATTACAACTCTTTAGTCTTTAGTGACCCCGATGGTGCTTTCGATGCTATGATGCGATGATGCTTTCGTGGTGAAATGGAATCATTATTATATACTGGTTAAATACCGGATACACTTCTTTCCTTTTATAAGCTCCATTAGCATGTAATATCCAGTTCCTCAGACATTCTTGTTTAGTTTCATTTCCTGATTGTCTGAAGTTTATCGTTATGCTATAATTAACGATCTTTTCAATAATTTTTTCAATAGCGCGTGGTATATCTCTATATTTAATGGAAATTCTATCTTAGACTTGCTGCTTTAGTACTTTGTTCTACTTCTGAGTAGACTTCCACCAAAAGATTTCTGTTCATTTTTCCCTTTTCTTTCTTCTTGGCATGGAAACATGTTTCTGGCTGCAGTTTTTACGTTTTGCTTTTGACATTAGAACATTACATGCAATACTTAGAACCCTACTAACAGTTTTTCGATATAATCCATGCTGTATTGTCTTCTATTGAGCTAGAGGTATACATCGCATATGCGATAGCGTAGCGTATTGTAAAGCCAGCTTTAAGAAATTGCAATTTATTCGTTTGTTTTCCTAAAATGCATTAAAATAATAACAAGAATTACGATAAGAATTTTTGCAATATTCATTTGAAACTCATCACAAACAGGAAATGATGAGATTGTAATTTTTTCTGATTTGTTTTTTCTTTTCTGATTACAAATTGTGGTCAAGTATGTGCATGTCTTTAAACTAATTTTTCAAAACGCAAATGCAAAATGCAAAAATGCACAATTTTCATGCCACAATGTCTTGTTTTGAATAACAGTTTTCTAATGGCAAATAACGTCATTATTCAAGTGTAAAATTATTTTGCAATTTAAAGCCATCAGGCAGATTTCTTTACATTTCTAAGCTCATTTTCCTGCGGTTTTTGTCCGGAAAAGAAAAAAGGCAACGAAAATTTATTTTTTATTAGAGAAGACAATAGAAAAAATCATATAAATAAACAAGAAGTGTCACAAATCATATTTAGTTTAGAAATTGTTAACCAAACAACAAAATCAACACCGGTACTACGGTTTACAATTACAAATTCGTTGCACTTCCTTTTTCAAAACATCGGCATCAGCATCATCATCATCCATCACCATATATTTCCTAAACAGCAATAACAATAATAAGTTAATAAGTTTCATATAACAAAATAACAACAATATTGTTAATAATAATAAAAAAAAACCAAAAACAAAAACAAAAATGTTAATTCAAAAAACTTATAAACATTTGTTGAAACTATTAAAACAGCCGCAATATCATGTAGAGAAATACAAATACAAAATGTATCAACAAGAGCCCCAACAATATCATCAGCGTCATCGTCATCACCATCACTCATCTCTAACAGCGTTGGGTGTCATATCAGTAATGCTACTGCCTGCACTGTTACCATTGAAAAGTGTTGGGGCAGTTGGTTATTCGTATACACGCTTTACTGGACCTGTTACAGGTCCCGAACAAAAAGTCTATGTAAATGATGTTACCCATCGAAATCCATATTATAAAGGTAGTGTTTCAACACGCTTGGATTATGTTGCAAAACCGGAATATGAGTTTTCCTATGGCGTTGAGGATGCCGATGCTCATGTTTTACACAATCGCAATGAAGTGCGTGATGGTGATGCTGTTAAGGGGGTTTATAGGTGAGTGAGTGCATTATACGAGTACATAAATAACTCAATACGTCAGTGCTGGAGTGATGAATTGTAGTGTAAAACTGTAGGAAAAACAAACGGAAGCTATTATGTAAATGCCAATAGAAAAGAGTGTTTATAGGATATTTGATACATCGGATATAGCTGATGGTTTCATATTCGGTGTCTACACATAACATAGGAACTACGTAATATAATAAATAGCACAAGTGCTAAGATTACTACAAGGATTTTAAACAAATCGGTTAGAATCAGAAAGATATTATTGGCAAACTGACTGTCATTAGGTATTTATTGCTTGTACTAAATATTAGATTATCTGCATCACATTATAGTTATTATGAGCATTTCCAGTTTCAGTTTTAAATCTTTTGCTTGTGTTAAACAATGGGAATTACTTAAGAGAATTCCATCATTATTACATAAAATTGCAGGTTTTACTCGATAACTTATTGCAATTCTGAAGGTAATTCGATTATAGTTCTCACAATGAAAATCTCAAGACTGTTATCGCACCGCAACATGAGATTTTCAACAACAAGATTGATTACCAGTGTTTAGTGCACCAGGTGGCGACAATCAGTTGAATATAAGATTCTCTAGCTAATCTTCAATAGCCGTACATGCCTTATCAATTGGAAAATTGATCAAGGCTGACCTTAGAGAATCAATAATGGGATATCTTTTGGGTCAAACTCCAAATTGTTTTTAATTTGTACTTCAGTGGATTCAAAGCAGAACTATCAGAGGGCCATTCTTCAAAGGAGGTGAATACTGGTAAATTGCTTTCAAGCCACGCTTGTGCCTCGTTAACTCTAAGAGCTTACGCATACTTTTGCAGAAAAAATCACGTCTGGTTTTGAAGTATAGAATGGCTTAGAGGTATTACAAAAACTTTCAAAACGATTTCTTTGTAAACTTTGGCCGCTGTTTTAAATCCTTGTTCGTAATAATTCATATCGTAAGAGACGCATTACCAAATTACGACTAAATCCGGTTAACGACTCTTAGAAGTAGCTAGGGCGTTGGCTTATTAGACTCGTTTCAAACCCCATGTCAGACATCTCCAAAAAACGAAATATGAAAAAATAGTTCTTCGGCGAATGACGCTCAGCAGATTTCTTGCAAGAACTCTGAGAGCTAATAAAATTGCCATGAAAAGTTTCTCAAAAATCGTTCAGAATCGGCTTTAAACTTTAGGTGCCACCACTCATGTATAAAATTAACACATACAACATAAGTGGTGTGAGACACTAGGTTGTAATCCTGACTGAAGGATTGTAATGGCCAATTATGTGATGACTCTTTTCAACCCGAGGAGTCAGCTCAGATACATCCTTAGATAACCGTTCACACGCGATTAAATTTTTACTGCACGATAAACATTGTGTTATCGATACCCTTAATAATTTTTCTGTTCCAGCGCGCTTCCTCAAAAGACGTTTTCATTATTCCACCCTAGTTTTTTGAAAGCTGTAGTTAACAAATGTGTGATACAGTACTTCAAAGCCCCATGTCTGTAAGCATTTTACAATAATACGACTCATGAACTTTTCCAACACATTCATTTTCCGTGTGGTAATTTTTTGCTTACAGAGCGAATTACGCTTAATTCTTGCTTTAATCGCTGTAATGACTTGTTGTGTTCGACCAGTAGCGATCGCTAATATCTTCAGTTTTTTTAAACAGTTTTATGTACCGGTTAACGAATATGCGATTAGTCCCAAGTGGACGGAGGGTTTGGAAAATATCAACTTTTCTCACCTAAATAGCGTTATAGAAGCGAAAAGCTTATCGTTATCTGACTCTGACACACTCCATGATAAAAACTAAAATAATTTAGACTTCCGGGTACAGATTATACTTCATAAGCCATGCGTTAATAAAATGTTATATTTAATTATTCTCTTAGTATGAGTGTGTTCAGTATCGTAGCAGTATTTGACCCTCTTAAGTACGTTAGAACTGTAAATATTATACACAGTAACTGTAAACAGCAGCAGTAAAATGTAAAATGCTCGAGGACGTAAGTAAATACAAAAAAAATCAAAAAAAATACCTTTCTGTGCATAATCTTATATTTCGAAAGCTAAGTACTGAATTTCTTTTCAGCACCCCCAAAATATTTACTTTTTTACACTGAAGAATACTTAATTAAACAGTTTCTTTGATTTGATTTCATTTATTTTTATCACTAACACAGCTTGATTGATCCTGATGGTGCTCTCCGTGTGGTTAAGTACACCGCCGATGAAACAAATGGTTTTCAAGCAGAAGTCATACGCAATGGCATCTCATCGCTACATGGACAACTAAAAAATGAAAATGAATTTGCTGAACAGAATCCCAAACTCATTAGAAATAACAATAAATACTACAGCAAAGGCGATAAGGATGAGCAACAACATTACGCACCAACACCATCATCATCCTTGCATAGTCTACCAAAATGGGACCAACAGCCACAAAAATATCCGCAACCATCGTTGCTGTCACAATATAATCCTACAAAACCGGAAAAATGGTCATCGTCATCATCATCGTCATCAGCACAATATAATCGTCCAAAAATAGAACAACAACAACAACAACATTTGCCACAACCCCTATCAACAGCACAGTATAATCGTCCAAAAGTGGAGAAATGGCCATCGTCAGTACAATATAATGCACCATCAGTATCCACGCAATATAATCCTTCAAAATTTAAACAATGGCAACAAGTGAGTCATCAGCAGCCATATAATCAGTTTAAGCAACAAACACCTTCCACAACGGTAAGAAATTATAATGACTACAACAATAACAATAACAATTACAATAAAATTAATATTGATGATGGCACTGGCAATGGCAATGATAAAGATGATGAGGCAGATGAAGAAGAGCAACCGCATTATGAAGTTCATGAAAAACCAAATCATGACGATGATGATGACCATGAAAGCGAACAAGAAGAAGATGACAAAGAAGATGATGAAGATGTTGGCGATAATGAAAAATATCAACAACAACAACAACAGCCACAACATCATTCTCAATTGCCCTCATCATTATTGCAATATAACCCTGTTAAATGGGAACAACATTACTCTCAACCACCACCATTATCATCGCTCTATAAGCCTTCAATATTAGTGCAGCCTCAATATAAACCTCAATATAATCCTCCAAAATTACAACAATGGCAACAAATAAATCAACAACCAGTCTACGATCAGTACAATCACTATCAGCAGACAACTCCAGCTCCATTAATAACTTATAGCGACTATAACTTTAACAATTATAACAAAAACAATACTGATGATAAATATAATGCCGATGACAAAGCAAATATTGATGATGTAGATGGCACTACTGGCCAGTACGCCAATGACAATGACGTTGGCGTAAGTGAAGAGCCGCAATCCCAAACTGAAGTGAATAAACCAAGCAAAGACATTGTGGTCATTTTAACCAATAAGAAGAAGAAGAAACCGTTTTCGAAAAAAGATGGCAATAAAGATAGCGATGAGGATGATGATGATTATGACGACGAAGACGATTCTTCCGATGAAGATGATGATGATGATTCCGATGAATTCGAGGAGTATGATGAAGCCGTACGTAAGCCACACAGTGCTGAATATTTTTAATGCAACGCCTTAAATGTTTAATTATTAAACTGTTAAACGTAATTAAGTAATCATTAATTATTGATTAACCGCCATTTATAAATGACGGCAATAAATTCAAGAAAAAATCGAATTTGTTTTATAGAAAAACCAATATGTGAGGCAATATTTAATTTATTATCAAACCAGTTGGGCTTTTAGTTCACACTCTTACAAGTCCACATTTTATTGTGTGTCTACAGCAAGTTTTTCTTTTCAAATGAAAATGGAAAATATGTCGTTGTTTTGGTTTTTATTTTCAAGTGAAAAGGAAAACTTGCTTCAGCTAAGTTAACTCAGTCACTTGCTTTTTATTCATTCATTCACTCTTTTAACCATGTGCTTAGCCATTTGGTTCTTTAAGTCACTTACTAAGTTAAGCTGCCAACCATCCAGTATGTCTGTCAGTCAGTCAGTCAGTTAGTTTTTTTCTCAGTCACACAGTTAGTCTATCATTGATTACATGGATTCCTTTGACTGGCTGCTGCTATTGCTGTTGTAGTAATAATTGTATTCGTATGTGACTGCTGTTGAGCCGCCGTCTTTTTTTTTCTCTGCTATTTTTAAAGTTTTGTACGCTATAAGTTCGTTAAGGTATTAACTAAAGGCTTATGCAGTTGCCTAAATAAAATGATTTTTTTAATTTGCTTTTTTGATAAAATTTTTAAATTTTTTTATTTTAAAAGTCTAGGAACAAAATAATTTTATTCTGTCATTGTAGGCCTATTCACCGATTTATATGTACATATGTGAACAAATAATACAAATTCAGCGAATCTGTTGAAGCAATTAAATTTTTTTTTACTTTCCAAATTCGAGGCCTATTTAACATTTTTTGACTATAAATGGTTCCTGGTGTTAGAGCCCATGTTATTTCTAGTTTTACTGTTATATGCAATTTAATGGATATGTTGCGGAGATTTGTAGTCGCCGTAGCTTAGAAGGTAGTGTGTTGGCTTCTTGGACGTGAGGTTCAAACCTCATGACAAACATCTCCAACAAAATTTCCAACAATATCTGAAAAAAATTACTACTCTCAGCAGATTTTAGGCAAAAACCCTGAGAGTAAATAAAAATTGCTATAAAAAGTTATTCACAAATCCGTCGTTCGAAGCCGTAGGCTATAGGACCCGCCACTCATGTCTAAAATTAACGCACACAACATAACTGGTGTGAGAAGTTAGGTCGTAATCTGACTGAAGGATTGTAATGACCAATGACGTACATATACATATATGTGTGCATTATACGCACGAGTCAACTTGTCACATATCGTCTTTTTGTTTGGTGTATTGCTGTATATCTCCCAGGAGTAATGGCCATCTGAAGTACTATCCAACGATGTAAAATTCGTGTTTGTATTCAGGCGATAGCATATCTCTTGCTGTTCGGATTTCTGTTCACCATTGAGAGGGTGGATATATACGTTGATATAAGGGAAAACAGTACTGATTATAAAAAGCACAGTAATTTCTCAAATTCATTAGAATATTTTTCGCTCAGTTATCTCAGTCCATAAGGCTTCATAATAATTCCTGTTTTGTCTATAATTTCTTAATGCAATGAAGAGGCCTATCTTGCATGTAATGACTATCTTGAAAGAAAAAAGTACTGAATTGAACATCATGCCTGTTAGAGAATTTCATTTCACTCCTTAAACCATTTATTAGAGATCACTTTTACCAAGACATTAAGTTTCTTAATTGACCATTTAACACAATGAAAATTAAAACTCCCATGTGTAGCATAATCAAACAGCGAACTTGCTTTTAACTGCAATCATCTAAGAAAAATCGCTAAGGATTTACAACAAAAAACAAACTAACAACAGCAACAACAGCACTAGTATTCAACGATTAAATGTATATATTATCTCAACCATTTGTTATCTATGCTGCTGTAAATTTTGCTCCTTTTTTCTTCTCTTGTATGACATACCACAACGGCAACAACAAAATGTAAGTGATTTTTATTTTTATGTTATTAAAGCGTAAAGAAAATCGTTAAATATTTAGGAGTGCAGGGAAAAAAACAACAACAACACAACACAAACACAAAAATTATACAAAAATTCACATAAAAATAAATAAAAATCACTATGATAATGTAAAACAAAAAAAAACACCATCAGCAAAAATAACAACAACAACAACAACATAGAGAGCAAGAAAGAAAAAAACTTAAACAAAATTAGGTCATTAGAAAAAATAGTCAACAACGAAAAAACCAGACCAGCCGGACCATTGAAACATTTGGACAAGTTTGTTTTGTTTTTTCTTTCTTATTAATTGATAGTTATAATCTAGTTTTAGTTTTTCATTTTCTTCTCTATTGTCTTTTTTTTTTTGATGATTTAACAGCCAGCCAGCCAGCTAGGCTGGAAAAAATTATTTTATTTTGTTGATCGATAGATCGATAGTTCGATAAGTCCGTTATAAGTGATTTTCATTAAAGATTTCAGTTGTTTTTCTCATCTGGATATGGTTGTGTGCGAGCATGTATGAGTGTGTGTGTTAAAGTTTAATTATTGTCATGCATTTTGTTGTGATGAAAATTTAGATGTTGTAATCATCTTTCAACAACAACAGCAACAACAACAGCAATAACAACAACAGCGATAACGAGTTAAATAAATAATAATAAATTCACATTAAATGAGTTCTGGTTACGCGGTGGCATTTCAATCAATTTTATGTCTCTCACTTGTTTTTCATTTCACATACAGAGGTGGACAATAATTAAAATCGTATTGAAATTTGTTTAATTATCATAATTAGAGGCTTGTGAGGTACTGAAATTCGTTCTACAATTTAGTTTGCTTATTTCAAGTTTGTGTCTTAAGTCTTTTGTTTTTTTAAATAATTTTAAAATTTGTATATCGTAACATTAACATATTTTTTTAAATAAAATAACTTAAATTAATAAAAAAAAAAGTTTGAGTTTCATTTTTAATTCAAAAATATAAGGTTCGTGTCTTAAGTCTTTTGTTTTTATTCAACGTTTTTGAAGTTGTTAGCATAACGTTGTAAATTTAATTTAATGAGCTTTTAAGTTACGATAAGGCATCTGACCTGCAATCTTGTCGAAGCCACATTTGCCAAATTAGTTGGCATTTATTCGGTCTATTTTGCCAGATCACCTTAGACAACCATAGACACCGATGAGTGCTTACTAAGTGGGCTCTGAAGTTGTTGGGAATCGACCCTAATTTATATCAAAAAATAATCTTCAGCAATGATAACAAAACAAAATTGGTGAGTTAGGGATGCTACCAACCCACATAACATGAAAAAAGTACATCCAATGCACGGCGGATTTCGAACTGGCGACGGTATCGGTCCATATTTCTTTAAAAGCGACACCAACAAAGCCATCAATGTCAATGACGAGCTTTCTTTTCGACGAATAAAATTGATTGCGCCTGTATTGGTTGATCTAAATCACACAACTCACGTCATATTGATCTCACTCGAAGGCGAGATCAGACGATTTAACCTCGTTAGACTTTTTCTTACGAAGTTATTTTAAGACGCAGATGTATGCAAATAAGCCACAAACCACTACGCCAGTCAAAGCCATCATAACCCATACTGTCAATCAAGTTGACCTGATTTATGGGCTTGGTTCATGGAAAATTCCTATGCGCTGCCAGAAAAGCAGTGGCAAAGATTTAAACGATATTGTATTCCCTACATAATGGCAGCAATCAGAATTTCAAACGAAAATAAATTTTCTATGATGTCTTACACTCACTTTGTTTTATTTAAATTAGAAGATAGGAGGCCCGTTTTATGCCACTTACTAGAAGCAAAAAAAATCAGCACGAATGCAGAATAGAATTTAATTCTATGCTCTCAAAAGCACTCGATAGTATTGCCACATTCGAGATGTTTATCGAATGTAAACATATATACGTACAAAACTGGTCGTTACAGTCCTTCAGTCAGAATTACGATCTAGCTTCTCACACCACTTACGCTACATACGTTAATTTTTTGTACATGAGTGGCGAGACTTACAGTTTAAAGTCAACTCCAAACAAGTCGAGTTGAGAAACTTTTCATGGTAGTTTTTATATTCACTCAGAGTTTTTGCCAGAAATCTGCTGCGAGTAAGTCGCCGAAGAAATGTTTGTTCATGTTTCGCTTTGTAGGATATATCTGACCTGGGGCTTGAACTGATGTAAACATTTATGAATATTTCCGGTTGCCAGTACTTAAAAAACATATTAAAGATTGGGCATTTAGCACAATTGATAATATTGGGGCTGCATCGGTTGTCGAAGGTATGTCAACAAATACTTACCAGGTATATTTTTACGATTAGAGACACGTTTGCTAGAGTTTTTAAAACCTGAAGATGACTACTAATAGTTGCGTATATTTTTTAAATATATTCCAAAAAAATGTATTAAAGATTTTAAAAAGTTGTTGCCTTTCAATTATGCATTCAGTTGCCCTCTATTTGCAGTTTGTGTCTTCAGTCTTTTGTTTACTTTTAAAATTTTTGCTAAACTTTATAATTTTGAAGACCTATGCAATAAAACTGTTTAAAATAGAACTTATTTTACTCTTTCAGATTTTATTTATCGTATATTTGTCTTCTCTATAAAAGTTAGTGCCTCGGTTGGCACATTTCTGTTTCACCAAAAAGAGCTCTATCAGGCATAACTGTTGTTTAATTTTTGTTGAAAAGACCAAAATGTTTTGAATTGTTAAAAATTTAATCAGCGAACAATTTGAAATCAATTAGCGCATCAGATATAAAGCCACTTGCGTTTTGTTTGTTTCATTTTGAAAGTAACATTCTCAAATAACCCAACAAACAATTTTGAAGAAGTTAAAGTAAAAATTGGAAAATTGTTGTATGCCTTGCATCATAAGAATGAAAGTTTTTAAAACAATTGAGATTTGTTTTCAAATTCTTGTATTAAAAATTTTTAAAAAAATTTTCTGAAAAAAGTGGAAAAAAGAACGCGCCGACATTCATTCTATATTGACGGTTAATAATATTATTTATGATTTGTCAAATAGACGTTTAATTGAGGAAATTTTTATAGGATTTAAGTTAATAAAAACGCTATCAAATAAACCTACTTCCACTTCCATGTACTCCAAACAGTAGTTTTATATTTTTCCCATAAATTATGATTTTTTTTTTATTAAAAATTAATCGATTTTTTTTACCACCCGCTTTCAGTGAGTATTGACATGTTGTAACTTGTATGCAGTAACAAGAATTTGGAACATGTTGTATGCCATTAATTACTTTTAAGTCAAGCAATCAAGAACAACAGCAACAACAACAACAACGGTATAAAAAAATATATACCATTAATTTATTTGTGGCACATATTGTTTTAATCTGTGTCTGTTGAGATCACAAATTTTTTCTTCGTTTTGTTCTTACCAAATTGCAATTTTCGTTTGCAAAAGCTCAAGTGTCTCTTAACAAAATATTCTTTAGAAAAAAAAACTTCTAATTAAAAATTGTTATTTCGACAAGTTGAAATATGATGTTGTTGGGTTCGTGTTCACCTCGAGCACAAAGTGTTGAAAACATTTTGCCAACAACATTATAAAACTTTTGACATGCGAATAGTTTAAGAAAATTTATGAGAACAATTTGACAATAAATTTCGCATATAATGGATGAATTTTAAATTGCATAAAAAGACTTTTTGTAAAGAAAAACATTAAAATAAAATAAAAAAGAAGATCTTCAAGAATATCTTTTTAATAACAATTTGACATTTGAAATGAAAATTTTTTTTATAATTTTTAAATTTATAAATATCATGAGGGTATTAAACAATAGCTAGACGATGTTAAATGTTTATATGATATGTTTATACATGTATGATATGTATTAAACAATTATTTCCATTATAAAAATTACTATCATATGATAATAACAATGTCCTCATAAAAAAGCTTTTAATGCCAAAAACAAGATAGTTTCGATTGCATTAAGATTTCAAATGAAAGAGATATCAGTTTTAAATTATTTTTTTATGTTCAATGGTTTTAAATGCTAATTTTAAATGCTTCATTTTGAACTCGGTAAACTACTAGCCTAAGCAGCTTCTTGGACATAAAAGAAAAACATATCCTTATACCTCCTTACCGTTTGAACCAGCTTTTAGACAACGTCATCCCAAATAATGATTACTGGATAGCTCAGCCAGATCATTCCGCCAAGAAAATATACACCGACTGCTCGTTTACGACTGCTTGGTTACAAAAAGGGATTGTCTTGTGTATATAAATGGCTTGCATATCAAAAACTCATACAGATTTCCACATCATTGCAGTATCTTCCTAGGCGAAAATCATCACGATCCTTATGACTATTACATGGCTACTAAGCAGCGCAGAATATTCTGAGGTTATATTGACATACTTGGGCAGACAAACTGCCATAAAGTCTCTTTTGGGAAACTTCAAATGGACACACAAGTTTATCCTTGAATGCCGCTTATTTCTAGAGAGAATAACAAATTATTCGTATCTGGAGCCAAGATTTGACGGTAAATTAGAGAAAAATGCAACTTCATAGCTAACGTGTCCTTGGTAGGAGAGAAGACCTGCTCTGACATTAGGTTTGTGTGCTGTAATCATCTAGCTCTGTTACCTAAATTGATCGCTTCGCCACTTTTTTTACATTGTGTTGGAATACAGGAAAGATAGTTTATAGGAGAAAGGAAAGAGAGGATAGTGTACGAGAAATTTTTTTCGATTACGCTTAGATGACTAGGTACCCACAGAGTGAATGTTGAGTCATGCTTGGAGAAATTGTTGAATGCTATTTTACAGGCCAGCACAGTCGTTTTTTTCTTGTCTCTGGATGCTATTGCCGTAAGTGCCATTTGACTATGAGGGGAAATATTTAAATCCCTTTGTGTTAGTAGGTACTGTGTTGGGTTATTAGACGTGAGATCAATAAGCCAGGGCAGACATCTCCAACAAAGCGAAAGATGAAGAAAATATTTCTTCGGTGACTGTCTCTCAGCAGATTTCTGGTAAAACCTTTGAGAGTAAATAAAGATTACCATGAAAAACTACTCCAAAAAAATCTGTCGTCTGGAGCCGTCTTTAAACTATAGGTCCCGCCACTCACATATAAAATTAACACACACAACATATGTAAGTCGTGTGAGAAGCTAGGTCGTAATCCTGACTAAAGGGTTGTACTGACCAATTATGAATGTATGTACTTAAGGTCGTAATGTTACTTGAGACTATCACAATTAAAATCTTCTGTTGTCAACAACCATTTCACCGGCCAACACTCTCATAGGACCATCTGATGCAAACAGCACCAAACTATAGCAAAAGATGTAAGCAATCATATTTTCTAACCAAAAGAATTTAAATACTACGCTACATACTAAATATGTATTAAGGAATAAAAATAAATAAAATGTTCTTAAAAATTCCTTAAATAGGCCTTAAGTAGTATATTTTCTTAGACGAAAAAAAAAGTTTTTTAATTTTCTTTATTGTTTTTAAATCATAAATTAAATTGTTATTGAGTATAAAACAATTTGTCAAAATAATTACAACCATTAGACCGACACCACCAACATTATTATATGGGTGTCTAAGAAATACTGGCCAAGCCCAAAAGAGGGTATAATTTTTTGTTTAAAGTTTTTTTTCTAATCTCAAGCATTTAATTTCATTATTTTATTTTTTTCTTTGTGTGGCTCTTTTTGGCTGGTTAACAACTTTAATTAAGACATTATCTAATTTATTTATGTATGTGAGTTGCTTTGGAATGTGTTTAACAGAAGAAAATCCCAACAAATTACAGAAAAAAATTAAAAAAAAAATAACAAAATTACCCACAGTCAACTAACAAGAATTCTTTAACAATTAACGGTGCCAAGATATTTTTTATTTTTTGTTTGTTTTAGACTTAGCTATTTTGGTCATACACAAATGCAGTAGTTTTGCTCAGACTATGCTATGGTGTTCTAATTTTGGTCATACAATTGTAAGCAGCACAGTTGCATAAGCAAAAAAAAATAGTCTGAACGTTTCGAACGATTTTTCCTATGGAGAGTCTCATATTTTTTTTTTTAGTTTTTCTTAATGAATGCCTAAAATAGCCAAAAATCAGTTAAGATATATGAACTAAAGTAAACCCAAACAGATGGTTGGTTAATAGAAGTCGTTAGTGTTTTAATATCAAATACAACAAAATTTTTTTTTGTTTAAAACATTTTCAAAAAAATTTCAAAAAAATTTTCTTAAATTGAACATTTTCAATATTTTTACCAATTACGCGTTCGTGGCTTTCAACAAAAATTTAATTGAATTATGAATTCTTGTTTTAAGTGGCGGCCCACAATTGTTTATAAATTAATAATTTAATTAAAATGGACACATTAACGTAAATTAAATGAATTATCAATAGTACAACGTTACACTAAAAAAAATAACATAACATAACAGGCTTAGAATTTTTTCAGGCTTTTTTTAACCAAAAATACTTTCAGTTATTTCAAAATAATTACCGTTTTATTACAAACTACAAGCCAAGTTACTGAGAAACCACCGTCAAATAAAAAATAAAAACTTTAATCCATTTACTTAAGAATAGTTTCTCAACCGAAATATTAAAAAGAAAACAAACTAAAAAAAAATTTTAAAACTAAAGCAGCAATTAAAACGAGTTCGTTTGCATGCAACATATTTGGTAAATCAACTATTGAAGGCAATTCTATCCTGCCACTAATTGGTGACACATGCAACACTTTGAATGTAAAAGTCAACAGAAAAAAAGTCGAAAAAAATTTATTAAAACTAAATTTATACAAAAAAAATATAAAGCCTGGGAACCAATAATATTTTAAAATATATTCTGTTTGTTAAACAAATCAGCAATAAAAATGGGAGAAGGTATGCCAATGGAAAGAAACCATATAAAAAATCTAAAAGTGCTTAAGTAATTAACGATAAAAAAAACTTATTTTAAGAGGCCGTTGATCACAAATATGTTGCATTATTCTGTAACAAAAAACTGTGTATTTATTTTAGATTTTTAATTAATAGAATGATTATCTTACCACTTACATGATTTAACTTAAAGTTATCATTACTTAAGCATGGCTATGACCATTCGTACATCTTAAGTGGAAGGCACTTAATACCGCTATAATAATCATAAAAAAAAACGGTTTCTGCTACTCACTAACCCCAAAACTATTTTAAAAGTTTTACGAATCCATACATCCTTAGCCCGAACAGCCTTCTCAGTGTAGCTTAATATAAGAATGTCGCGACCAATCATAACCCAAAAGTATTAAACGATGTAAAGCATCGCATCTGATACATTAATACCAGATTAATCTACTTGGTCCAACGCATCCATTGCACAGATGCTCTTGGGAACTTATTGCTACACAGAAGACTCTAAATACAGGATCAGGACGGAATTAGGTCTCTATAGGTATGTAGAGCATTACAAGAGTACCACCCAGTCATCAAAAAGTGATCGGAAATGAGAAAGCCAATAAGACAGACATAAACTTGGATAACCTAATGCCGTTTAGTGCAGCAGGCTACAAAAATTGGTTAAAACGTCAAGTCGACTATTGTGGATCAATTACTCAGTAAGAAGAGTTTCAAAGATACCCTGGGGCAATCCGGTTTGAAACATATTGAGATTGAATAAAGATGAGTTGAGGACACAGTGCTGTTCCCTTGAACAGGATAAACTCGGTAAATAGTAATGAATGCACTGCATGCGGTGAAGATATCAAAAAAAAGCTGGACCACTTGTTATGTCGTTACAGAGCGTTTAGGAAAAACATACTATGCCAGACATAGTAACTCATCTCAGGGGAGTGGACTGGATGGAGATAAGGAAATTCGTGAGAAATGCAAACTTCCTACAGAAAGTATGGTTGCTACACTTAATGATGAACGCACAACAAGCCTGCTTGATGGCTCAATACCTTCAACCTGCCTACCTTCTTGTAGAAATTATTATATAGAAATCCCTTTAATTTCCCCTTAATCCGGAGAAGAAAATCGTTAATTATCACTCAAACCAAGTCACGAGGTCCGACATGTACCTAAGTTGCTTCCATCATTACATTCGTATTAATGTCCCTATGTTATCGCTGTCAACACATCAGCACATAGTGACATGGCAGTCAGGAAATGTTCTAGCAATAACGTGCCCATACTATCGAAGGCCCTTATAGTCGACTGGCTATCAGTGTCATTAAGATTATGCATACTGAATACTTGGTAATAAGTCCATAATACTACTGTCCAATGAATAGCAGATACTACAGCCGAAAATACACTTGCTCTGGCCCATTGGTCTCTTGTCAACCCATCTAAAGTAGAAACTATCACCAACTTCAACAATCATATTAGCTACCAGTGGCCTTTAGTGAACGGTTACTTCCATCAAATAGTACATTTGTTTACAATATAACTTTCCGAGCATTAATGTTCGTATGTATCGATTCATCTCCATATAATTTGATTGTATTGTAAGTTAAGATAGGATAGGAAACGAAATGGTACATTGTAAATATCAATTTAAAAAAATTAATTTAAAAATGTATAAAACATTGCCCTCTATTGAAAAAATTATGGATTTGTGTTTTAGTACACTTTATAGACCTTTTGGGTTTTTGCTATTAATGTTCAAGTTTTTCCTTTACTTAGCAAAAAAAAATCTTGTTTGCATTTTTTTTTTAGTTTCTAGATCACATCATCACCAACATTTTTCGCGATATTTAAATGACCATAAAACATTGTTTGTTTTTGTTTTTTTTAGAACAAACAACAATCACAGTCAATTGTTGAGAGATAAAAAGTTCAACAAGTTTTATGAAAAGACTTCTAGTACATCAAGATAAATATCATTAACAAGTCATTAACATTTAATGCATGTTTTAATTTTAGTTCTTTGTTTTAATCTTTTTATTCTATTTTTATAAAGTTTGTGGTAAATGTCTCATAACAGTTGGTTGTTAGAAATTGCTGTGAAAAAAATGCAATTTTTTTATTAGATTTTTAAATTCGTGTAATTGAAGTAATTTAGTGCAAAATATTACCGAGGATAGGAATTTTTAGTCGGCATTTTATTTCACATTAGATAGACTACAGTAATCTATGTAAAACATCATATTGTATTGGCTAATTAACCGAAAAACCAGCCATTGAAGAAATGTACCCCAAAGATCTTTAATAGTGTGACCGCTAGCTTTATACTATATTCTCAGAAGAAACAGCCCTTTATGCTTTGTTTGTGTTTGCCATACACACAGTTTGTGTGGAAAACACACTCATAATTGAGAGTTTTTGTTTGTGTTTTCCAAACACAGTCAAAATTTAATTGGTTTTGTTTGTGTTTTCCAAGACACTCAAAATTTAGTGTTTTTGTTTGTGTTTTCGAAACACACTTAATATTGATTGTTTTTGTTTATGGTTTCCATGTAGACAGTTTGTGTGGAAAACGCTCTCAAAATTGAGTGTTTTGTTTGTGTTTTCCATACAAACGTGTAGAAAACACACTCAAAATTGAGTATTTTTGTTTGTGCTATCCATACAAATAGTTTGTGCGCAAAACATCTCAGAACGAGTGTTTTTATTTATGTTTTACATACAATGAGTTTGTGTTGGAAAGACTCTCATAATTGAGTGTTTTTATTGTTTCAATAAAACGAATGGTTTCAGACGAATGTCTGCTTGTATGCAAAAACGCTCAATATTGTTTTCGAAGCAAACAGACGTTCGTCTGAAACCATTCCTCTTAAAAAACAGGCCCTAAATCACTCATTTAAAAGCAAATAAAAACGCTTAAATGTAAGTTAAAAACTGTAATAAGTGTATTGAGTAGCTATAATAGTAGCATTACTTCAAACAAACAATATTTCAAACGAAATTTCTCAATAATCGCAGAAAGATGCACTAAAAAACTAAAAACCACTCACTTTAACAATTTACCGTTACTTAATTGTAACGTACAATATTTCATATGTTCTCGCTGTATGTTCCTAAAAATACGTTATATTTCATACCTTTAGTTGCAACCCTGTTTTGTTTGACATTTCAAACGAAAATACTCAACTGATGTGTATTTGTTTTTATCGTTTATGCGAAATTATACGCTGTGCAGCTGAAATGAAAAGAATTTTGAAAGCAAATTTTTTATAAATAAAAAGTAATAGTTTTTATATATTTAAAATAAAAATATGCCCACTTTGAGATCAAGCAGAGCAAGTAAAGCGACAGCAGAAAATTTGGAGAACGTAAGTGATATTGGGCAGCAGAATACAAAACAAAACGTAAATAAAAATACGCACGCCGGTCGTGGACGTAAGGAAACAAGGAGTGTGTTAAAGGATCTTAACAGCAAAGAAGATACTGCTAAGGAAGCGAAAAACAAGAACAACAAAAAGTCTGTTAAAGGTAAAATGGAAAACGACGTAATTGATGAGAAATCGGAGTTGGTTGTGAAAGAAACCGTTTCCAAAAATCCTCAGACAAATGAAAATGTAAACGAAACGGAAGCGATTAACAAAGCACCTGAGGAAGCTATGGATGTTACAGAAAACACAGAAGACAATGATGACGTTTCACCCAATAAAAAACAAAAATTAGACCAAGATGAGCCCAAAGCTAATGAAACAACTGAAACAGTAAATAACGAAACAGAAGAAACTAATCAACCAGATAATGGTGACAATCAAGAGGCAAAAGAGAAACCCTCTACAAACTCCACGTTAAACGCCAGCATTAGCAAAAGCAAAAGTATTTCCTTGAAATCACAAATAAATAGCAATAAAGATGCGGGCGATGGTGGCGCAGCAAGCAGTAATCTGCCCAAACAATTGCTTACCGTCATTTCCAATTTGTATTTAAATGTAGGTGAACGTTTACGTCTAGATTTCCCGCCACGTTGTCTAGATGATTTGGCCTTTTGCCATCGGCATCATTATCGTTCCGAATTACCAGAAGCACCCATAACCTCTCAAGCCCATAGTTTACGAAGTGCTCTACAGCATTATCGCTATGTTTCGTTTATTAATGCCACCACATATATGTGTCATCGTGGCGAATTTCCTGGCAAGGGCATATTTACGAAAATTATGGAATTGGTATTGGTAAGTCTCTAATATTTAATGTAGTATTGCAGTCCACAATATTTTTGTTCTTTTCTATGGCCTTTTCCTATTTAGAGCATTAACTACTGTACCAAACAACCCAATGTAAATATCACCATCTATCAGCAATCTTATCACAAATCAATAGAATTATTTTCTATGATTGTACGTACATTCCCTCCATGCTGGCATAAAATGCGTACCTACTATGTAGGCTTTCTAGAATATGGCTTGGATTTAGCCAAACTCAAAAATAACAAAGATGAAGCACCAAAGTCATCAAAAATCTTTGATATAATATTGGATTTATTAGAAGATGCTTTAAAGACATCAAAATCTGAAGATTTATCAACATCAAAAAGTGAACTGCTAGTGCCCAATAATATGCCCAATTCGCCCGCATTGCAAAATTCTGAAATGAGTGTGTGCAGTGAGTATTGGAATCAAAATGAATACGAAGAGAGAGAAAGGCAAAAGCAAACATTTGATGCTTTACCCATTGAACAAAAATTGGAACGTATATTTATGGCTTTAAGGCTGTTATTGCAGATATTGGAGAATGATTTGGCCATGTGGATGTTGCATCACAATAGGAAAACTAAAGAATGGATATTTAGTGCAGATAATCGTCCACTTATTGTAGTCCTTTGCGAACTGACGCAGTATACTAGAATGACACGAGTGGCTAGAAGAATTTTTAGTGTGTACAGTGAAGCGGCAGCTAAAGGTCTTTGCAAAAGGCGTTTAAGTATTTTAGAGGTGAGTTTCGAAATTTTTTAAAGAATTTGGAAATTAAATTTTAACTTTTTTCTTATTACAACTATCAGCGCTTTATATCCTTATTAATGGTAGCTAGTAATACCGCCGATATGGAAAATACAGCAATTGGTGTAAAATATCCTTATTTGGGTGAACAAACTAAGACTTTAATACATGAATTCTTTAAAATTTTTAAAGGTAAATACACTCTAATATATTATAAATTGAAATTTATCGTGGAATCGCAATTCTGTATATTATTTTAACAGCTCATAATCGTGAAGAAATTTCTAAATATATGGAAACTATTGAACTTTTACGTATACCTTATGTACGTTATGAATTCATTGATAATGTTTTAATCATGTTTCAATTTACAAACACCGAACCGTTGACTCCACAAAAAATTGCTTTAGATATAGCCAAAAAGCGTTGGCTTAAATATAAACCAGCTGCAGAACTTGCCAATCCTGATGAGTACATATCCCGTGAACAGTATTTGCATTTACTTTTGGACGCATTGCGCAGCTATAGTGAGTTTCATGGTTCCAAAACATTTCTTGATGTCATAACGGATACCGTTGAAATTGCTCCTCTCACCACAACCACGGATTCAGTACATCGTTGGCCTACCCATGGCAGTGGCTTATTGGTTTTAAAGAAAATGACTAAAGATATAAAATTGCTAGAAAGTAAACTAAAGTTGACCGTAAGAATGTCAAAACCCAAAGTTGTTTTACCTTTGGCGGATATCTGTATAGATGAAGCAATTATTTTAAAATATCGTACAGATTTAAAATTCATTGTGAGTTTACAAAATGTTTTGCTCAAACAAAAGGAAATATATTCAGATGTAGATTTCACCGAATGGTTGCAATTCTTAAATGAGTTTTCACCCAAAAAGATTGCTAAAGAGGAAGTAAATTAAATATTTTCATACACTATTTGCTAAACACAGAGTATTTTTTTTTTGTTTTTTCATAAACTTATTTTGTTTTTTTCCTCCGTTTTTATAATCTAAGGTATTAGCAACAGATGGAGGGATAGTTACTCAGATTTTAATATCTTATTTGTATCTTAATATTAAAAAAAAAATTGGAATTATTTATTTTCTTGTTCATATACGTCCTCATTATTTAGGATGGTGTCGTTGTCTATAAATGCCTATTCTTTAGATAATAAGTTAATTAATACTTATTTATATACATATGTTTACTATCCTATAATATTTGTATCATTAATTTAAATAAATTAAATTCTCATATTTTGTAAATACCTTGTATTTCTTTTTTTTTTTTAAAGAAAATTAAAATTAATGAAATTACACTGTGAATAACATAGGCAATATCATAAGTTTGGCAACTTATTTGAAAACAACTGGAAAATATTTGAGAAATAAGTGATTTTCTTATAAATTTTCGAAAATCTAAAATCACTTGCATTACAGAGTTTCCAAATATTCCTTACAACTTTGAGATTTTCAAAAGATTTTGGGGCTTTCAAGAACACGTACCCAACATTTGTTGAATGTAGCTTTAAAAACAATAGGATGCTGAAATGCTGGCTGGCCCAGAAGAAAACTTATACCGTGAAGGAGAATTTTTAAAAGCAAAATCATACGCTATACACACCGTCATCCGAGGATGCATGTGAGCTGATACTTTGGGTCGCAAAGGGTCATTATTTAGCTACTTTATGGCTTGATGGAGTGTTTCTTACTATGGGATCATTGATTTGCATTTCTGCGAACAAAGGACCGAAACATTGGCCAAAGTTTACTATGAAACTTTTTTGAAAGCTGCTCCAAAACGAGCCGTAAGATTTTGAGTATGAACATTCGCCAACACATAAAACTAAAACGGTGAAACCTAACTGCGAAACAATTTACATTCTTCTTCTCCGAAAAATTACTGTCTGGCAGTCATGATTTAACACGTTGGTATACAAATTGTGGACAGCTTAAAAGGACATGATTTTGCCACAAAATATATCCCAATAATAGTCCTCCCAAGGCGACCTTGATTGATTTGTTAGTTATGATGTTGTAAAGTGATCTTAAATTTGTTTCGAAATTCGATAAGGATATACAATTTTTTCTATTCAATTCCTACCCCTCCACGTTGGATTAAAACAATAATTTATTGTATACATTTTTTTAATTGCCACCATCACTATAGAATTTTATTCAACAAATTTTTTATTATTATTTAATATTTTTTATTTTATTATTTTAAATATTCGTTTGATATCTTTGAGTTTTTATACCTTGAAAAAGGTACGTTTACTTGATTTATATTTTTTAATTTAATTTTCTTACAATTTTTTTAGTAGTTTTTTATTATTATTTAATCATCACTAACAAAATATAATCATTATGCATACCCATACATTAAATAAATATATTTACTTATTATAATATAGTATATATATATATATATGTATAGTATGTATTGTTTTTAAGTAATATTATTATCATTTTTATTACTATTTTATTTAATAATATGTATATACGGATCGATTTATATTTTTAGTATTACTGGCATTCTTCATTTGTCGTCATACACACATCATATCTTAATACTTAGTTTACATATAAACATTTTATTTAGTTTTTTATTTATTACTAAATGTATATGTATGTATGTATGTAATAATTTTTAAACTTTGTTTTGTTTATATCAAATGATTCGAATATATGTTTGTTTGTCTGCTATGTTTTATTTTTTATTTTATTTTATTTTACCTGTTTAATTTTTCACATTTATACAGCAAAGACTACATTTACGTATGGTTTTCATTTATTTATTTATTTTTTTTTTGTATATTAAAAATATACTTTGATTTTTACTTACTTTATTTCATATATTTTAATACTATTTTATTTTTAATTTATTTTATTTTTTTAATATTGTTTTGGTTTGTAAATGCTTACAACTAGTCTCACTACGCGTTATTTTTTTGTTTTTATTTATTTTTGTTTTAATACAAAAAAAGTTCTATAGAAAATGTTGTTTTCGTTTTCTTTCCTTTAACTACAAAAATAAATACATTTATAACAATTCATTTATTTTTTTTTTTCTTGTAATATTTTCATAAAATTTTTTGTATAAAAAAAATTAAAAGAAAATTTCTAGAAAAAAATGCCCAAAGCAGTTTCAACATTTAAATGGCCCTGTAATGTTTCTATTTTATAATTATATTTATTTCTTTATGAAGTGCTTAATTAAGTTTTAAATGAAAGGAAACATCATTAAAGTTATAAGCAAAATAGTTTTTCGTTTTGAAAGCATATTTTTTTTCTGCCAGAGAGCAGTATGCAAGCCTTTCTTTACCTCTACTGCATTTTGCAAATTTTGTTAGAAACTTATTGGATTAATCTTACGATTTTAAATTCCCCAAATTTTTTTTCCACCAGTAGTAACCAGAATTTTAAATATTTTATTTAAATCAATGATTATAAAAGTATTTTATTTACAGAAATAAAAAGAAAATTGATCATTATTGTACATTGTAGCAGATTTCTGGCATGGATAATGCCTTTAAGAAGTTTTTAACACTCACTTTAATGACTACTGCTTATCTCTCTAAGTCGCCTGTATTTAATAGAATATGCAAACCATTCTAACACTATGTTAACAGGTAACTTTAATTTTGTATAATACAATAGTCTTCCAAACTTCTGTAACGATAAATAGTAGTTAGTTAGGTGCATTAAGTTATAATAATAGTACCATCGTAACTACATACAGAGCATCGTAATTATGTTCCGTTCCAGTGTAGCAGATAAAAATCTCCGGCGCTCCCATTGGCTGTCTAGCTGTTCGGTATGCCCATAGAGGAATTTTTGAGTAGTGTTTTATATAAACATATTTGCTTCTAATAAAAATTGCAATTAAACTTGATTATAAAATATCTTTAATGAATTTTTAACTGAATATGTCAAGGGATACATACTTAATCAAAATGTTTATAAAAAAATTCAAATTTCGAATCCAATCTTATCTTTTTTAGTTTTCTATAGATTCCAAGACTTTCTTAATTTCTCCATTGTGAGCTGCTCATGAAAACCCCGATCACTTTTGTTTAAAAATTGGGACTATCTAATTAAACACGTTCTCACTGCAGCGAAGGTTTCACCTAAAAATATGAGAAATACAGAAAAACTTATTTGGTATTTGCATTACAACTTTTCAGAGCTTCAGGCGAGACTCAATAAAAGGTTAATGACCTTGCATTGTTCTGATGGAACATAATTCTTCTGCTATCATACAAAGCTGGCCACGTTTAAGTGATGATTGTTTTCGTTAGACAGTTTAGTATATCCTTTTTGCACAGTAGTATGATTTATTACTAATCTCAGAAACAAATGTAAAATATTCTTGAATCTTAAACCTAGCTTGGTCAACAGTAACCGTGAGCATCAGAAATGTTTTGATTTTCTTACAATTCAAGATCAGTTACAAATCAAATAAATATCTTGAAATATATCGAACTCGCTTAAAACTATTTTTAGATGTTTAGATGAAATTTGTAAAATTGAATTTCCTAAATCCTTCATCCTCGCCGTAATACGACGTATTTTGTAATGATTTAACGAATTAATTTAAAACAATATTGCCAAAACAAGAACTTCAATCATAAGTCAGGCTAACATATCAATAATTAAAAAAAATACTTTTATTTCCTTCAATAGAAATTCAAAAGTATTAAAAACTATTTTCCAAAATGCTTTCAAAACTAAAACTATTTGTTTTTTTTATGAAAAAATAAGCATAGTTTTAAATATTTTTATTTAAATGTTACTAAGATATTGAGTATGTTTTTGTTTTTGTTTTCTTTTTTTTTATTATTCTTTTAAATATTCCTGTAGTTTTTTTTTTTGTTTTTTATTTTATAAATTATTTTATATGTTGTATGTATACATTGTTTTTAGTTTATATACTGAATAACACTTATATTTTGTTTTGTTTTTCATTTGTATTTAAATACTTAATATCTTCTCTTCAGTTATAGTATGTAATTCGTATACATTAAGTTCGAATTTTACATTTTATTGTATTTAATTACATTCTTTGTATATCTATTATTTAATAAAAAACAAATACGCAAATAAAACTTATTTTTAAAAATAACTAAAGCAGAATATATTTAAAAATAATTTGAAATAAAAAAACAGGAATTCAAACACCTAAATTTTGTTTTTTAGGAACTATTTTGAATGATATTTTTACTTTTTGTGGCACACAATGAAGTTAAATAATAAATAAGTAAAGTTTTTGATTCAACACAATTTCAAAAAATATTTAAATTTTAAAAAAATACATAAAAAACTTAAAATCAATTTGGTTTTTAAATTTTAACAAAAAAAAAATTTTAAATTTATTACGGGATTAAATTACAACAAAAACAATATTTTTTTATTTAGAGTATAAATGCTTATCTTTTATAGTGAAAGCTACTAAAACGTCTTAATGCATATATACCGTGTAATGAATGATATTAACCATTAAAAATAAAACATGATAATATTACAATCCAAGAGTTTTAAAAATATTTTTAAGCTGAAATTAATTTAAAAACAAAATATTAAAAATGTCTCATTATATAGACTTTTTAAAATTTATTTTTAGTGAGAATGCTAAACAACTTTTTATTAAATAATGGCTCGATTATGGAGGGCAACAGAACTTCAGTAGCATTGCTAACTCCTAAATTAAAACTTGCACAAAAAATTTATTTTTACAAGAAAAATATTTAAAATGTTGGCAACAGCCAACTGAACTGGAGTTCGTTTGCCATTCATAATCGTGCCATAATTTATAGGTCAGATTTTGATTTAAAATTTTTTCTATTGTTTCCGTACGATAAGCGTTAATTATCAGACGATAAAAACTCGCTTGCCTTTCTCTAGAATGTATGAAAAACATTACTTTTTCGAAAGTATTTGAATTATTTATCCTACAAATTTTCGAACAATTAAAAGTGTTTTTCTTTTAGAAACTATAAATCAATAATTATTTTAAAATTAAGATCCCTTTTAACACAATTTAAATTTTGATTATGGCGCGAAACATGTGAACACAAAAGTTTATTTGCAGCAACTATATAAAATAAATTTATATGAAGGAACTCAACAATTCTTTTTGAAGGAAAAGCTTTTTCCAAATTACTGAAATATTTTTGTGTTGTTTTCATACAAATTTTAAAACAACAGAAAAAGGGAGTTAAGCTTAAAATAATTATAGTTGAACATTGAATAATTTCTTTTATTTAAAAAATAAAACTTTAACCTCAAAGCAAATCAAAAAAATTATTTTTTCTGAAAATTATGGCTTTTTTAATTTTGATTTTCATATGCAATAATAAAAAAAATTAAGCTTTTTATGTATGTAAATTAGGAGCATGTGTGTTTGTTTTTATTATGAACAAATTAAAAAAAATTAAATTAATAACTTAAGTCACTTATGTTTTTTTTTTGTTTTTGTTTTCCAACAATTATTTTACAAATAACATGATTTCTTATGTTATAGAATATAACTCTTATAAAGGACTTTTTTATTTGTTTAAAACATAATTTTTTTTCTTATTTTAGTTTATTAAAGCAAAGAAAATGCTTATAGCCGTTTAGAATAAATTCTTATAATTAAACAGGACCGTTATAAACGCTCTTAAGTGTTTACATATTTAGTTAAACAACAATTAACTTTTTATATTTAGTCCTGCCTAGTCCAACTAAATTTATTTCAATTTATATGCTTAATTTCAAATAATTTATTATAAATTAAAAAAAAAAGATTTACAGTTAAGTTTTCTAAACACAGATTTGCATTTAAAAAATGTTTTTTTAATAAAAAATATTAAAATTAATTAAAACTAAAAAGGGTTTCTTTGTTTTTATATTTAATATACGCAAATAATAATAGGAATAAATGTATATTACAATTCTGACTAATTATAGTAGTTTCTTGATGTATTTTTTTTATTATTAATAATATTATTAAATGATTTTAAATAATAATTATTTTCAAATTTTAAGATCCTTTGTAAAGATATCTTCAACAAGGAAGTAATGAAAACATATCATAGACAAGAAGGATCTTAGTATTAAAATAATTATCATATAAAATGAATATGTATTGTACAATTCTGACTATGTAAGCAGTTTTTTTATTATTTAAAAAAAGTATTCTTTTTTATTTCTGAAAAAATGTTACAATTCTTTACAGGTTTAAGGACATTGTTATGGAACAGTCTTAAATTAAAGTTTGAGAAAATGTATTCAAAGCATACGTAACGTACGTTTTTGGTTTAAAGAAATAATTAATTGTCTTAATCCATAACTCCTACTTATTTTAATTCCCTAAAAGAAAACCAGAAATTTAATCTCGACAAATAAGTTTCAATAATAACGTCTTAAAAAATTAATAAAGATTATGAATGACAACCGAACTCCATTCGCATTGCTAAAATTAATTTTTACAAATAAAAATTTTAAAGTGTTGATTGTCAGTTGCCATCTGTAATATCAATCAATTTAGCAATTTATACCATTTCTGACAACTCAATTTCAGTTCCGTTTTTATCCATAATGGTGCCATTAGATTATTTAGAGTCCAAGGGGTTATTAGAATATTTCGATTCGAATAAAAATTCATTTGAATCTTACTTTGGAATTTGAATAACAGTTTTGAAATTTCTAACATTGTAATAATTTAATAAATTTCTTCAGATACGCATACATATGATTTAAGGCGAGTATTTCTATTATTATTTCAAAATTTTAAGTCCCTTCGATTTTTTATTATATAAATTTTGTATACATTTAGGGAAAAAAATCGAGCCATTGATTGAGAATGGCAACTGATAGATACAGATGACAACTGACAAGCAATATTTACATTAAAATTCAAAATAGTATTTGTAAGTTCATAAAGAAAGAATTTCATATCCATAATTTCTTTCTCGAATAATTCTAAAGCTTAATAACCCTTAATTTATTTGAGAAATGCCTTAATGAGTATTATTTTTATTTATTTTATACAATAATACTACGGCTCGTTAAAATACATTTATGAACTTTAATGTAAGGAAGAATTAAAATAAAACGACATTAAATGATTTTGTTCTTTCTTTTTGAGGTAAACAATATTTCCCGATCCTATTCACAAATTAAAAATAAAAGTTTTATGCACTCGAGAGTTTTTATTTTCTATAACAAAAGTGTAAAAGAGTTTAGGAAAGAAGGAAGGAATCTTCGAGGAAAAAAGAGAAGTATATGACTACACATACATCCCAAATTGATATCGAATTTAGAGCATATTCAGATGTATGAGATGAGTTAAATGTTGTCTAAAGTTATACACAGACCCTGAAGCTAAGCTAATAAAGCCGATAATCGAAAAAGAAAAGCTCGAAGTATACAAAAATTATTCTCTTGTTTATATACAGCAACCGAAGTCCAGTAAGTTGTCAATTACCAGAAATGGTATAAATTGGTAATTAAAAAATGTTTAATTCATAAAAAAATTTTCTTCTTCAGCAACAAATATTGTCATCTCTTTTGAATATGTGTTAAAAGTAGAAAAAAAAAACATTAATAGTTCATGAGAAGAGTTTTGAACATTTTTAACAGATCTGTTCTCGCTTTTAGTGGAATTGCAATAAGGAGAATGATAAAAACAATAAAACAATATGTATTCGTAGAAAATTAAGGTTTAATGTAACGGATTTTGAGATTTCAAAATAGGAAAAAACGTTTTGGTTTTCAATATATAAATTAAATAAATATTTAAAGCCTACTAAAAACATATTTTATTGTTGCTTTAGTGTTTAATTATTATGAATTAAGCAAATTAAGGCAATTTAAGCAGTACACTAAAGTAAAACATTTAGTTTGTGAACAAATAATGCTTTAGATTACCTTAATTTTTTTTATTTAATATTCTCTCACAAAGTTTATAAAAATAAAATATAAATTTTTGAATTTGTTTAACAAACGTAATAATTTTTTTTTTTGTTTTTCATTTCACTCAATTATTTTTAAAATAATAGTTTTTCGAAAATGAAAAAAAGAAGATTTGACTAAAACAAGTATGTATGCTATGTATGTATGTAATGTAATAATAAACTAAATTATAATATAAAAAAAAATTGAAGATCTTTATTACCTAAAAGACAAATTAAAAAAAACAAAAAAAATCTTTATTTTTGTGGTTGATTTGTTGTTGTTGTGGTTAGCACTAGAGCTATTGGTTGATATTTAGTAGCAGTTATGGTAGTTTTATGTTCTTTTGTGTTTTTTTAATAGGATTCATATGTTGTTTTGTTTGTTATTTTATATGTATATTTTAATTTATTGTATATAGTTTGTATTTATTAAGTTTTCTATGTTAATGTTTTGTTTTTCATTTTTGTTTTTTAATTAAAAAATAATTATTATTAGAGGAGAGATGGTTGGTTGTTATTTGCCTGGTTTCCAGTACAGATTTGTTAACAAACAGTAGCAGTTATTATTCCTTTGTTTTCTTTTTTATATTTCGTTCTTAATTCTTTTTATTTCGTTTTCTTAATGTTTTAGTTTTTTTTTTCATTTTTAATGCAAAAATAACAATTATACATCCATTGTCTTTTGTAATTCATAATCATTTGTATTTTTTTATTTTTCTATACTAAGTATTTATGTGTGTATGTATATTTAACAATAAAAATCAAAAGTTTTATCATTTGTTTTTTATTTTATATTCTTTAACAACAAACATCAAGGATTTCAGTTTTCATCATTTTAAATATTTTGATGATCATATAACAACAATTAACAATATTTCTTTATATTTTTTCTTTTCTTTTCTTTTGTTTTTGCTTTTAATTTTTGTGACAACAATATTTAAAACAATAATAGCATAATTCCCTCCTCCTTGGCGGAATTCACATGCCTTTATTTAAATTCTTTGTGTTTTTTGTTTTAAATTCCCTTTTTAGATATTCTTTTCTTCTTTTCTAAGTACATATTTAAGCAGTTTGTAGGATGAGTTCCTAATAGCGATTGAGTGTGCGGTTGCATTATAGAATGTAATACAAAACAAAAACCCTTTAAACCGGCAAAAATGGCATTCAATTAATTTTTTTAAACAAACTGAACAGATATTTGTTAATTTCAATTGTAGACATGATTTTATTATAAAATAAAAAACTATATATATATATATGTACACTGTAAAAAATCTATCTTTTGAATTCTTTAAATAGGTTTTAAATATTTCAGGGTGTATTAAACAATATTTAAATAGGATTTTGGTTATATTTTGTTTATACATCTAATTAAATCTCTTCAAACCTTCAATACGGTAAAGAAAATAATTCTCATTTAAGTTTCAATTTATGTATTACATGTGACCATAATTCATTCACTCTTACTCTTTGCTAATTTTGTGTGTATTTGTATTAGTTTTATATCAATTTAATTAATCAATTGCATTTTCTTAATCATTGAGCACATATTCCAATAGTGTCTCATAGTCGGGAACTCATCCTTCGTTGTTATGATTTGTGTGCGTCGTTGAATTATTGTTGGTATTATTATTACTATTGTTACTATTTGTATTGTTACTGGTGTTGTATTCATTAGCATTGGGCGATGGCTCCATTTTGATAACGCCCAAGTGTGGGGTCTGTATTCGTAGTTGATGTTGAAGGAAATGGGTATTGCCGCCCATTGTGCCTGGTGCGGGATGTATGCGGCCAACGACAACACCACCCATGGTAACAAAATTACCATCGGCTGTCAAGTGACCGCCTACTAATTGGGCGGCATTTATAGAACTTAATTCGAGTGTTTGAGCTGCTGTTGCTATATTGGAAAAAGCTTCAAGATTGGACGGTGTTGTTGCGGCTGAGCCATTAGTGGTTTGTTGTTGCTGTTGTTGCTGCTGCTGTTGTGATTGTTGTGTTGTTGCAATAATTGTTGTATTGTTACCTTGTAATTGTTGTTGATGTTGTGCTAGCGTGGAAGTTATAATTTGACGATGTTGTGGTTGTTGCTGCTGCTGCTGTTGTTGTTGGTGTTGAGCGAGTAATTGTTGCTGTTGCTGCTGCTGTTGTTGTTGTTGAGAATGATGTTGCTGATGATGTTGTTGCTGTTGCTGCTGTTGTTGAAGTCCATTATTGGAGCTTCCAGTTGCAACCACCATCATATCCTCTAGTCACCCTTCCTCTTCCTCAGTTTTGATCTTAACGGGCACGTAAACCTTATCCATAACATGGATTTTTATGTGATTATTCAGAGTACTAGACTGACGGAATTGTTTTTTACAAACGGCACATTCAAAGGGTTTTTCACCTGAAAAATAAAAAAATTTAAATTCTTTAGAAAACTGACTTCGTTGTCTATGATACGGCACGGAATACATTTTTGTTTGTCATACAGGGCAATTTAAGAAATTATTAAGAAAAGATTGCATTGATGCTTACCTGTGTGAATTTTTAAATGATTTGTTAGTGTACTCAATTGACGAAAATGTTTCGGACAATAGGTACAGTTGAATGGCTTCTCACCGGTATGGATTTTCAAGTGATTAGTCAGAGTGGACGATTGACGAAAGGTTTTATCACAAACATTACATTTGTACGGTTTTTCTCCAGTATGGATTTTCACATGGTTCGTGAGAGTACTCAATTGGCGGAATCGTCTTTCGCAGACATTACATTGAAAAGGTTTCTCGGGGGCAGGTGCACCCGATGCCGACGTTGAATTGCCATTGTGGCCATTAGTCAAGACGGTAGCATCGCGGGCTATAAAGTGTTGTTCGGATAGAGCAGGACTATGCGCAGCCGTAGCCACTAAGTGGGCCAAGGGGTGTTGCTGCAATATGGCATGATGATGGGCCAGGGCACTGCCCGGTGGTGGTGCATTGTTGCCGTTTTGTTCAGCAGCTGCTGCCTGAGCGGCTGCAGCTTGGGCAGCTGCCATTGCAGCAGCTTGAGCAGCGGCATGTGCTTCGGCTGATACTCCTGCCAAATGCATAAATGGTATTGGAATCTCAGTTGTTGCTGTCGCTGAGGAACCTTGTTGCTGTTGTTGCTGCTGTTGATGGCCGTTATTACCACCGACGGTAATGTTGCCACCACTGCCACTACCATTACTAGATCCCCCATTTGTACTTTCATTGTTATTATTGTTGTTGTTGTTATTATTATTATTATGATTAGGCGAAGATGATACGATTACAATTTCACAATTTGGCATGGATGCTGCCGCTGCTGCAGCAGCATGAGCATGTTGCAGACTTTTAATATGCATTCTAGGAATGCCTTAATTATGTATGTATTATGTAAATATTTATTCTATATCTATATATATATATGTATGTATATATAAATCCTAAGTTTGTAGCGTAATTAGAACTTTAAAAATTCCAAAATATACGAAATCTGTCTCTATCTCTTTATCTCTTTGTATATCTTCTATTGTATGATGATAACTCGATCATAAACTTTAAAAGTTTTGATATGATCTTGTTTGTTTGATTATGGGGTGTTTTAAATGTTTACTATTTTTTTTTAATTGTATTAAAAAATTAAGTGCTGTGCTCCTCAAATTTTATCACGTAATTAGGAAATTTAAGCCATTTAGTATGAAATAGTATCGTTGTTGATAATGTCCTCTAACACACCTAAAAAGAAACAAACAAATTTGCGTTACTAAATTATTTACAATTATGGAATTGTGTAAAATTGTTTGTTGGGTAGCGTTTTTAAGTAATAAAATTGTTACTACTTTTTCAATACAACTGCGTTTATAAGAAAAACACGTTTTTTTGTTGTTGCCATCGGGTGCCAGTTAAGACATTTTTTGACATTTCAGGATTTTCACTTTACTCCCGCTCTCAATTACTCTCTCCCGCTCTTTATTTTATTTATGCACACACTCTCACACATATGCATATGTATATACAATCTCTTATGAACACACACACACTTTTATCAATAGGTTTTATGCAAAAATTATTACTGATGAAAATCGTAAAAAATTAAATGAAAATAAACAAAATAACAACATTACGCAAATAATTAAAAGAAAACTGCACTTTATGGACATAGCGAACGAATTTACAACATCGCAGTCTATCTAGAGCAATGGCTCGATTGAAAGGTTATTTTGCCTTAACACTTTTTTAGGTTCCCGTCGTTACAAATTCAAGGCGAACTTATTTTTTTCTTCTACTCAAATCAGCTGGCCCGACCATGTGTCTGGCTAGACATTAAAATTGGAAAGAAAATAATAACTGATAACAATTTAAGGAAAGGAAAACTTATGAAAACACTGCGAAATATTATTTTCTTTAACCCGACTGAATTATTAAAGATTTTCTTTTAATTTTACCGGATATTTTTGGTTTCTGTAATTTAACAATTATGCCAACGTGTTTATTTCTTCTAAATAAAATTTTCTTGTTTTTTTTCTTTTCTTACAGCCACCAGTTGTGTGTCGAATATGAAAACTGACTTTCTCCTCCTCCCGGTTGACCCCCTAAAGAGTCAACAACAACCACTTGACAAGTATTTTGCTTGAAATTAAACACGAGCCGATCGAGATGTATTTTTTGGCTTTTTTCATAATATTCACAATTTTTTACGTGTGTTACATGCAGAGTTGCCAACACTACATTATACAATATAATCACAACGTAAGAAAAGCGCTAAAAAGCCTTTATTCTCAATTGCCATATGGAAAAAGTTTCCCAGACTCCTTTTTATTATGATAATGACGCCATCAATACTGCCTTGAACGGTTTTACTTTTTCAGGAGATAAAGAGAATTACTCATGGTAAATTAGAGGCAATTTGCCGAAATGACTTGAATAGGATACAAAAAATATCCGGACAATACAAATTTCTGTACAAAAGAATCTCAAGTACGGAAGCTGTTAACAACGAATTCCTCCTGAACCTCATTGTAAACCGAGCAACCATAAAAATGCCAAATTTTTTAAAATCTTGTTGAATAATTCCATTAGGGATAAGCGCAGAATTACAATAGTGGGTATAAAAATAGGCCGGGTAGTACAAGACTATACGCAATATTTTAAGTACAGAAGTTATCAGCTGTAATTTGCGGAAATTGCAAATATTACAGATAAAATTAATGGAATTAATTTACGATCTACAATTCTCTAGAAAGCCATCACCAAAGATGTTCTAGAATATAATACTAGACCGATTCAAAACTTTATATAACACATTAGGTTTTGATGTGATTTTACGAAAACCTAACTCTAATTTTTTTTTTTTCAAAAATATGTTTGGAAACATTACTGAGGTTTATTTTTAGCATTTTTGTGAAAACCTGGATGTTTGGAAGGTATACAATAGTATTAAGCAAAACCTGTGGTCATCACACCTCCTTAGATAAATCTTAGGAAATCCTGAATGAGATACAAATGCTTTTGCATTATTTAACAGAAAATATATCAACACGTATCTTTGGTTAAGCGATGTTGGTACAGTAGTGTTTGGAGTTATAGCTGATTCCAAGTTATTATATGTTTTGAATTTAAACAATTTAATTCAATTTTTAAATGTGTTCTTACAACACTAAAAATTATACTAATATTAGTAAAGTTCCATACAGCTCCCTACTTTTCTAAGTTGGAAATCAGCTTAATTAAAAAATCGTCAAATCTGGAAGGCGCTAAAAAGCTAAATTGGCAACTTTGGTTACAACATTGTAAAATTTTCGAAATTTTTTTTTTTTCTGAAGAGGGCATAAATTTGTCAATAATACTACCCGAAATTATCAATTGAACAAGAGGGAAAGAACTACTGTTGAACTACTTCTCCCACCGTCAAAGATAGAGTTTAAAAACTCGAAGTTCTAGCAAATCTTCTTAACGACCATAAATATTTCATAGGGATATTTTGTTGAGAGTGAAAGTTTTTGTTGGGACGAAAATCCGCAACACAAGAGATTATGTTAAATGAAATGCCTCAACCAAAAAAAAGGAGTCGTATTTGGAAAATCCATTAATGTGAATGCCATGAAGATATAACAAATAACATATTTTTCTCCGGTTTTTTTTTTTGGCTTTAAAAGATACGATAAACAAGACTTTCTACTTTTTTTAATTCTACTTATCTGTGCCTTTTCTTTCAATGTTCCAGCATATTTTTCAACACAATAACAAACGACAGACCAACACCAACAATCACACCACAATTGCTTGTTTTGTTAGTTCTTCCGTGTTATTTGGTGAACCAGTCAACAACAACGGCATGCCAAAAAAAAAATCACTTGAATTTTTCCATAACAGCAACAACACTGTCGCACACTCACACACCTTCACTCAACACACACGTACACATAATCTCTCCCATATCAGATTTTGAGGTTAGGCTTAACATTTTTCTTTCATATTTTGGTTTGCTTCGAGACGACTTTTAATCGTTAAGAAAATTTACATTTTTTCTAAATTAAAGCAGGTTTGGAAGATTCGATTTTTGCCGAAATTTTCCGTAGGACATCATTTATGTCAACGATTACGACAAAAAATTGTCACGTCACACCCGTTGCGAATATTTTCACTTTTTTCTCAACAGACACCACTCGCACATTCACTGGCACTTATGAAAAAAAGCCAAGTACACATAACCACATACTCTCGCACACACATAAACGCACGCTTTTACCAACAACACACGAATTTTTCACATTTTTCATTCATTTGCAGCACGTTTCAACTTTGACCTACCTTACCACCAATTTTTTGCGAGGCCGTAATGCTGGCTTTTCTTTTTTGTTACTGTTGTTTCTTGCAAATCAATTGAGTAAAGAAAAACTAGCTTTTTTAAGTCAAAAGTTATTTTGTTCCATTTATGATAATTAATTTCTTGAGTAGCTGGGCATTTTTTGTTTTAAATTCGTTTTTCTTCTTTTTCAAACACCTTTACGTTCGCTTTTCTCTTTTGCTAGTGATTGCTGCACATTCCTATGGCAATCGCCTTCGTTTCTCCAAGCGCTTATCCTTTAGCGCGTTGTTTTCTTTAACTTTCCATTTAGCAATGTTTGTTATAAAGCGAAGGGAACAACGTGTTGTTTTTATAAAAATATATTGAAATGAACTTTATTTTTTAATTTGCAATTGTTGAGGTCGGTTAAGAAGTGTTTTTGCTTTCTGCGATTGTAGCAAAAAATTAAAAAAGAAGGAAAGTTTCAAAAAAATAGTGTTTTGTCGTACTTCTCTCGCGAACACACAATTCTTTTTTATTTCTCCTTTTTTTGACAGTTTACCTGTATCGTCGTGTGCTTCACTTCAAAAGCATGGTTGCAAAAGAAGAGTAGTGTTTTGGTAAAAGGAAATAAGTAAAGCAGTGTTGCCAGACAGAAGGAACATCTACCGGCAAATGAATGTTACAATTTAGATTTATTTACTTAATATTTATATATTATTACAAAGATGTGAAACAAATCCCAGGCGGTCTGTTGCAGGGTATGTTGCGATGCGGAGGTATTCGAGACTATCGAACACTGCCTCTGTAACTGTTCAGCCCTTTTTCGCGGGTTTGAATTCTTTGTCGAGAGCCGACATTAAGGCTCTCCATAGATTCATTCTTAGTTTGTAGTCTGTGTTAATATTCCGCTTCCTTATTCTCCCTTTTCTACTTTCTCTTCTTTTCGCTATCTCCTCTTATTTCATCTCTTCTTTACGACGTTGTACAATGGGTCAACTTGACCTACGGGTACTGTACTAGTCTCAACGGCAAGTACACCTCCTCTAACCTAAACCTATGCAGTGTTGGTTAGAGATAAAAATGATAGAAAGTCTTTAAATTAAACTTTAACTGCAGCCAACTTCAGATTGTTTTGTTAACCAGCTGATAGCTAGAAAAATTGTTTCGCGCATTTTAAGCTAGAGACGCTAGTATTTTTTTTCTTGTGACTGATTTTTTAGTGAATTTTTAGTGATAAAAGAAGTGAAATTAGTGAATTTATAAAAGTTTAAATTTCGCAAACATTTGCCAAGGGTAAGTTTGAACATTTTTATCTTTATTTCTAATTGGGTTTTCTTTAAATATAGATAAACAAATGCAACATTATTTGGTTTATAATTTCTTGTTTTTTCTTGTTTGTTTAATATATTCATTTAAATTTGTTGTTTTTGTTGTTGAAAATAAGAATTTATAAAATTGTGCACACTTTCGAGCCATTTGCCTGACCATTAATCGGCTGCAATGCTAATTCATCCTGTTCACTGTAGCGTGGTGGCTGATCTGTAAAATGGAAGGAACAGTTTAAATAAAGATATTAAAATGTCTGCCAATTAGTACATGGCACTCCAGTCGATAAGCCCGTGGTATGTTATATTAAAGTAATGTGTTGTCCCATTAAAAATTTCTACAGGGAGTAAGTGCAATTATAAGGCTACTTGTAAATCATCGCAAATGACCTTTGCTTCTTTGCCGGTTGGACATCAAACCGTTCTGAATATTTTCTTACTTACCTTCAATAATTTTAACCGATTTCTCATTTCGACACGATAGATTCTTGGATTTCTCCCTCATGTCATCAAGGAATTTTGAAAATTTACTTTTCTCTTCCACCACATCGTCTACTACACGGTTTGTTCCATTTTCGGCTGCCACGCCGGCAGCTTGCAATTCTTCTCGCAGTGCTTGTTTGCCACGCTGCACCATGGCATCCAATTCAGGATCAAATGGTATTGCATTTTCAAAAGGATTACCCGCAGAGGATGTATGATTAGAATTTGCTGAAGCCGTAGTGCGTTCATCATCCTCCTGTATGCCGGTGGTGGTGGTGTTGTTCGATTGTGTAGTGTTATTGGATTTATCGCCATCGCCACTTTCTTTAGAAGTTGCCTCTGTTTTGGCTTCGGCTTCAGTTTCTATATGTTCTTCTAGCGGTTTCTGTACATCGACTTTATTTTTTCGACCTTGCAACATAGAACTGAGACTATTTTTTGCCTCTTGTACTTCAGAGGAAATTTTTGAGGTTACTGCACCCACGGCTTGTTTTGTATCACCGGCCATTTTACGCAAAGCACTACCCATGGCTTCTTTAGTTTCACCGGTAGCCTTAGCTACATTATTGCCTACTTGTCCAACGGCTTGTTTGGCTTCATCGCCAGCAGTGGCTACGGAATTAGTCATATTCTCCATGGATTGTTTGGCTCCTCTAGCAGCCTTCTTAGCATTATCACTTACGACTTGGGCAGCACTTCGGGCACCAGTGGCGGCTCGTGCAGCTGCTGACTCCAAAGACTCCTTTGCTCCTGTTAATTTTGCATCTACAGTTTCTCCTGCATTTTTAACTGTTTCCCCTATTGAATCTTTCGTTTCTGTTAATTTAGTCTCGACTTTATCACTGAAACTTTGCGATTTGGAGGCAACTAATGTCTCCATTTCCTGCTGACTGGTTTTTGCCTCTTCTATTTTGTTACCAAGTTCATTTTCTAATTCTTCTATTAGAGTTTCAGCTTGTTTTCTAATTTCGGACTTATTATCCTCATTGTCTTCATCCACTTCGCCTTCATCGCCTTCCTCTTTGTCCGTTTCTTCAAGAGAATCATCCGAAGCTTCTGATTTGAACTTTTTAACATTTGCCGTGACATCAATGCCGTTGTTAATGAAACGAATCTCGTTGACTGTAACCGTATGATCTAGTGGATCTGTGGTCTCACTTATTTCCAACCTCAATTCCTCATCATCTTCGGTGGGTGGTGTGGGCATAGAGACTGTTAAACCTGGCAATGAATCTATTGAACATTATTGTGGGAAAAATAATTGCTTGGCTTGTATTAAAACTTACCCGGTTCCTTTGCGACGTGCTCGGGTATATTTTCTAGACTTTCCACTAAAGCTGGTGAGGTGTGCTCAATGTAATCATGTTTCATGGCTGCTTCATAGGAAAAATTTCTTATCGGTGTCTTTTTCATTGTGGTGTGAGGTGAACCGTGGGGTGTACTTTCAGGATAAGGGGTTCTTGGCCTCCCTGACTTAACAGTGGATGTTGTAGTGTCCATATCTTTTTTAATGGAATCTATGCTACTTGCTTGTGATTTTATAGATTGTGTAGGGGAATTTCTCTCTACCACGGTATTAGCGGTGTTAGCGGTTGAAGTACTGCCATTAGCTGTTAATACAGATTCATTGGATTCCAAAGAATCCGCTGTGTCCTTAGCATCTTCATTGACACTTGATTTGGATGGAACTTTTTCATCAGCCGTCTCGTCTATGTTGTTTTTTAAACTTGATGCTGCAGTTTGCTTCACTTGTATTGTATTTTCCTTATTTTCCTTGTTTTCCTTGTTTTCACTTTCAAGTACGGGTGTATTTGTATTTGTTTTTTCCTCTATGGTTTCTTTAACATCATCGCCATTATCCTGCTCCTTTACACTTTCATCGAGTTCAACACTTTTACCATTTCGACTTTTTCTAATTCGATTTAATAAACCACCTGTTGTATTCGACATTAACATACTTTGTGTCATGTAACGTTGATCTCCACCTGGTCCAATGGTAGCTGCCATTGTAGATGATCTCGGTATGCCGTGCACTAATATATGACGCACACCCAAACTCATATCCAATAGGCGTAAATTTTTAAATTTTGAAATTTCTCGAAACGTTTTCAAATGATGACCGCTTTCGGAGAAGGTCGTATAAAATTTATTTGCTTTCGTTAAAACAGCATAAAACGAGGAGCCTTTTAGTAACTTCCAAATGGGACCGTTTTCTTCACTGTCGTAATCATAGAAACGCTGGAATATTAAACTTTTATTGCGCACAGACTCATAGCTGCGATAAATGCTGCCTGTATTGGTCACAATGAATATCTCACTGGCTTTCGAGATGTGCATAAATATGATTTGTTCGTTAGAGGCAAGATTTTTCTGTAGTTCGGTAAAATCGGGAAATACAAATTCATTTAAACGACCAGTTAAATAAAGATTTCCCTTTTGTGTCAGCACTAAAGTTGTTTCCGGGCCACAGGTAAACAGTTGTACGGGCGAATCTAAAACAATTTCGTGTGGCTTCAGAATCACATCCTCCTTAGCGCGACCCAATTGGTGTGACTGATTGTTACCCCAACCAATGAGACGGCCAAAAGCTAGAAATTGAGGGAGGAGAGGGTAAGGGTGAATAGTTTTTAATTAAATTAATTTAGGCTGTAAAGGATTACAGTGATGGAAAAACCTTTCCTTTATATAAAAATCTAAGTTGAAGATGTTTTTCATAGCGTTTTACACCTTTGAAGCACAAAACAAATTGGCTCCAATGCTCTATCGGGCAGTGGTGTAGTTAACCTTGCTTTATGGTTGCTCAGGTTTGGTGAATGGTCCAAATACCAAAGTCACTGGGTAAGTGCGCAGACTGTCAACTATTTTAATCACAAAGCTATTCCTCTATACTTAATTGGCTCGCCCTCTAACCACCAATTTAAACAGCAAACTAAGCTGGTGGCAATAAGCATCAATACAGTTAAATCCTGATCTAAGCTGTGCTATAGATATGCAGTAAAACTGGGAAGCCATAGATGAATAGGTATACTACATGGTTCCGTATAATTTTCTCGACAAGAGATTTGATTTTAGGATTTAAAATGGGATCTCAAGGTAGTGACTTGATGACGGTGGCAATTTGTGTCCGGTAGGGTCACTGATACCGATGGCCTCAAAATGCTGCACGGAGTTGGCTATGGAATGTATATTAAGCCCTCTGACATTACATTTTAGCTTACGCTGCCTCAACATTGCAGTGTTTTCCAAGCGGAGATCATGATCATATTGAAAGCATTGCAAAGCTTGTTGAGAGATGGGATTTTCGTTTAGAATTTTTTGATTTACAGCCAGGCCGCGAACAAGTCTCTAAGTCATGTTATCTCGGTGTTCGTCAAAACCCATGAATATCGGGGATTACTTAAGGAAATTTTAGGTCTCAGGGATATGGTTGAAGCTTGCATTTCTGAAGAACTGACAAGGGCTGTGTAACAGAGCGTTTCGATATTTCACTTACCGAATTGGTCATTACAACCATTTAGCCAGGATTAGAACCTAGTTTATCTCACCACTCATGTTGTGTGTGTTAATGCGTGGCAGGACCTACAGTTTATTGTCGACTCAGAACTTTAGATTTGAGAAACCTTTTAAGGCAGTTTTATTTACTCTGAGCTTTAACCAAAAAACTACTGGGAGGTGGTCGTCGAAAGCTAGAACTAGCTCTGATTGCCTCTGTTAAACTGGCTATTTTCAGCCTAGCTGAACTTCGGTGGCAAGGTACTTGTAGAATTGAATAAAAAATACTGACTTTCCTTAAATCGCAAGGCCACTGTCCTCGTGGATGCCAATAGCCTTGACATTCTCTCAAATAATATCTGAGTCTATAGAGAACGAAGAGATTATTTTTGATCCATGTGCCAGTGCCCGGCCATGAAAAGGTGGATGTTCTTAGCTTCTTATTTTTTGCCTTTGAATAAAATCTTCAAAATAAGGATTAAAGCAAGAATTGGAGTCGATACGGTTTTCAATAGCGAACGTTTGATCTCCGAGTTGGATATTGTATTGTAGTAGCACAAAGGGCCTAACCTCTGGAACTTCAAGGAATGTCTGCCATCTAAACTAACCTATACGATGGTCGAGTGAAAATCACAATTCAAATGAAAATACGAAAGAAAAATATATGAAAAGAAACAAAATAGAATTCATATGAAATAGTTTCATAGTCTTATAATTTTTATATTCCGCACTTAAGCAATGCATTCGTTTAATTCATTCAATCATTTAATGCAAAGAGACAGCGGAAAGGGGGCGTAGGAGGGCAGTCATTATATTTGTCCAGTTTATTTCATTAGTTTTTTTCTAACCTGTCAAATTCTCAATCTAAACAAAACAAAACAAAATAATGTTAAAATTTTTTGCATGTCATAAATAATCAATATTTCTAAAACAAACCTGTTGTTGTTGATTTTATGCAATTTTCATGTTTATAAACTTCCATAACAAAACAATAGACAATAAAAAAACAAAAACAATATAACATTGCAAAACATTAATATGGACTTACATGTCAATAAAACGAAATGTTCATTTCCTGCTAAAACATTTATAAAGTTTTCAGTTTCCTCGCTATTCGACAAACAGTCATCGAACTCTTCCAAACGAAAGGGTTTTCGTATAATTTCACATGCTTCCCCATTAACTGTTGCTGCTGTAAAATTCGTTGATACGGTAGCCTCACTGGCAAATATATTACGGCCAGTGAAAAATAATTCATTTGATACTGAAAAACGATAATACAAATACAAATATTTTGAAGATACATACATACATACATATATTAGATATGATTACAAATATTATATTATTATACGTACAACAAATACAAATGCAAACAACTTACCTGTTAAAATAACAGACCAATCGTTACCAAATGATATATCGGCTACCTTAAGGCCCAGTGTTTTAAGTGATTTAACGCATGTGGGTTTTATTATAATATCTCCATTACTATTATTATTGTTGTTGTTATTATTATTACTGTTTGTATTATTATTGTTGTTATTAGTGTTAGTATTTGATGACGAATGTTGTCCCCCTATGCCTAGTTGGCCATAACGATTTTCACCCCATACAAATAAACGTCCTGATTCTATATTTGCATATAAGAAAAGAATTCAACATTAATTAGTTACAGGTGCCAAGTAAAATTGGAAAGTGACAGTGAATGTCAGAGAAAATCGTACAGTCGCTTCATCAATAACAATAAAATAAAAACTTGTTAAGAAAGTATAAAATATTGCAAGTGTAACAATAAAATTGAGAGTCCTGAAAAATAACCTGCAGATAAATACACTACCAAGCTTTTTAATATCTGAACTTTGATTCTAATATTTAGCTGATGAGCTTCGTTTCGTATTTTTAACCTTGGCACTGTTAGGTGGCGGACCCTTCTTTCAGGACAATGTCCCACATGGCCAGCGTTTAGTCCCATTGTTATACAAACACACTACTACAACCCTTCAGTCAGGATTACGACCTAGTTTCTCACACCACTTATGTTGTGTGTGTTAATTTTTATACATGAGTGGCGGTGCCTACAGTTTAAAATCGAACCGAACGACAGACTTTTGAGAAACTTTTCATGGCAATTTTATTTACTCAGAGTTTTTGCCAGAAATCTGCTGAGAGGAAGACGCCGAAGAAATATTTCTTCATATTTCATTTTGATGCAGGTGTCTGACCTGTGGTTTGAACCGTGGCTTTTAGTCTAATAAGCCAACACACTACCTACTAGACCACGGCGACTTCATACACACATACATATGTAGTTGGTCATTACAACCCTTCAGTCAGGATTAGGGCCTAGCTTCTCACACCACTTATGTTGTGTATATTAATTTTATACATGAATGGCGGGGCCTACAGTTTAAAGTCGACACCGAACGACAGACAGACAGAGTTTTTGCCAGAAAACTGCTGAGAGGAAGTCGCTGAAAAAATATTTTTCATATTTCATTTTGATGCAGGTGTCTGACCTGGGGTTTGAACCGTGGCCTCGCATCTAATAAGCCAACATACTACCTACTAGACAGGAATCACACATTCCCTAGGAGAAACCAACTTGAATCCAGAATAAATCTTGCTTCTGCATCGATCCAATATATTGCTTTATGTTGGAGAGTTTAGTCAAGGTAACAGCAGGGCACTGATATATAATCTTTCCTTCCTCCTCAGTCCCATAGCTACTGCAAAAGCTATTTAACTGCATGTTAAATCTATCAGTATGTCTTCCAAAAGGTCAGTGGCCTCTGAGAATCACTATTGCCTCGTTGAGGGCCATGCAATTTATTAATCGATGTGCTTCAACCCTCTTCATAATCATACGAGTATAGCAAAGTCTTTTAATATTGCACGTGCCTTCTTACTGAGATTGAGTCTCCTTGTAAAACGAACATAAAATACATAATTTAGCTCAGACCATCGGAATACCTATGCCCTGTAACAATTCGCAGATTGTAAGCTCCTTACCGACCTCGGACAGTTCCACAGCAATGCAATTCTTGAAAATATCTCTTTGTTCTGCACTTTATATAAGAGTTGCCATTGAATGATTGGAAATTTCCTTGAGAAATCCTCGGTATTTATGGACTAGTACGGACGGTTTAGGAAATTCCTTAGGGACCTTACTGTGCTGCTTTCAAAATGACCTTGACCTCCGTCTGGAAAACACTGCAGTGGTGAGGTAGCCTATAAAAAAAGTTTTATATCAGAACCCATAATAATTATTGGAGCCATCGGTATAAATCTTGGAGGTCCACCAGAGGGTTAGACCAGGAGTCTGTAGTTGGAATGTGTCCATATCTTCCTACAAAAGCCACCAAATTTTACATACAGCCCTTTTAGAAGTGTAAAGCACAGTGGTTGCTTTCTTTAACGCCTTAATTACTTTATCCGTCCATGAAAGTATGGAATTCTGAATGATCTTTATTGATGTGAAGCTGTATGTTGGAACACTCAAAAATTTCTGAAGGTTTTGTCAGGACTTTGGGACATGTGATTTAAGTTTTTAGCATCAAATGTTTTCAGTTGTGTGCGCCAAGTGTAGTCTTAATTTATCTTTTAACAACTCTCACAGCTCTACCGTTCGGTGTTATCATGTTACCGAATAAAAAATATAAATTTTTCCACTCCTTACATTGATGTTTGTAAAATAAATAAAGAATCAGATAAACTGGTGTTTAGTAAAGTGAGATAAATTATTTTGTATGTCATAAAACCTGTAAGATAATTCGAACTTGTCGCCAAACGAAAATAAAATTTACATGAGGTTTGGTGTACGATTTTCTCCGACAGTCACTGTAAAATTGTTCATTCATTATCACATAGCCATGGTATATTTTTCTAATGGCATTTGGCATGGTGGACTTGTTTTTGTTCAGTTGTTTTTTTGTTTTTGTTTTATAGTCACATAGCCAAATATTTTTTACTTGGTTTTGTACATGAAGTACATTTTTTCGTTGTATTCGTTTTAAGTGTTATTTTGTTATTGTTTAGTTCGGTTTATTGATTGATGGAATAATTAAATCAAATTTCTTTGTTTATGTTTAAAATTTTGTTGTTAATATTGTTGCCCTATAGGTACAGAGAGCTACAGAACAATGGTCTGATGGTAATATCACCATCACATCGCCTTTTGTCACCTATTTTGTATTAGTATTCGTTATTATTTTAAAACTACAAAAAAAAACAAAAACAATTCAACATGATGATAAATGTTATCAAATTGCGTGTCATATTCAGTCTTTCCAAGTCTTTATTTATCAGATGATCTGCCAGACGAAAACAAAAAAAAATTGCGCCATCCATCTGACAAAAATCTAGCTATACAGAGACACTCACTAAGAGAATTTATTTATTTAATATAATTATTATGAGCTTAGTAGCTAAGACCATGTGATCTTTGTAAAGTATCAGATCAGAGTGGTGGGAATCGGATGTTTATATATGTATGTATATCGCGTGGATTTTTTATTCGATAAATTATGGTTTGACAACAGCAAATGTTAATTTGTATTGACCAGCCGTTATAAATCGTTTAATACCAGAATAATCCCCCAAATTGCAAAATAAAAAAATATGTTCACGAAAGTCATAGAACACTTTGTCCTTATTAGCTTCAACATAATTGGCATAGAGAGTGAGCATTTCGTGCAGTTATTGATCGCCGAAGTAGGTAGCGTATTGGCTTATTAGACGCGAGGCCACGTCTCATACACCAGGTCAGGCGTCTCCAACTCCCAGAAGATTTCTATTAAAAACTCTGAGAGTAAATAAAAAGTTTCTCAAAAATCTGGTGTTCGGAATCGACACTAAACTGTAGGTCCCTCAACTCATGGATAAAAATTAACACACACATCATAAGTGGTGTGAGAAGATAGGTGATTATCCTGACTGAAGGGTTGTAATAACCAATTATGTTTGTATATATTAATCGTTTTCTCACTAACTAACCAAAATATAAATTCATCATTGTGCTCAAAGCTATCGAGCCATGTTGACTGAACTTTTGTCATCAAATATTCGTCAGTTAAAGATCAATGAAGTGGTCCTGTGAAATGCCTTTTCGTTCGCAAGATTTAACGGCTCTGGATCACTTTTTATGGAGCTATGTTAAGTCATTGGTTTATGTCGACAAGCCAGCAACTATTAAAAGATTGGAAGCCAATCTACCAGCCACCGCTGGCAACATAAGGCCCGATTTATTTGAAAAAGTAATCAAAAATTAGACCGAACGAATGGACCATGTAACTTGTAGCCGAGATGGCTACATTTAATTTAATTTTTCAAGCTATTAAAAAGAACGCCATACAAACATACATAGTCTTTATCCAAACTTACGATTCCAAAAAGTAGTCATTATCAGTCAGTTTTCTACAATTGTCGGCATCAAAGATGGATACATTAGACTTTTAGATGGAAAACACTTCTCCGCTATTCAAAATTTTTTAAATCGACTCAAGTTTAAGCCAAAAATTTTAGTTTATTTCAATTTTATGCCGTTTGAGATTTAATCAGATGGGAATTTTGAAATAGGAATTGTAAGAGTTATCAAATTTTATAGACGTATACAGGGATGGTTACAAAATCAACCGTAGTTCTATCCTTTGTTTATCATCACATAACATTGAATGTCAGAGTTTAAAGTAAGCTAAGTTCGTCTACCAAGACGAATATAGTAGTGCTTGGTGGTGTGCAAATGAGAACTCCACGCTAGAAAAAGATAAGAAAACCAACAAAATGATATTGGATCATCGGTATTTTAAATATAAGGGAACAACAGTGTAAATATGTGTGAATAATGTCGTTGGAAGATATAAGAAAGCCGTACGCAATATAGCTGTGCTTTTCTTGCATCAATTTCTAATCATGGGTCCACTATTTTACCAATAAAAAGAAGAAGTAAAATAGTGGATTGGATTTGGGGCATTAGGTCCAAAGGAGGAGGAAACAATTCCGCCAATATGACCTTGACTTCTGATTGCGTTATTTGGCATAATTTTTATTGATTATCTTCAAAAAGGAAAAAGCAATCTCCTGGTGTTACTTTCTATTTCAAAACTTGAGACAATGGCTCTGTAGTAAATTCTTTGCCAAGAATCAAGAGATAAAGTGAGCGATCAATGGTTATTTTAGTAAGACACACCTTTCTTCCTATAAATAGGATATTGAGGCTCTTTAATATCGATGGAAGAAGTTCATCGAGCCGAAAGGAGGTTATGTTAAGAAATAAATGAAAATTTGCCTAATTTCTTGTGTTTTTTCTGTTAGATCGTCTAAGTTTCGAAACGCCATCTGTATATACTTACGGTGAGTTTGTCAATAATATAGGTTTTCTGATAAAGTGCAAGGTTGCTAATGATGGCATGTCTTAATAGTAAGAAAATATCGTTTATGTAGCTAACGATGGACGTGATTACAAACTTGAAGGTCCTTTGGCTGACTTTTTGGCTTTTATTATTTTAAAATTCAACTGTTATTTTAATATTTAAATATTCTTTATAGGACTGTGAAGAGATTTAATTTTAAAACAACACTGAAACCGTTTTTAAATGAAACGAAATCTTAAAGTGTGACATGCGAACTACAGTCTTAAAATTTGGTTACAAAATTACAAAAAAAATTTTGTATAATTATCACGTTATAAAATGCAATAGGAAATGCTTTAAATTTTATTTCAGTCAAAGTTACATTATGATTTCGATTTAAATATGGTTTAAATGCGATGTTAAAAATATTTTAATTTTTGTAAACGCGCATTATTGTTCTTTGAGTAGTTCCTCAGACTGCTTGAAAATAAATGCATATTATTTTTTGTTTTATGCATCATATGAACCCCGCCAGCGATTTATTTCCACAGGTCACGAATGATTTTCCATAAGTTCATGACACCGACAAAATTCCTTTAAAAAAATTCTTTTTTGTTGCATTATTTAAATACAAAATATGAATCACACTGTAATTAAGGCAACAAGTGTTAGATTATTTAAAAGGAAATTTCCAATTGTTGAAGAATATAATTTCGTTATAAAAATTTAGAAAAAAAAATTTAAATTTAAAAGGTCTTTAAAGCAGGCCATAATTGTTAAGAGTAGTGGCGTAATGTGTGAGAAGGACTTTGCTGGGTTTTCTCTATGTTTTTAATGTTTATTTATAACATGTGTTGTCATCTGTTTAATGCATTTTATTTTGCAAACTGCTGTAACAAATTTGTGTTCGAATTCCACTTCAATGCACAAACTCATACATCATGTCAACACTCCCATCATCATTATATCATCGTAATCACCATCACCCTTCATAGTTATTTTCGTTTTAGCAATTATATTATCCTGCCCTAAAATGCATTTAAACTTTCACTTTTAACCGTAACCACTTACACTTGTGTGGACGTTCACATACGCGTACAAGTGCTTTACTTTAAAATAAAACGTCTTACAATGTCATTAATTTTAACAATAAGTCACGTTACTTCTTCTACATACAACGAAAATAATTGCAACAGTAAATAGAACACGGACTTTCATTGACTCTCGGTACAAGAACCACAATCGCTTACAAGACGTATGTAATAATGTAATGTCAGCAATCCTCAAGATATGATGATTAATCAAAAGTGAAAGTACTTGCAACACAAAACAAAAATAATTGCCGACAACATGCAACTCGAAATAGTCAATTTGAACCAATTTTTTTTCCTTCTTAGACGCGGAAGAGCTGTAAAAAGGAATTTTATTCGATAGAAAACGTTTTCTTAAAAAAAACAATAAAAAAATATTTAAAAATTTAATAGTAGTCCCATGCATTAAATTGTTATTGAATTACCCGGATGCTATCTGTTAGAGGCTTAGAAAAGTTTTAAAGTGATTTAAAGACATATAAAGGGAGATATTTCATGGAATAAAGTACTTTTCACGCTAAATTCGGTCACATAAAGGTTTAAATTACAAAGTGATTCGCATTTAAAAAAAAAGAATTAATTTATCACCGTAGCCTAGAGAATAACGACCTGGCTTACCAGATAAGAGCCCTGAGTTCCATCCTCAAATCTCAGCTAACTTCTGGCAGAAGTTCTGAGAGTAACAACAGACAAAGTATTTCACAACTAACGACGGAATCGACGTTAAATTGTCGATCCCGTCACTCATGGTCAAAATTAACGCCCACAACAGGGGTGATGTGAGCAGCTATGCTGTGCTCCCTGTATGATGCGCGGCCTTTTCGTCTTTAATTTTAAGGTATCAATCGATGGCTTGTTTTGCTATATCCATCGCTTCTTTGTGAAATGATTGAGACAGCCAGCAAATGTTTTTCGGATAGTTATAGTCCTCCAATTTGTCTTGAAACCCTCTAAGTAATACCAGCTCTGTCAGTATTCGCGTTACTCTCCGCAATATCTAGAAGGCAGTTGAAAAGAAGAGGACGTACGCCTGACCTCAGGATTAAAATCAAGAGGTTTCCATGCATAAGATGGATGGCATGTGCCATCTTTATTGGTCTTTGATGGACTTTATTTGGTTTTAAAGGTACTTGTTTGCTATCTAATGCAATTGTTGATTGCTTTTGGGCGTCAAAAGTCTTTTTGAAGGCTATAAGCGCCAAAGATTAAGAAAAACAAAGCCCTAGTTGCTAGCTATCTCTCCTTGGTGAGCCTACGAGTGGTCATAGATAACAAAAGATCCATTTAGATGATGGATAACCCTGTTCATCCCACCATCCACATGCTTTACAATGTGTTAATAAAACCGAAAGGAATTAACGTTAACAATGGTCCATTCGTTCTGCTCAATTTGTCACCAATTTTTCCGATAAATCTGATCGTAATGATTCGATGGTGGCTACAATATTATTTTGCAACGCTTCAGGAGTTGCTAATTTGTCGTCACAAACCAATCACTTAACATAACCCCATAAAAAATATTCCAGAGGCGTTAAATCGCATGAACGAGGGAGTCAGCGAACAGAGCCGCTTTTGGAAAGAAAGTTATCATCATATCGACGCCTCCATTATATACGTTCTAAGTGTACTTAGAACGTTTTTAATGTTCTTGCATCTACGTTCTCTAACTTAAATACTGTCAAAATTTGGTTAAGATGCGCCGATCCATTTCGAAGTTATAGAGAAATATCTTCTTTGAATACACATATAGTCGTATGTCGCGTGAAAACTTTGAGAGCTCATAACTCAAAACACACTTTTTCGACTTAGAATGTTATAGAACGGAGGCGTCGATATAGATTTAGCAATTAAAGGATTGTAAAGCACGTTGTATGGTTGTTGTGCCTTTTTATTGGAACCAAATGCCGCTACAGCAGCAATATTATGCACACTTCTTTCTCGTTTTGATGATTTTAAGTAGAGGAGTAAAATTATCACAAAAAAGATCAATAATAGCGCAAAGCGCTCCCTCTAAGCCTGTTGTGTTAACTGCAAAATATTTTTTGAATATCTAGAACCATTTTTTCGAAGTCAATTTCGACAATTTGAAAGACTTGTTCGAGCGTTAAACGATACATGGTGATTTTATTGTATGGAAATGTCAACATAGTTTGAGATTCTCTGTTGGTGAACATAAGCCATTAATTTTTTATTAACCCATATTAACCCCATTTTTAAAACACTAAGATATTGATCAGATGTGTGGTATACCATATAGATTCCAATAAATACAAAAAATCCATGATTTTACAAAAAAAAAAAAAAAGTTGGGCGCATACGGGTTAAAATAAATGGCGTAGAGTCCTTTTAAAACGCTTATGTGTTGCTGTGAAGTTCATATTTCACCGAGAAAAACTAGGTTTGAGTTTGTCTGTACTCTCTATTGTCAAAATTAAGGACCCTGTTTGAGAATATCCTGATGTTTTTTAAATGATAACAAGCTCTAAAGCTAACATTTAAAATAAAAAACAGATTCCTTTAAGAAAATGTCGAATTAGAATCGTTTAAAAATTATTACAAAATAGATTTGGGATATGAGAATGAAGGAAGATTAAAATTTTTTTAAAAAATTATTTTGAATAATATTTTATTGTGTGTATAACTCTTTCTTATATCCTTATGTTGCTAACTTTTTTGTTTGACAATTAATTTCTTACTGTCTGTGTTTCAGTTTCAAGTATTTCATTTATTTATTTATTTATTTATAAAGTAATACAGGTCAAACTCCCCAGGGAATTTCAACAAATCAAAGAAAACCTATTGACTTTTTGTGTGTGTGTATGTGTATTGAAATGTATGCAATTGGGTTAAAATGAAACAACCACCATTAAGTCCACTCATGCAACCCATAACTCCCACACTATTAAAACTGTTAGTCTAAGTAGAATGAAATAATTGATCATTAAACGAAAACAAAATAAAAAAGGAAATAAACTGAAAGAAAATTTAAGAATTTACCACAAATAACAGCACTTTGATATGGTCCCGCTATAAGACGTTTAATGGGATCATTTTTTATATAAAAATAACTCTGAGTATTTTCCGCTAAATGGGATTTGCCAAGAGTAAATATGGCTCCAGTATTGGGTATATCCATGATTGCTATTGATATCCTTTAGTTTAGTTTTTTTTTTAATTTCTTTTTAATATTCCTGTTTTTGTTTTTGCGCTAATGCCTTTCAGGTGTTAAATTATTCAACCTTTTGACATTTTACGCAATAAGTTTAATTGGTTTGTGAATAATTAAAGCCAACAATGAAATGATTAAAACGTTAATTCACTATCAGGAATTATATCCGAATACTGATTTCTTTTTCTTTTATTTTATTTCACTATTTTCGATTTCTTTTATTGATTGCCGTTCTAATGTTTCGAAACTTCTGTTAGAAAACAATTTGTGGTTATTTTAAATATTTAATTAAACTTTTATTTTCCATATTCAATTAATTTCGATTTGTATTGTATGGTAAGGCATGGAAAAATTGTTTTCAATAAAAAAAAAATTCAATTTTAATCCACTTTGAACGCGTTAAACGCGTTCCCTCTGAGTGTGTGGTCAATACAAAGTTTACACTTCAACTGGCCATTCGGTGTAAAATTTCAATTGTTGGTTTATATGTCCTGTCGTTATTTTTATTTTTATTGTTGTGGCGTTTAGTTTTTCTCATTGTTTTGCTTAGCAAAGAGTCCTTTCCTTTTTAGTACCCCAGCCTTAAGTCATGCTAAGTATTAGTATTAGTATCAGTATTCACTTGACCGTTATACTCGTGTGTACTAAAACGGTTTATTTTATACTCTTTCTCTCTTTAGTTTCTTAAGTGTTTAGTACGAAACGTTTTTTAAATGCTTTTTTAACTTTTTTTGATTTTTTCTTTTTAATTTCATTTTCCATTTAAATTTAATGTCAGATTGGAAATGAAAACCAAAATATAACGAGTGAGTTAATTTTAGGTTTTCTTTTCTACATTTTTAAAAACCATTTTAGTTGTTTATTTAATTTTATTTTCAGTTATTTTGTTGTTTTTTTGTACTGTAACTACCGTGGGAATAACAAAAACAAAAAAAAATTAACAGTGAAAGTGCCACCTTTTTTATTGAATTTAAATTGAAAACCACATTACCATGTAAGTTTTGTTGTTGATATTCTAGTTAAAGTTAAACTTTTATAATTTATAGTCCTGCTTATTTGTAATAGAAAAGTTTTGCTGTGTATATCCATATACAGAAATACATACGTATGTATATACATCAAGTTATTTTAAATGACATTTACAGTTTCTAAGAAGCTGAAACCAGGACTTCATGACAAAGTCGGTAAATCTGATATGAAGTATACACACATAATTGGTCATTACAACTCTTTAGTGAGGATTATGACCTAGCTTTTCACACCACCTATGCTGTGTGTGTTAATTTTATACATGGGTGGCGGGACCTAGAGTTTAAAGTCGATTCAGGACGACAGATTTTTTTGTTTCAGAAAATTCCCTTAACTCTGAGCGCTGTAACATTGTATGGTAACCGAATGTGTTTGGAGTATAATTAAAGTTTACAAGCTAGACGATATATGGTTGTAACACAATGGTGTTATGACCCACATACATACATAACACTGTCGAGTTTGCCTCTAATGCATTAGAAGTTTTCCGAAAAAGTATTTTTAAGTTTTCGTGGCCATCAAGATCATGCAATACGGTGCAGTTAGATCCTTTTTACTATGGGGCTACATCAAGGACCATGACTTTGAGGATAATCCTCTAACGTAAGAGCATTTGTAAATCAAATTTCATCAAGTTACCGTCGAGAACTGCCTGAAATGTGCGATAAAATTGTTCAAAGTATCGACTGCTGTAATTAATCTAGAGGCGCCAATTTAAATGACATTGTATTTCATACATGAAATAAAAGCAAAGCTTCATGTGCATTTAATTTAACCTTATTTTTGAAATCTTTATTGTTGTTAAGACAAATTACTCGATTATGGATGGCAACATAACCTAGGCTGCTCTTCATAATACATACATAATTGGTCATTAGAACTCTCCAGCCTGGATTACAACCTAGCTTCTCACACTAGCCTTGTTGTGTGTGTTAACTTTATACATGAGTGGCGGGACCTACAGTATAAAGTCGACTCCGAACAACAGATTTTTGAGAAACTTTTCATGGCAATTTTATTTACTATCAGACTTTTTGCCAGAAATCTGCTGAGAGGATTTATTTTTATTTTAATTTACTCTCAGAGGTTTTGCCAGAAGTCTGCTGAGAGGAAGTCGCCGAAGAAATATTTTTGTATTTTATTTTGATGTCTGGCCTGGGGCTCGAACCCTGGCTTTTCGTCTAATAAGCCAACACACTACCTACTAGACCACGGCGACTAGGCCCATATATTATCTTTTAACTCACATCATTATTTTATATTCAAACTCTATGAGTTTTCCCATTAAATTCATTCATTTTGTCAAAAGTTTACCTAAAAATATTCTACTTTCACACAAAATAAATAAAAAAAATCCATCCTCTCTTCTCCAAATGAATTTAATGTTCTATCGAAAAGGCAGCTTTACTCATCCACTCACATGTTATGACCCCAAATTAAACTTTGATATGTAAATTAGGCCATTTCAGTTTGTGTCGCCTCTTGATAATATTGTATTATAATAATAATATTATAATCCCTTAACAAACGAATGAAAAAAAAGAAAAAAGTCATCGTCTGTTGTAATATATTTTAATTAGATTCGTAGAAATTTCAGATTTGTTTGTTTTTGGTATTGTTTCTTTTTTTTTTGCCAGAAATCTATAATACAAAACCAAACGCACAATTTATACTTGGCACGAATTCTTCTTGAAATTTGCATAAAAAATGTTTAACTGCCACCAAAAAAAAATGATTTCATATGGCTTTCAGAGTCAACAAAAATCAAACAAAACCTAACACAATAATGTTGTAAAAAAGAATCACATAAAATAAGTGAGAAAACAAGTTAATTTCTCAAATAAATATACAGACGCTATTGAAACGAGTTAATAACAGTGAAATGTTGCGTTCAACGTTATTACTTTGTATTATTTTATACGGTTTTGTAAATGGGCAGCAGAGATAGAACGTTGTAGGTGTGGAATTCATTTTACGACGAAAACAAATAATAATAAAATAGAAATGAAGTTTTTAAAAGGAAATTTAGAAAAATATAGACGAAAAACATTTTTTTTCCAAGAATTTCATTCATATTCATTCACTTTTATAAAAACTTAATAACTTTTAATTTTCTGTAAATATTGTTTTCATTGACATGAAATGTTAATAAGAACTACGCAAATAATTCAGTAAATAAGTGTGCAAGTTTTCATTTGAAAATAAAAACACTTATTTCTTGAGACACTTGTAGTTTTTTTGGATTATAAGTACGGAATAAAATATTAAGCAACTAGCCGCCACGACTCTTTTTCATTAAATTTTCCAAGAGAATTATTTCCGGTTTATTCATATCAAATGGTGATGTCACAAATCCATAAAAAAACAGCTCGTTAAATCGAATCATTTTGGAGATCAGTTAACATCAGGAGCTCTTGAAATAATTTGTTCTGGAAATCGTTGCTGAAATAGCACGATAACAGGTGACACTGTCTTAATAAATCCATATCGTATTCAGATTTGTGCTGTTCAGATGTATGCTGTCCGGATATATCACGTCCAGATATATGCTGTCCAGATATATCCCGTCTAGATATATGCTGTACAGATATATGCTGTTTAGATATAAGACGCCTAGATACAAGCCGTTCAGATACAAGTCGTCCAGTTGAGGCCACAAGAACTCCGTTATCATGTTCCTGTAACGAATGCCATTCACAGTCATACCGCCTGACCAAAATTCGCTCCAAACAGTAGCTCGTTATGAACGCATTTGTTTCTCATGAATTTCATGATGATTTTCTGAACCCCGAATTTAACAACTTTATGTACCCACTAAGCCATTACATGAGTGGTGGGGACCTACAATTTAAAATCGATTCCGAACAACAGATTTATGAGAAACGTTTTCATGGCAATTTTTATTTACTCTCAGACCTTTTGACAGAAATCTGCTGAAAGGAAGTCGTTGAAGAAATATTTTCTCCTCTTTCGTTTTGTTGGAGATGTCTGACCTGGGTTTTGAACCGAGGCCTTAGATCTAATTAGCCAACACACTACCTACTAGACTACGGCGGTATATCTCTTATCAAAATTCGTTGCATAGTACTTCGTGAAATTTGAAGTTGTTGAGGACAATCTCGTATGGAAAAGCAGTGTTTTCAAGAGCTTAACCGGTGTCGTGACGCACAGCAGTTTCACTTTCCAAACCGATCCAGTTTCTTAAAACTTTTTGACTCCTCTTCCAAAGGCAGATACATTAGGTCCACTTTCTTGAACTGAAAATTCTTAGAACTGTCTAAGCGTAACTTTCCTAATTATTGCAATAAGTTTTCTTTTCGAAAACGCTTCATTATTCATTGAAATATTTTCTTCTATATTCTCAAATTAAAAAAAGTTTCAGAACCTCTGCTCTCTTATAAATAAAATCCTTTTTTAAAGTGTTTTAAAGTAAACCCAAAAATATGTGTTTATTTAAAGAAAAATTTAAACTTTAAAAATATGCCGGGTATTTATGTGACACTTGTAACCAGACCACAAGAAATGAAAACAGAAAACAACAAAAATAGCAACAAATAAGAATAAAAACAAAAATAATGTCAACTTTAGTTGCACAAACAGAATTGTAACAGAGAAGCAACATACTGGGTTATAGTGTTGTGGCAAAAGAATAAGAAGAAGATAAGAAATGAATTTGAAAATTTTGCACAAAAACCACGAAAAGAAGGTGAAGAAAAATTGCAAATGCACTCATACATACACACATATAGTAATACAGTAAATGCCAGTGAAAATCGTTAAGCTAAGATTCCTTTTTTGAAAATTTTTAGCCCCGTTTCGGTAATCCTTAATTTTCCTTAATAAATGAATTTTGTATTAACGCTGCAAAATATCTAGCAATTGAAGTTAAAAATTCTATACAATTCAAAATAATAAGCATTTGTACGATTATCAGCGACTTTCACTGTATAATGTATGTGTATGTTTAGAAAGAACTTTAAGTGTTAAAGAAAAAAAATTAATTTATGAAAATTTGCATATGAAAGTATTCTTATTGGTTTTTTTTTGTTGTTGCTGTCTTTGCTGCACCTCAAGTTGTTGCACTTTATGTTCGAAGCGAAAACATATTCAAAATATAAAGAAAAAACCACAAAACAACAAAACTTAAACTATAAGAAATATTGTTGACTGTAGTGGTCAAGTATGGGTTAAATGGTCAAATGTTTGTAAAGCAGGCAAATTGTTTGTAAAATTCGAATGTCCACAAAAACCAAGAATCAACCATGAATTATTGTTGTATTTGTAAAAGTACTCATAAAGTGTACATGTGTGGTAGTAGAACAATAACTGGTAGCAACATTTTGTAGGACATTGTCCTGTAAATGTAATAGAAACAGCAACAATACAGAGGCCTTAAATACGAAATGAAATTGGAAAGACTTCGTTCGAACACGCATACACATGCACGTACATAGCCATTACATAGCCTTCTATACGAAAGTCAAAGTTAAACAGGTTTTAAGAAGTTTTTCTTACTTTGGCTGTGGATACGAATGATGATGATGACGATGATGATGTTGCAGAATATATGAATAAATACATGAAATGAATGGATGAATGTAAGAATGTGATGGAATAGATGTGGTTAAATGAATAAAACATAAGTTTTACATTCTTTTCTCTACGAATACTTAAATCATCCACATTACATTACCATTTAGCACAAGGTAAACAGGACAAAGTTTTCCCATGTACTACATGTACTAAGAAAACGTTTCTTGAATCGGAGCAACTTTAACAAGTTTATTGAAGTTACTAATTGAGCTCTTCATAAATATTGTATCAGGCAAATGAATGAACGAATGAATGAATTGAAAATAAATGGAAATTTTGCAACATACACAGGAACTAAAACTTAAATTGCGAAAACCATGTAGAACAACCATAATAAAGAGGAAGGATTCTGGTTTATGCTTAGAGACTCACTATTGATTTCCATTGCTGCTATACGAATACAAGTTTCTAAAAATTTTTAATCTGTAGTCAGCGTGTTGAGCATGTATTAAAGTCCCTAACCTGTTGTTGTTCCTTAGTCTAGTAGGTAGTGACTTGACTTATTAGACACGAGCCTGTGCTGCATCAATTCTTACAAACTTTATGCGGTTGATTACCATATTGTCTCTCGTCTATCGACGAATCTGCTTCACATAACTCCAAAGAAAATAATTCCGTGGCGTTAAATCACTCGATCTTGGTGAGCCTACTCTCGGTATTACTCTTTCATCAAAAGACTCTTTGAGTAAATCTACTACAGCGTACGCTGTGCGGCATATGGCTACGTCCCTTTGGAACCATATGTCAGCAAGATATTTTCTTAATTGGTAATTACAACCCTTTAGTCGGGATTATGACCTAGTTTCTCACACCACTTATGTTGTATGTGTTAATTTTAAAAATCGACTCCGAACGACACAGTTTTGAGAATCTTCTCATGGCAATTAAATGTTCCCTTGAGATTTTTTGCCAGAAATTAGCTGAAAGTAAGTCGCCGAAGAAATATGTTTCATATTTGGTTTTGTTCGCGATGTGTGGGTTGGGAGCATCACAGTTTTTGAAGACATATGGACCAATGTCTCCGCTACCCTATAAAGCCCACCAAAGGCTAATATTCTATGGGTGTAAAGAGATGCGCATTTCAGTAAGAATAAACGTGGTCCGAAAACGATTCATTGTTATTAGAATTAGGCGCTTTGAAGGACGATTCTTTACGCCATAAAATACACGAAGTGCACAATAAGTTTGACGAACAGAATCATTATTTTGATTAAAAAAAATTGTGTAAGTTGACCCATAAAGAAAGGTCTAACAAAGCTGAACGAAAAGCTGTTAAATCGTTAGATAAAGCAGTGTTAACAACTCAAACATATAAACTTCTAAATAAGGCACCCTTTACTTGCAAGTTATACATTTTGTTGCCAAATTGAAAACTTAAAGTATCTAAGATCCCGCTAAGACTATAGTTTATTTGAAAGAAAATCATTTCCCCATTTCATTATATCCTGGTGCATTAAAACTTGGTGGTCATGTAAATATCTCTGTTGCATAGTGTTTTTGTTTTTCAAATTTCTTCCACCATGACGTATGTGAAATATACGATTTAATAAAATCTTAATATCGATTACCCACTTTGATTATTTTCCCTTTCTGTTCGGTTTAACAAAAAGTTTATTGAACCCAATATATGTATGTATGTATGTATGTGACTATTCTTTTTCAAGTATTCCGAAATAGTTTGTCAAATAATCGTTCACATCTGGCATTACAACAATTTGTTTCACAAATTTTGTTTCTTGTCTTGTCTTACTTGTCAGCCACAAGTGGTTTGAGCAAAGGGGCAAGAATTTATGTGTCAAATGTGTCAAAAACCAAGAAGACGTCAAGGTATTATATAAGGTAAGAAGGTAAGGGCAGTTATGATGTATTGGTTGTTCAATGAATTGTTGATAGTTTGCTATTTAAGAGTTCATTGAACTATTTCAGTTTATTTTTCATACTCTTCAAATAAACGAATAATCAATATGAATACATTTTACACAATTTATATTTCCTCGTTTTCGTTTTCGTTTTGTTTTTCACAACTTGAATAATTTCTTGAGGAGTGACGGCTAATGTGTTTACAGCAACGAAAGAAATTAGGTGAAGCTAACGCATAGGAATTAAGGTGAATTGCAAATACCCTTCTATGAATAATTGAGTGTGTTTGTAAGAAATATTCTTAAAGCTGATAAGAATATGAATTTTTTTTCGTAAATGAAACATTTTAAAATTAAAATTAATTAAAGTTATGTATCCTGCTCTTTATAATTGTTAACTGATATTATAAAATGAGTCTCACTTAGTCTAAATAACGTTGCAAAAGTTTAAGGTCTAAACCTACCCGATAATTTAAATCCAAAATGACAAATCAAATGATTCTCATTATAATTATTTTTATGGAGCAAATGTTTTAAATAATTTTTAATATCCACACCAATGAAACTTTTTAATTAGTGACTATTAAACCATTTAGACGTTTTTTTTTCAAGTCATTTCTACTTCACAAAAATAAACTACACAGGAACCATAACAAAACTATTGGCAGGTTTTTTTTAAGAAAAAGGAAATACAGGATATTGAGTCATATTCTCAAATAATATACAAATATTAATAAAAAACAAAAAACATGTTTATTATTGTTGTCGCGAAGAGGTGCCATAGTACTGTGATCATATGTTCTATTGTACAGCCCTCATTCTGTATATTTAACTTCATATGTCTTTACCTTACTCTTAGTCAGGATTACAACCTAGTTTCTCACCTTACTCAATGTTTTGTGTGTTCATTTTATAATGAGTGGCAGGAGCTATTTAAAATCAACTGTGAACTACACATTTTCGAGAAACTTTTCATGGCTATTTCATTTTCTCCCAGAGTTTCTACCAGAAAACTGCAAAAAGGAAGGAAGTCGCCGAAAGAAATATTTTTTTCTTATTTTATTATGTTTGAGATGTCTGAGCGGGGAGTTGGACCACGGGCTTTTACATACATAATTCAGTCAGGATTACGATCTAGTTTCTCATGCCACTTATGTTGTGTGCGTTAATGTTATACCTGAGTGGCGGGATCTACAGTTTAAAGTCGACTCCGAACGACAGATTTTTTTTGATAAACTTTTCATGGCAATTTTTTTTTTACTCTCATAGTTTTTGCCAGAAATCTGCTGAGAGAAAGTCGCCGAAGAAATATTTTTTTCATTTTGATGTCTGGCCTGGGGTTTGAACCGTGGCCTTACGACTAATAAGCCAACACACTACCTACTAGACTATGGCGTCTTCACCACGGGCTTCTATTAATCTGAAAACTACATACAAGACTGACTTCATTCTTCAAGCCTATCGTTCAAATAAATTTCAGGATGCTGTACGGTGCCTAGCACCGGATATGTACCTAGATGTTTCCTTTTGGGATGCATTAATACTGTACAGGTGTTAAGAATATGTTCTGATGATTCATTATCATCATCACACAATGTACATATTGGGTTCGAGACGATCTCTATTCCAAGCAAGCGTACTTGTGAGTCCACTGTGCACTATTAAAAGACCGGTTACCAATCTTATAATCCTGGATAGTTTGATGCATGAGTCGGATCTCTTCTTATTGTAATTTCCCAACAAAAGTTTTGATTGTTTCAAACTAATTTGGTTCAAGAAAAGTCTTTGACTCTCTTTATCTTCCCTTTGGCTGGGTATAACTTTTCTTACACTTGTCCTCGCATTACAGAATGTTACTGGTCTCATCACTGACATGAAAGCTGCCCACCACGCGAACTCATCTGCCTCCACAATGCTGCGAAATTCCACTTGACTTGGGACATTGCAGAGCAAGAGCTTTAAAAAAGTTGAGTGCTCGAATGGCGGGCTGGCTCTCGGATAGTACTGTGTTATACTGTGTCTTGTATCTTATATCCAAGTTGAACTGAGCACTTTTTTCATTCTGGAAAGACATAGATTTCCCTTAAAAGATACCCGTAAGCTTCTCTCTGGTCTCGGAATATTTCATTCTGCGACCAAAACTACCTCTTCTGTCCCACGATTCGTTTTTGGTTCATCTGTATACTACATTATCGTTCTTCCTTTAAAAGAGCATCTACCATCCAGACTACTTTATTTTTGGTACTAAGTCTTGTTGTGAAGCATTTTCCATAATCGTACAGTCTGCAGGTTCTGTCAAGGAGCTGTTAAAGAGGGAGCTGTCTGCTCATTACGTTACGCTTGTTCCTACTGAATTTTATGTTAGACTTGTTTCCCTTTACCTTAGCCTCTGCATAGCTCTTGTCTTCACATGTGATAACACGCAATTGACTTAAATCCTACAAAACTTCCAGCGCCACTGTAGGACAGATTTTCATTGCCTGTGTTACACCAACACATGCTAGTTACTATGTCTTGTGCAACTTTTGAGGGTAAACTTTCTTGAAGATCGACTTGTGTCCTTTATCGTGGAGATCTGGCGCAAGCGGAGATCAAACCAATACTAACAGTAGGGTTAAGTTATATGTTTGGTGCGATTGGATGGCGTTCATCCTACAATGAGCTGCTTTTTTTCTTCTCTCTACTATGATTCTTATTAAACACGATTGCAAAACTCTTGAAATTAAGCTGCTTAGATAACCAATTGTATTCCAAATCTCAGAGGAAGCTGTTGTTAAGGTGTTGCATAGTTTAGTCACCCTGTCTACAAGCATATGTAAAACTAAAGACCTAGAAACGTTTACATTAGTTGAGGCATTTACTTACGATTCCTTTAACTTTTGTTCCCAAAACATGTCGTTCTTTTCATTTATTACTCTCTCTCTCTCTCTCATCAGAGAGTTAAACCTTAACACAAAGGAACACAAGTTTTCGTAAAAATGTTGAGCTGAGTGTACCTTCATCACTATTTGAACAGAAACGTATTCGGAATTCAGGTTTGTAGATGGTGTTGGTGAGGTTGAGAATCTAAGAAAAGAAGTTGATTTCATAATGACCTTCAACTTTTATAGTTTGTTTATTCGTTTGTTTGTTAGTTACGGCCTTTTTTTATAACCATAATTGACTTTCATTTCCGTAACCAAACCCCCAAAAGAAAAAATAGAACTTTATAAAGAGTAGAATTCGTGGCTGAGCACACACCACATCACACCATCATCATGCAAGTGTCCACCCCGTACAACTTCTTCGTTTTTATGACATTTTCTTACACATTTTTTAGGTGGCTTGTCTTACTGTGAAAAAAATTTTTGCCAGTGGTTTTGGTTTCCTTTAGTTCTACAATTAGTTCTGTTCGCATTTCTTTGGAATATTTTTTTCTATTAAAAGAAAGGAAGAAAATAGTGGGAAAAATGAACTTAAACTCGGAAAAAGGAAAGAATTGTTGTTTCTTTTTTAGTATAAGAGAGAAAAATGTTTCATTTCCGCTCTTTAACACCAGGGCCAAGTGTCAAATTCATAAACAACTCCTTGGTGTGTTCCTTCTTTATGTTCCTTTATTTTCTTTTATTGTATTGGTTTGTAATTCTAGAAATACACATAAAATCTGTTTTTTTGTGATTTAATTTTATGGTTAATAGAGTAACGAATTAGGTTTACTGGCTAATGGTAGACACATGTTGTGTTTTAATTCCAGAAAAAAATTCATTAATTTCCATCACCTCTCAGTACTATTAGGTTGTAAGATGGACGAAACGTTGATTCGAAGCACAATTAATTTAATATTTCAGTATTTTTCTTTTGCCATGTTTAATGGCGTAAAGATGCCGCTGGTCGATGGATTTAAGCACTTCTATTCGATTGATTTGAAATCTGAACACTAGCGATGAATCAAAAAATTTCTTTGCTTGCTACCTACTCTTACCGAAAGGCGCTAGCTACAACATAAGATCTCAATTCGAGACGTATGTACATATATAAGTATGGGAGAAACCGAGTACGGTTTTCTACAATATAACTCCAGATTGGAGCAATACTATGTGGCGTATAAGTGGCTTGTGTTGTTATATTGTACAAGTACATAATACAATGCACTTTATGCCACAGCTGAGTGCCATGCTGAGCACTTTCCGATGCATCTACAGGTTACAGGTAGTGGAAATTTAAGTTGGAGAAATTCTATACAAATAAAGCAACAAACGGTTCCTAGTCTTGGGTGCCATAGCTCTATCAAATACATGAGTTGCCAATGATCTTTGTAATGATAAGGTGTAAGATCATCGAAAAAAATGTGCCAGTCATCGAACAAAAAATGCAAGCCATCGACCAAAAAAATTCAAGAAATGCAAATCATCGACAAAAAAAATGACAGTCATCGACCAAAAAATGCAAGTCATCGACAAAAAGTGCAAGACATCGATAAACAAATGCAAGACATTGTCAGTGTCTTTGCCCCGTTTATATAGAAAACTTTTTATACTTATTTGTAGAAAACAATTAGCTTTGACGTAGCACCCGACCATAAGGAAACTTGTCCTTGAGACTACGGCTATCCAGTCCACTAGGTCCACTTCCTCCACTAGGTCCATATTGTATCTGATTTTGCTCGATTTATATAAATAGATTTATAAAAGTTAGATTCGTCGCCTATATCTCCGGCCTTAAGCAACGCCCGACCGTAAGTAACCTGTTTTGAAATCCTTGATTCAATAGCTACCCTACCCACTAGGTCCAAAAACCACATTTTATGAAATTTTATTGAAGTTTCTGATTAAAGCGGTTCCTGATGAAATTTTCAACAATCTAGTATTATACTCACGGTTAGTTCGTCTTATTCGAGTATAGCAATGGAAATATTGGGACGATACATGTCGTCCACATGTCGCAACATTTCAGTAAATGAAAGCTTTAATCGCTGAAATAAACGCTAAACTAAATGCATTTTATTAATCCATAGTCAGTCCACTAACCATTTTACTACGATTTTATTCTCTTTACAGATCTTGTATTTAAAAATGAGTGAAATATCAGCGGAGAACTTAGAAACTACAGAAAAACCAGAAATATCAAATGAAACTAATGAAGAGCTACTAAAGATTAAAGAGGATATTCAAGACCAAGCTGATACATCTGATAGCCAACAAATATCTTCGAGTTCTCTGCAAAATGATAATGAAACTAACGATAAAACTTGTTTAGAAAAACAAGCAATTGAATCTGAGAATCTAGAAACTACGCCACAAACAGTAAATGAAACAAAAACATGTTTGGGAAACCAAGAAACAAACGAAACAGAAGAGGAACAAAATGATAATTCTAGTCTTAAAGAAAGAAGTGAAATATCAGCGGAGAACTTAGAAACTACAGAAAAACCAGAAATATCATATGAAACTAATGAAGAGCTACTAAAGATTAAAGAGGATATTCAAGACCAAGCTGATACATCTGATAGCCAACAAATATCCTCGAGTTCTCTGCAAAATGATAATGAAACTAACGATAAAACTTGTTTAGAAAACCCAGCAATTGAACCTGAGACTCATGAAACTACGCGACAAAAAGTAAATGAAACAAAAACATGTTTAGGAAACCAAGAAATTGAACTTGAGACTCATGAAACTACGCCACAAACAGTAAATGAAACAAAAACATCTTTAGAAAAACAAGCAATTGAACCTGAGACTCTACAAACTACGCCACAAACAGTAAATGAAACAAAAACATGTTTAGGAAACCAAGAAATTGAACTTGAGACTCATGAAACTACGCTACAAAAAGTAAGTGAAACAAAAACGTGTTTAGAAAAACAAGCAATTGAACCTGAGACTCTAGAAACTACGCCACAAACAGTAAATGAAACAAAAACATGTTTAGGAAACCAAGAAATTGAACTTGAGACTCATGAAACTACGCTACAAACAGTAAATGAAACAAAAACATGTTTAGGAAACCAAGAAATTGAACTTGAGACTCATGAAACTACGCTACAAACAGTAAGTGAAACAAAAACGTGTTTAGAAAAACAAGCAATTGAACCTGAGACTCTAGAAACTACGCCACAAACAGTAAATGAAACAAAAACATGTTTAGGAAACCAAGAAATTGAACTTGAGACTCATGAAACTACACCACAAACAGCAAACGAAAGAGAAGATACACAAAATGATAATTCTAGTCTTAAAGAAACCACAGATGCAAAAAAATGTAGCGATAATAGCGTGGACGATACAAAACCCAAATGCTCAGCTGACGACTCTGATAGAGAAGAAAAAGATACTCCCTCTGAAAGCCAATATGCTGAACATGTTACCTACACGGCAGATGGTACAGCCATATATACAGATCCAAAAACAAATTATAAATATAAATGGTGTACCAAAGCAAATAATTGGATACCACATGATAACTCAAATACCTCAGCAAATCCTTATGAAAATGAACACTATAAATGGTGCAATGAGACCCAAAAATGGATACCGAAACAGACACAAGTAATCGAAACTGAACATTACAAATGGGACAGTGAGAAGAATGAGTGGGTGGCCAAAGTAAAACCAAACACGATTGCCGAAGAGATTAATCCAAAAGAAATTGTATATGAGATCGATGATGAAGGCCAACGCACTTATACGGATAAAGATGGCACTGTGTTCTTTTGGGATGAAGAGAAAAGTGCCTGGTTTCCTAAAATCGATGATGATTTCATGGCCAGATATCAAATGAGTTATGGCTTCATAGACAATACCAGTGCTAGTGAAAAGGAAAAAGAAAAACAAGAACTTGCTTTGGCTGTGGAAAAAGAAAAAGAATTAGCCGAAATGGTAGCAGAAGCCAAGGCCAATGAAGAAGCAGATAACGATCTCAACAAGCAGGGTCTTAAACGTAAGGGTCAACAAGAGCCACCAAGTAAGTTTTGCTTGATTTGTATGCCACATGAAGCATTATTAATATGTAAATACTTTTCTTTTATTATTTTAGAATGGTTTGAAATTGATCCGGCCCATAATACTAAGGTTTACGTATCGAATTTACCTTTAGACATAACGCAGGATGAATTTGCCGAAGTTATGGGCAAATGTGGCATGATTATGCGTGATCCACAAACACAAAAATTTAAAATAAAACTTTACACCGAAGCAGATGGTCAAATAAAGGGTGACGGTTTATGTGATTATATAAAGGTAAGTGAAGAAATTTATTTCTTTCTAATCATACATACATATACATATTTACATGCACGCATTGCACAGTACATCCTTATAAAGTTACATACATTTTTTTATAATATGGCAAAAACTTCTACTTTATTATTAATATTTGGAAATACGATTAAGAAATTCTATGAAATGTAATTCCGTCAATATGAAGTCGATAACTTTATTTGCATTACATACATTTACTTAAGCGAAAACTTAGCAGAGAAACAGATTTCAGTTTATTTTTTTTTGCTATGAACCGTAAAATTAGGTATTACTTGGTGGAGGGCTGGTTAGCTTTAAAGTTTTTAACATTAAATTTTGTCTCTGCATCTACAAACTTTTGAGTTTCGTGTTGTAGAATTATAAAATTCACCAACTTACGCATAGGCGTGGAATTCGATTCCAGCTAAATACAATGTGTTCCGCATCTTTATTCCTATCCCCACAGTTTCGGTATATTTTCTGAAGTAATCATGACCAGCCAAGAACTAGGTTGCGTAGAAGTACAGCTCACATTATTTTTTCGCGTTCCAAGGGATTATATTAGGGATAAAGTAAAATGTTCACCTTCCCTTTAAACTATATTGTCATCGTGACTGCCTTTGCTGATACTAGTGCCATTTCATCAGATATTGTCCTTGGGGTGTCACCCTATTGTCTTATCCAAAGATAGTACTTCTTGGGCAAAGATATAATATGTTCGACGCTATTACGCTGAATATTATTTTCTTTTTCAAGGATTTGATTTCGCAATATTTGTCTTTCACTTCGCCAGAACCCAGGTTAATTTCTGCTTATAAATTTCACGTGCTCCTTGTAGTTCAATCTGTCAGAACCAAATCTTTTATGACCCTTTTCGTTTCTATTTTAGTGTCATTAGCAGTCATCTCTATTTTTTCCAACATTTTTCGGTTCCGACCTCTGTCTTATGTGTCAGCAAACCTTATTAAGCCATACTTAAATTGTTCGAAGTGCTGTGTTGGTTGTCTCCTCTAATTTTCGTACCGTCGGCAAAACCTAAAATTGTAGACGTGTTCGGTGATAGTTCTCAATATACTTTACAGACATAATTGTTCATCACATTACAGATTACGACCCAGGTCCTCTCACCACTTATTGCCATGAAAAGTTTCTCAAAAATCTATCGTTCGGAGTCGACTTTAAACTGTAGGTCCCGCCACTCATGTATAAAACTAACACACACAACATGAGTGATTTGAGAAGCTAGGCCGTAATCGTGACTGAATGGTTTTAATGGCCAATTATGTAAACGATGCTGTTCTTATTTCCCAATATACTCTTCAAACAAATTATCAATTTGTATGACATCATGTTGCAAGTAAGAGTCTTAATGAATTTTTATTTAAGATAAGTTACTTTAGTTTTAGAGAAGCTAGGTCGTAATCCTTGCTGAAGGGTTGTAATGATCAATTATATATGATATGATTTTGATAATAAAAAATAAATGACAAATTAAAATTCAGATTAACTTGGAATGTAAATTAATAACATCCATAACGTCGTTAAAAATAAAATCACTTTCGAATTTCTTTTATTTTTTTTAATTTTTGCTTTTATTGATTTTGTTTTCTTTATGATTCTTAATCGTAGTACTTAAAGTTTAAATTTATTTTGACTATTTCGATATTATTATTATTATTATTTTTAAAGTTAGTGTAGATTTCTTTTTTTTTAATTTATATTTTTTTTGTTTTCTTATTTAGATTATTTTGTATATTAATAATTAATTGTTTTTGTTTTAATACAGATTTTTTTAAAATTTTCGTAGATTTTTTAAACATTATTTCTTTACTTTTAAAGGCCAAAATATAGAGTTTATCGTTTTAAAAACAAAAAGAATAATAATTATACAATACAATATAAAAAAAATAATAAAATAACTTACATTTTGAGGTAATTAAAAAAATTTAACACACATACAATCATACAAATACATATTTAAAATATTTAAAGCTTAAAGTTTAACAGTAACTTGGTTTTTTTTGTTTCTATCTCTTTTTCATTTTAAATTAGAAAAACAATATAAAAAAATACAAAAAAATTAAATAAAAAAATATTAGGCTGTTGTATAGTGCTAAAAGGGTCGTGTCGGTTAAGATCGCAATTGCATTATAAAATTAAAAGTATTTTATTTTTCTTTTGTTTGTTGTGCTTTTTTTAAGTGTAAATTTATAAAATATTTTTTTTATGTATATATGGCTACTTTAAGTTTTTTTTCAAGACGTTTAAAAAAAAACATAAGTTTAGTTAGTGTTACAAGTTTAATATTCGTTTTTTTGTTTGTTTTATTTTATTTATAAGTAGATTTTATTATAATTATTATTATTTTGTATGCTATAACTTTATTTGAATTCTTTCATTATGTAATTTTGGTTATTTTAGGAATAATTGTGCTTTTCGTTCTTTTTAACTGCAACAATTTAAAGAAATATATTTTAATTGGAAACAATTTTACAGCATGTAAGACTGCTGCTCTAAGTAGGTTATACTTGGACTTTAGTTTACCTATAGCCAAGGCTTACTCAGGAGAGATTTTAGACCACTAAGTATTTCTATATATAATGTATTCACTTTAATTCCAATTATATCCACTGGCCAGAAAAACTATTCGCTCCGTTTTCTATATTAGATGTACTTGTAGAAATTCGATTTTTCAAAGGAAATTTGATTGATTTTTCGTCAATGATGTTACGGTTATTTAACAATTTTTTAGTAGTATTTCTAATTAAATAGGCTATATCCAGAAAAAGTTTTTAAATCTTTTGTACATTTTTTTTTCTTAAATTATTGTTGTTACTTGAACAAATGTTTTCTAATATACTTGATCTGGTGCTTGCTACTATTTACTTTTCTATTTGGTTTCAACTTGAATGTAATTCAGTTGTATCCATTTCAAATCGCTGTTTGTGAGAAGGTCGTCCTAAGGGCCTAACTGCCTTGAGGCTTCCAGATTATAATTTTTAAAGTGCTGTCACCTGGCGGTTTTCGCTTGTTTGAGTAGACATAATTGTGACGTTTTATATTGTGTTTACATATCTTTGTATCACCAAAGATGTGCTGAACAGTGTTAACATGAATAATTGCAACCAATTAATCACTTAAGCTGGTAAAAATCAATTCAAAAAAGACTTGTTAAGACTCCTAAAGCTCAAAGCATGTCCAACAAATTATCATTTGTGGCATTACGGCCATACTACATACACAATAGTGGCCATTACTACCCTTTAGTCACGATTACAATCTGGCTTTCCACGTCAACTATGTGGAGGGCCTTAAAATTAAACATCGAACATCATACTTGAAAAGCATTTTTATAGCCTTTCTCAAGCAAAAGATTACTAAAAAAGGTCGAGTAAGAAAATATTTTATTTTCTTTTACTCAAAATGCCTGGACCGAAATCTCGGAAGCTTCGCGAAGATACTGATCTTCAGACTACGCCGACTATTGTAGTATTGTTTATGGAACAAATTTGGAAATATTTAAATTTCCTTTAAAGTATGAATTCCGTTCATTCGTATTTCCTTTCAAGTTTCGCCAGAACTCATGAACTTTATTTTGCATATCTTTTTTATATTTTCTATAGCATGCTAGAAGATTTTTAATATATACGGATGGATGGATAGTGTTTCTAGCCAGAGTAGTTTACAGATGTATTTTTTAAAGTGTGATCGTCGTACAGTATACAACAATATATAGGGGAAATTACTTTAAGGATATGCGTATATTTACAGTTTAAAAGGAGTGGTAATGCTAAATTTTGTTTCTGTCTTCAATATTTTTTTTACACATTTTGGCATTTGGATTTTGATTGTTTTTTTTCTTTTTTGTTGTAATGTTTATTTGTAAATTGGTTGGCTTTTATTTCCCTTTTATTTATTTTTTATCAAAAATTTTAAGTGCTAGAATTGTTTTTTATTTCCTCATATAATTGTTGTTGTGTTTAATAAATTTGTTTTTTATTTATTAAGTTTTTTTTATTGTTAATACTAGTGCATAAAAAAAAAGAAATTAAAAAAAAAACAAAGAATTCTTCTCTTAAAAATCTTTTAAAACAATGAGTATAATATATACGTGTACGTACGTGTATAATAATAATGAAGTTTTCTTTTTTTTGTTTAATTGTTTCGTATTCACTTCGTAAGATCTTATTTTGTAGATTTGTTTTGTAAAAAATTTTATTTTTTAATTTAAAAACGTCTCTCTCTTTAATATTGTTTGATTTTAAAGAGAGTTTACTTTTAGTGACAATTTGTTTGTCATTGAGAATGAGATAATGAGAAAGAGACAGATACAGAGAGAGAATGAAAGATATATAGAGTGATAGTTTATATAATGTCTACTATTTAAGCTTCGTTATTCGTCGTTTCTGCTTGTTGTTGCTGCTCCAACATTTTTTTCTTTAAGAGTTTTTCTCGTTTTCTTTGTTTACGCGCCTCCAAAAATGCCTTACGCAACTCGGGTGATAGCGATTCTAAACGATTTTTCAAATTCGTTGCTGTATTATCTTTGCTTTCCTCCTTTCTGGCTTCTTCGATCATTTTCGCTTGTCTCAATTTTTCTTGTCGTTCACGTTCCTCTTGTTCTTCGGCTCGTTTTCTTTCCTCTTCTTTGATTCTTGCCTCTTCTTCGGCTCTTCTAATTTGTTCCTCACGTTGTAATTTAGCCTGGCGTTCGGCTTCTTCCAATTCTTCTTTAATGCGTTCCTCTTCCTCTTCCACACGTCTTTTTTCGTGTTCCAAGCGTTGAATTTCTTCTTCACGTTTACGTTGGATTTCAGCGCGTTTTCTTTGCTCTTCCTTTAAGCGTTCCAGTTCTTTTTCTTCGGCAATTTTCTCTTCTTCCAAACGCTGTAATTTTAAGCGAGCTTCTTCCTCTTCCAGCTGCTGTTTAAGTTCAATTTGTCTTTGTTTTTCTTCTTCCTCAAGACGGCGTCTGTTTTCTTCGTCCATTAATCTTTTGCGTTCTTGTTCCTCAGCCAATTGTCTAGCACGTTCGTTTTCAGCCTGCTTGATTTTCTCCTCGTACTCCTTGCGTTTTCTTTCTTCCAATACACGACGCTCTTCTTTGAGTCTGTGTTCTTCAGCCAATTGCCTTTCTCTCTCCAAATTGCGCATTTCTTCACGGCGATTGCGTTCCTGTTCTTCTTGATCTTTAAGTTTTTGCAAATAGGCCTGTCTTCTGCTTTCCTCTTCCTGATCTTCTAAATGCTTCTTTTCATCGGCTTCCTTTTGTCTTCTCAAATTCTCGATTTCCTGTTGATGAATTTGCTGTCTATCAACTTGATGTTGACGCTCGCGCTGTTGTCTGTCGACAGCCTCATCATTTTCCTTTTGACGCAACTCCTCTAATTGTCTTTGCTGTTCGGCTCTAAGCCTTTGCTTTTCCTCTTTCATTCTACGTTTCTGTTGTTCTCTTTCAAGGCGCTGTTTCTTTAGACGTTCCTCTTTTTCGCGCCTTATTTTCTCTTGCCTCTCCTTCTTGCGCTGCAAGCGTCTCAATTCCTTTTCACGTTGTCTCTCCAATTTGCGATCAAGCTGAGTACGTTTTCGCGACTTGTTGACCTTTCTTTCCATATGATCGGGCACGGGCGTAATCACTTGTTGGGTAGGCGCTGCAATTTCATTATCGTGGTTATTGGTAGAGGACAACTGGCTTAATTCGGTGGTGCTGCGGAATCTAGGATGTAACGTAGGATTGTAATGCTGTTGTATTTCATTAGGGTGGGCACTCGGTTGAGGTTGATTTTGGAAATTTACATCGTTTTCACTAGGTAAACTAGCTGATGTGGGACGTGGACGACGACGAGCATTTTGGCGATTACGAGGTCTGGCAGGAACAATCATTTCTTCGTTGCTGCCTTCAGCTATAACACGGCGATTGTATCTGTAAATGAGACAAACAAAACGAATTCAAAATCAATTTCGGCAAGTCACAGTACAATAAGAAATATTATCAAAATTTGCAATTGTGGAATTGAGTGTGTAGTTAATTAATGGGTAGAGGATAGGGGGATGTCAAAAAGCAATAACATTTAGAAAAAATCTTTTAAAAATTCGGGAGCTTATCATCCTCTCCAACCAGAATGTACTCAAAAATAGAAAAAGGGGTTTTAACTGTAATAAACTTTATTTAAAAAATATTTTATTTAATGGAGTTTTTAAGGGCAATTTTAAATTATAACTGCCCATTCTGTGATAGAGAGTGAGAGTGAAAGAAAGAGAGAGAGAGAGAGACAGATAAAGAAAAAATTTTAAGACATTAATGATAAATTACCTTAAAATGAGTGAAAATATGGTATGCCTAGAGCAAAGAGAAAGTGACTTGTAATGTTTTTAGTTTACAGTGTAAAGAAAAAGAAACGGAATAATAAGAAAATAATGCATGTAATACGGAGTATTTGATTCAGATTCATTGAACTTAAATATGATATAGTAGAACAAAATAACTGGAGTGTAATTATCCTTACAAAGAACAAAGAAAAAGTGAAAACGGGAGAGAAACGCATATTCATCTGAAGCTCTTAAAAGCAAAGGCACTTTGTCCATGTTATGGCGTACATAATCGCTCTTTAGAGCGTTTAATTCGAATAACAAAAGATCGTTTACGGATCACGTTCACTCTTACTGATAATGTGCATTCCATTACTTCCACAGAAAGTTATTGTTGGTGTGCTTCACGATGTGGTAGAGCCGTTGGTTTATATCGTATCGAAAACGATGAGTCAGTAAGTTGCTGTCAATGGTTAACGGTGTTGGGTATTAATCTTGCTGGCACGTACTTCCAACAGACCAAAGCCATATGCCACACTGCAAGCTCTACAATTTTTGATCGATTTTCCCAAAGAAACTTTTGATTGAAGAGTAATTTTATTATTAATGGTACAATTGCTGGCGGTTTAGCTTCATTTTTTAGTTTCTTTGCGGTTATGTAAAGTCACTTGTCTACGTCGATAAAGCAAAGACAATTTATTGGCAAAATACGGTCGTATATGAGTGTATGAGAAATTGGTGTTTAAGAATTCCCCTTTGTACGCGTCAGTAGTACCAGTCACATGACTGAATATATTTTTAAAAAGTATCGCTATAAAATTTTCTACCCAACTAAGCTCGTTTCATTAAGTAGGAAATAAAAAAATAAGCTTTCCTTCTGCTGGGGCACAGGTCATGTGGAATGTCTCAGCAATGATTAAACAGACGAGCTTACGAGAACAGATTCCATGCCGCGCAAGGCACACTTTTATAGAGTGAGTGCGGATATTTGGAAGGCTATGCTCAATGAAATGGAATGTAAAGAGAGGCTAAGACTTCTTAAATCAAATGGGTTTGAGGCAATCAAAACTTTTGTTGGGAAACTGCAATAAGAAGTGCATCAGATTATCCAAATATAACCTGAGGTTGATAACTGGCCTTTTGACAGGGCGCTCTAAACTCAGGGTGCACTTAATCAGAATGGATCTTGGTTTGAGCCCAACATGTAGATTCAACGACAATGAGAATTGAAACACATTGATTCATATCAGGTGCTAGTCACGTAGTTGTCATTGTTGACACCCTGCAGCATCCTAAAATATGACAGGATGGCAATAGGCTGGGAAGAGATCCTATAAAGTTAGAGGAGAGTAGAATAGATCAATGGATCATAGTACTGAGGTACCTCTTGTATGGAGTCATTTGAATATAATCGATTTAATGCTCGTCCGACTCAATAGTTTCGTTTTTTATTCTTGACATTAATGATGTGTCATTTATAGCTGTGGGTAAGGTGGTATCAAATGTTTTTGATAATGTGGCCATAAGAATTTAAGCTGATGTTCGATGTAATAAAGGTCTTGCTTCCTAAACATCCAACATTTTCCTCAGAGAACATATCCTATTCGTGGTCGTTTGGATCGCTGTATGCATTATGTTGTTCAGCATAAGTCTTCAATAGAATTTGATCGAAATTTGCAACATATTTGCTTAATTCCAGCATAATTCACTACATTAGGATGGGCCCTCCTTGAGTGGTAGCCGTAACAAAAATAATCAAACCTAACTGTCAAGATCAGCATCTTATCTAAGCATGTCATCTATAATAGCTTCTACCTCACATTACGCTTTCTTTCCATTCACATCATCCGCACTTTTTTTAAGTTTTTTTTCTGTTCACAAAAAAATATTCAAAAATTTATTAAAAAACCTAAAAAAAAATAATTTTTAAGGTTGAATCTGTAGACTTGGCTTTGAAAATCCTAGACGAATATGAGCTAAGAGGTCATAAACTACGAGTACAACCAGCCCAATTCCAAATGAGAGGTGAATATAATCCTGCTTTAAAACCGAAAAGAAAAAAGAAGGACAAAGAGAAACTGGCTAAAATAAAGGAAAAGTAAGCATAACACATCACCCCACAATACCACAATGCAAGTATTAATCGAATAAAAATATTTTGCAGACTTTTCGATTGGCGTCCGGAAAAAATGAGAGGCGAAAGGTCAAAACATGAACGAACGGTCATAATTAAAAATCTATTTCATCCTGATATATTCGAAAAGGAAGTACAATTGATTTTGGATTATCAAAATGACTTGAGAGAGGAGTGCAGCAAATGTGGCACAGTAAGGAAAGTGGTGATATATGATGTATGTATGACCTTGTGCTTACAGTCGATATTAATATAAACATACACCATCATTTTAGCGCCATTCTGAGGGTGTTGCCCAGATAAATATGTCTTCGCCGGAAGAAGCCGATTTGGTTATACAAATGATGCAGGGACGCTTTTTTGGCAAACGACAATTAACCGCCGAACATTGGGATGGCAAAACGAAATACAAGTGAGTAGTTTTACTACCCACATACAAAATTTCTTTGTCTTTGTATCAAACAAACTCTATATATTCACAGAATTGAGGAATCCGAAGAGGAAATCAAAAAACGTCTTAACAAATGGGATCAATATTTGGAAACTGAAGAGAGTAAAAAATCAGAATTGCAACAAAATGAAAAGGAAAAAGATATTTCGGAATCAACTCAAGATGAATAATTAAATTCAGTATTTATTGCTGACTTAACGACAGGTTTTTGAGGCTTGAATATCTCTTCAGCAGGTGTTAAATCCTTTAAGTGAGATTTACCGTGTTGAACATTATGCGCTTAAATAACTGTAAAACTACTCTAATAAAGTGCAGAATATAACAGAAAATTTTAATTAACTGTGTGTATTTGTTTTATATATTTAAACGTATCACTATTTTTAATTTTATTATAACTAAATGGGTGGGGAAAATGTAATTCTTAATTAACCACAAGATGGTTTTTGTAATTCGCTATTCGATGTTCAAAAAATGTCAGTCATTTAATATTAAAGAAATCCTATTTGATAATTTTGTGAGCACCTGTAACTGTAAGGTTTAAATATGTCTAAGAAATGGAAATATGTGGAGCACGGTTTTAACTTAGCTTGCTGGAAAGACAAGGTCAGTACCGTAAGACCTCGTTTTCATTTGTTTTGAATATGGTGGCTATATCTGATTCGCCTTAAACCTGTTAGTTGTGTAAAGTCTTTGTCTGTCTTTATCATTGTCTTCGCTGAGTGCATCTTTCCAAATATCTGTCCCCACGTGCATCTCTCTTTTTCGCAACCTCATCTGATGTGAATTCCCACAGAAGACCTTATTTTCCTTATCTGATTCGATAGTAGATAGTATTTCTGTGTTCTATACCTTGTATCTTCTCTCCAAGTTGAATTGAGTACATCTTTCAATGGCGTAAGCTTCCCTTTGGAAAAAAACCCACAAGTTTCCCCATGGGTTTGAAATATTTCATTCTGGGAACAAAAACTTACGCTCTTGTTCCAAGATCCGTTCTTGACCTATCCGTATATCATAATATGGCATGTCTCTATTTAATATCAATATCATAGGGTTCCAATACCCTAACCATAGTCTCCAAATGTCGGGTCTTCACTACCAGCTGCAACAGAGCTTTCAGCACCGCTGGGACACCGTACAATCAATTTTCATAGCCCCTATTATACCAACTAGCCTCTGCATCTTGCCCAAGTCAATTTGAATTGTTTTCAGACTGGTTCTGTTTATCCCGACAATGGCTCCAAACGTCACTGTTGGCCTCACCATCATACTTCTTGGATAATTTCCAGGGAAGACCTGATAATTGAACAAGCCTTGCTTAAAACCAGCTTTTCCTAATCAATTTGCGAGGCAAATGATAGGGCATTGAAAATGTGGAAAATGTCGATAAAATAATGAAAATCATTGCGTTCACCTCACTTCTTAGTGCTTAAGAGCTAAGTGTTGCTCAGAAGTCATTTGGAACCACGAGGCTAGATACAAAAAGGACGTCTGATGTATGGGTCTCATAGATCGTCATTGATTAACAACAACCGCCAGCAAGCGGTAGACAATAAGAGATGAATTATGTTAGACCAGGAAAATATCAGTGCATACTAATGAGTAATAATTCGCTTAGAATTCAGATAACTTGATGGGGTTATTAGACCGAATAATTTTAAGGGAAAGATCGATTGTCCCAGACTTCTTTAGGAACAAGAGTTACGGCAACATGCTTAAAATAGTTGCCTATAAAATTCTGTCAAAACTGTAAATAATTGATCTTAATGCCATCTCTGTGACTTGATTAAATAAGGATTTCATTTTTATATAAAAAAAATGGATTTCTTTTTACTACACCTTACATACAATTGTATTATTGGCTGTGCCATAAGTGCAATAATTTCTTGTGTAAATTTGCAAAACAATAAAAATAATTTACAAATTATTCCAATAGGCCACGTTTTACACGTTTTGCCTCTAAGTTTCTCTGTCCAATTGTTCAAGCCACTAAAATGGTGACATTTAAAGTAAATTCAAATTCAAAAGAGGAAAATAATAAAAACAAAAAAAAAAACAGAAAGTAAGGCACGACACGTTAACACGTTATAAACTAACTACTAAAGTGGTTATAAAAATTAATTAACTTACCTTCCTCTGCCCTTACGATCGATGACTTCCAAGATGACTTCATTGGCAAACTGATTGGGATAAGTTGCATTCCAGCGATGATACACCTTATGACGATTGTTTTCACTAACCTTAGGCATTTTGTGTTGGCAAATGAAACGATGTTTATCCACGCAAGTACGTGATGACCATCTTAATAATAACGATTACGAAATAAGAAGGAAAATATTGCAAATAAAATAAATAAATTAATTATTATTGTATTCCTGTTATTTTGGCTTATTATTTAATTGCGTTTGCAATGTACTCGCAATGTTAACAATAAATGCAAAATAATTTTGTTTTTTTTCATTATTTTTCACAAATTTACAATAATTTGTTTTAATGCCCGTAATAAATAGCATGATTTATGGCATTAACATGTAATAATTGTCTCGTTAAACTGTTTTCCCCGTTTGTCTTTTTTTCTTTCTTTTTGTTGTAAATAATAGAATTGTTATTAATGTTTTTTAAATCGCTGTCAATTAGTTAGAACTACACCTTAAATGTAAATTAAATATTGTATTATCATCAACAACATTGACATCTATCACGTATTGTTTAACGTATTATTGTATGTATTGAATATGCAAAATATGTTTTAATAAAGGGTGTTTTGGTAAGAGTGCACTTTTTAAATTTAATGTCATTTATCATTTGGGTCCAAGTTTCATGTTTATTCCGATTATTAGAAATGGGACTCCTATACAAGACTTTATAATTATGAAAACTTATGAAAAAATTTGGAATGTGCTGAAAATACTTGCAATCTTCGAAGAACTTTCATTTCTAGAAAGTCCACACATAGCCAATCGTTCGAAGGGTAGAGAGAAGATTGAGAATAATAACACTCCTTTGCATCAACGTATCGTTGGATCTTTAGAAAACATTGCTGGTATAAACGAAAGTGTTGCCAAAAAACCTAAAAACATCCATTCTGCATCATTCTCAAAAACATAAAATTTTACGAAGCACTCTGCATCGAATTTTGAGTAGACATCTCTCTCCATCTTCATTTGTCCAAAATACCGCTTGCTCAGAGTCTCAAATCAGCAGACTAATGGCCGGCCATTCGTTCAATAGATAACAGAGCGAAGTGATGTAAATGCCCATTTTTCGGAAAAAAAACTCATCTTCTCCCATGAAGCACATTTCCATTGTCTTAGGTTAGGTTAGGTTAGGTTAACGGGTAGTCCACTGGGTGGCCCATTTGGTCTTTTGTGTTAACCAGTGTGTGGTAAGCCCCCTCGTTATGATATGTTAATAATGAGTTTAACCCACCTCTAACTCCGAGTGAAACCGACCAGATTTTCAAACGTTTTATCCCCAAAAATCCGATGACATCTGTTTTCAAGTGTTTAGAATTCCTTATTTAATTGTGGTTAATAAGCTTTGCTTGACCCTCCATATAATCTATAAACCATTTGATTACCATTTCTTTCGATCAATGCAGAAATCTCTCACTGGACTACCCTTCACTTCAGAAGAGTGTATTTAGAATTGTTCTTGTCTTCAGAAGAAAAGAACCTGGTCTTATGGCTCAGATTCATATTTTGACCGAAAGATGTGATAAATTCATAATTAACTTAGTCTAATATTTTGAATTGCACGACCAAATCCCGCTTTTTTAAGCAATACACCCAATATTTTTTTCATACAATTTTGTTTAGACTCTAATTTATTCCGATTAGATGACGCTTAATTCAGAATATGAATACAATTTAATTTGCTCGGGTATATTCTAATACTTTAAGACCATTACTAGCCGTTTTTCTTTTCAATGTCCATAAATTATTTTGCATTTATTTGTTAAGAATTTTTGTTAAATCAAAACATTTTTTTGTTTTAACTAAATTTTACTTACCTGTATCTCAATTGAGGATCATATACTGCACATTGATTGCCCATATTTGGATTATGTCTAGGAAGGTAAAAATATTTATTTATTTATGAATTACATTACAATTACAAATTATATTTAATTATTTACGAGCTAAGTAACTTTGACAATATGCTCGGTGTAGTGCAACAGACCAGAGTCTCTGGTAGGAATCGAACCCACAACCCTCATCCTAATAGTCTAGCACATTGCCCAGTAGACTACCAGAGCAGTCAAAAGGAAATAATAATAAATTAATGTTCTAAAATTGAACTTTTTCACTTTAGATTCCAAGCTAAAGGGCAAACGATTTGAAATTTTCTGAAAATTTTTAATTTGTGTTCATCTATCTTCCTTGACACTTGTGTAAATTAATAGAACACTTTTTTATTTTCTGCATTTGAATTTTCTGTATTCAATTCTTCGTCAACTTTTCGAATCTGAGTATAGCAGTGTAACCCTGATTTTTGATAATAAAAAAATCTTTTAATTCAAAATTTTCTTTTTTCGAACATGTTTCGAATATTGTTCCATATTTTCGAATTTCGTGCAGAATTCATTGCTTTCAATGCTGACTATTTTTTCGAAAATATTTAATTTTTTCCATATTATCGAGAAGTCATAACATGTTTTGTAAATGTTCGAAATTATATTTCGAAATATAGACTCAGAACATGACCACGGTAATTTCGCTTAAAAACGAATGTGTTCGTAATGGCATATTTTTTTTATCTGTTAAGACTTTGAAAATTGTTGCTGTTGGTGGAGAGCTGCACTGGTTATATTTGCAAAAAGTTAGGCTAGACTGATTGATTGAATATATCCTGGTCTTTACAAATTTAGTTGTGCATTAGACAGTGTATGAGCTCTTCATTTGATTATTAAGGTGATCATAGACATAGCCAAAGTAGCTGTTTGAGCTTGCATGTAATTTGACTAATGCCTCCTAGGAGCCTTATTAAGGTGATCATAGGCATAGCCAAAGTAAGCTTGCATGCAATTTGACTAAGACCTCTACGTGCCTTACGCTAAATAAGCTAGACAGGCATTTGATTTCTATTATATTTGTTCCAAAACTTAATGAAATTTTGAGCGTTAACCAACAAGGAATAGCCGATATCATAGATTTCGTCATAAAATCAACAGAGATATCTATATTGAGTCCTAGTAATGTAGCATTTGATTAGATATTGGCTGGTGATGTGAAACAACGTAAAGCCAGCACGGTTGTTGCTATATCAAGTCCCCAAACTAAGTCAGTCAGAACTCGACTCAAGCTTTTCTTGATACTTACTCATAATACTTCTTGCTAAAGGCATTATAGCTTACATTACGACCTGTAACACCCCATAGCCAAATATTGTTAACATAATCGTAGGTGGCACCAATCCAAATGGGATCCTTATCTACAAAAATTATAACAAAATATTACTTGTATAACAATATCCATACAGTTAATCAAAAAAGTTTACTTACCACCCGTTTCCGATTCATATTTCATTAAAAATTCTCTTAATTTACGATCCGAATATTTGTCGGGTTCCGCCAGATGGGCATTTTTGTCTTTGCAAAAGAAATGGGCTTCCAGCCAATTACTGTGTTGCTGCGGATACGTAAAACATTCTTGGCCGACACGTGTAAAATTCGGCGGACACATGCCATACATGCGTCTCGGACGTGATCTACTTTCGCTTTGCGATTGAGCCGATGCGCCGCCTGATTGATGGGCTGGATTAATATTTTCAAAATTAACACCAGCTCTAGCGCTGGATGAGTGATATTGGCCGCATACGAAATGTAAAACTGCAAGCAAATACGTGTTAATTAATGGAAAATAATTTCATTTTCAATTTATTTGGATGGTACTTACCTAACGCTAAAAATGTGAATATTAAAAACCGCATATTGCTTGTGTTTTTCTGTAGTTTTTATCTTTCAAAAATTCTTTTTTTTATAATATTTTTAAATGATGGTTTTCAATAGTTCTTGATCTGTGAAATTCTAATTTCAATTCCTGGTTGCGTTTGCCTTTTATTCAAAAAGAATAGAATTTTTTTGATTGATGAGTGCTGTATTCTCTGTAGTGAATACTTTTTGCATGATCAGTTGAAAACCATCCGCTAAGAAATTAATGTTCCTTGGAAACAACTGAAAATATTCCAAAAAAAAGGTTAAAAATTAATATTGTTTTGTTTTAAATTCAATTGTGGTAGTAAATTTATTTCTTTGCTTTAAGGGGTAGAAGATTAATAAAGGAATCGTTCGTTTTTGATAAAATAAAAAAAAACGCTAATGATTCGAATATCTACAGTGGTTTGTTGGTATAGAAATTTATTTTAGACGCAATTTTTAATAAGAATAAATATTTTTGCTTTGGTTAGTCTTTTAGAGTCTGTCCGAGAGTATTGCGAGAAAATGTTCGTAGTCAGAAAATGAAGTCTTTCAAGTTCTTTCGATACTTTAGCTGGCAAATGTATTAGTGTAACGAATAAGATATGTTGGAAAACTTGCCATGAAAAGTTTATCAAATATGTCGTTCGGATTAGTCGCTTAATTGTAGGTCCCGCCGTTCACGGATAAAATTAACACACAACATAGGTGGTGTGTAAGTGGAAAATCTTAATCCTGACTGAAGTGAAAGACAATTAAGTAAACAAGTAAGAAAACTAAGTCGCAGTAGTCTAGTAAGTAGTGTTAGGCGAGAGGCCCCAGGCCTCTCGATTAAAAATAAATATTAAAAAAATATACTTCTTCAGCGACGACCTCTCAGCAGATTTCTGGTAAAAATATTGCCATAAAAGTTTCTCGACCAAAAACTGACGTCGACTCTTTAAACTATAGATCCCGCCACTTACGGATAAAATTAACAAAAACAACATTAGTGATGAGAGATGCTAGGTCCTAATACTGGCATTAGAGGTTCAGTTAAGCTCAAACCATTTTTGAGTTCTTATGAAACCATAAACTATGATTGATTCTACGCAATTTGATTCTCTTTACAAATAGTTCTTTTAATCCCACCAAACAGCGTCCAATTATAAGAAAAAATTTGATCTGGAATTAGATTACGTTGGTGAACCACACATTTTTTTCATTGGGTTTCATTCATTCATTGATTTTGCTAAGAAACTTGGCCTTAGCCTTTGACAGTGAAACAGACATTGTTTTCTTCTTTTTCTCTGCATCAGTGTGCCCTTTGCAGGACTTGTTATTATTGATAACAGAATTCCAGTTTTCTTTATGGGATATCTTTAAGGACTATAAAGAAACAAAATTTACTGCACAACCCGAGTGAACAGGTTCTCCATACTATAAAATAATTTGAAGTCAATAGCCACCACATCGGTTAGAATACTTGACAACGCTAGACACAGCAACAGAAAAGTTTATTCGGATAACCTATTACATAACATGAATACCTATCAGAAAGGAAAAGTTACTATACTGTCCACCAACATACCACAACATCAATGGGAACGTTTATTGCTCTAAAATGCATAGATTTGTCTGTTAACAGTCATTAGATTGTTACCTGCAGCGGCTTGTTTCTGATGGGTTCTGGTCACAGGGATATACCAGATAATTATGCAGTTGAAAAATTCCTACCGAACACTAACCCATCTTAGCTCTGACAGACTGCGTGTTGGTTAAAGTTCGCTGACAAATCCTGGACTGAGGAAGAATCTTGCTTTTTGCCTATCTTCTGGACTATGGAGCTTTCAACAAAATAGTACACACAGGGTCACCTCTATAATTTGTGGAATGATTAAAATTTTTTTCTCTTTTTTTTTGGATTCTGTCGTCTCCTTTACGCTTCCCGTATGTGTCTCTCTACCACTACTTGTCTTATTCACTTTTTTTTCAAGTTTATGAACGATCATCCGATATTTCTTTGTTCATATGGATTTTGGTGTCGCCAATATTGCAATCAACTGCTTAAATTGGATCGCAATGATACTGCATCTAGTCTCACGACCCATTGCGTAATGGGTAGGCACGCAGAGACTTCTTTTACTTGCAAATAATTTCTATAGAGATCCTGTAATCCTGTTCCCTTTATTTCCCATGTAATTCAACATTTCTCGATAGTTTAAAGTAACTATTGTTACTTGATCCAGGATTAATGATGAAATTCAATCGATGGGCTCGGATTCAGCTTGATCCGTTATGCTATTAATGCATCGATGCATGTTGTATCACAATGGTTCGCTTTATGTGTTTAAGTAAGCTCTGTTTTAAGAAGGCAGCTACTTCCTGCTACGTATTTTATCTTGGGCGTGGGATCTAAATGACTCATCTACTCAAACGTAGACAATTTTATTAAAAAGCTAATGGCTAATCCAGTATCACAAATATTGTAGTTTTTATTACACTTTTTCCACGGTACTGTAGTTTTTAGCTCTCTCAGAAGGCCTAAAGCATTTGATTGGCAATACATATACTCGTAAATCCACATCAATTAAAATGTCATTTGGTCTATAAAAATATTCTTGGCACTGTTTTTTTTTTTGATTACTTTTATAATGAAATTCGCAGGAAGAATGAAATCATTTTTGCTAATCTTCTGTTTCAAAACTTTGATAAAAAACATCAAGGTGGGCAGTTAAATAAAATTAAAGAAGAAAAAACTAATAAGTTTTTTTGAAATTAAAACAAATAAATAAAGATTATTTGAGAACTAAATAAATTTTTAATGTTTATTCCAAGAAATCGTGCGCCTCTTTGAAAGTATACGTTTAAGCAGATCATAAATTTAAATTTGGAACACAAAAATTAAGAAAAAAAAAAACGAGAAAAAATACTTGTTTTTAATTCTAAGCTTCTTAAGAGTTAGAGGCCATGATTTTTTCTTTTGCTTGCTTTGGAACTTTCTTGGCCTAAAAACTTAAATTCTAAATAAACATTGGGCCGTAGCAGTAGCAGCAGCAGTATTAAAATGTTAAAAATAATCGTCAAAGACAAGAAAATTAATTCAAAAGATTTTGTAGACTGATGAGCAACATCATCACCATCATCATCAAGCTCACCAACATTGAATGATATTTCAAGGTTGTTATAAATTTGAAAAACTGCCTAATTTTTGTGCTTTTGATTGTAAATGTTCTTCGCATACTCTATCCCCAATAGTTTACAATTTATTGATCTATAAAACAAAAAAACTACTCAAACCCGTATTTTTTTTTTAATTTATTTTAATTTTTGGGTTAATTAATGATGTTTTTTTCTTTAAGTTTTTATAACAGATTACTTAATTTTTTTTGCTTTTGTTTTTGCTCATTAAAAAATTGTTTATTTTGTTAATTCTTGTTTTTTTTTTTAAAAACAACTTAACTTTTATTTTCATTTTTCAATTGGTCGTTGAACTCACTTACTCACTTACTTTGTTTACAGTGTGCGCTAATTAAAACAGCAAAAGTTTAAATAATTTCTGTGTTTTTTTATATCGTTTTTATTAAGTAGTTTATCGCAAACAAAAAAAAGAAGAAAAAACAAACGTGTTTCTCTTTTGACGTTATTAACAATTAAAATTAAAAACGAAAACAATTCAATTAATTTGAATTTAAATGAAATTTAAATTGTATAAAATATTTACAACGAAAGTGATGTGCATGCACAATAAGAAGGAAATCATTTTCAAGGTAAATGAAAAAAAAGCAAAGAAATGAATTGTTGTTGTAATTAAAAGTGCTTTAAAATTAAATAAAAATAAATCACTTTTATTTTCTAAAAATTTTTCTAACAAAGAAAAACAAAATTTATATTTAAAACAACCAATTTCCTCCTTCAGAGTTACAATATTCGTATGCCACGGCTTTAACTTTTCTGCAAAGCTTTAAAACCTTAAACGTAAAGTAGGGTCATGTTTTTGTGGATACTATTGTAGTAATTTGGGCTTTTAATTGCCTTTTAGTGGATAGATTGGCCAGATATAGGTCATGACAAAGGGGGAAGTGATAAGAACGAAGTAATCAATTCATTTTATATAATTCGTGATGAATTTTGTTCATAAATGTCCATTTTTGGAAATAAACTTGGTTAATTATAGTCTACCTTTTCATAGGTGTCATCCGTTCTTGATTAAGTAAAAACTAACTAAGGAATCTATCCGGTGGGACTGATTTGAATCCTTGGCGAAAAATGTAATCATATGCAACGATAAGTCAAAATAGTCCGTTTCGTAATGGATAATCCATGAGTTCCATAATCCATATCCATAATATTAACGATAGAAAAATATCGAATAGTTTCAGAAATATATACAGCGCTTGGCTGCAGGGTAGTACTTCTTATTAGCCGTATGACATTCTAAAAAGGTTGTCAGTTTCAATACTTCGCGTTTATCAGAAGAAAAAAAACTTGACATGTTTGTTTTCTTCATTGTATGCCTTACTGGGTTTTCAAATCTTTGGGCTTGAATTTCGTTGTCTTAGCCATATAAGCATTCCGTTGTATCAGCAATCCATGTTAAGGATGTTATCAATCTGTGTGATGTTTATTCATCTTCATTTTCTTTAATTATTGGTAATATGTGGTATCCTTGGTAATATGCTTGGAAGTAGATTCGTCTGAAGTGTGAATTTGTAAAGAGGGTTCAATGTCGCATATTTTTGTCATTTGTCTGCTTCTCTGCATACATACATACATACATACTTGGTCATTACAAGCCTTCAGTCAGGATTATGGACCTAGTTTCTCACACCAGTTATGTTGTGAGTATAAATTTTATAAGTGGCGGACCTACAGTTTAAAGTCGACTCCGAACGACAGATTTTTTGAGAAACTTTTCATGGCAATTTTATTTACTCTTAGAGTTTTTACTAGAAATCTGCTGAAAGGAAGTCACCGCAGAAATAGTTTTTTATATTTTTCGTTTTGATGTTTGATGTCTGTTTGAACCGTGGTCTTACGTCGAATAAGCCATCACACTACCTACTAGGCTACGGCGACTTCAACAATGACAATGACTTCAAAGAATGACAATCTTGAAATCATAGTATTCGCAAGGATATATATATATTATAGCACACCATTCTAATGTCTCCTCCAAGCCTATTGCTGTAACATACTTCAGGATGCTGTTCGATGTCAACAAAGAAAATTCCCTGCTTAGCACTTGCTATGCAGCCAGGAAATCTACATATTGGACTCGAGACAACCAGTATTCTGAGTAAGTGTACTTTAAGTCTACAGTACCATGATGAATCTCAGGTTATTTCTTGATGGCGTGATACATAACAATCTAAGATACAACTTGGATGGTGTTCTCTATTTAAACTAACCGTATGTCGCAGTCAGCAAATTATTTTTACCCCCTATTTCTAGAAGAGAAACACTTGATTAATAGAAAGCTTTTCTTATAAACTTTCCATAATGCGAAATCGTTGGTCAATGGGGTTTTTTTTTTGTTATTTTTAGCAATGCCTCAGACGTATGTACTATATTGATTAAATTGATCATATTTTACATAATTTTCATTATCAAACTTATTTTTAATTTGTACATGTGGCGCCTGCACTGATCTGCTATAAATCAGATTCATTTACTTTTGATTTGATTGCATTGAGACTATACATCAAGGACTTTGTAAACGGTGTTAAGCACAAATGTATACGAAATTTGATTTTATAATTTCGAAAGTGAAAGTATGATACTTTAAAGATTGCTATTCATATCATTTCTTTTTGCTTAGAAAATGTATGTGTTTATCTGGAAATAAAATAAAATTTTCAAGCTTTTCATTATAAATTCACACTTACGACTATGTTTACGAAATATTTTCATTTTTAATTCATACTGACGCCTAATGTTTACGAAATTTCACTAGAAAATGTATGTATGTTTTTGCCTGGAAATAAGCAAAAGATTTTAATTTCTAATTCATACTGATGCCTAATGTTTACGAAATTTCACTTCATATTCTTCTTTCCTTAAGTAATTTATTACATTCGCTCGCTGTGTATTTTATGTTCGTCTAACGAGGTTCAAGTGCAAGTTGCTATAAATCCACTTAAATAATAAATAGACAATAGACAGAAACACTCTTACAAATGTACATATACACGTATAAGCTCTCGTACCCCTACATAGTTATTTAACTGACATCGAACTTGAACTTGACTGATAGAAATTTAAAATGGTTGAGACATTGTAATTTTTATTTATTTTTTTCTTCTGTTATTTTTGTTTTTCTGGTTTTTCTTATAACGTTGTTGTCTTTTTAAAAATCAAAACAAACTAGAAAATAATTAAATAAATTAGAGAGGTGAAGATAGACAGAGACATTAGCAACTAAAACACAATTTTTGCTTTCAGTTTGTTTGTGTTTTAAATTCATTCGAAAAGAAAATTATTTTTTCGTATAAAAACCAGACATTGTATATACTATTAATCGATACTCATACTATATAATTAATTAATTAAATAGACAACATTGAATAAATTAATTATTTTAACATTTCAAATGAAAGAAATTTTCTTTTATATACCAAACATACACAAAAGAAAAAAAAATCGAAAGGAAGTTGTTTGATTGATTTAAACACGACAATGCAAGATATTAACATTATAAACTAATGGGGAGAAAAACAATAATCAATTAAATAAATTAAAATAAAGAAACTATGATCCATCAATAAATCAATTCGTTAAACTTTTTCGTCTTCAACTTGATTGAATTTGTTTTGTTTTATAAAACCAGAAAAATTGAAAGTGTTCAGTGTTAAGCAAGATTGTTAAGAATAGTAGGGGGTATTCATTCACGATACATGCACTCAATTATTATAATAATGGCTTACATAGCGAACAACATTCAAATATTCATTGACATCATACAAGTATTTTAAAAGTCGCATATGTATGCTCAGATTGTTGTGCATCAGACCATCAAGTAATAACCTGAGGACTCAGCTTACACTTATTCAGAATGGTGCATGCCTCGAGTCCAACAAGTAGATTCCCAAGAAGAAACACCTGGGTGTATAGCAAGTGCTAGGCAGGGAATTTTCATTGTTGACATCGAGCAGCATACTGTTAGGGCAATAGGCTTGGATGAGACATTATAGGGATGTTCTATAAATTATAAGGGTGATACTATGAACTGAATGTTTGCAGTATTGAGGTACCTCTTCACCACAATAATAATAATAATCTCAGATTGTTCCTTACATCTTGAATCCAAAATTGTCCAAGAATATTAGGTGTCATAGGAGGAGGTAGAGAGACATTTAACATTCACCTTCAAGTATGCTAAAAACAAAGCTGAAAAACTTGCTAATATTGCGATCGTAAGATTGTCAGTCCACTGCAGAGAAGCAAGCAAATTTTTACTTCACTCATTTCCAAAGAAAACAGGGCATATTGAACCCGCTTCACAAATTCACACTTCAGACGAATCTATCTCTCAATGCAACAAAATTTGAGTTGAACCTAAACAATGTCCATCTTATGAATCTCATAGTAGTTATAATGTGACACACGCTGGGATTCTTCACAACAACGTCTGTGTAAGCTGTAATGACGCGGAAATAGAGAAGACGACAGGTCATCTTATCTAGGAAGAAATCTTATTTTAGGAAGTAGAAATCCGGGACTCATATCAGTATTAGAACGGGTTCTAAATAGGTTTCAAACAAGCTATGTTTTTTGAGGTGTCTGTCAACTTAACTTCATGCATAATTACGTCTGATTTTTGAGACAAACGTACCGGCTTGACACCCCTCATAGTGACGGAATCCGTAGAATGACGATATCCATTCTGTCTGATTTTTATCGGTGTTAGTAGGTCTTCGACTTCCATCTATTATCAGAATTAAATAAGCCGAGTACACTTCTGATTATTCCAATTTGGATGGCCATTAGCTGATGATAGCAGTGTATTTTATTTTCTCTCTGAGTTTTTGCAAGAAATCTGCTTAGAGGAAGTCGCCAAAGACATATTTTTTAATTTTCATTTTGTGGGAGATGTCTGACGTGGGGCTTGAACCATGGCCTCACGTCTAATAAGCCTAGACAACGGCGAATCGATTTTTATGTGTATGAACATAAGTCAAGATCTGTTATGGAATATTACGATTAACAATTACTCCGTACTTGATACGGTACGCAATGTTTAAGCAGTACTTATTCATCAAGAAGTTATTCCACAAAATTGGAAAAGCCATCTGAGGCGATTCCAAAGTAATGTAAATTTCGTACACAAATAGAGGTACTCACAGCATAACTCGCCTACTGCACCCTATTGATGTGGTGGAAAACGATGAATGTAGGGCATATGGGGAACGAATCAATGAAGCACTCTAAATCATTGCCCGGCCTTATGAAAAAAGTTTATTAAATTTATACAAGATACTGGCTTCCTATGAAAAGTATGGTTGGTATTATTTAACTATGAGTACACAAAAAGTCTACTTAGTGGCTTAGGTATATGTCGATAGACATGAGATCTCAAACCCTATGATATTTTCCTACCTGCCTATGTCAGAAGTTGAACATCTGATTCCTTTTCTGCAATACCGTAGGATTTTAATTAATCCCAACAATTTATTGCCCAAAAATAAAGCGTATTTTTCATGGACAACTTTTTAAAAAAGAAAACAATGACACTGTACAATACCAAAAGAAAAGTGAAATAATTCATTATTAACATTGATGATAAGCTCGCTTAAATATCACATAACTTTTTACGTCTCTCGTTTAGTTGTACAGGTTGCCTTAATGTCTGCCACAGCTTAAAGAAAACCTGTATCCCTCTCTCGCTCTCTATTGTCACTTATTTTTTTCCTGCCATAACTTTAAAATTATGTGCCATAAATATTGTACAAAATGATACGAGCGAAGACAAGACGAGGCGTTGGCTGCAATTGACTAAATAAATAAATTCTTCCTTTAGGCCAACTTGTTATTTAAAGTTTCGTTTTTCAAGGTGTCTGCGTTTTGTATTTATTTCTTGTATTCCGTATTTTTTGTTTTTTGTAACCGTAGGAAATAGCCGCTTTAATAATCTTTTACAACAGCCCACTCCTGAAGTGCTAAGAAAAACTGGTAATGTTGTAAGAATGCCTGCATTTTGAAATTAAATTTTTCAAGTCACTGTGTATGTTTGTATATGTGTGTATGTATTTCTGTATGAGTATGTCTGTCTGTCATTAAAAAATTGTGTGGTTGTATGTGTCTGTTTATTTATTGGCACAGATTGAATTCAATACAATTCGTATTGAATTCGCTTCATTTGCCAATATGTCTGGCGTTGTTGCCAAACGTGTTTTTTTTTCTTTGCCTACTACAAGTATAAATAGTTACAAAATATTTGAAATTTTTTAATTTAAATGTTTACAATAGTGTTGGCAATAAAATTTACAATAATTGACAATTCATTGTTACAAGACAGACGTACAGAATTAACTGGAATTTTCAGGGATTTATTATGAGAATAATTGTTTTTTTTGTTTTTTTTTTAAAGAGGCGTATGTGTTACTACTTTTAGTACCTACGCTGTGCAATCGATTGCAATATAATGAGTAGGTCTTTGGTCAAATCATTTTCAATTAAAGGAATTAACGAATATTTAAATTTTGATAAAAATATCAGCGCTTTTAAAATATTTATGCAACCAAAATGCATCCAAAAAATTCTGGTAGTGTTATCAAAATCTTATTCTAAAAACATAATGAGGTAAAAATTATTTCAAAAGTAAAATATGCAGTTTATGGTGTTTGTTTTACAAAACAAATGTGTTTTGAACATTCATACACCATGGGGTACCTCCTTTAATGGGTGTTGCTTGTACGATATGGCATAAACTCATGTATAAAATTAACACATGCAACATAACTGGTATGCGAATCTAGGTTGTAATTCCGACTGAAGGGTTGTAATCACCAATACAATAAAAAATGTACTGTAGACAAAATTTCTGTGTTGCATTATTGACCCATCAATCGGACTTATTGACCTTCCCTTATATTGGAAGTGTTAGTTTCACGTTTAAAGAATCAAACAATGTTAGGAATCCGCAGATCTGAGTTTAGTAATGTAAATATCTGCAATCAATATTCAATTGCATGAACCTGTACAAAAACTACAATTGCTTAGTTGTTTGCCGGACATTGCAAATGACAAAAGCTTTTAAGGATTACTATTGGAAATACCCAAATTCTTTGTTCTGTTCCTTAAACTTTATTTCCCCATTTATTATAAATAAAAAAAAAACATCATAAATTAAGTATGTGACAGTTCGTATCTTAAAATCAGACACATTTCGCTTAATTTAATTAAAAATTCAAATCTTTTCATATTCAATGTCATCTGAAAATGAATATGAAAACGAAATGAAATATTATAAAAAAGTAAAAAAATTTTGAATAATTTTATAATCCATTAGATGCAACCAGAGCATATCAGACAAAATGTCAAAATAATTAAAAAAAAAAAAATTGAAAATATTCTTAAACAAATTCTAATTTCATTATACAATACATTTTTATGCAAAAATTTTCAAACTTTTTTGTTTCAATTTGTGTGTTTAATTAAATATTAAAAGTCGTACAGTAAAAGTCAGTGAAAATCGTACAAGCTCTTAAACTGTATTTCAATAATACAAGGAAATGGATTTCAATCATTTTTATCACAGAGCATAGAAAAAACAAGCAATCTGTGAAAATCATATTTAATCATACAAATGATTTCCGGACTAAATTTCTAGTTATTAAATCAATTACTTCCTTTCAGTTATTTTGAGCTGAAAATTAATTGTGTTTGTTAGCCCTGTCATTACTAAGTAGTATCTTCTTAATATTTGATATATTCGTATGTATGGGTCGTATCTCGGCAATGGCATCATGAATGTTGGCCTTCAAATACTCAATTGTCTCTGTTTTGTCAGCATAACACTTTTCTTTAACGATGCCGCACAAAAATAGTCCAAACTGTCAAATCTCAGCTTCTTGGCGGCCTATTGACATCACCATTTCGGCTAATTAAACGGCCATCAAAAGTTTGACGCAATAAATCCATTGTAGCATGAGATGTGTGGCAAGTTGCACCATCCTGTTGAAATCAAACATCGTTTACATCAATACCATGAAGAGCGGGTTCAAAAAATGTCGTATCGTATCATGATACGATAGGTGTCTCTATTGAACGTAATGATTGCGCCGTCCTCATTTTCAAAGGAATATGTGCCAATGCTGCCTCTGCTCTACATGCCGCACCAAACAGTCACTGGTAATGGGTGCATGGGATTCTGTAAGACCACGTGTGGGATTTCTGGGCCCCAAATACGGCAATTTTGCTTATTAATGTATCCACCGAGATGAAAATGAGTTTTTTTTTTTTTTTTTTTCATTTCTCGTTGGCCCAATAAATCCCAACGTTGCTCCAGCGCAAATCGATTCATTACGTTCAGTGGACATAATATACTGAATTTTTTGACAGATTACAATGACACAAGTATTGCCAGATTCGAAATAACCAAAGCTTCAAATTTAAACCGATAGATGGCCCACCCTGTATTGAAGAAATAGATACTGGATTGTGTTTCGACTTCGACTAAGATTTTCTCGATTTCTTTTACAGTAATCTAGCTCGCAGCTGAATTTCTTGAACTCCAAATCTTATTATCAACTTGTCCAACTTGGGAAAGCAAGCAACGAACTGCTGTACGATTTTCAGTGACGTATAATTTTAAAATTCTTTTATCAGATGTAAAATTTCCGAAAAAAAAAATTGCAATACATTTGCATGTTATCTGCTGTACGATTTTTATTGTCATTTACTGTATAAATAAATAAAAAAAATTAATTCTTTTATTGAAGCCACTCAAAAAACAAAAAAGAAAATAAAAAGAATAAAAAACAATATGACAGCATAACACATTTAATCCAAAAACCAGATGCTGTCACCAATTACGTCATTAGTGGTAACGCTTGTGGTGGCGGTGACGGTGTCGGCGTTATTAATGCTGTCTGGTTGACATTGCCGGTATGTGAGGTTTGTTTTTTGTTGCTTTTTTTTCTCTTTTGTTTACATGCAAATCCATATTTATTTTAAACAAAGTATTGCTGTTGTTCTCGTTGTTGTTAAAAAACAGAAATGCGTTAAAGCTGTCAGCATTTTTATTATTTTTTTTTCTTTTTTTGATTTTTTCAACATTAAATGAATTTGTTTTTCTCGTTCTCAATATTTTTAAGTGTTTTTTTTGCATAAAAATTTGTTAATTTTTTGTTACAATGATCGCTTACTTTGCCCAGTGTGTGCGTGTGTGTGTCCGTTTGTAATTGGCGGTTACCCAGCATGTAATTGAAAATTTCGAAAAAAAAATTATTATTTTTTTAAATATTTTTTATTCTGATGTTTTAACCATTATCACAGTGATGTCATATGAAACTATTGTTTGTTTATTTATTTTTTATTACGTTTCCAATTTTAAACAAAAGTTATTTAATTTTTATTTTATTTTTTATTTGTTTGTTTATATTTTCCTATTGCATATGTACTTAGATGTATTTTTCATTTATAAATAAATATGCAATAGAAAATAATAAACAATTTCAAGTATAAGTACTATTTTATGGGTTTTGTTTTATTATAAAATTTTCATTTATTTTGTTTAGTTTTTAAACGGAAAAAAAACAAGTTTATGCTGTTTTGTATTCTACAAATTTGTTGTTAATTTAAAAATATTATTTTTTTATGTTTACAAAAGAAAACATTGAAAAACATTGAAAAACAAAAAACTACTTTAAGTATTCAAAATATAATGGAAATATTTTATGCCAGTAATTAAACAGCAAAATGCTTTGACAAAATTTTTATTTTGATTTCTTTTTTCTACTATGAATGTCTATGAATTTAGACATTAAAAAATTATTAAAAAGCAAAGTATGGCCCACTTAAAATCTGGACACATAAAACTAACAAACTCTTAAGAGATTTTCAAGAACATTATTTTTTTGTTTTTTAGATTTTATTTTCTAATATTTAATATTTCATTTAAAACATACATACATGAGTATATATCCGATACGTAATGCATATATATTTCTGAGTAGAAAAGTCTTTCACATGTTAGAACTGAGAAATAATTTACGTGGTTAAAGTATGAATCATTGTTAATTGCTAGTAAAAATTGCCACAAAAGGGAAACATTTTGAACCTGCCAGCAGGCCTATACATGTTGATACTTTTTGGTAAAATGTTTAAAGTTTTTCTATAAAAATTTGCACAGTTATTGCCATTGAAAACTTCAATTATTTCTATTCCATTTTCATTCATCTCTATATTTGACCAGTAGGTGTTGGAACTGTCGTTAACTGTTGGTTTGATTAAATTGTGAAAGAACGCAAAATTGTATTTTGTAAACATCACTTAAAAGCTAAAAGTATCCTCTAGCATCTAGGTCTTGGGAATAAGTTTTACAAGAATACATAGTACATGTATACTAGCAGAAAGAGAATCTATTTTAAAAAAACGTTGATTATCTTTTTCGAACAATAATTCTCCACAGTAATATAGGGTCTTTCAAAAGGGACTGTCTACTGAGTTGTCATTTATTCAATCAGTTTAGCCAAATCACCATGGACGGCCATAGACCATGACAGGTGTTCTTTGAATGGGCTCTAAAGCGGTTGATGACGGTTCAATAAATATTCATCGAAAAATTATTTTTAACGAGAGGTCCACTTCTGTAGGAATGTGTACGTAAACAAACAAAATATGTGAAATTTGGGACGATACCAATCCACATAAGCTCCAAGAGCATCCAATGCATGCCGAAAAAGTCACTGATGTGGTATTTAGGCTGGCGCCGTCATCGATCCATATTTCTTTGAGATTGACATTGGCTATCCGGGTATCACTATCAACGGTGAGAACTTTAGGTCGATAATTATTAACTTCTTTTAGCCTGAATTGGCTTAAGTCCCACGACTAAAGTTTGAACATATGTATGCAAACGTCAATTCATGGATAAACTCATGAGTTGCCCTATCCCGTTTATTGTTTGTCCTGCTGATCTATTCTGTATCTTGACTCCGCCCTAAGGAAGCGACTGTTAGGACCTTGGAGGGAGCCTTTACTACACCCTTTCTGCTTTAGTTCTGATATAATCACATATACATACATACATAATTGGTCACTAGAACCCTTCAGTCCGGATAACGCCCCAGCTTCTCACACCACTTATGCTGTGCGTGATATTTTTATTATAAGGCGGGACGTACAGTTCAAAGTCGACTCCGAATGACAATTTGTTTTTTAAAAACTTTACTTGGCAATTTCTTATTTATTTTCAATCTTTTTTTTTTGCCAGAAATCTGCTGCGAGGAAGTCGCCGAAGAAATATTTTTTCATATTTTGTTTTGTTAGAGATTTCTGACCTGGGATTTGAGCCGTTTCCTCACGTCTAATAAGCCAATACTCTACCTATTAGACTATGGCGACTTCCACAAAATAAAATTTGTCAACTTCTAAAAATCGTAGAGAGGAGTCAAAATCTGTTGTAAAATCTAAAGATTAGCAATTGCTCCGGACTTCACACGGTACTCAATGTTTGAGTACGTATTTATACAGAATTTATCCCATATTCTTGGAAGAGACCCATCTGGCGCTATCCCCCAAGTTATAAGTGGTTTCATACTATATAAAGGCAAATTAGGTATACTAATGAACCTATTCACAGGATAAATCGCCTTAAAGGAACACCTGCACTGCGATGAATACGGGACATGCATGTGGTGATAATAAAACAATCTTTAAGTCATTGCCCAGCTTTCGTAAGCTCGTGATTTCAATATTTTACGGACGATAACAGACATAACTCTCCGCATAGGAGTTCTATAAAAGAAGGTCAGGAAGTTTGCACAAGATATAGACTTCCAACAGCATACAGTTGACTTTGAGCTACAATACAGAGCAAAGCCGTTTAAATATTCGACATAGAGCCATCGTAATTATAACATTCATTTCAATTTGACACAAACTTAGAACTTTTTTACACCATCTACATATCTTCCTAAATTAGTGGGTGGCATTGTATTCTAATTCAAATCTTCTCAGTTCATTATAACCTTGAAAATTATTAAAATAAAAAAATTTGTTTTTAATTCTTTTCAAATTATGCTGTTATATACATACATACATACATATTTATTTCAAGTCATTAAATATATGCAAATCTGTTAAAATGCTACCGGAAATGGTGTATAAAAATGTATAAAAAAAAACAAGAAATATTCATAAAAATTTGTAATTTTAATAACAAGAAAATTTATTTATTTTTTATTACCACCACAAGAAACGCAAAACGAAAATGTTTGTTTAAAGATTGTCTGTTTTCTTTCCACTTTTTTTCGTTTTTCGTTGTTTTGCTTTTTTTGTTTCATTGTGCCAAATGACATAAAACTGTCTAAACATTTTTTAAATGATTTTAAATTGTGCGTTCGTCGTTATAGAACAGCCAGCCGCAACGCAGTTAGTGCGAAACAGATTTTTCTTGTTTATTTAATGCGCATTCGTTCACCCACTGACATGATTTTTTTTATTAAATTTTTTTTTATTATTTTATTGATAGTATTTGTTGTTATTGTAGTTGTAATTGTTGGGGTGGTGGTGGTGTTAAATTAATTTACATTTCGCTTGTTTGCCTCCAATATATTTTGCTCTGACTCGTATCATTCCATCACTCGGCCTACTGCTGTGAGTCTAGCCCAACCTGTTAAGAAGACAACGTCTATGCTTTGGCTTTGCCTTTGGCTAGCCTGCTTATTTAAATGTATGTCTGTGTGCCATTTATTAAATATTTCAATTAATTGATATTGAAGGTTTGCAATTATTCATGTTTTTCAATATTTATTGTTCGGAAAGTATATTTTAATGTATTTTTTCCAGTCCATTTTCGTTATCTGACAGCATAACTTTTGCCATTTTCAGCCACTTGTTGTAGGCATTTAGGCATACAGGCAGGCAGGCACACAGACAGACACACAGTTTTTTATGTTCTTGTTGTTATTTTATTTTATAATTCTTTATAGACATTTTAATGGTTTGAAAAAATGATGTTAATGTTTGCAGTTAAATTTTATAAGCCGTGACTAGACGTCATGTACTGCTTTAGGTTCGATAAGGTAGATAAGACAGACACTTACTTAATGGCTAATACCCTCTACTGCAGAATAGCAAAGTTTAATCAATTCATTGGCGATAAATTTAGTAAATAAACCATAATCAGTAGTACCACCATAAGCAGTAGTAGACGAAGTGAGCAATGAGTATTGTTCTCTCCTCCATGTTACAGAACTTCTCGGTAATATACCTAACTTAACTTGTAGGTGTCTCCCCTAAAATATCGAAATCACGAGCTCACGAGAGCTGGACAATGACTTAAAGAGTGTTTTATCATTGCAATGTCTTCACCACATGCCACGTATTCATCGCTTTCCAACACACCAATACAGTGCAGGTGTTCAGTTAAGGTGATTTATCCTGTGAGTACGCTCATTAGTATACCCAATTCGCCTTTATATAGTTTAAATTGGTTTGACTTTGGGGATAGCGCCAGATGGGTCTTCCAAGAATATGGGATAACTTCTTTATGAATACAAACTCAAACATTGTGTACCGTGTGAAGTCCAGAGTAATTGCTAAACGTTACATTCCACAACAGATCTTGACTTCTCTCCACACACATAAAAATCGATTTTATTTTGTGGAAGTCGCCGTAGTCTATTAGGTAGTGTGTTGGTTAATTAGACGTGAGCCCACGTTTTAAGCACAGACATTTCCAACAAAACGAAATCTGGCCAGATTTTTATTTTTTTGGGTGACTCCAGCAGATTTCTGGAAAAGCTCTGAGAACAAATAAAAATTGACATGAAAAGTTTCTCAAAAGTCTCGTTCAGAGTTAACTTTAAACTGTAGGCCCCGTCACTTATGGATATAATTATCACAAGCAACATGAATGGCGTGAGAAGCTGGGTTGTCCGCCTGACTAAAGTGTTGTAATGGCCAATTATGTAAGTAATGAGCTTTGCTACACTCGCCGCCTCTATCCTTTGTTGGTCGTGCGATTAGTATCTCCTATCTAAGCGATATAGATTATATCTATTGAACGCTTTTATGCTACTCTGTTGTACTGTTTAGTAAAGATTTGTAATAACCTTTATGAAGCCGTGTAAAATCAGAATTTAATTTAGAATTTTACGCTCGTGCTTGTTAAGCACCAAATGCTCAGGTTGATTAAAGTTTTTTAAATATTTGACTACTTATTCTAGTTTATTTCATGTACCATTTCCCCATTAAAGTTTAACATTGATGTACGTTTCTTAACTCGGCTGATATGATCTTTTACCCTTCTTAGAACCTTTTCAAATTCTAATGAGTGCTTTAATATTTTAGCCACGTTCTATACTATTGCCCTATTTATTTTTGCCCATTTCCTCTTCTTTTCTTTTCTTTTGAAACACTTGACTCAATGTGCTGTTTTATGTTTAAAAAATATTTTTTTTTCATTATAAAAATTGCACACAGAAAAATCATGAATTTATGAAGTTGGTTGTGGGAAAAAAAGAATGAGAATGAAAATGTTAAGCATTTAATTATACAAATTACAGAAATAAAAAGAAAAAAAAACCAAATCAACATAAAAATATGAATTAAAAACCCTTCGTTCACTTTTTCTCCCTGCTCAATGGCCTACAACAACTTGAAGTCAGGCAGTTCACTTTTTTCCTCTCTCTCTTTGTTTCCAGTTTAAAGTACCAGTACATGATTCCAAAGAACACAAAGAATAATTAAGAGAATAAATTACTGCAGTAAGAAGAATTCAGATTATTAAAGCATTTTGTAATCAAAGCAACCAACACACAACCTAAAGGACATAAAGAGTGAATGAAGAATGATGATATAAAACTTTTCTAAATGTCCTCTTTTACAAATTTTTATACAGACTTTATTAAGATTTTGTTTTGATTGCACGGCTTTCAATGTGTCACATTTTTTTTATTTTGAAAACTTGCAACATTTAATTTTACAATGACAATTTTTTTTGTTCATCATCAACAAACACGATGCCACAAAAATGTGCTCTTATGGTTTTGAAAATTCGAAAAATTATTGCAATTTTTATGAGTCTCTGGTAAATTGCATTTAAAGCACATCAGAAGGTTTCAAGTGTGAAAATTATGGGGCAGTGAGACCGACTCTAAAAATGGCTGCACGTTCAGGGTCAAACACAACAAGTTCGAATAAAATTCCAAATAAAACCAATTTTCTACGAACGGGTGGCTCTTTCCCTGGTCCGATAACACTTTTTAGAATGAAAAACTTTCAGCCCCTAGTATGAAGACCACAAAGTTCTTATAGACTGCTAAACACGTATGAGTTCGAAGTATAGCGTGTTTTAGAAGAGCGTATGAACTGAAAATGATGATACCAGACAAATATTGTTGGAATGAAATTTTCCAATTTAATTAGCTTTTGAACACTTTTTCCAATAAATCTGACCAAATACCTTCCAATGTTTTAAAAGTAACTGGGTTGTCAGTATAGCAATATGAAAAGTAATCTATTGGCGTTGTATCGCACGAATGCTAGAACATAACCACTTCTGGAAAGCACATTTGAACCTAAATAGTATTGCAAAAAATCGATTGTTAAACTCAATTGTCGGTAAGCATGACTCTCAAGTTCGCATTCACTGTATTCACAGCAGACTTTTGTTCTTCTGGCTAAAATTCTGAGTGCAAATCAAATTACAATGAAAAGTTTGTCAAATATATCTTTCGGAGTCGACATTAAACTGTAGGTCCTGCAACTCATGGATACAATTAACACTCACAGTAATGTTGTAATCCTGACTAAAGGGGTGTAGTGACCGATTAATGGTGATGCATTAACGACTTGAGGCTTGTTTCTGCTTGACAGCAATTATGTTTATTGACGTAGGCATTTAACCAAAACTGAGCTTTATCAATAAATACAATTTTTTGATAATTATGCTCATCATTGACCAGTTTCGAAGGAGTCCACTACGCAAAAATGCGACACAAACGATGGCCGTTTGGGTTTAAGTCTTGTTCGTGTTATATTTTATGGACGCATGAGACAACATCTTACGTAAAATTTTTCACCTCATTGCGAGGCAAATGCAAACTATCTGATAAGGGCGTTGAATCAACACTTTGGCGTCTTCTGCGCTACACTAGCTACAGTCTTTGCGATACGTACATGTGTACCTTTGTTTCAGAAACCACCACAAGTTTATGTCCTAGTGAACAGAAGGATCAAGAGAACTGATACAGGTCAGAGCTTTCAGTTATTTTAGTTACAATCCTTTAGTCAGGATAAACACCAAGCTTCTTAGACGACACACATTGTGTGTGTCAATTTCACCTATAAATAGCGAGACTTACAGTTTAATACAGAATCCGAATGATAGACATGTGAAGTTTTTGGACGCGTATTTATAAGAAGGGGGCTGACTCGCTTATGTATCTTTATTGCTTGTCTACACATCGTACAATTTTTATGGGCAACTGTCCTTTTGGTGAGCATGCTTAAAGACTTGGCATTCCGGCAAATGACTTCTGCAGGAGCTGTGGGTCTATAGAGGTAGAAGAGACAGTCTTCAGAGGATGAGCTTTGTACCCAAATTTAGTGCTGATTTGATTGATACGTCAGTCCATTTAATTTTTTTTTTTTTATTATTCATAAAACATAAGTCAAATAAATTCGCATATTATCAATGGTCGTGAACACTTAATGTCAAGTGTAGGGGCACTTTCGCATTTAAAAAATGCAGCATTCAAAAAATTAAAAGCCCTCAACAGATAATGCTTCTATTTTATCTTTTTGCTCTGCCTGGTCTCTTTGTTATTTCCCGGTGGAGTGTGTGGCAAAGGAAAGCATGACGTTTTGCAATGCGAAGACAATCATGTTGCTGATGACGATAATGCAAGAAAAGAAAGAAAAAAAAAACAGGAAATAAGGGCGAAGAGGACGAATCCAAAAGCCTTAATTGTCGTACATAAATTTTCATTTTTATTAAATTAAATTGTAAAGCATTACTCCCAGCTCAGAGCTGGGGATAGCATAGCAGGCGAACGAATTTACGGAGGAAAAGAGAAGAGTTAAGTATGCGTTCCGTAGCAAAAGGAAAACAAACGGAAAATGCTACACAGTTTAAATGTCTGGTTAAAAATGGTAGACATGTTTATTTTACAAAAGAGGATTTTCTCTCTCTCTTTCTGCCCTCTTCCTCTGGCACTTTGGGTTTCCCCTCTTTCGCTTTGGTTAGTTTTCAAAAGACATCAAGACAACAATAACATCAAGCAGCAGCAGCAGCAGTAAAACCACCATGACAATAGCAAAAAACAAAAAGGAAAATATGAAACCGAAAAATTTGTAGACAAAAGGACATGTAACAGGATTTATATGCAGGATAAATTTGCATTCATATGAAGCTGGAGTATTTATAAGGATTTCATACTCTTCTGACTCCAAAAAATTTGTTGTTTTTTTTTTCAACAAAATGCTGAATTAAACTGAGTAGTTTTATACGTGAATTCCGCTTTTGTTTTGCTTTCTCTTGCAGCTACAGCTGCAGTTGTAATTCTATTTTTTTTAGTTTTTTTCAATTGTTACCAGCGCTTAGAAAAGTAATAGTTTTGTCGGAATTATCTCGAATGTAAATATTTGCATTTGAAATATGCTGGCATTAAAGCGAGAAGAAAAATCCTCATCATTTCGTCTCATCGTCTAAAGCTATTAATTTATAATAGTCTTGAAATAAGTTTTCCGAAATAATATTTATTTTAGATTGTGGTTGAATTTTACAAGATGACGCACACATTAATTTTCGTAAGTTCCAAAGCAAATATTTGGCTTAAATTTTTTTTCTGAAATTAATTAGAAGGCAAATAAGGAAAATAATTCAGTATTAGGAGACGAATGTAAACAAAGTGTTTAAAAAGTAATTTTAAAAATATTATTTTATTTATTTTTTACAGATAAAACAATTTCTTTATGAGAAATATTTTGTTATCCGTAGATTTTATATCCACAAACAAACACAAGCTGTCGTAAAGACGTTTATAGTACTGCAACTCTAGAATCTATTGTACTGCCCTCAATCTGAATAGGGTATACCTATAATGTCTCTTCCATGTTTATGCTCTTGACAATGCTGCATTGTGTCAAGAAATATTCCCTTCCCAGCATCTGATATGCAGCCAAGTACTTTTCTCTGGAATGAATATTAATGCCTCACAATTACCAGTAATATGTTCTGTTTATTCATTCTCATGATCACAGAATCTACATGTTGGATTCGAGGCGATCTCCATTCCATGCCAGTATACTTTGAATTTACAGTGTCAGAATTTACCCAGTCAAATACCGGTTGTTACATACATACATACATAGTTGGCCACTACAACCCTTCAGTCAGTCTTCCATGAGTGGCTGGACTTGCAGTTTAAAATCGAATCCGAACGACAGATTTTTGAGAAACTTTTCATGGCAGAGTTTTTGCCCGGAATCTGCTGAGAGGAAGACGCCGAAAAAATTTTTATTTTGTATTTTGTTTAGTTGGAAATATGTGACCTGTGATTGAACTGTGGCTCCTCGTCTAATAACTAGATAATGATGACTTCTACCAATTATTAGCCTCAATTTATTCTTGGATGGTCTGATGCATGATTCAAATCTCCTGTCATTGTAGTATCCCGTCTAAAAATTTACCTCAAACCCATTTGGTTTGGGAAGACTTTCCCTCTTTTTAACATGCCTTTCGTTAAGAATACTTTTACAAATATATTTTCACAGTACAGAGAAAGGCACTGGCCCTATCAGCGGCGTGCAAATGCTCTCATTCTGCCTAATAATTGCCGAAAATTTCGACATCACCTGCGCCAAACTAGAGGGTGAATCCTATATAGCTGATTCAGTTTTACCAGACTTACTATCTGCGATCTAGCCTCATAAGATCTCATTGCTTCGTTGGCGACCTAGTCGTAGTGGTAGCTTTGATGACCAAAGCATACTTGAGCACGCATAGCGGCCCGTTGTGTTGATGACCTGTCTGCCGGGATGGTATCCCTATGACCCTTACTTTATATTTTCTGACCAAGTTGAGCTCAACACATCTCTCAATGGCAGAGACGTCTGCTTGAAAGATACATGCGAGTTTCCCTTCGAGCTCAGTATATTTCACCCTGGGGACAAATACATATTGTTAAATGTTATATTAGCTGTAATGCTGTCATACAGAGTTGCAATTCGGTACTTAACGTATCTCCACACAAAGAAGCCTAGTGGTGTCAAATCTCATGATCTTTGTGGATAATGGAATTCTTCAAAATGTGACTTTTTGTAGCTACATGCCGTAATATACGAATACATATATGCGAAGTTAGAAAAAGGATTTTTTTTAAATTCCTTGATTAAACCCTTTTAATAGGTACTAGGTACTTGAAGTCGACGTAGTCTAGTAAGTAGTGTGTTGGCTTTTTAGACGTGAGGCCACCGTTCAAAGCCCATGTCAAACATCTTCAACAAAAGGAAATATAAAAATAAAATATTTCATCGGAAACTCTTAGGAGGTTTCTGGCAGATGCTCTGAGAGGATTTAAAATTGCCGTGAAAAGTTTCTCAAAAAAATCTGTCGTTCAAAAACGACTTTAGACTGTAGGTCTAGCCACTCACGTATTAAGTTAACATACACAGCATAAGTGGTATGAGAAGCTAGGTTGTAAGCCTGACTGAAGGTTTGTAATGACCAATTATGTACGTATGTACGTATGTACGTACTTAACAGACTGTGGCAATAAGACAGTACTATTTTTGATAATTGTCTGTGCTATGTGTACGGTTGATTAGTCCTATAAGTCAATGATATTATTTACGTTATTTTTAATTCTATCAAATAGGAATCTTTTTCTTTATTAAAACGTTGGCGATTTTATGCATCATTAAAAAATTAATTCTCACCATGGAAATGGCAGATAAATTTTATAATTGAAAAATGCCAAGGCTAAGAATAAAACACAGATACAAATAAAAATAAAAACTGTCTTCATAATTAATTCTTCTTAAACATAATAAGCACAGCAAGTGTTTATTCTTACTTTCATAAACATAAATGAATGAATGATTGAACTAATGAACGAATGAAAAAATTCGATATTTGTGCTTCATTAAATGATTCAATATGAGCTTTTAATTATTCGAAAAGAACAGAAACTTTTTTACCCCTTTTCTGTGTTGTTCATTTGTCAACCATTAATGTGTCGCATTTATGCCATTTATGGCTCGTTTAGTTTATTTTTATTTTAAATATAAAAACAAAAAGAAGACAATTTTTGGTAAATTTTAAATGATTACCAGCCAGCCAATTGGCTATTATATGTGGTAACTGTATTGAATTTTAATATTGTTTGAATTCTCTTCTCAAAAGGCTATCTGAGAAGTATATTCAAATGAATGTTGCTGTTCTACATGGTGACTTTTTGCTCCTCGCAGAAAAAGGAAAAAAAAATAATTATTCACATCATAATTCTATCATGATTCCTTTTAAACGTGTCGTGTACCGCAAATACATTAAATGTAGTGTATTAAATATTAATAAGTTTGTTTTTTTTTTGTTTAAACCTTTTGGAAAAAAACCGATTTTTTTTATTATTTTTGAAAAGATTAATGTCGACATTTTAATGACAAAATACGTATCGTTGTCTGTATGAATATTTATTTGGAATTTTGTTGCGAAAAACGTTTTTTTTGTTTCCTTAAAAACATGAGTTAAAAATGTCATAAATTTTATTATTTTTGTTAAATACTGCTTTTAAAAAAACACATAAATTATAAAAAATGTTTGAGTAACAAGATAAACTTTTTAAAAAAAATTGTTTTTTTTTTGTTTTGTAAAGCTTTAAAAGTAAAGAATTTTGATTTTTTAAATTTGAGTGACAGCAAAAATATTTTTGGCAATTTTAGAAAATGCTAAAGCGCAATAAAAGTCTGCAATGAATTTAAAGAACCCCAATTTAATCTGAATAATTGTAAATTTATTGTATTTACATTTGTATTGAGCCAGTTTCATCATCTATTCTAATGGCCAATTTCTTTCTCTCGTCATCAAGAGCCGCAAATGCCCAAATGTTGATTAGCCAAGTTCAGTACAATTTTGATGGGCTATTAAGGATATACCTCGGCATTAACATTGTGGAACTCAATACATTTTTAACTGAGCAAATTCTAGTCGTTAGTTTTTGATTAAAGTAAAGTGACCGTAGTCTAGTAGGTTGTGTGTTGGCTTTTTACACCTAAGGACACGCTTCAAACCCCAAGCCAGAGATCTGCAATAAAACGAAAAATGAAGAAATATTTCTTCGGCAACTACCTCTCAGCAGATTTCTGGCAAAAACTCTGAGAGTAAATAAAATTGCCATGAAAAGCTTCTCAAAAATCTTTCGTTCGGAGTCGACTTTAAACTGTAGGTCCCGTCATCCATGTATAAAATTAACACATCATATGGGTGGTGTGAGAAGCTAGGACGTAATCCGAACTGAAGGGTTGTGATGACCAATTATGTATGTACATATGTACGTATTGTATCTACATTTGCATTGAGTCCGTTTCAATCAGTCAAGCTTAGTACAGTTTCGATTAAAAATATGCTTCGCCTGACATTTTCATTCTGAAGCACATTTTCAATTGAGCAAATTTTAATTAAGTTGGGCAGTAAATTAAGGCAAACAAAGCATATGTTGTTGACAAGTAGAGACATGCGGGGTACCCAAGGTTACGGCCGACAACTATGCATTCTAAAATGTTGGAGAATTTCCTGAGCTTTGCTGTTACCTGTCAAAATGATGTCAGTTTGCAGATCAGCCATAGAAAAAGTCTTGCCAAAGTTGTATTTATTGTCTTCATATGTAACTGAGTATCAGAGTCTTTTGTCGTTTGACGTGACTAATGCTCTTAAGTTGTATATCTTTCCCATGCGTCTCTATGGTGCAGAAGTATTAACGCTATTCCCACTGAATCAGCTGCTTTGGGAGAGAAAAGTTCTATGCAACATTCTGCAAATTAACAATCAGGCGTGTAAGCTCATTCACAGCATGTACGTAGTTCTGCGCATTAAGGAAAGAAGAGCAGAAGAGAGACTCGAATTTAATGTGGAAATTAACGTAAATGATAATCTTGACTGCGTCTTAAAAACGAACCCTCTCTTAGGTTGATGTAAACAACTGGCAGAGGCGCATAGTGTAATAACGTCTGGCAAAAAGTGCTAAGTCGAGTCAAAGTCCAACAAATGACCTATTAAGGCCTGTTAAGTTAGAGTAAGTCAGCAATTCTCAACGCCAGGCTTTAGCAGTTCATAATGGATTATTCTCATGAAAACTCATCTCTTAGTCAACTTAGCCTTATTTTGATGCCTACTTAGGATAGAGATGCTGTTCTTTTACATGTCTATCTTTTATTTGTTTAATTTTCTTGTATTTAAACCATTCATTGCTTGTATTGGTGATCGATATCAATTCGTTTCGTTTCAACATGTTATGCTCAAGAGAAATTTGTTTATAAAATTTGATTGTGTGAATTTATGCGACACTAACAATTCATATTTTTTGAGTAGCCATTGTCCTTAAATGCTCTGAACTGTCAGTTCCAAGTGCTTCCGCTATTATCTGACAATTTGCGTATCGGTTTTGAACCATCAATTGCAAAATTCATTCATATATTTTAGTGAAGCGAGTGTTTGAATTTCTAGAATCAATAGTCATGTCTTTATTCTCAATACATTTTATAGTTTTTTAGGCTTGTCTAATTTTTTAAAAATTTTTTTTAAAAAATACACCAGATTGTGTACTTCTTCAGATATGTCACTAGTTTTCATACTAATAAAACTTTTTGAACGAGCGACCGTCTTACAGCAATGCTAACTAGGGTTCTATAACTTTCTTATAACCTTAAAAGTCTGTAGTAGCTATTTCACCAAGTCAGTTAAAAACTTTCTTTCTCAAAATTATAACCTGAAATGTTATCTTTCAATCGCGCGTCCATTTGCCACAAAGAAATTAGTGTTGCCCGTTATACTGGCATTAATACTTAGTATCTTCGCCACCGCTTCCATACCTATAAGTTTTTAATTGAATAAATCTGTGACTCATTAATTTACACACAATTACTTACACAATATTTTTTCAAAGTATTTTAATTCTCTTCTATTTAATTGCTTTTTATTATATTGGCTTAATCCCTTATGTGTACGTATTGCAATCCCTTGAAAAGTATTTAAAGTTATCTTTAATCCTTCTCTCCGTTTTTTACTCTTTTTCTTTCGCTCACCTCTTTATAATAAGTTTTCCATTTTATACCCGGCTGATTTTCATTTAATAGAGAAGGCAATAAGAGGCATAAAGAAAGTTTTTTAGCTTTTTATTTAAAACATTTCATGTTTTTTATTTTAATTTCACTCGTATTTACTTTTCTTTGCATTGCCTCTTGCCTCTTTGTATGGCTCTGCCTGTGTTACAAGTACTCTGGTGTATTTCCGTTTATTTGCATTTTTAGTTGGAATTATTTGAACCATTAAAAATAACTTTAAAAATATTTAAACGGATCGCCTACACCGAAAAGTAGATAATAGTAGGCCACACATAGTGTTCTATTTGACGTGGGTGTGAAAGATGTGGCTCAGTTCGGACATAAACCACATTCTTGTCGTCGTATTTATTTTTTTTTACTAGATACTCTTTTACTGATGGATACGTGAACATCAGGTATCAGACTACAAGAATCCGATAGTATCGAATCATGTCTTTGAAAGATAAAATTACGATCCAATTTTTTTTGATTCTACGTTTGCAGAAGAATTTAAATATATTTACTGACAGTCATATTTTAAGAAAGACCTCATGGCGGAAGTGTTTGGTCGTACATAGTGGATTTAACAAAACAGATTAAACAAATGACAACTAATTCGGCAGATGTAGCCTCAACAACATGGTCGTTATCAACTTTTGGAGTTTAGCTTCTAGTCCAAACTGACATCTCGAACAAAACACATTAAAAAATTTTTTTCTTTCGTCGACTTGCTCGCTATAGTATTCCTGGAAAAACTCTGAGTGAAAAATAAAATTGGCATTAAAACCTTTATAAAAATCTGTCGTTCAGGGTCGATGTGAAACAGTAGGTCCCGCCTTTTATAGACAAAATTAACATACGCAATATGGGTGGCCGGAGAAACTATGTTGTAGTCCTGACTAAAAACATTAAATTAAATACTGTTTGTCGGCAGAATTTTCCCACTTAAATTAGGGTATTTTTAGACCTCCATTTTATGCATTTATAATTCGTTCGTGTTTCATTTATACATTTTATTTCCGTTTAGTTTGAAACAATTTTAAAAAGTTTGAAAAAAAAAAATAAAATAAAATTGTCAGTTGCATAAAAGTTTTTCGAATTTTGTTTCTACATGTGTTTCTGCACTGCTGGGAGCAGTATTTCTGCAAACAAGAAGAAAAAAAAAAAACGGAGAAAAAATGAAAAAAAAAATGTCCATAAAAATTACCATCACTGTTGCTAAAATGGAATTTAAATTGTTTATAATTTTTACGCCCCTCGTGTTAAGGGACACAATTGAATTTGTAATTTTTTCTTTCATGTGGAATTATTCTTTAATAAATTATGTGGGTGCATGTGTATAAAATTTTCGCAAATTTTGCGTTTCTTTTGTTAAATGGGTAGAGTAATAAAGGAACGATGAACAGTTTTTTTTGTTTTCTAGTATATTATTAGAGAAGTTCAATGAACTAACCGAAGATAAATTTACATTTCTTTCCAATAATTTATCAATAAGAATTGCAAATTTATTTGAATGCTTTTACTTTAAGTACCATCATTTATTGTGTTTTTCTATATCCATTCGACTTAATAATGTAAAATAGTATATAAAGTTCATTTATTTAATTTAAATATTTGAAAATTTTCTCATTAAATCTCCCCCTTTTTATTTACAGCAACACCTTTATCTACCAACATGATAAACAATCTCCATTAACAACAGCCATTTATATCATCGTCCATCACTACTCAAGTTCCCTCGTTCTACGAGAAATTTATTTACTCTGCTGTAAGTATTTTTCCTTTTTTTCTTATTACAATTTATTTTTCATTTCATTTTCTAACATTTAATATTGGTTTCACGATAAAAATAAGAAGAGAGTCAATTTATAAAGTAAATGATGCAGCAGCAATTGCTGATACCAGAGCAAAGGAAATTTTAATGAGAAAAATATTTTCATTTCATACCTCATAAGACCACTTTTAACTAAAATAAGAAGAATTTTTGCTCATTTTAGAATTTATGTAGATTTCTCATTGACCGCAAACAAAGATTAATAAGACGAACAAGGTTTACCTTCTCTTTGTTAAGGCTTTCCTTCCATGTTAAGGCATTTCATTTTGGTAAAAATAATTTGTATTGAAATTAATTAAAAATTTTCAAAATTGATCTCTTCACCGCAGTCTCATTCATTAAAAAATTCTTTTAACAGTATCCGTAATTAATTGTTAAAGAAAACATCTTTAGCACACGAAGGCTATTATTTATATTTTAGGGAGAATAATATTCAAGACTTAGTTTGAAATCAGTTTCTTTCTGTTTGGCATCCACATATTGCACTTTGAAGCCTTAAAATATCCAGGAACTCCAATTTTCACAAACTTTTCATGCCGTATCTCGCCAATAACAGTTAGAATATTGATTTCCAGTTTATTTAGTTCAATTATCTCTGGTTTAACGACGTAGACAACTGACCCCAAAGAAAATAATCCAAACGAGTTAATTAAGACGTTCTTTTCGGCGTTTCACGTTATAAGTAAGAGTAAACGTGGCTTAAAAACACTTTACTGTTATTCGAATTAGCCCCTCTAAAAGAACATTATTTACTGTATACAGTGAACAAAGTTCCACAAACAGAACCATTATTTTAGTAAAAAAAATTCAACATTTCGCAGGCGCTACTCTAGTGTAAGCTGGTCCAATAAAATGTCAAACCAAGCTACCCAAAAATCAATTATCAACAGTTAATAAGTTGCCAAATAAAGTAGTGTTGCCAGCTCAAATCTCAACACCGTTAGTCACAAACATGTTATCATTTCATTTAAGTGAAATGAAACTAAAAAGTGAAGGCGAGAATGTTTATCTTTCCATGACAGTACAGTAACAATACTTTCGCAACACTTGCTTTAAAGGGACTTAACCACAAGGTTTTGTTGAAAGTATTCTTATCGAAGTAACTTAATGTGCTATCCATTCAGATCAATTTGTGGGTCTGAGATACATAATACCGCCGCAAGATATTGAGGCAACTGTCACCACATTAGAGACAACAGAGTTTGAGGAGTTGGATGAAATCTCCTAAAAAGTATTGATTACATATTGCACTGAAGATAAGATCTCATGTTTTACCCAACTTTTACGCCAATTGCAGATGACAGCAATATTTAGAGATTAAGACGAAAAGTTCAAAAAGAATGCAACTCTCACATCTGACCTACATGCGGGGTCATTTTAATGCTCTTACAGCCCAATGTTTCTTATTGAGTTATATGCGTGACATTTTTCATATGTCGTCTGTAAATATCAGTGAGGTAAATATTGAGGTTATAGGCATGAAAACCGAATGTTATATTCGCTGAAACCTCAAAATACTTCATGTGTTCGAAGTAATGTCTACGAATTTGTTTTTTTTTTTCAAATACAACGATGCAATACAATGATCCATCTGATCTCCTTACAATTCATAGTGCCAGCATCCTTCCGGTACGTAATACAAACTTCCTGTTCTGTGTATTCTTAAACTTCTCGAGCGTGTATAGGAATGGCCAAAAGTTCTTTAGACTAGGGTATCTACTTACATTCATTAGAGCAACGTTAAAATGTGTCTGTTGCCGATAATCGATACCACAATAGTGAAATTAAGAGCTTGTTTGTGAAAATCGAATATTTTTACGGACTTGTCGTTAGGCTCGTAGAACAGTTCTTTTCTCATTCGATTGGCTTAGCATATGTAGAACTATCTAACATACCCCCCAACATATTTTCCTAGTTTCAACCAATGCGCTGTATTCAGTACGACTGTTTTAAAGAACTTATGTTATAGGAAGTCGCCGTATTTTAGTAGGTAGTCTGTTGGCGTATTAGACGTGAGGCCACATTTCAAACTCCAGTTCAGACATTTAAAAAAAAAAAAATTAAATGCGAAAAAATGTTTCTTCGGCGGCTTCCTCTCAGCAGATTCCTGGCAAAATCTGTCGTTCGGAGTCGACTTTAAACTGTAGGTCCCACCACACATTTATAAAATTAACACACACAACAAAAGTGGTATGAGAAACTAGGTCGTAATCCTAACAAAAGGGTTGTAATGGCCAATTAAGTATGTATGTTATATGGCAATTCGTTGTACGAGACCCTCAGAATAATTACGAAACTGGGAGATGAATGAACTGTCATGTATGGTCTGTTGCTTTAAATTATTTTTGTGTCATTATGTCCTTCCAACATTCGATTCATTTGTGTTCATTTCTACTCAGTAGCCATCATTCTCACAAAATAGGTATTACCGATAAAATTCGTATTAAGCCTAATTACACGTGTTCCCGCAAGCCCAATTTTAGAGGTCCACAAATTCAAGCGGACTTATCCAACCGTTTCGCGCACGATATTTTCTTAGTAGCAATACTTTGCATTGGAGATTAGAAGAGTTTATCCCCACATTACAGTACTATAGTATGGTAATATAGTATCGTATTTCAGTGTAGTCCTCAAATATACATACGTGTTGTAGCAATTTTTGTTTTCTTAGATTCTATAAGCTAAAGGGGCTTAACAAAAAAATATTACTCAATCAGTACGTACCTTTTTTGTTTAAAGTTTTGTTACCAAAATCTAATTCATACGAAATATCTGAAAAATAAAGAAATAAAGAAATATAAATTATTATTATTATAAATTAGTTTTATTATTCCTTTTAACACTACACGAAATAAATAATTCATATGGTTTGGTTTTTTAAAAATTTTAAATAAAAAAAAAATAATAAAAAAAATTGGAAATAAATTCCCAAAAAAAACCCCAAAAGGCTACGCCTTAAAAATTTATTTTTGAAAATATTAAATATTCGTTCAATATACGGGAAATTATCATTAAAATAAACGTTTCTTAATAACTAATGGTCATCATTAGAGTGTTTAATAATCAATGTCATGCATTTGAACGATGCCGGCCAATCCCAGTCCAGTCAAGGAATATATTTCGCAAGACAACTTTCAAATTAAAACCATTCACGTGGGACCCATAATACAATATGATTGGGGTGTTTAATAATTTAATTTTTATATTTATTTTTGTGTTCATTGCTATTAATTTGGCCAAACGAATGACAATAATTTCGGAAATTTATCACCCCATTTTTATTTTGGCAAATAGAATGGCTATCAGCCATGCCTTCATTTATTCGGAATTTGGTTTACATAAGAAAAATAAGTTTTTTTTTTAGTTTTTTTATTGTTATTATTGTATAATTATTAAACAAAGTACATAATAACATTATATTGTTGCTGTTGTTTTTTACGATCTTCAGAACAACAATTTAATTATTTTTTTATTTTTATTTATTTGTTTTTAATGGAATAATTATTGTGTTCGCATGAATAAATAACGTCACTTCAAATGTGTGATTTTCTGTGTATTCGTCGTTGTTGATTGGGGAAAAAAAGTAGGTGTGAACTCAAGTCTTTTGAGAGGTCTATTGCCAGTAATAATATTACAATAATAAAAACCTTTAAGAACCGCTTTAGAATTAATAATTATTATTCAAGTTTTTTTTTTGTTTTTTCGTTAATAAGAAATTCAATTGAGTTATGACTCAATGAAAGGGCATGGCTTTATAAACTTGCGGCAAAAAGGCATAAAAAATATTCATTTCTAGTAAAGCATTATAAATTATGGAAATTTAACTGAAGAGTTTATTATTGCATTAATCCTATCAGTTCATTGATTTCTTTCGCTTCTACTTTTTTCTTGACCTGGTTGTTATCACTCATATCTCACATTCCTATTAAACGCTATTTCCCTCTCAAAGTTCTAAGCGCTTAAATAAAACAAAGTGAGTGCGTGAAGTCTCCGTAGTCTAGTAGTTAGCGTGTTGGCCTATTAGACGTAAAGCCACGATACAAACCCCAGGTCAGACGTCTCCAGCAAAACGAAATATGAACAAATATTTCTCGACGACTTTCTCTCAACAGTTTTCAGGCAAAAACTCAGAGTAAAATAAAATTTCCATGAAAATAAAATTCCCAAAAATCTGTCGTTCGGAATATCCTTTATCCATGCCCTCAAATTGACATAATTAGGGTTGTATTGACCTTGGGGATCGCTGTGGTTTGTAGTTTATTCTTTTACATGTGCGACGTAAGAAAACCGCACAATAAAAAGTCTAATGGGGTCAAATCACACGATTTTTGGTTACCAGTTCATAACGTCTCCAAATCTCTCATGCATAAATTCAAATTTGACATGTAAAACCGACCGATATGATTGATCATACAATTCAAACAAAAAAAAAAAAAAGTTGATAATCATCGCTGTCAAACAAAATCCATACCAAAAATTTACTTTTTCAGAATACATTGTATTCTCTTGGAAGACATGTGGATTGATATCGTCCCAAATTGGTCCCAAATTCAATAATTTTGTTTGTTCACGAACCCATTCATTCAGAAATGTATATCATCTCTGGAGATGATTTTTCGATTAAAATTAATTCTATTAGTTGCTAATTAGTTTAGAACTTATTTAGCGAACATGCCTCATTGTCTATGGCCGTTTTTGGTGATTTAGAAAATCACGCTGAATAAGCGACTATTTGTCGTAGTCTAGTACCTAGCACGTTGGCTTATTAGATGTGAGATCACGGTTCAAACCCTGAGTTAGACATTTCCAACAAAACGGAAAATTAAAAAATATTTCTTTGACGACTGCTTCTTAGCAGATTTCTTTAAAAAAATTTGAGAGTAAATAAAAATTGCAAAAAAAAAATTTTAAAAAAAATTGATAAAAAATTGCAATGAAGAGTTTTGCGAAAAAAATCTCATGTATATTCATTCGTTTATAAAATTAACACACACAACATAAGTAGTGAAAGAAGCTAGGTAGTAATTCTGACTAAAGGGTTGTAATGACCAATTACAGATGTATGTATGTGTGTAATTTCACAGATATTGTCACAATAGTGTAGTAGGTCGTGTGTTAGCTTATTAAAAGTGGGGGCGTCATTCAATCCCTAGCACCCAGACATCTCTAACAAAACGAAATATAAAGAAAATGTTTGTTTGGCGACTATAGGAGGACTATATATCCCGCTACTAATTGATAAAATCAATACCTACAACATGAGTGATGTGAGAAGCTAGGACTTAATCCTGACTAAAGTGTTGTAATGACCTACTAAGTAAGTAATTTGACAAATGGCCATTATCGACTAACAAAGTTTCAGAAGTTCCTGTTGAAAGGCCCCATATTATTTTTTAATACATTCATGGTCCAAAAATGATCCCAGCTATTAAATTTATATCGTCGTAATTTTGCAAAACATTCAGCTTTAAAATTAAGTAATTGCTGAAGTGTCATGGTCCACAGTGGTGTAATTTCATACTTTTTTGTGCAATTAATATAATGAGTGGTGCTAGGTTATTGAAAATTATTGTGTTGATTAAATGGAGTTTCATCAAAATTGGCCACGCCTAATGCCCTCCGCCCATACCATTCAAATCCAAAGTAAAGCAAAGTTAAAAACGAAATACGTTAGTTTGTTCAACGATTGTAAAAAATCAGTGTAATGTTTTTTTTTTTTTGACTTAAATGCATAGACTCTTCTCTATAAATTGGTTTCAGTAAGAAGATGACCTTTTTTTGCTTTTATACATATATGTCAACCGTTTAGACTCTGTTTCTTTTAGCATTACATTCGTAGCCAAATCTTATAGAATTGGTTTAAAAACGCTCGAAATAAGTGACCAGACATTACTCGTAAATTAGTCCACTTTGCTTGTAATCCCAATATAAATAGAAAATTTTAAAAATACTTCTTCAAATCTTATCCGAAATCTTTATTTCAAATGAGTTGCTTTGTTTGTGTAAATTAATCAGCATTTTTTAATAAACAAAAGCAAATTTTTTTTTCTAGTTTTTGGATTTCGATTTCTCAAACAATTAGAAACCATTTATTTTGAAAGAAATATTTTATCTTCTTCCAAACGAAAGAAACTGGGCCAAATGTCAGAAAATGTCTGAAAACAAATAATTTTTGTTGAGGCATATTAAAAAAAATGCACACACACGTATGAGTGCAATGACTGACTCAAAATACAAAAAATGCCGACTTTTCAATATCCAATCATTTCAAAAAAATATTTTTTGCAAAATCACACAAAAAAACGAAACGAAAATTCCTTAAATAATGAAATAAAATAAGTAGAAGAACAAGCAAAGCATATAAATAATGTTTATGATAATTATGATTTGTTTGCAACTCTTTAAGTAGTTTTCATGTCAAACACAAGCGAATCTCTATAAAAAAAAATTATACAAAAAATTTAAGAAAAAAAAACTTTAAATGCAAAGAAATACAACCAGCCAACTGAGGAACGAGGAAATTGCAATATTTTAAAATTTGAAGTTTCGTCTGCCACACTCCAGCCCTCCTTTTTTCATGCAACTGCAGGCATTTTGTGCCAAAACACTATATGAAGGAAATATTGCAACAAATTCTCTTGCTCTTTAGATGCTATGAATAGCAAAAACAAAAAAGAGAAAATATTTCTGACACTACAGGCATTAAAGATGCTTATTTATGCATTATTTTCTTTAGTGCATTTTTTTGTTCATTGTTTTTATTATTTTCTAAAGTGTTCATCTCTAGAATAGCAAAGATATGAGTAACGAGAAAAAAAATGTAGAAAATGAAACGAAAATAAAGTGGCAGCATTGGTATTAGAGTCAGCAGCAAGCATCATAGTTTTGACTTCACAGCAAATGCTGAATGTTATGATGTTTACAGTGTTCCGTAAAGGAAAACATATGTTTACAGTTTAAATAATGGAAATAATGCAGTTTTTGAGAGGTTCAAGGTTTGAATCTCAGTTTAAATTCGAAAGTATTTAATATTTGTTGTTGTTAATAAATATTGCAGACTTACTATAAAGATATAAAATTTTAAGGAAACCAAAGTTCATTACCCAAACTAAATTCATGTATAAGAAGATGTCATTTCTTGTGTTTTTTTTCTTCTAAAATTTTCCATTCGACCTTGAGCCACCCTCTAATTATGACATTTTGGCTGATTGCTTTAGTGAAGCTTAAACCATTTTTAACACTCTGTATGTATCCACTTAAGTTGAAGGAGATACTAACATAATTGGTCACTACAACCCGTCAGTCAGGATTACGATGTAGCTCCTCACACCACTTACGTTGTGTTTGTTAATTTCATACATGAGTGTCGGAGCCTACAGAGCCTATTACGAACGACAGAGTTTTGAGAAGCTTTTTCATGGCAATTTTATTTACTCAAGAGTTTTTGCCAGAAAACTGCTGAGAAGTCGCCAAAAAAAATATATTTTCGTACTTAATTTTGTTGGAGATGTCTGACCTGGAGTTTATACAGTTGGCATACGTCTAATAATCAAGATGCCAAGACTGCCATTGGTTTTTACCAAGTTTTAATAATCAGGCTGGTTATCCAATATCCACTCCATCAACCGTGAGTAATAAAATGAAGGTTTGGAGATAAAACGCAGAATAATATTTGTGAGCAAGCTGTTTTGGAACAAACGTTTCTCTCGACAAACCTAATTTATTTTTATTTGAATATTTTTTTGTTTTTGTTTATTTAAAAAAGAAAGGAGGTAGGAGAGGAGACCAACCTCATGCCTATCGCCGTATACCTAAACCGTTAAGTAGGTATACATACTTTTTATAGGAAGTCTTTACAAACTTTATTGATTTCTTCTAGTCCACGTATCTGAGACAATTTATGTCTGTTAGAGTATCATCTTCAAAATATTGGCACCTCGAGGTTACGAATAGTGGACGCACATTTATACACTCAAGTCGTCTTTATTCAGTCTTGAAATACTCATGGTTATTATGTCATCGAGATCAAACCATCTTCTTGTTGTGTTATTATTCTACAATAGTCGATGCAAAAATTCTGTCCACTTTCCCAGCCTGGTCTTCAATTCACTGAAAAGCATCCAAGCTTATGGCATGTAATACACCAGCTCTATACGCCAGAACGTTAGCTTTCTTATTTCCGGTGAGTTTTTGTTGACTTACTTATTTAAGTGTTCCGCACAACTTTTTAGTCAGGATTAAAACCTAGCTTTTTACATCACCCCTGTCGAGTGTGTTAAATAATTTTATGCATTAGTGTCGAGACCTATAGTCTGACGTCTAAACGACAGATTTTGGAGAAATTTTAAACGTTAGTTTTACTTACTCTCCGAGTATTAGACAGAGGTCTATTGAGAACAAATCACCGAAAGAAATATTGTTTTATATTTCGTTTTGCTTGAAATGTTGGAGATAGAGGTTGAACCACAGGCTCCCGTCTAACAAGCCAACTCACTACCTACTAGACGGCAACAACTTCTTGGATGACTAGGTACCCATATAAAGCACGCTGTTTCATACGTGAAGGAATTGCTAATCGCCTTTTTGTATATTCCAAGACACTCTCTGATGCCGTATCCCTGTATGTTAATGCCCTAATTGTCATTTAACTATCAGTGAAAATATTTATATCTCTTATATGTCAAATTTATAAAGTTATTCCAGCCTAGATCATACTGCTTTAAAGATCGGTTCGCATTATGATCTGGCAGCAAGAGGCAAAGTGTTTAAAAACCATATGATTTGACATTTGTAATCAAAGTTTCAATTCTCATACATTGTTTACGCCCCCCATATCGATCTGTTTTAATTTCATTTCATTTTTCATAAATCCACAAACTTGTTATTCTTTCGAATTTTCGGCGAAATAAAACGTGGTCATGGTCAAACATAATCAGCCATTACAAAAATCTGTTTCTAATGTTTTGTTTTTTTATTTTTTATTTTTTTATTTGGAAATGCAATATTTTAATCGCCCTCCTTTTACACGAGTAAAACATTAATAATAAAATTTGATATGATTTGTTTTGATTATTTTTTTTTTAAACAATAAATGCAGACAAGGAACCTCATGCATTTGTTTATTCTTTGGCCACATTATCATGATTTAGTAGAAAAAAAGAAAAAAAAATTGATTTTTTCTATACAAAATCTTTATTATGCTAAATTAACATCATTTGTTTTCAGTTTTCATTTTTCAATTTTTATTTTTTCCATTTTTTTGTATTTGTTTGTTTTTTTGTTTTGCAAATTTGCTGCCAGTATTTAGAGCAACATTTTCCCTCAATTTCTATAGGCAGTAAATACTACTATAACAACAGCAACAACAATAACTCCATGTAAATATTTATAATAAACAAACAGCAATAAAGTAAAAAAATAAAAATTAAAAAAAAAAACGGTTGAAATTTATGTACGAGCACAAGGCGAGATATGTTTTATATTTTAATGGCAGTCATAATGGCATAGATTCACAGGGTGATAAGAAATAATGCAGACAGAGATGAATAATTTTTTCTAAGTTTTACTGTACAGTTCTTATATTTAATGCCATTTTATTTTATTTGAGGAAATCAGAATTGCCATAGATGTCTAATAACACTGTCTGTGATTATGCTTTGGCACTTTAGTTGTGCAGCAAAATTCTCTAATTTCTTTACACGATGTGTCGACACAGTTTTAACTACTATGGGGCTACGGTTCCCACTAGTAATTTGTGTTTCTTTATCAAAGTTTTTATCAGTGATTAAAATACTATGACATGGTCTCAGGAATAGGAAGAGTGCTTATACTTTGTCAGAATGTGGCGGAAGTTCTTAACCTCCAATTTTTTTGATATGCTTGACGGCATTCTCCAATATAAAGATTGCTGCAACAGCAAAATTTGATCTGAACTCAAGTTGGTTTCTTTTAGTGAGTCTTTGATCCCTGAGTTCAATCTTAATTCTGGTATTACAATGGGCCTAAATTTTGGTCTAAGTAACACAATTAAAAATCAAGGAAGGTCCGCCACCTAACCTAGTTCTTGCCATTGCAACAAGGACCATGTGACCGTAACAAAATCATTCCAAATGTGTTCGTTGACCGCCAGACTTTCCGTTTGTTGGTCTAGTAGGTAGCCTGTTGGATTATTAGACATGATGTCTGGGTTCAAAAATCCCGGTTCGGACATCTCCAACAAAACGAAATATGAAAAAATATTTCTTCAGCAAATTGCTTTCAGCGGATTGCTAACAACAACTCTGAGAGTAAAATAAAATTGCTATGAGAAGTATCTCAAAAATCTGTCGTTCGGAGCCGACGTTAAACTGTAGGTCCAGTCTCTCATGTAGGAAATTACAACACACACAACATACGTGGTGTCCGAAGATAGGTCGTAATCCTGACTGAAAGGTTGAAATGACTAATTAGGTATGTATGTTTCAATTGCAATCAGCTGACGTTCAGATAACTCCGTTTTACGTTCTCCTTGTGAGTACTATTCCATAGAGAGAAACCTGAAACTTCAAATTTAAAAAATATAACAAAGTAGTGATGTTATGCCGCTTTTTCCTCCATTAAAACAAATTTATTCGATATGATATTCTATATATTTAAAGGTATATATGATGATTAAGGTATGATTGACGCTCGTTTCTTCCTGATTGATAAAAATCAATCATGGAAAAGCTGTGTAAAAATTCTTAATTGAAAAGCTGTTGGCGTCAATTGCAAGATGATGTGGATGTTAACATTGTGAAAATTTCGTCTTTCTACTTTAAATTAAATTATGCTTGATGCATAATTGAATGAGTTCCTGTGTGATGAAAATAATTCAGTAGTTTTTCTTTAAAAATTTTACATTTTCTAGTAAAAGTTTATAAAAGTGAGACTGTCAGTATGTAACTAATTTTTATAAATTTGGAAATAGACTTAAAAAATTTCATGAGAGTTACCTCATTCCATATGGAAATATGAGATTATCTTTTATTCTTTTTTTTGAATAGAAATATGATTGAAGCGTGATTGATTGAAACAAATATTGTGAAAAATGTAATTTTACTTCGATTTTTCTAAATTTTTTGTTGGTAATTAATTGACTTAGTGAATAGTAAAAAACGAAGAGAATTTATTTTTCCAAATACCAATTGCTAGCAATCTACATTTTTGTTGTAATAAGTAAGCCGCTTGAAATTTCTAAAGTATGATTGAAGCAAGCTTGATGCTCAATGCTATGTAAGTAACACAGTGTTTATAGTATTTAATTTCCATGCGCATATCTTCTTATATTTTCCATTTCATTTAAACTCAACATTGCATTTTATAGGGTGCTTGTAATTAATTTTAAATTTCTATTTGTTTATTCATAAATCATGATTGACATGCCTCTAACCTCAGCACATAGACTTGGTAACATAACCATTCAATAAATAAATTTGTTGTAAAAAGCAAAAAAAAACTATTGATTGAAAAAACAAAGTCATTACAATGTTTGCAGTAAAGGAAACATTGATTACAATAAATGTTTGTTTTGGTTGCTGCAAACAAAAAAAAAGTATATAAAAAAATCTTTTGCCATCCATTAAAAGTGGGTGTATTTTACACACACAATAAATTACATTTACTAGGCAGAGATAAAAAAGACTGGTTTCATGTCTTCTCAGTCTAACCGACTGACTGCATGCAGTCTTTAGGTCAGTTGGTTTGGAAGAAATGGTATAATTTTTAACACATTTTTCAATCAATTTCAATTTAAAATCTATTCATTTTTATGTACATTCTTTCTCTTCATCTCTATTTATTTTATGGTTAATAATTCTAGAGAATAAAATGAATAACTTTTTAAATACTCGTCGTACGATACGATATGATGCCCTGAATATTTTTGCACTCAATTAAGAGTTATTGGTGTGTGGTGTTGGTGTGTGCTTATTTCAATTTAGACAGATGATACTTAAAATATAAATGTATTGAAAATATGCCACTTAGGATTTTTTTATCCATTGTTTGTTGCATCTACTGTAGTAGTTATTTATTATTGTTAAATGTTTTTATCTTAACAATTAGGTTTACCATATGAAATGATTTGAAAAATATTCATAGAATTCATTGATATTGAGACTTCATTCATAAATTTTAAAAGACAATAACAAAGAAACAACAACAAATATTTATTAGAACCATTAAGAAAATTATTTATCATAACGTATAAATCATTTGTAATTAGTAAACAAATGTTGTATACACAGGAAAAGTGACATTTATTATTACATTTTTTACATTTTTTTTAGATTTTTCTTTCAAATATAATAGATTGGGGATAAAGCTGTCACATTTCCTATTACAAACTGTCATCAAGTATTTTAAAGTTTTAAAGTAAACCTGATAAATACATTTTCTTAGATGTGATTGATATCAATCACGTTATAAAACTCTACAATCATATGTTAATTTGAAATCTAAAAACACATTTATTTTAATTCATAAATCATTAAGAACTAATCCTTTTGGAATATAAAGAAATTCGTCATTACGTTTTGAAAATAATTAACATACAAGATAAGAATTCGTTAACAAGTTACAGACAAATTTAAGAAATTGCAAAAAAAAAATGTAATTTTTTCTTATAATTGATTGAAATTCAGCAAAGAAAAGTCTCATCAATCATGTTTCAATCATACTTATATCCGAAATATAAAGAAAGTTCCATGATCTCCAGCATATTTTTTAATTTTTAACACTAAATTTTGTATTAAAAACGCACTATTATCACACAAAACCTTTAAGATGAACTTCAAAAAGTTCCTATATTTCATCTTTCATTAGTATCTAAACGATTAATCTCTATTACATATGAAAGACCGTCAATCATGCAAATCAATTAAAAATACAAAGTATCTGGTTCACCATAACTAATACGTCGTTGGCAACATGCCACGGCATCACTCAATTATTTTCCGAGTAAATTTAAAATGTTGGTATAACATTCCACATTTTCTAATCAAAGCCATTACTACGTTACGAAAATGCTTATAATTCTTCAGTAACAGTTATATTTTAATTTTTACTAGTAGTTTGTATCAATACAAACAAATGTGCTTCAATCGTATTTCAATCACACATATGCAGAATTAATTAAAACGGAAACATTACCCCTTCATAGTAGCATCGCACAGTAAAATAATTGATTATAAGGAAATATATTTATTCATATGACACAAGACTTGCTATGATTACATACCGAGTAAAAACAATTAACCATACAAAGATATCATCAATCATCATACGAATGCGAGATAAATCTTGCAAAAACTAATCATTGTTGTCAATCATCAAAATATGATGTCAATCATTACATATAGGCAATGTCAATCGTACAGATTAGCGGCATGTTAATCACGCCGAGATATTAGCGTACATAGCTATGCTTGATATATTCTAAAGAAATTTCATTCTGCATAGTGCTGTTATAAATGGAGCAATGATCAATCAGCATAAAATTTCTATGCGTGTGGTAAATAAGTAAGCTTGATTAAACATTTAGCGGTATATTCATATTCTTTACGATAATTTTATAGCTCAAAAATTACTACAGTGTAGTATAAGTAGGTCCTGGAGAGTGTGGCCTTTATCGATTTATGAACTTTCATTGCAGTTAAATGGCATTGTTTTCTTAATTCAGACTTTGTGGAAAAGTGCTTTAAGGAAATAGAGAACTGTTTTGCAGATAAAAGTTTATTAATTATATAGTCAGGGCCTTCATTTATTTTATCACGACTGCACATTGTACGAAAAACAGTTAGTTTATAAAATTATTGTTAATGATTGATGTCAATCAAATATTTTATTCCTTTTTTTTCTTTATAAACGGGTTTTTCTTTGAGATTTACGGTTGCAAATTCACGGATACTTAAGGAACTCTATATTAACTTTTTCGATAATTGCTATCAATCATGTAAAAGCATAAGTCTATCAGAAACATTTGCGATAATAAAGCGTTAGTTTTGAAAATTGTTTTTAAATATTTGTTTGAGAAAATAATTCTTTTTTTAGTTGATGAATTAAGAATATTTTTTTTTGCTCTTGAACACTTTTTATTAAAATTTTTGTAAAAGACTGAATATTTTAAAACATATTTTTTGTTGTTTATTTTTGTCGATAATTGGTTTCAATCAGATGGAGGCATGATTCAATTATGTTTTATTATGTACGATATATTTAGTTTTTTTTTTGTTTGTTTATATTTGAACAAATTTGAAATTTATTGGTAGATATGTTGGTACCAAAAACAAATTTCGCACATTATTGAAGACATTGGATTTTGGGGACACAGTCAAGCATAAATAAATTTTTATTTCATGTTTTTTTTTTCTTTTTTAAACAATTTTACGACTCAATGTTTATTTAACACTGTGGTGTTAATTTGGCTAAAGTGTATACAAAAAAACTCATAAAAATATTGAAGAATTTTAAAACAAACTGAAGGTCAGTTTCGTTGGTAGTGAGGCGTAGAAAACCAGTAGCATTTAATTTACATGTGCTAATAATAGCGTACATATCTAATCTACTAGAAATCATAAACAGTTATACTATAGACTGTTGTCTTAATTGTGGTTGTCATACTCCATTATAATGAATACGAAATCAACAATAAAATTTGTTATTTATGCCCACTTTATGCATTTATTTATTAATTCTCCCCGCATGCACGGCTTGCAATTACTAAAACAAGATGATATGTTTTCCTTTTCGGTTTTTGTTTTGTGTTTCTATTTCGTTTTGCTAACCACTTAACTTTTCCACTTTAAAGAAAACAAAACGTATACGATACGAACAAACCTATCCAATGATACAAAGAAAAATCACAGGAAAAAACCGCCTCGGCACAATGAGACATACTAGGCATAGGCATAGACAAAGAGAGGGGCTTAACTAACAGTATAATTGAAAACTGGGTGCAGTCAGTCATGGCTTTTTAGTTTTTTATGATTGCCGATGAGCTGTAGCTGTTGCACAAATTAATAGCATTTGGCCAATCGTTAGATACGAAAGAAAGAAAGTCAATGAAAAACGAGCAAAACAGAAAATAGAAAATTGATCAAAGCAAAAAAAAAAAAGTAAATCCTATTGTTTGCAATTATTTTGTTAGCAGCAAATGCTCACCCATTCATAATCATAATAAATACTGACAAGCAACATCAAAATCAAGCCATCAGTAGCCATGGCTGTTCAACTGAGGCAGTAGTAGCAGCAACATCAATATCAATTGAAATAAACAAGACAACAATCATCAAAACTCATCGAAAGCCAATCAGCCATCCATTCATATTTAGAGTTGAAAAAAAAGAGAAGTAAAAAACGAAAATCATATGACTTCAGGCAGGCTGGCAAGCAGTCAGATAGAGAGACAAACTTACTGACAGCTACTCAGCTGTTAACGGAGTTAAAAGTCCATGTCAAGCTAAAGTCAAATCATTCAGGCATGTATGAATGAGTGAATGAATGAAAATAAAAGCGAAATGGTGTAATACAAACAAATAGAAAAAAAATAAAAAACGCATTGAAACTTATCAGAACATCATCGATCAGATAGAAATAAATGGAAAAATATATTCGTAAGTGGCGTTTTTAATTATCAAGAAAAGCAAACAAATTAAAGAAAAGAAAAACATGGATTTCAATGAAGCTACTTGTACCCTATTTACTACGCCAATAACTTTGCCATTTGATGTCTAAATAATGATAGACAGGCATATGCTGTTATTGAATGCAAGACCTTTTTGTTTTGGATTTAGAAAATCGTATAAAACGAACCGATGTATTACTTCTGCCATTATTATCACAATAGTTTAAAATTTTTAGGCCGTCTTCATAAATTCAAATAGTTTTGTCCGATCGGCGAAAAAGCCTATTTTCAGTGTCCTTTGAATTATTCGATCTATCTATGTACCACTATACTAGGTATTTATCAATGCCGACGATATTTTTGTCGTTTTTGATTGATGAGAAGAGATTGATAAGAACTGATTGACTGCAGCTTCTAGTAAATTACAGTCCTTATAATCTCTCAAAAAACCCTGTGTATGCCATTTTTGGCTTGGCCTACGATCAGAGTAATGACTGTTGTTTTCAGCAGAGTGCATAACATCAGAAGTTAAATAGAGACTGTCCTTATAAATTATAAGAAAACAAGTTGGATATAGATGGGAAATCATTTATCATGGTTTTCGAATTTCAAATTAAGTGACTTCATCCCCTCCAATACAATCCATTTGAAAAACCACCTCACCACCTTGATATGGACAAAAGGATTACATCACAGAAGGGCAGGCAGTGCCGCCACTGTAGTGGGAAAAGAGGTAACAATCAGCAAGATTCGTCACCATTACACCAAATACTCGGATAGAAGGTAGCCCAATTATCCTAAGACGTGCTGCAGCAGACCAATGCCACCCTAGCTAAACCAAACAAAAATAGATTAAAGAACTGTAAACAAAGCAGAAATGCCTTGTGTAGAAATGGAAATAGAATTCTGAATTTAGTCTGAATTTTCTGATCGGATGCCATCATCTACGTTTCAGCGTTGAGGCACATTTCTGGAATGAATGGAACAAATTGTTGAATTCGGGACGATATCAATCCATATAAGACCCAAGATTGTTCATTTCATTCTGAAAAAGCCACTGTTTGGAGTGGGTTTAAATCGGCCGGCGACTTCGGTCCGTGTTTCTTTGAGAATGACATAGGCCAGGCCATAACTGTCGTCAACAAGCATTATAGGTTGATGATTACCTACTTCTTTTGGACTGAATTGGATGATCAACACATCAACGACATGTGTTTTCAACAGAATGGCGTTCGATATTCTGCACGAACGTTTAAAGGCATGGTTGTCCGACGTACAGGTACTGTGAACTTGCTAACGTGATCATGCGGTTCGTCCCCGCTATACTTTTTCTTTTGGGAGTCCCAGGCGAATGCTAACAATCTATAAAACCACAGCGGCCCCCAAAGTCATTAGTCAAATTTAGACTGATTTATGCGACAGAATCATAGAAAATTTGACACTTCTAATGCGGTTCAACCTGAAAGCCGTGACAGACATTCGAACGATTTTATGTTTAACACATAATGACGCCAGTACATATATACATAACATAATTGGTCATTACAATCCGTCAGTCAGCGTCACGACCTAACTTCTCACACCATTTATGTTGTGTGTTAATTTTTTATACATGACTAGCAGGACCTACAGTTTAAATTTGATTCCGAATGACAGATTTTTGAAAAGCATTTTCATGACAATTTTGTTTTATTTTTATTTTTTTATTAGATCGTAGCCTATGGACCAGTACTCATATTTGCAATCTTTTAATGGTTTGATGTGATTAGTGGTCGCTATCTAATTCTATCTCAGGCTGCATTCAAGAAGACTCGGTTTTCTAAACAGGGACTAAAAAGTTGCATACTTTTTGTGATCTGGTACCTAAATGGCACTTTTCTTTGCACGTTTGATTCACATTGAAATTTGAAATAAAAAAAATTTCACTGATTAGCTGATATTTTTGCACAACAAAGTGCAGTGCAAACTGAGAGATTTGAACCATACGGATGCCCAAGTGGTTTGTTTTGTAATTGTATTCTATTCATTTAAGAAGCCCTCTTTAAATTAATACTCCAGACCGGCTATCCACATTGTCTAGTAACCAGCTATGCCTTCAATCCTATGCCACTAGTATTCAATTCATGCATGCATTCATTCATTTATTCATTCATTTATTCAATCATTGCTTTGTTCAAATCTTATTGCATTTCTATTGTAAATCATACAAAAGATTGTAAAAGATATCACAGACATTTCATTGTTGTTGTTGTTGTTGTTGTTGTTGTTTTTCATTTCTGTCTGTTGCATATAGTGTCTGCTAAATATGCAACATGTTTTAAGTGGGCAATAGATTTGCAAAGGCAACAAAGAAAGATTAAACAAAAAATGAGATTTTTTTTTATAATAATTTGCAGACACTGTGGCTGCTTGACGGTGAATGTTCTGGCAAAAGTGACACAGTTTTTCATTGTTTTTATCTTCTTTGATTTTTACTGTTCCTTTTTTTGCTTTTTTTTTTTGCTCTACAGCCAGTTTGTTACTGATGATACTGTTTGCAGTAAAAACATACAAATCTGTAGAAAGAGAACAAAGGCATGTGAAATTGTTATAAAACAGTGATCTTCTGTTAACCTTTTGTTTTGAAACTGGAGTTCAAAGGAATGATTCTAATTTTACAAGTAAAAAAAAAGATTTCTTTTCAAAGAGTTTCATGCTATGAGCTACCATTGCAACTATTTTTGTTGAAAGCGTTATGGTCCCAAGAGTTAAACTTGAAAAAGTTTTCTTTAAAAATCTGAATTCAAGTTTGACTCTGAAATACCTCAATTTGAAGTCTACTTGAGTAAACTTTAAGCCTGGTTTAACAACTCATTTCTTTTTGTTCTTTTTTGGTGTTTTGCCCAAGGCCAATGTCTAGATTTTTTCCAGTTTCCCATAAGAATAATCAATTTTTGAATTTTTGTTTTGTTTTTCCGCTTTTATCTGCATAAACTCCTCCCCTCCGAATATTCATTAAACAACCCACTGTTTAAATCATGTGTTGTTTTTTTTCCTTTGCTACTGCTATGATGATAATATCGTCTGCACTACGCCTCCAAAATATTGTTGCATGAATGAATGAATGAATGAATTTGGTTTGTTGCCTTAAAACCTAAAATCAATTGTTTCTTCCACTAACCAACTTAAGGCAGACAAACTTTGTTTTTCGTTCGTTCTGCTGTCTAGAAAATTTCTTCGGCTTTTTCAGTTTTCTTCAAAAGAAAAAAGAAGGAGGACAAAATAAAAAAGAGATTACAATTGTTATTTCTGTTTCTGTTTTCGTTTTTAAGTTTGTTTGGGTATTAAAAGGGCTTCCGCTTGTAGATTGAAATGCTTTTAGCCATTTAATGTGAATTTCTTATTAACTTGACACAGTAACCCAAAATTCAATTTTCTTTTCTGTAGTTTTTTTTCCTCTTCTATTTTGCTTCGTTGCTTTTTAGTTGCCGTTTTTATATTATGATGGGAATGGTATTCTCCTCTTTAAGTAGCAGCAATTGCAATAAAAGTCATTAAGAGATGCTTTCTGCATGAAAGAAATGTAAGAGGTTTGGAAAAAACTATTTAGTTTTAATAATTTCAAACTCCATTTCAGGTAAATTTCAGATTTATTGATAAAAATTTATTCATTTTGTTTGGAAAATCAATCCAGCTAAGTCTTCCTAGAAGAATTTCAAACCAGTTACTCACATGGAATATGAACAAAATCTTCATGGTGTAATGATCTATGATCGCCTGTTTGTCCATAGATTGTAGTGGCAAGCAATCCAATTTGATCAAAAATTTTATGTCAAAAATTGTATGCAGTAGTTTACTCTGTTTCAAATACAGTAATTAGATCAATTCACTCAGTCAACGTAGCCTAATACGTAGTGTTGGCTCATTGATGGGTTGGTATTCGGATTGCGCTTATGAAGAAACTTTCCAGCTGCACAATTATCTGGGATATCCCTGTGGCCATGAAGCCATCAGAAACAAGTAGCTGTAGGTAACAATCTAATTCCAAACGGCCAGTTACCTACTTCAGTACACGACGGGCGAAGTAGTAAAGTGTGTAAGTGTGAGGTCACGGTTCAAAGCCCAGGTCGGACATTTGAAACAAAACGAAATATGAAAAAATATTTCTTCGTCGATTTCCTCTTAGCAGATTTCTGGCAAAAACTCTGAGAGGAAATAAATTTGCCATGGAAAGCTTCTCAAAAATCAGTCGTTCAGAGTCGACTTTGTATAACTCATATATAAGATTAATCCACACACAACATAGGTGGTGTGAGAAGCTACATCTTAATGCTGACTGAAGGGTTGTAATGACCAATTATGTATGTTTGTAATCAATCTGAATTTCCTCGGTTACCCATCAGACAGAGCGTGGCATAACAGTATAGGTTATGAAAAATTTTCTACTCATCTCCAGTACAAACATTAATTCTTTTCAATTAACGTTCGCCTATTACTTTTCATGATGCTGGTCAATGCCGATAAACAGCAAAGTAACGTTTTGCTGTGCACTCATATCATCCTCTTTAAGCTCGACAAACGTGGCACCTACAAGCTGGGACATACTTGAATTAGACAATACTCTAGTTCCCACATCCTCATGAACAAAGACAAAATAAGCAAACTCATCTCAGAAACCAGCATAAGTGCGACTTTCATATTCTGGCATTCGAATGGCTAAGTTGCCAGCTTTTCTATTATTCTCTCATATGTAGAAACATAACTTTAATTACAACCATGACACGGTCCACTCTGCGAATATAATGCAGATTTTTTTGAACATTATATCTGTGTCTTCATATAACCAAACATAGGCAATGAGTCACTAATAAGTTGCTCGGTATTTGATCCTCTAGCTCTCGTTTTCCTTAGTCAATGACAAAATAAACTAACTTATCTTAAAAATGACTTCTGGACGACTCGTATGATGGCCTGCTTAACTTCCATGTCTAGGAACCGGGTTTTATCTAGAACTATAGCCCTTCAACATCCCTGAAGGGCATTTCATCAGCACTAATGAAAATGCCAAAAATATTTCCTCTCCACTTAACCTAAAGTTCTTAACCAGTAACAGATTGATAGACCCAGTGGGGCTTGGATCAAATAAGCATCGATATTGGCCAACTAAACCGATTGTAATACCATGAGCATTTTTGAGTCAACGAACGTTTAATACGTGTGAAACAAATGTACTGATATTAACCAAGTTCTTCTAATAGCAGATACAGAAATAAATGCAATACTCCTTCGTACTCCTTCAATCCAAAGGAATGTAATTTCAAGAGTCCAAGATAACCATTTTACATATATGGCCAACAACCAAGGGCCCTGTTCAAAAGGAGTGGATATGGATTCTGAAGCTTAATTTAACTTCCAATGGAAGAATACAAATCAGTTCAAAACATAAGATTTCTGTGTGTTTTACTGGTTACAGTGAGTGCCAAAAGAAACTGTACAATTCAAAAAAATTTACAATGAAAAATTATCGTAATTTATTAGAATTTAAAAAATGTTTCATTGTCAGTTTTTAAATTTGAAAAAAATAACCAAAAAAAAAAGAAAAATCAAAAAAAAATATTCCCAATTTTTTTCATGCTATCTCCTCAAGTGGTAAATGTTCAGTTTAGTGGTTTTTGGAATTTACAGTTAAGTTCAGATCGCAATGTTCTGTTCATCATGCTTAGAGTAATCATTGTCGAATACCTATTTCACAGTTGTTGGGGCTTTGATAGCCTCACAGGTCGTTTGAAAAGATTGCTTTTAGGCCCCTTATTTTCTTATCTTTAATAGTTCAACTCCAATTGATTTAATTCTTTATCTTAAGATGTGGTGTATGTGCTCCTCCCTTACATAAATTCTCTGTTAAAATTTTTTGTTAAGAATTTTAAATTCTAAATCCATCAACCCAACCTTATGTTGTTTAATATTCTCATTTAAATTAAGAAAATATTTTTCTTTTCTAAACCAATTTGTTTGTCTGTTTATTTGCTACTTTCCCTTTATCTTTATTAAGCCTTAGACAGATACATACACAGTCACTGGTAACAATATTTCCTAGCAGCCATTTACTGTCATAAGGTCTAATCCCTTTATGGCCAGAGCAAGAAGAAAATGAAAACAATGCAGAGCATAAAGGGACAGACAGCACAACTAAACTCAAGTGAACTGAAAATGTAGTCAAGTGTGAAAAATGCCATTTAAGACTTAATTTTTTCCATTTTTTTCTTCTGTTTTTTGTTCTCTTTTCTATTTTTTATTGCAGTTGTTATGGAATGACTCCATTTTGCATGAAAGAAAAGATAAATTTTTTAAAACAAAACATCCAAAGATTAAAGACACAACTGAGGTGGGGGAAGATGGAATGGGAATTGACAAACAGGCAAATAGACAAACCATTAGACAGATAGTCTGAGTGGCAATGCAAACGATTATGAGTTGTTTTCATATGGCAACAACAGCATTGCTTAACTGTAAATGCATTTGTCTGTTCGTACTTGCCTTGTACGAGTACGTACATACTTCAGGCATATGACACTGCAAACCCATTAGCTCTAGCATGCAAGACTGTTAATCAAGCATGCATGAAGTAATTTAAATTTCATTTTATTTAAATCATCAGAATGACTCAACTTACTCTGGCTATTCTAAAGTTGTTTTACAATAGTTTTTTTTTTGTTTCCTTTTTTTCGAAAGCAAATTATGAAGAAAAAGAACCAAAAAAAAAAAAAACGAAATGGGAAATGAAAAAATATTGTCATTTGCAGGTGATAGGAAAAGTAAAACATTCATTTTCATTTTATTACCCAATGGATACGAGGAGTGTGTAAAAACGTCTTTTATATTTAATTTAAAATATCGGTTGTAAAAATTTCCATAAATGCAACTTTAATTGAAATTTTTATATGTATTTATTGAGTGCATTATGTCACTCTTTATACGTGTGTTTAAGTTTTATTTACGACCGAGAATCCATTACGAAAAATATTTCATTCATATTTAAAGTTTTTATACTCCCGAAATTCTGACCATAAAAATTTTAAAAGTAATGGAATATAAGCTGACTTCATTAGGAATAAGGAAGGTATGCTTCGGAACATAGTTTTGTGTTAAAAAATTTTAAGCTCTTCTGCTTCATAAATCCATGCATTTATGGCAAAAAAAAAAGAAGGAAAGATAACAGGGCATTTTTTAATACGGCGTGGGCAGGCGTCTAAAAATTTTTAAAAAATTTGATATTCTTCAATTTCTGCTCTTCTTTCTTTGCGCAGTTATTTGATTCGCCAATCGTTGTCTTTAAAGAATATGAATAAAGGAATTTCACTACAACTAATAAAACTTATGGATCAGCAAAGAGAGTGGAGTTGCCAATACTATCGGTCGTAGACGAACATTTTTGTTAAGCAGATGGCTTACAAAAATCACACGAGAGAATATGCTTTAAATAATGCTTTAAATTTAAAACACAATATCGCATATATAAAAACCAAAATGCACAGTCATCTAAGGCGCGTCTTAACTAATTCCCCGGCTCCAACAGAGCCATCACCCAGCTTCAGCCACTGATTTGCCGGCTGTTTCTTGTGATGGGGTCACCAAAAGCTTAGCAAAAAAACCTATGTTCTAAAACAAATCGCGGACTTTCCAGCAAAAGTCAGCGTCTGTTTGATTTGACGGCTGTCTCTTGTGAAGGGTCATCAAAAGCTTACCAAAAAAACCTATGTTCTAAAACCAGTCCTAGACTTTCCAGCAAAAGTCAGCGTCTGTTTTATCTCATCAAGAATTTTTCAGTATTCACCTCCTCTGAATAAATAATATCAACATTCACACATACATAATTGGTTATTACAACCCCTCAATCAGGATTACGACCCAGCTTCTCCACCGCCCATATGGTGTGTGTTAATTTTAATCATGAGCGCCGGCATCTACAGATTTTACTAACGAAAGTGTTTTTTGAGAAACTTTTCATTGTAATTTTATTTACTCTCAAAATTTTTGCCAGAAATCTGCTGAGAGGAAGTCGCCGAAAAAATATTTTTTCATATTTCGTTCTGTTGGAGACGTCTGACCTGGGGTTTGAGCTGTGGTCTCACACGCCTAATAAGTCAACACACTACCTACTAGACGACGGCAACTTCGAATAAATTATATATGGGAACCTAATTTGAGCTCGCTGAACTACAAGTGTGGACAGTTTTAGAGGATGATTTGCTTCAAAGCCTTAATTCGGTCTTGCTTTGGATTTAAGTAATCTTTAGGTTCACACACATATTTCCTACACAATACCTTGGGATTTATTTGGATCCAAGTGAGAATATTTAATGCATAGCATATCTAACCTAATCCCAACTAGAAATACATACAATATATAAGCTGTCGGTATGGGAAAACTCAATACGTATTATTTTATTAAAATAAACTTTTTTTGTGTTAACTTCTATTTTACTGGCTATTAAACACTAAAAATTAGGCAATTATTGTACAATTGAAAATGGGGAAATATTTGCCAGAATTATAAACAAAAGGTGACAATTTTAATTGCAAGAACGTGTGGTTTTAACAAAATATTTTAAGGCAACTAATTTAAAGCCATTATTTTCCAAATCAAACAAATCTTTTTAAGAAAATAAAAAAATCGTTTTTTTTTTATTTTATGAACTCAAGGAGTGGAGTAATAAATAAAAACAAAATGAAATAAAAATTATTACACTTCAACAGGTTAATTTTGTTGTCAGCCGCAGCACGACACTGATTTCTTTTTAATAATTTATCTGTTACAGCCATGAGCGTATTTTATTTGTAATTCTATTGTGGTTTTGTTTTTGTCATAATGACATCAAGATTTTTATCTTTTTTTTCTTTCTTCATTAATTTATTTATTACGTTACGTAATTGCAAAATTAAAGACACATGATTAAATGTTTGAAACAAAAATTTTTTTGTTTTAAATTTGCTTTCGTTTCTTAAAGGAGTTTCGAATTTAAATTGTTGCTCGCACCAATATTTCGTGTTTAGAAATAAATTTCAATAAAAAAACAAAAACAAAAGAAATAAATTTATAAATAAAGTTGTTGCAATTGTTGCTTATTAATCAGATAAAAAAAAAATAAATAGAAAATGATTTAAACAGTTCAGTATTGTTTTACAAGCGATTCCATTAAATCGATACAGATTGTTACAGCAACCCCAACCAAGCTATTGTAGAGGCAAGCAATTGAGTCTCTTAAATGTCTTCAGTTGTCTTTATAAATGAACTGAGAAAAAATAATCAAAATATGAAATGAATTAAAAGATAAATGATAAACTGAATATGAAATATGACTCAAATAGATTTGAGACACACTTCTTTGAAAACATATTTAAGGCTGCGAGTTGTAACTCATTAAAGAGAGAAAAAGCTAAAATTTTGTTCGAGAAAATGTGAATCATTAAATTACAAATAGAAAACGATTTCTGGCTTGTCACTAGACGTTATAGACAAAATAAATCTCTCAGACAAGTCTACAATCAAATAAATGCGTGTGATCATCAATTCTGAACTTTAATGGAGGATATATGTACATTAGGGTGGCCCCAAAATAAAAGTTGCGAATGTTCCCGGCTAAAATGAAAGTTTGATTCATTCTAAGACAACGTTTCTCAAAATTTTTGTCCTGGGGTCAATATTTGGTGAACTGGATCAAAGGATAAAAAGGTCCTTTTTTGAGGTTTTTTGGACTTTTATCATATTTCTTCCAAAGGAACTATATAAAAATTTGGTATCATATGAAAGGTCTTTAAGAGGCGCTATCAATAGGTTATCAGAAATTTTAAAAAAAATTTTGAAAATTCAAAAATTTTGAAAATTTCTGACAAAATATTTGTTTTTTTTTAATTTTTCATAGAATTTACTTAACTAAATTGTTGAAATTTCTTGATTATAAAGACCATGTAATTTAACCGAAATGGTTTTTTCCGTTTTTCAAAATTCAATCTAGTTCAATCGTTTTTTTTTTTAAATTTATTAAACCTAATTTCTTCTCTATTTGATAATCTCTGTTAACTCAATTCATATATGTAATGGGCATCAAAATAACGCAAATTTTATAAGCTTTCCATTGATGTATAATTTCTTATACTTTTATTTGGTTATACAACGAATATTACAATTTAAACCAAAAGATTTGCGATACATCCCTATATAATGTAATTTTCTTGTTATTCCTTAAGAATGTGGTTGTTTATTTTAAGCAGCAAATGAAAAACTGTTTATTACATATATTTTGACATTGTATTAGTATATTATTTGCTTAATGATAAATATTGGTTAATAGTTGTAACTAAAAAATACAAATTCATAGAAAATATTTTAATATTAACATAAGTTTTTCATTTACATTTATTAACAAATGCGTTTACATGAGTTTATTCTGTTAGCAATATGAGAAGATTAGTAATCGGAAAAAAATCGATTACTGAGAGCATGGATTGACTGACAAAATGATTTTTTTTTTGTAAAAAATAAAAAAGAGATTTTTAGCCTTAAATTTTACTAGTTATCATTGGTTTAATACAATTTCTTCATTACTTTAAAAATAAACAACAAAAAACATCAACATTAAAAAAATTATTATTATTATTACGGAATAACACGAAAATTACATTATAGCGGGATGTATCGCAAATGTTTTGGTTTAAATTGAAATATTCGTTGTATAACAAAATAAATTATACATGAATGGAAAGCTTATAAAATTTGCGTTACTTTGATGCCCATTACATATATGAATTGAATTGACAGTGATTGTCAGATAGAGAAGAAATTAGGTTTAAAAAAAATTAAAAAAAAAATTGAACTAGATTGAATTTTGAAAAACGGAAAAAACCATTTTGGTTAAATTACATGGTCTTTGTAATCAAGAAATTTCAACAATTTAGTTAAGTAAATTCTATGAAAAATTTAAAAAAAACAAAAATTTTGTCCGAAAATTTTAAATTTTTGAATTTTCAATATTTTTTTTTATAATTTCTGATAACCTATTGAAAGCGCCTCTTAAAGACCTTTCATATGATATCAAATTTTTATATAGTTCCTTTGGAAGAAATATGCTAAAAATCCAAAAAACCTCAAAGAAGGACCTTTTTATCCTTTGATCCAGCTCACCAAATATTGACTCCAGGACGAAAAAAATTAGAAACGTAGTCTTAGAATGAATCAAACTTTCATTTTAGTTGGGAACATCTATACCTTATTTTTTCTCCATACAAACGGGGCCACCCTAATGTACATCCTCGAAAGGTTGCGCAAAACTTATTTGCCATTCTGTATCTGTAAACAAGCCACTGGAAAAATTGCAAACTTTTCTTGGCAATACAGGGCCTTAGTTGAACAGATAATGCCTTTCGGTCCACTCGTACGTGAGAAACAGCTACAAGACAATGTAACTGCCAGATTCTATACTAATTGAGAATTTTTACGACTTGCTTGGCTTCCCACTGAGCTTCTTATTAAGCAGCAGGCAACCAGGCCGAATTCGCCGAATTGCTGGTCTAAGCATTTCCAAGGACATACCTCATTGCTTATCCCTCTATACGTATTGTTTATATCGTTTCTTAGGACTATCTACACAGATGTCTAGACACTATTGTCCCTACTATTAAACTACAACTAGAGTACTACTAGGGTCCAAGTAGTGTACAAGTAGAGTACTACTAGACTACTAATAGACTACTACTAGGCTAGTACTAGCCTACTAATAGACTACTCCTAGGCTACCACTAGACTACTACTAGGCTACAACTAAACTATTACTAGGCTACTACTAGACCACCACTAGAGTACTATTGGAGTAATACTAGCGTACACCTAGATTACACCTAGATTACACCTAGAGTACTACTAGAGTACTACTAGAGTACACCTAGATTACAACTAGAGTACTACTAGACTACTACTAGAGTACTACTAGACTACTACTAGGCTAATACTAGACTAGTACTAGGCTACTACTAGACTACCACTAAACTCCTACTAGCCTACTATTAGCTTACCTCTAGACTACTACTGGATTACTAGAACGCGAAATCAGATCCCCTACCTAGTTCACTAACTATATATTCCAATAGCTCTAAGTGGTATGGATATCGAGGACTAGGGTATCGGACACTCATACCAAGCCAATGCTACAGGTAGAAATCAGTTTTGGCATCCTAGTCACTCAAAAATAATGAATTTTTCCAAGTGGGTCATCGAAACCAGTATATGTACTAGCTTGCATAAAACAGGGAACGTACTAAATATCAACCAAATTTTTAATAAATCATTACAGGCAATTAAAAATTAATATTTAATCCATCAAACAATGGATAGAAATTTAATCAGAAAAAATTTCAAAAGCAGGATTAACGGAAAACATCTGAGAAGATCTTAAGTTCCATCATGATTATGTCGGGCCATAACATACATTTTTATGCACCAAAAAATTTCCATCGCCGCATAGAGTAGCCTTTGCACCATTCGGCATGATCAAAACTCTTTTGACGGTAAAGTCTTGTTGGTAACCTCGATCGGAGTGCCACTGAGTTGGTCTAGATTTTCGTAAATAACCGTTTGAAGTTGTACAGCGAGGGGATTATAAAGCTTTTTCATAAATTTTAAAAGATTTTTAAAGAAAATATTGTTATTTTTCAGAATTTAAATCTGTGCTAATGTTAAAGAAATTAATTTCTTTACTTTTTCATTCATTACCAACAGAAAATAACTCATAATTTTCAATACGAACAATAGTATAGAAAAACAGAACTTCAAATCATTCTATGATTTTCAAGTATTTTTCTTTTTCTCTTTCTGTTTTCATTATTACTTCTATTGTTATTGTTATTTGTTATTGTTGTTTTAATAATAATATTTTATTAGTTTATATTTTAAAGTGGTTGCTTTTAATTAATTAAACAACAAATAAAAAAAAAAAAAACAAAAAAAAAAAAACAATAAAAAAAACAATGAAATTGACGTTGGACAGCTACTACTGGTCGAATTGACCAGACACATTGAAAAAAAAACTCATCTTGAGTTGAACAAACAATGTGTGCTTAACAACAGCAATTATTGTTGAAAAATGCAATGAACTTTGTAAAAAAATTAAAACAAAATACTCTGCTAGAATTTATAATATTTGTAGGCAATTTCTATATAAAAAACTTTAAATTAAAAAAAAAAAAGAAAAACATTCTTCATTTGTATTTACCTGTAGTTGTGTAGAGTTTTTCAATTAATTTACTGAAAATAAATAGAAAAAAATATTACAATTAAATAAGTATTAAAACTTAATTAAAATATTAAAACAATAAATTAACTTTGAATATAAAAATTAAATTAAATTAAATTAAATTTTTATCAGAAGCAAACCCCCTCCATTAATAGGTTGTTGTTCACAAAATTTGTGCAACTCATTTGGCCTTCTTTCAGTTTAGTTACTGAATTTAAACATCATAACATCAGTTAAATTAGGTTAGGTGGTGAATCCACCACATTGTAGGGCCTTACCTAAGACTAGAATTTAGGCCTATTTTGCCATAATTAACATCCAATCTCAGAGTCAAACTTTTCCTATAGAAAACCAAACCAACTCCAAAGTAATTCTTGGTGTGGGAGCAATCTTTTCGAATATAAGACAAAGAAGACAGAAAATTAGAAGTTAACGACTTCAGCTTCTTCGTGACAAGAGCCGGACATTCGTACAAAAGGTGGAAGTTAGTCTCCTTTTCTTCCTTAGTCTGCTAGATGCTGTGGAACCTATCTGAGGACAGCTTTGTACAATCCTTTCGTCATGCCTTCCAGTAGATTAGTGCTCTTTAAGAATTGAAATAGTGTGACGGATGGCCCTGCAAACTATTGACGCAACACAATATATGTTCAGCCTCGCCATAGATGTGAAATGACCGGGAAATATCCAGTTTAAGTCTAAAACATGTCGAAGGTTTTTAGTCCTGTACGAGCCCTGGCCTGGCCCAATACCATTTATGTGTGGAGTTCTCCGGAAGTTATATTCCCCAAAACAGTTTTCGTAACGATCGGATAAGCATTGTGACAGGAGATACATATAGCCGACTAAGCAAACACTTGTATACGAAAAAAAAATTACCGACTTGTGCAGAATTCGATAAAATTTAAGAAGGCAGGGCTTTTGAATCTAGTGGGTTGGATGGCTATTAGATCTAGGATTCGTTACGGTACGATAACCTTAAAGACCGGAAATATAGCTGACGTAGCTAATTGTTTTCTTCAAATGAGCAAAAAAAAGTGTGAAACTGAAGCTAGTGGGCTGGATAATCATGGTGTCAAGGCTTCCAAAACAGGTTTCCTTACGGTATAGGCAACGAAGCTAATTGTTTTTCCCAAATGAGCAAAGTACGCTTAATGTCTTAAGAATTTTGATCCCTACAATCGGTAGTGTTTCTTAATTTAGTTGGTGCTAGAAGTCTGTACTCTACATTAAACAGTTCGCAATACAAATAAGCTTTTATGAAGTCTGTCCGAAGGCCTGAATGGCAATTTCAACAGACTTAGTTGCAGTGATGGAATCGTATGCTCATCCAAAAGCAAATGACTATATTCCTTCTACATACATAATTGGTCATTACAACCCTTCAGTCTGTATTACGACCTAGTTTCTCACTCCTTCTAGGAACAATAAAAATTGAAGTTGCCCTGTATATGGGAGAGTTCTAGGCATCATTAATTGTCAATAATTTAAACCTTATTTCATAGGCTAACTACACATTGTGCTCAGGCAGAATTATACCACTAGTGTACGTATTTCCAATATTCGTATTTCCATATTTGTCTCGTGGATCCTGTAGCCTTGTAAAAAGGGGGTCAGAAAAACTTCTTGGAAATTTTTTTCCCGCCAATTTAAATACCACTTCCTCCTTTGCTTTTCTCACAAAATATTTACTTACCATTCATTGCGTTCACGTAATTATTAAAAATTGAAAATGTTAAGTTATAACCTTTTTAAGAGCGTGGTTGGTGGTGTAGAAACATTTAAAAACCACAATAATTGTCCAGCCGACATACTACACCCATACTGCATACGCTGCTTTTAAGCTTTTAATTCCGGTAGCTATTGTTTTATCACATAAACTTGACACTATTTAATCCGTATATTACAACTATAGCCGGCTATACTTAAGTAAAGCCACACATAATCTATTTACTCTTTAATATGATTACACACAACGTATGATTAATTTAAAATTCATAGAAACCTGTGGGACGTATGATTACTTTGTATTGCACGTTGTAATATTGAATTAAATATTAATCATACGCCTTGGGTTAAGAAAAATATTTTTTTTGTGGTACTCTTTTCAAGCCGTTAAAATAATTGGAAAAAAAGAAGAAAAACGAATAAAACTATTTGCATATTCAATGCCAAAGGTTATCAAGGTAAACGCCTACTGCTTTTTCCAGTTCATATCACATCAATCATATAACGCCTTGTTATTTAATACTGGCAATTAAATTTAAATGGTTTTTATTAGTTCTATTCCCCCCCTTTTTTCTAATTTTCAAATTTCTGGTTGCATTCTGGTTTTTATTCATATTTTATTAACTTTTTAACGTTACTCCATGGAGCCAGTAATGGCTTATTTTATTATGAATTCATTTATAATTTCCGTTTCACATTGTGTATGGCATTGTAAACTAAACGGAGAGTTATTCATTAAGGTTTTCAATTCTGTTTCTGTTTCTCTTTTTTTAGATTGTTTTTCTTCGTATTTTTTTAATTGAATTTGTAATTAATTTTAGTTGAAAAGTTAAAATGAGCTTAAGGGAACAATTACCAAGTCATGAGGAAAGTTTATTTCTAATAAAAAAAAAAAAACGAAAAAAAAAACAGACGCCGTAAAACAGAAAAATTGGAATTGCAAAAAGGCATAGAAAATAAGGGAAAAAGTTTTAGTTTTTCTTACCAAAGATTGTTGTTTTCTTTTCCTTTTTTTCTTTCCTTCTTTGTATGATTTTTTAATCATTATTTTCATGGGTTCTTATAACTCATCTATGACTACCACTACTCGTTAACTGGTTGGTTGCCTTGGTCAGTGCAAGCAGAAAATTAAGAAAAATGAAGGAAAAAATAAAAGAAAAAACCTAAGGAAATATTTAATTAAATAATAAAACCGCACTAAAATAATAATACAATGAAAAACTTTTTATCTGTTAGCAAAAAAAAAAAATCCCATAAATATTGAAACCTTGAATGATTTTTAATTTTTAAAGCAGGCAATACAATGACTTTAATGAATGCATGAATTCATCAAAAGTTTAATTAAGAATCGTTATCATAATGACAATTTTCTCAAGACAAAGATGTGTGATACATTAAAATGTAAATTTATTTCTATAAATATTCTTGGCGTAAATTATGTACGTGAGCCATAAATCTCAAGGCATGTACAATAGTGTTTTCGAGGAGTATTTATATTCAAAGCAATTCATTTTAATTTGTTTAAATAAACCTAAACGCTCTTGGTGCCAATTTTCCAGTCCAGATAGAACTAATCTTCGTTTCATACATTTTCCAACGCACTTAGCTTGTCGAGAACTTTTTTCTTTTAAGTTTTCAAATCCCATATTTTGAATCGTTCGAACTTTTTACAAAACCTTGGACTACTTAAAGCATAATTTCTATACATTTTTACAGAAACTCTAACCAAAAGACTCATGCGAAATAAGAAAATCTAATGACAATACGTTCATATGTCATTGTTCGAAATGGTATGAGAAATCAAGACGAACTTAGGAAATACACGGCGCTACAAACACAGTCTGTTTCATTGCACATGTGCACTGGGCGGTCTCATCGGTCCTTTGTTATTTATTTGTCAGGTTATCGGAAAATTCATTACAGGGTAGAAATAACCCGGAGGAAAAAGACACTGCAAGCCGAAAGTTAGAATACGATTACTGAACACGAATTGATAGTTGAAGATGTATCGTAAAAAGTTTTTCTAGGCAGAATGATAGAATGATTAACACGTATTCATCAATATTAAATCTACTCGGAGTAGAATAGGAATACAAATCAAAATGACGATATATTGACCACGCTTTAGGCGTACTGCTCGAAATGTCAGCTACAATCCTATTGACTGGAATCCTCAAGTTAGCAGGAGAGGACATCCCGCCCACACTTGGCACAAGCTAACAAATATAAAGGAAGTATTAGATTGAAAAACTGAGCTAAAAATCAAATCAAATTGAAACATTCAGTGGGATCTCCGTCCGGCTGCTAGAAGGACCACAGGCGATTAATCACAAAATTCGGATAATTTTGGTGACGCAAATGCATTATACTATGTTCAGATATGCACTTTTATTGAGTAAACATTCGGTTAATTGAGTACAATATTTTAAGTGTTCAGGCATAATAATATACGGAGCTGGTAAATAAAACAGCTGGTATTTTTTTGTGTTGGCATTTGAGTTGTCAAATATCGACAAAAAGTGTTCGGTTAATTGTAATGTGCTCACTAAACACACTTCTGACAGTGCTGCATTTTAAGTTTTACTCAATATTATAACAATTTGCGTATTTATTGCGCAATTATTAATTGAAACTTTATATGAAATATTGAGCTCAATAATGGCGTTTATTTCTATCTGCATATCTGAACATAGTATTACGTTCTGAAAGATTAATTGTCGAAAATGCCGACCAAATAATGAAAATCATTGAATCTGACCAACACGAAAGAATTATTTCAATTACCTAAAATTACCTTGAAATCACTTTGTGATTAAAAATTCCTACATAATCCGAGTAGTAAATTTCCGATTCGTGCTGAATATAAAATCGACTCATTTCTAAAGCAAACAGTGAGTGATAATGAAAAGTGTTTCGCTTATTTAAACGCTAAGAAAAATCTACATGATGGAATCGACTGCCAAACAAAAACTGGAGTATATCTCACCGTTTCGTTGGTTTCACTTAAACTATATACAATACAATTTTCTAGTACTGGCGGAGTTGAAGTCACTTAGCAAAGTCCCTCACCACTACCCACAGTACAACAATAGACAGTAATCATTGTGCTATTACACACGAGACTATTTTTTAAGCCGCACAATTTTTGTTCTTTCAGTCACACACGAGACTATTTCATCTGGCATGAAATTGCGTACACCCAAACCTTTTTTTACACGGTAGATACGTTCCAGTGGATACCGTGTAAAAAAAATAACGCGTAAAAAAAGACAAATATTATGTATGTATGTATGTAAGTGTATAAACAAACTGGAGAGATATACATAGGATTGATGCAGCAGCCTACATATGCCTATAAAATTGAATAACTTTATAAAAACGCACAGATTTAGTTCAATAGTATACACAGAGTTTTTATTTTATTAAACGATTTTATCCGTATAAAAAGGAACGACAAAAAAAATGGTAAATTTGTTAAAAAAAACCGTGTTATTTCAAATTCGCGTAAAAAAAACCGTGTAAAAACAGGTTTGGGTGTACATGTACTCTGCTTTGTGTGTATTAGTTTAATTTTTAATTTTTCTAAACCTGCTGTCTTATAAATGTATGTGTATTGGTTTTGTGTTGTTTATGTATTGGTTTGTGCCGGGGTAGAAAAATTATTCCAGCAAAAAACCACTTTCCTCACCTCTCTTGCCTACAAGCTGCCATTTTGTGCTAGCATAATTGTTCTCGTGTGTGATTGCCCATTGACAAATGGACCTGCTATCAGCATGCTGACTGTTACTGTAGAATAAATAGCAACGCAAAGAATGCAATAAAAATATATGGAAAATGCTTTATAACAGTCCTCTGATCCTTAAGTAATGAAAAAATTTCAGAAAATGAATTGTGCTTCCTCTGTAGGGCCAATAGAAATGAAGTTTACTATTAAAGAGATGTAATGAATTTGTGCTCATAAAAGGCAAAACATTGTCCATCAAATCTGTGTTCATTTGAAATAACTGGGAAGGTTCTAATAATGTCAACTAAAATCCTAAATTTTAAACAGAGTTTTTGAAATAATTTCTTAAACAACTGATTACGAAAACCAATAAAAATATAAAAGTATTTTAAAATTTTAATATATTTTCTCAAATAAAAGCGTCTAAACTGCATTCGGAAATCTTAATAATAAGGAAGTCAAGGAAGTCTCTTAACAAAAAAGGAAAAAAAAATGCTGCATAAATATGATATTTACCATGAGTTCTTCATATGCTCTGTTTATTTAGAATATTTTTCTTTTTTGTATTTTAAAATAATAAACTTAAAATGGAAAAATACACGTTGTATTATTCTCTTTGTCCTGAACTCATTCTCATTACGAAAGATCGTAAATATTTTATTCCGGTTTGCTTTTTCTCATTCCTCATCAGGACAAGTAGTAGTTTTTGTGTAGGTTTTTATGAGTTTTTAAAAGTCCTTTTTTTGTTAAATTCATTGCAATTTTTCCTATATTATATGCACTACAATAGTAAAAATAACATAAAAACAGAAAACTAAATTCCAAATGAGCATTAAAACTAAGCATTAAAGAGAAAAAGAGACTCTAAACAAGAGCCCATAAAGCAGAAAACACGTACAAACTTAACACCAGCTATACTGAGTATCCTTTCTTTTCTTTTCTTTGCAATTGTTTTCTGGAGACAACCACTTGACATGGAAATCATTATGATTTTCAATGATGTTAAGTATTCCTCAGGTTTCCCGTTTTAATATTAAAAAACAAGGAAAATATTGTAAAAATTGTAAGCGAAGTAGAAAAAATATTTTGAAAATTCCTTTCCCTACATGTTCCATTGCTTTTCAATAAAATCCCCAAAAAAAATTTTTCTTTTATTTTTTTGTGTAAATAAAACTGAAAAAGTTGCCATATTGTATGCTTGAAAACTTTTGTAATATTACAGCAATAAAAACAACACTGAATAACAAAAACAAAACAAAAAATAACAATAAAAACCTGACTTGAATATGAAATTTTATTTGCCAAAAAAAGGAAAAAAGGCCAGGGAAAAACATTTTTTTATTTCAAAAATAACAAGTCATTGTTAAGCACACATTTTGTTTTCAAAGAGGATTGTTTCCCCTTTTTTTCTCTTTTTCGGGCGTGTAGGGGATTGAAGGTTTAAATTAAATTTTGAAACCCAAATTTTCTTTGGCTGTTTAATATTCTGCCACACATCTTTCTCAAATTATGATTGAATGATTCACACAATTTTAATTGGTTTTATGCCAGAGTGAACTGTAAGTAATAATTTGCAGGATATTGGTTTTCTGCGCTAGGAAATTGTATTATTTTGGATACCAAATAAATTACAAAATGGAGAAAAATTGTGAAATTTGCTTAGGTCACGAAATGCATGATTGAACAACGCAGGGGTATATTCATTAATTCTTAATTTTACATAAAAGTACCAAGGAATGGTCAAAAAGTCGCCTTTTTAAAACTTACATATGGGTAGGCTAGGGCAAGTGGCAACTCTCAAATTTGACAGCTGTCACATGTGGTTTTTCCGATTATTAAAAATAAAGCGCGTTTTTATGTGAAAACTTTATACAAAAATATGTAAAATTTATGCTGAGTCCGCTCACAAACTTCGTCTACCTAATTTACCTCCTACTATTCAAATATTGATTCAAAAAAATTTAAGAAATTAGGTCGCTGATTGACAGCAAAAATTTCTGTGCATTAAGGTTCTGATTGGACTTTTAAATGCATTGCTGCTATAAACGAAAGTGGTACAGACAATTTGAAGTGGTCAATTTGTTATCATTCCCAACAACTTCAAATTTCACAAAACCCTACGCAGTTTATTTAGACAAAATACCTTCACCTTCATGCGTATAAAATTCAAGTTACGCAAGAGCTCATATCATTAGGCCAGAGAAACTGCCGGCAATAAAGCAGAGTGAACGTTAATGCTGCCGTTGTCTATTACGGAGTGTGTTGGGTCATTAGACGTGAGGCCATTGTTCAAACTCCAAGTCAGACATCTCCAACAAAACGAAATATGAAGAAATATTTCTTCGGCGACTTCCTCTCAGCAGATTTCTGGCAAAAACTCTGAGAGTAAATAAAATTGTCATGAAAACGTTTTTCAAAACTCTGTCGTTCGTAATCGACTTTATACTGTAGGCTCTACCACTCATGTATAAAATTTACACACACAACATAAGTGGTGGAGAAACTAGATTGCAATCTTGATTGAAGGGTTGTAATGAGCAATTGTGTACACACATACAGTGGTGGGCTTATAATTAGAAACAACTTAGCAGCATGTATGTTTGTTAATTTGTTTTACAGTTTTCACTGTGTACCTGGGATCAAAGGCTTTGTTTGGAGGACGTCTTACATACGTTTTTTCCATCAGATAGGGACAAATTAAACTTAGATTCGTCACTCCAGAGAACTCTGTTTCAGAAACATCTTTTCTAAATATAAGGCCACCACTGTATGTATGTAATGTAAGAAGAAAAGTGCTGCCAACGGATTTGCAAAGCATTTTCATGGCATTTAGTTAGTTCGTTTGCTAAGAGGTATTTGTAAGGAATATTTTTTTTTCCTTAATTGAGGATGTTTGTTTTGAGTTTTGGACTCGGTGCTCATGTTTAGTAAGTCAATACGGTACTCACTAGATTAAAGCGAACAGATTAAAGCTTTAAATTTTTTTATTAGTAAAATTCTCTCCTAAACACAACCTATAACGTAATATTTCTTATACGTTGAAGTTAATATGACACTGCACTGGATATATTACAGTTATTTATAACATCAATTTAGAGTATCCATCTGTCCATAATATAGGCTTGAGTTACTTTTTAACAAATTCAATTCAAATTCTACGGATTATTGTTAACAATTCCCCAGCGGGTTTAATCCTCTAGTTTTTGTAAAAGGGGAGCCTTTTAAAGGCTCCTTTAAGTGTATATGTGTGTGTGAGTATTGCTGTCCATTTTGATATACTCGTGCAATCGCAAACATTAACCCTTAATTTTACTGCCTTTTGACAACCAAATTTATATCTTTTCTATTCAAGAATTTATTACAAAAAAATAAATGAAAAACGAAATTCCAAAGTTTCATGTGTTCATGCAACATTTGCGAATTGTTAATGTGCATTTGTAGCCATATTTGTTGCACATTTTCATTTTTCTCTCTTCATCATTTACTGTTGTTTGTGTGTGTATTGCTCTTGTTGCCATTGATTGTTGCATGCATGCATGGTTGCCATAATAGTTTTCCATATGTTTTACTCTGCTTTTCATATTTTTTTTTGTTTGTTGCTGCTCTTGTTGTATTGTGTGTATTCCCTTGATTTCTTATTTAAAGTTTTATCTGCCACTACTGTTCTCTTGTCTGTGCACAGTATTTCGTTGTATTTTTATTTAACAACCAAAAATATGTGAAGTAAAGTTGAGAACAAAAAAAAAGGTGAAGAAATTTAAATTTATTAACTTGTTCCTGCCATTGCTCTAGTGGTTGGTTATTGGCTGTAGCTGTTGCTACTGCTACACCGACTTTGATGAGGGGAAAAAGTGGCCAGAGATGAGCAGGACTGTTGGTGTAGATGTTAATGCCGTCTTTAGTGTTTGATGGTGTAAAACTTTTGCCAACATTTCTCTTTCCTGTGCTCTTTTTCTTGTTCTTTTTTATTTCAAAAAGTTTATGGTGTTTTACTCGTGGTGTTTGCCGTTACACTCGAGAAAAAAATAATAGTTGTCGCCTGTCAAAATATTGTTCTTGAATTTTTTTTCCAAATAAGAGCTAAAAAAGCAAAATAACTATGAAAGGAAAGCTGAAAGCAAAATCTAGCTCCCACCATTCATGCCTGATGAGGACAATTAAGTTCATTATCTTCCTATCATATTGAAAATATTTTATGAAACTTTCCTGTCTTACTAATATTTTTTCTTTGAGTTTAGCTCATATAAAATTCTATTGCTGTATATTAAAGCATGTTTTAAAGTGTTTTTCATTACAACTTCATATAAATTGTATAGAGTCGACCGACCAAGTGAAAAACGAAGATGATTGTGGGTAAAATGTAATAAATTATGGCTGGATTAACTCGATAGTTTGCACCCTAGGCAATGTATACCTGCCTTAACATACAGCCTGATTTAATAACTTAAATTTTAAACTTTTAATTTGTTTTCAAATATGGTTTTTTTAATATTTTAATAATACAGGTAAAACAATTTAAAAAAATGCAGATTTTCTAGGGATGTCTAGCTACAGTCTAGAAAACTTTTTAATAATGAAAAATGTAGTAAATTATGATGAAAGCTGTTGAAACATCGAAAGCGAAATTGCTGAATATGTTGCTATAATCTTTGTAAGTGTTAAACAATTTTATCGAATGTTACAGGTGTCAGATGTCTTTCATCTACAAGTTCATTCTGACATCAATGACTGATGAAACATTAGACGAGCCGCAGTGACACAAGCCCATCTGACTTCTTGATACTATAGATAGGTATCTTTAGTGGATAATTAGTACCATGCTTAAAGAAATAAAAAGGAGGCTGAGGGAGTATAACCAGTATGGATTTCGAAAACCAAGATCGATGAATAAAGCAATTCAGTTTATCACAAGTGTGACTACAAAAGTGGCAACTGGATGGGAGTGGTTGTAATCAAAAACAGTCTCTACTAAGTCGTCAAAGGAAAACTTTAATGTCCCGCACACTTACTTACTTACTTACTTAATCGGCCAGTAATGGATTTCGGTTTACTTTAGCAGATTCTTCCAGGCTCCTCTGCTTCTTGAGCGTCTTCCTTAGTTTGTCATATAAATCGGTGACAACTTCCAACTTAGACAAGGTTGTCCTCTTCGCCGACTTCCGAAAATCTCCGCATGAAATACAAATCTTGCCGGGACATAATTGCTATTGCCATTCCTACCACGGACATTGGCGAATCCAACAAGGGAAATGGATCATATGCATGGGCAGTGAAAGTACTATAAGGTTGTGTTTTAGTATCGCTATTGAGAAACTTTTCAACGTTTAATCCGATATTCTAGAAAAGGGAATCCATTTTGGTAAACCTTGTAGTTAAGCAGGCATCCACTTGCAGCATCAGCTGCTGCAGTTTTTTCTGTCATAATTCTTTTCACAATTTGTCGTTACAACCCTTCAGTCAGGATTACGACCTAGTTTCTCACCCCACTTATGTTGTTTATATTAATTTTATACATGAGTGAGTTCCTGTCACAAATCCGAATTAAGCTACTCCTTTTGTGCTTCTTCCCACAACACTAGAGGCCATTCCCTGAGAGCAAAACATATATCATATCATATCTGGGCATGGTGATTGACGAGTCGTTGCGAGATTCACTTGAATCAAACTTGTAGTTTTAATAAAATTGTCCCTAGGCGGTATATTTTTCGACCACAAAGCTATTTGCCAAATAGCAGACAGGAACAACCTGTAACCGGTTGAAATCAAATGCAGAAAAATGCATAAAACTCTGCCAACTGCTTACTTACTTAATTGGCCATTAACAACCCGATTAACGGATTTCGCCTCTACTTCTTGCGCGCCTACGCCAGTTGGTCACACCAACTGATGACAGGGCTTCCTCGATTTGGTCATTCCAACAGATATAATAGACAAATATCCGTCTCGCCGGAGCATCCTCCTCCATTGGAACGACATGGCCGAGCCAGCACAGCCGCTGGATATTAATACGCTGCACAACGTCTATGTCGCTGAGGAGCTCAATCAGCTCACTGTTGGTTCGGATGCGGAAATCATCGCCAACTCGGACTGGACCGAAGATCTTACGTAGAACTTTTCTCTCGAACGCTATCAAGGTTGCTGCATCAGGGCTTAATAGGGTCCATGCCTCTGCGCCATAAAGAAGCACGGGTAGGATGAGCGTCTTGTGGAGTATTAGTTTTGTCGTACGAGAGAGGCCTCTGCTACTCAATTGCCTATTGAGACCATAGTAGCACCCGTTGGCAAGAGTGATCCTGCGCTTGATCTCCAGACTGACATCATTTTTGGTGGTAACGGCGGAGCCAAAATAAATAAATTTCTTGACTGTATCAAAAGTATAGTTATCGGCCGTAATCTTAGAATCAATATGCCGCACGTCTCTACTTGTTGATAACATATACTTTGTTTTGTCCTCATTTACTGCTAGACCCATCTTAGTAGACTCCCGTTCAATAGCACTAAAGTCTGCCAACTATACTCCTGAAATTTCAGGCGAAAAGATCATATGTTTGTGGGATACAAACCTCTAACCAAACAAATAATAAACCTACCAAACTTTCTGGAGTTTATCTGCATCAGTTTCGATGTTTAAACCTAGCACTGCACAAATGGGACAAATTATGTCTCCCTATTTGCTGAAATCTTCGTAGTCTAGACGGACAAAGCAACCAAAATGAGTTCCTCTCAGCATTCTTCCGGCAAATACTGGGAGAGTAAATAAAAATATTGAAAGTTATTCAAATCTGTCATTCTTAGTTGATGTTAAACCACTCTTCGATTAACACACACAACATGGGTGGTGTAAGAAGCTATGTTGTAATCCTGACTAAAGGGTTGTAGCGATCAATTATGCGAACTATGACAATCTTTTTTTTTTAAACATTTTTTATTGAGTTAAGTATGCCTTTAGCAGTTCTCCTTTTGAACAAATCTTCTAGACATGAAGTAGGGTATAAAGAAATCCCGTAACCATAGCGATTCTTTTATTCATTCATTCCGTTTTCCTTTTGTTGTTGCTGCATAAAATATAACTTCAAAGAAGTTAAATTAAATATAAACAATCTTTTTGTAGAAAATTTTGTTCATCTGTTTAAGACTCAAGAGATATAACACTAGCATTGGCATGATAGCACTTGTTGTAGATCAGTATTCATGGAATTCATGGAATCTAAGGCATCCATTGGCATTTCATACCTACTCGACTGTTAAATAACTCAAAACTCTTGCAATAGTTTTAAGAGCGAAAGAATTATTTAACAAGTTTTAAGTTTAAGTTTGAGTTTCTGTTTGAGTTAGTGTTACTTTATCTTTCTGTTTTCAGGGGTTTCTTGTAATGCTAGACTTACAAATGAACTTTTGCATGAAATTATTGGGTGTGGGAATATTTTTTCTGTCTTAGCAAACAGCTGGAAAAATTTTACCATAAAACGTTATATGCTTTTGGTATCAAAGTTAAAGTAACAAACAGTAACTGTACAGTGAGTAACTGTTTATAACAGTAAATAAATTTATTTTTGTTTTATAACAAAGTTCTGCTGCTGCTGCTGCTTAAATTAAACAAAGCAAATAAAGTTTCCTCTTTCCTCTGGGTTTTCTTTTAAATAATTTGCAATTTAAATCCATGCCAGCCACCTACGCAAAATATACGTGTCCGTATCGATTTAAAAATTGCCATCAAATATTCGTAAAGGAATACGTATTTTGATGTTGATGTTGCTGCCTTTGCTACTACTACTACTGACTACGTTGTCATTGCGGTATTGGGGCTAGTCTTTCAGTATTGGATGGAAATCCTTTTTTAAATCATTGTACGCACGTGTGTGTACATACGAATATCGAAAGCGTTGTCGAATACATTAACATGCTTAATAAAGTATGTAAACACTAAAGGAAAAAACTTCAATCCTTTTATTCTCGCAATACTTTAATAAACTTTTGCATAATATTCTACCGTATTTTTCTCAGCGTATTTTAAGCCATTGCCATTGTGTAAATGACATTGTAGAACTCGCCTCATTATAATGCCGGGTTTGTAATTTCACTTCTACGGAAAGTTTTTCCATTTTCTCCAAAGCCTAAAACATTTTTATTTTTAGTTCAATACCAACCAACCCAATACCCTGCATTTTTAAAAATTAATTGACAACATACACATACATACACGTGTATTGAAGTTTTTTAATGGATTTATAATTTCGATTTGGCTTTAGCACTCAACATACTTGAAAATTGTACATGCATGTGATGCTTTAAATTTGATTTAAATCCCCCCCCCCCTCTTTTTTTTTGTTTTGTATACGTTTTTATTCCTGTCGTTTTAGTACAACGCTCAGAATGAAAATTAAGGTTACCAGGCTCAATTATTTTCTAAAGAAATGAAATATTAAGTTTTTAGCTCACAGATTTTAAAGAAGCATTAGAAGCATATCTCTGGGTGGCATTGGTTCAAAGCATTTCTTCGAAATCGCCCTATAAGTACAGGGGTTTTTAGAAAATTGTAACTCAAAGCCACTTTTCAAGAATTACTGGGTGATGATTATACAAGAACTCCGCAAGATTCTAAAGAATATTTTTAGAAATTTTAGTTCAGATGCAAAGTGTCTTAGATGAGGCTTGACCATCATAGGTACTTAATGCCTAATATACCGCCTCTCTAAGTGAAAATATGTCCGTATATGTGGATTCCACGGTTTATTATATCGCTTTTTACATTTGTATTCGACCCTAATTCAAATAAAGTCCAACTCAAGTAACAACTAAAGCCAACAAAGTATTCCCAACGCCATACATCAGCACAATACTAAAGCAGCAGGATTTTAACGATGATTTTTGAAGAAAATTTTCTTCAGCTACGTCTCTCAATCGCTTAGCAAAGTTATTGCACTTCATTTTCAGAGACTCTAGAAAAACCATTGTCATCAATTCAGAATGTTAAGCCCATTTGTTTTTTTTTTTACTTGTAATTGAAGTTTATAAACTAGACGGTATGTGATTTCAAAAAGATGGTTCCATAAGCCACACAACGTCCTCGATTATGGATGAATTGCATAAGAAGTTTCCAGAAAAAGTAATTTCATCATAGTAACGTCATTTGTCCTGCAAGATCATGTCATTAAACGCCTTTAGTCTTTTGTTTTTTTTTTTTTTTTTTGAGATAGCATCAAAGACCCTATCTATGCGAATAATTCCCTAACTTTGGGAAGGACGGGACACCGTCCGAAATGTGAGAAGTAGCCAAAAATTATTTCACAACGATCGTCATTGGTAATTGGTCATTAAAACCATTCAGTCAGAATTACGACCTAGCTTCTCACACAACTCATGTTGTGTGTGTTAATTTTCTGCATGAGTGGCGGGACCTACAGTTTAAAGTAAACCGCGAATGATATATCTTTGAGAAACTTTTAATGGCCATTTTATTTGCTCTCAGAGTTTTTGCCAGAAATCAACTGAGAGGAAGTCACCGAAAAAATATTTTTCATATTTCGCCTCACGCCTAATAAGCCAGCGCACTACCTACTGGACTTTTTAAACTCACGTGGATCGACTGCAGCAACTAATTCAGAGGCAATGATATTGTATTCCTATTACAATAAAAAGTTCTTTCAACAAGAAGTAATTTCTTTTAATAAAATGTACTTTTAAATAAAATGTACTTTTCAATAAAAAGTACTTTCAATAAAATGTACTTTTCAATAAAAAGTACTTTCAATAAAATATACTTTTCAATAAAACGTACTTTCAATAAAAAGTACTTTTCAGTAAAAAGTACTTTCAATAAAAAGTACTTTTCAATAAACAAAAAGTACTTCCAATTAAAGTGCCTTTTTTCATAACATAATAAAATTAATTTCAATAGTAAGTGTAATTGGACAGCAAATTATTGTTGAATAAAAAGTATCTTCGAAAAAAAGGTGTCTTTGAAGAGAAAATATCCTTAAAACAAAATACTTTTAAATGAAAATTTACCTTTAAATCAAAAATATTATTTTAATTGACTTAAACTGTGTTCTAATATTGTACACGTATGCATAAGTTCAATTTCATGCGACAAAATATGGCCACCCCCAGCAATCTCGCTTTAATTGATAGATTTCCATTAGAGCATTGCCACGAGGAGAGAGCGTATCCTTTAAGAGCTCTTAAAATGGCAAGTGATTGATATTTGGGTTTATTTCATCAACTAGAAAAGGAATTTTTTTTAATTTATTTCCATTTTCTCGAATTTTTCGTGTCTATTTTTAATGTCACTTTAACATCAGGAAAACTCATTTTACAAAGCTGAGAAGGAAAGGAGCAAGTCGTGTATAATTAATTTTTTTGCTATTTTTTCTGAAATTATTTAAAAATTATAAATTTCCCTACTACTACTCATAGGTTTATTTGAATAACAACTTACCTCCTCGGTCTTATTAGAGAATTTCTTTTTTTCCCTTTTTCTCTCTCTCTTGTTCTCAGCTTCAATTATGGAAATTTGTGTCTCTTTGCTATTGTTGCTGTATCCTTATAGCGGAGAAGTATTTAAAAACTAACTTTCAAATGATATTCTTATAGAGAGTCTTCTACTCCAGCTCGAGAGTAATGAAGGTGATGATGATTACGTTGGTTGGATGATGATGTTGTTACAGATGGAGTTGGTTTGGTTTGGATGATGGTTGTTTCCCCTTTTTTCCTTTAATGTCCTTAAAGGTTGGTTATTGCTTGGAAGGATGTTATTTGTGTTGTGTTGTTGGTGTTTTCCGTTTGCTGTTCTCTCGCTTGTTAAATTCTAATTATAAATGCTTTAGTAGTAGTGGTTGTTATTTCACAAGCTTTTTATCTTTTAATAGCTTGTGATTTTCTAAACAGCCTCAATGATGCCACGTTTAGCATAAAAAGTAAATGAAATACGTGAGTCTTCTGCTCTTCACTACAATCTGAATGGAATTGATGTTTCTGCAAAAAGAGAAAAACGTAGAGAAATGAAAACCAAATTAGAAAAAAGAAAATAGATTTTTTCTATTCTTCTTCTTCTACTTTTTTTCGTCGTTGTATAAATAGGTTAAATGAAGTTGTAGATACTGGCTTGTTGTAGTCTATTATTAAATTACTTTTTAATTACCATGTTAAAGGCTTAATTTAGAAGAAATCCATTAAGAGCCTACTTTATTACCAAGCAATTTTATTCTACGTGGATTTGTAGGCAAATTTAGTGGGGATTTGTTTTATTTTTTTCTCTCTTGAGGTCAAATGAAAGTAAAATAAGAAAAAGTATCAGAAAGTAGTTTCTTGAAGAAAATAAAATCGATTTTTCCTTTTGGTTCAAATGAACTTTTATTTATTCAAGACAAAATGTAAGTTTTAATTCAAGAATATACATACTTTTAAAATATCTATCAGTGCAGAACTGCCAATGTTCAAGGAATTCAGATTCACTCCACCAACTACACATTCCTTTATAAGCCAATGAAGAACTACAATTTCATAAGGCTGCAATTGCTGGATTCCAGTAAATTAAAGCTGAAATCTATTCGAAAGCTAAACTCTAGCAAGTAATAAAGACACAAATTTCAAACTCTGTGGCTCAAAATCTTCTTCATTCATTCTTCCAAATCGTACATTTATTCGAAGGTTTTTTATATCAAACTCTAATAAAATTGTTAATCGATTTTTTCAATAACTAAACTCAATTCCATTATGCCTCCTTAAATCCTTATTCCTATTAAGACCAAAACAACTCACTCGATCACAAACTTCTGTAGTAACACCCTTAGAAACAAAATCATTTCTAATCTAAGGGGCAACGCTAAATCAATTAGCTTTAAAGAAATGGGCTGCCTTCCAAAATGTATCAATACAAAGTTTGTATGCAGTTCTACTACTGTATATAAACTATGTAGATATGCAAAGTAACCAAACAATGCATCAACTATAAATCCGAAGCCTGATTGCTTTTTAACTGCGTCAAAAATATACATTGACGACGTTTTGAAATAGAATACATTGTATATATTTTGTACAGCGGCATTATGAAACACGATACTTAGTTCAAATACAAAGCAACTAACATTTTGGAAGGCAGCCATGAAATCATCACGTAAACCGGTTTGAGGAATTGTCTGAGGTTTAAGCAACTGTTTACTACCCTTAACTGGTAAACAAACATGCCGCAATGACCATGGCCATGACCTGAATATTCCTATCAACTACACAGCGAATGTCCCCAAAAACGGGTTCCAATTAAATTCACCAATGAATTCAGATTTCGCATCGTATGGTTAAATACTATGTTGACGTAGTTTAGTTGGTAGTGTGTTACTAGAGTGAGTTCGTGGTTCAAATCCCAGCTCAGTCATCCGGAAAAACTATTTTTTCAAATTTCGTTTTGATGTCTGACCTGGGGTTTGAACCGTGGCCTTGCGTCTAATAAGCCAACACACTACCTATTAGACTAAGGCGACTTCAAGTTTAATTTTTTTCATTAAATTTGACAAAATTATTGACCTACTAGCATAAATGCAATTGACGGAAAGAAAATCGCCTATGATTGGCTGTTACATTATCCAGACCTTTTCGTATATATTTCTTTAACTCCGTTATAATAATAACGTTATTCGTTATGAAATAAAATCACAGACAAATAAAATTTAATTAAAAGACACATCTTCTAAAAATTAGATTTAAAGAAAGTACTTCATTATAAATAAATATATGTACATATGTACAGTGGTGGCCACGAATTTAAGACACGACATTTCACTTATTTATTTGCGATAATTTTTGCATCTTATCAAAAAATTTTAGGTCCATGATATTTTTCTTAAGATTTTAGTAATATTAGGAAGAAAAATTAGTAATATTGTGCAACCTATATTTGGTTAAGAATTTTTATTTGCATATCATATAGATCAACACAAATTGTATCCTGGTCATGAATTTAAGACATAGGCAAAATAAAACATAATTCACTAAAGTAAAGCTCAGCTTCATAAAAAAATCTTAGTATTTGGTGGGAAATCCTTTATTTTGGATCACAGCAGCACATCTCCTGGGTAAACTTTCGGCTAATGCCATACAATGTTGCTTTGGAATCGCATACCAAGTTTTTTGGATTTCTACCCACAGATCGTTTAAATTTTTGGTTTTACTGCTCGTACATGTTCCTCAACATCATTTCACAAGTTCTTAATTGCATTGAGGTCCGGGGATTGAGCTGGCCATTTTAAAACAGTGATATTGTTTTCCTCTAAGCAACGCTTAGAATTATCACAACTAAGTCAGTCATATGTCGTGTCTTAAATTCGTGGCCACCACTGTATATATTTGTGTTCTCATTAAATTTTATTGAACCTCTAATGATTGCCTTGAGTGTAAATAATAAAAAAAATCGCGTTAATTATTATATTTGTCTAGTGTCTGGTTGTTTGTTAAATTAGTAAAGAAAAGGCCTTCACATCTGGCTGGTATCAGCTTAAACTTAAACATCTGTTACTAATAAAAAATAACTGTTTATTTAACGGTTCATTGTTAAAAATTTTACCATTCTGAAAAGTATAAAATCTATTTTTTTTCCTTTTACCTCACTTTTATTAACACCTCTTTAGGAGAAACATCATTTTAAGCTACAATTCTAATTCGCCACTTTATGCCTCATCACATGAAATTGTGAAATAAAGAATGGCAAGAAATGAAGAAAAAGTAAACTGATGACTGAGAAATGAAGGAAAGAAATAATTTCATGAGGGAAATAACATTTTTTATAATGAAAAAGGTACTTTTTAATTCCAAAAGTACTGTAGAATAAAAACGTAGTTTAGCTCTACCATAAGCTTAATAACGTTAACGAAATGTGTAGTTCTCCTTTTCTATTCCTATAGGCTTTTAAAACAGTTGTCTCAACAATAAAAATTCCAGCATAGAAACTGTTTATTTAATTTTTTTTAAAGTATTTTCCTCTGTTCCATTATTTACACATTCCGCCATTCCCCACCCACTTTGGAAATATTTTTTTTTCAACTTCTACAGTGTATTCAACTACTTTAGCAATTATTCACGGTCAAACAACGTTTTTAAAGTAAAATAGAAACCGTTTATAGATACAACTGACAAGATAAGTAACAGATCTATTCAGATTGTATTACAAACACTGGCCACCATCACATGATGTGTCCAAGGCAAACACTCTTTATTATTTTCATTGCATTCAAGTGTTTAAATTTGCTATATGAAGTTGCAACTTTTCAAATACTTGTGAATGTTTCTCCTCCTTAGAAGTTAGCAGTAATTGTTACACTAACAGTCGTATACATACATAGGAAAGAAAATTTGCAACACTATAAGACATGTTAGTTTTAAGACATAAAATACCATATTAAACGAAGAATTATTATAAAAAAGCGGAATAGATGAGAGGAATAAGGCTTATATGCTTACTTTTTGAAAAACAAAAAAAAAATGACAATTATCCCGCAAACTATAATAATATAGTTTTATTTATAGCATGAGATAAATTTTTGTTGCCTATTTTTACTTTTTCTAATTAAAAGTAAAAAGTAAAATTTCACATCTGTTACGAAGGTTCACAGAATTCAAAGTACTTAGAAATCTACAATTTATCTCATGCTATAAAAAAGGAAAAAAATTTAAAAAAAGGATATTTTTTTATATTACGACATATATTTGGCTTTTTATAAACACTATTCAACTTTTATTTCGTATGTCTTTCTTTCCAGGTTTTACAACGCATTATTGAATTCATATTGGAGTTGGTAAGTCAAAAATTTTTTATAGCATGCCATACAAAATCTTTGAAACCTTTATATATCCGATCTTATATTAAATTTTTAGGATTTATTTTTCCCTGATCCTTTAACATTATTTTCTCGAGTGTAACCATTAATGTGCTAAACACTGGTTGTTTGTTCACTTTACCGTCATTTAACTTTATTAGTGAAAAGGCAAAAAAGTTTTAAGTTTCGTTTTTTTATTGTTGTTTTACAAAAGGAACTTATTTTATTAGCCGTGGCTTTGTTCTTTTCTACTTCACTTTTAAAAGATTTTCTATCTACGATATGAGGCAACTACCTTTTCTTTACAGTTTTCCTTAAAGATTTCTATAGTTTTTGTCTACTTATTCCTTTGTATTCTTTCAAAGACTCTTATCTTTTCATACCGTTTTTCATTCATTCATTCATTCACTTATCCATTCATTCATGTTCGGCTATTCATATGTGTGGTTCTCTATGGCAAGAAGCATAAAAAATGGAAAAAATTATTTTAACCGCTAGACTTTGTCTTTCATAGGAAAAAGTACTTTTTCAAGATAGAATCTGTGTTTAAGGCAAAAATAAATTTTATTTATGCGTTTTACTTTCAGTTAATAAATATGAAAGAATGTTTAATAAAAAACATACGTATAAAGAATTTCAAGTAAAAATATCCATTAATTCTTAATATTAAAAAATATATGAGCAAATTTATGTATCATGCTAGAAAGATTTTTATGTACGTGAAAATTGTAATTTAAAATTTAAAATTTATTATAGTCAAATATAAGCAAAAAGTGGTACAATAGGAAACGACAAAATTGTGATTAAAAATATTAAATTTTCTCTAGCATGAGCTATTGATTTTTATTAAAAAACTATATTATTGTCGCTCTTCATATTAAGAACTATTTCATGTATTTTCTCAATGCATTTAAACTTTTATCTCATGCAATAAAAAGAAATTCAGTTCACCCAAAGTAAGAAATTCTCACGTTTACACAAGCGATATACGTCATTTATTCACATTATTTCGATCACATGTTATACAAAATTCCAATATGCTTCAAATACGGGACTGTGAACAATATTATGTTTTAGTTCCCCTAATCAAAGTACAATAACGTTAAATTACATTATCTCGGTGTCCAATAGATGTCGTAAAAACGTGAAACTACTCTCCGACATCTTCTTATGCAATGAAGCCAAAGCTTAAAATGAATCACATTTGCATTGCATAGACTCAAAGATTACAGTGCGTACCAATTAAGCACTTTTTGCCGAGATTTATAGTTCTCATCACGGTTGTAATGGTACCAATCTCTTGAGTTTTATATTCTTTTTTTACTTTTTTTTGTGAATTTTTATTATAATTTTAGGAAAGAGAATTGTCCTGTAACTAAATAAATGACACCTCTGGTGAAAGATATTAAGGTAGAGAACAATCTCGACACTGAGTGGATATCTCGATAGTGGAGATTCTTACATTAAATATATTTCTATCACAACATCTTTAACTCTTGCCACTTAGAAATTAAACACATTTCATATAAAACGTTTTTATCCCTTGCTATAAAAAATTGTAAAACTATAAGATTAAACAATTTTTACAATCGCCATAAATAATTTTTAATTTATTCAATAAATAAATTTTTTTTGTCTCATGCTATAAATAAAATTTATTTTTTTAAAAAATATAAAATTCCAAAGAACATACTCATTTCATTCATAACATTTTTATCTCACTTAATAAAAACCACCAATCAAAATATGCTTGTTTATGGATAAAATATTTAAAATTTATATGACAGTCAATATAAAAAAAATTAATCTTTTTTATCACATGCGATAATTTTCTGGCTTATATTTTCTAATAGATAGCTTTACTGATCCATATCCAGCTTCGCATAGGTGTTGCTAGATCACGCTTAATGACATCAAAAGGGAAAATATCATCGGAAGCGGCAGTCATCTTAATCTGACTGTAATTGTTAAAAACCAAAATACTGCTTATTTGAAACGGGTTATTGGAAACAATTTTGATGCATGAGACACATAAATAAATGATAGATAGGTGACTGAGGACAAAGTCAAGCAAAAATAGCAGACAGTAGTAAAGTCAAGTCAAGTCAAGATTGACGCTATGCAAAGTTTTGTTGCTTGCTTGACAATAGCAGAAAATCAGAAAAATTTTGTTTCCTGAGTACAATGTTAGGCCATACTTACCTGTAATGGTTTGCTTGAAACCCCGAGTGCTTGAAGGTGTTAGGCACTTATTGTCAAGCCTTGTTATCGTGTGATAAATTTTTGTTCCTGCCTAGTGGAATCCATTGCCATGCATTACAATTTCTTTTTCTTTTCGTAGTTTCCTCATGCCGACCATTTCTCTAGCTAAGCAGCTACTTGTCTTTACGAGTATGCTGTGTAGGGCATTCCAATCGCCAACCTGTTGATTTTATCACTTTGCCTGCTGCATGCAGCAACAGCAGCAGCATTTTTAAACATAATTTTCCATGGTTTTTAGATCTTAAAGTTTAAGAAGCATAATAAATTGAAAATCATGTCTTTTAATTCAATGGTTCTTTAAAATTCCTCTCAAGTCAAACGTTTCCCATTAGATTTTCAGATTTTTCTTTTATTTCTGACATTCAAAGAGTTTTTCTTTTCCTTTTTTTGGTTGTTGTTATTGTTTCGAAAGTAAAAAAGTTTTTTTTTTTGCAAAAGCTTTAGAAATATAGAAAAAAATGAATTTTTTTAAGTTTAGAAAGAAAAACAAACCTTTTTAGTTATGCTTGCTTCCTGAGAAAATAAGCCAAATGGCTAATACTAGCAAGAATAATAACAACAACAACAGCAACGAGAAATTTGTTTGTAATAATGTAGTGTTTGACCGCAATTTATATTACGGCTGACAGCCAGCCAGCCAGTCAGCCATTCAATGTAGACAGTCAGTCAGTCAGCTAGTCATTGACTGCAATAAAAATTCAAATTCAAAAAGTGAAAGACAACAACGAAAAATAAAGGCAGAAAAACGTTGTCAAGCAAATGAACAATTTCTTCTGGCTGTAATTGTTAAAGATTTTGTTTTCAAATTAAAATAAAAAAACATTCGAAAGAAATTTCAAAGAAATTTAATGATCTCTGGCTTGATCTAGATGACAAATTGTTAAGCTCCTTTTAAACCATTTTAGAGAAATTCAGTTTTCTTTTTCCCCTTTTGCCTCTTTTCACATTTTCAATTAATTTTGTTTTTATGTAATTGGCTCTTAGTTAACCTGACACAAATTCAATTTAGACAAAAACAAAAATGAAAAATCAACAACAAAAAACAAGGAAAAACGTAGTGTTTGTTACCGGCAATTAAGAAATTTTTTTTCTTCTAACAGGCCTCTACACCTACACCCAGTAAAGCTTAGCATCCTTTTCTCTTTTCTTCACCATATAATTAAAGCTAAGATTCAGTTGTTTTTACTGTTGTTGTTGTTGTTGTTTACTTGTTCTTTTTGGCCATTTATTTAATATTGACAGGACAAAAGTATGAAAAATCTCTGGAAGACAAGAAAGCCAAGGGGGTCAGGACAGGTCAAAGTATCGTAAGATAAATTACCTTCAATCCGTTAAATTATTTCTCTATATTCCTGTGTGTGCGAGTGTTTCCTGTTCTTTTCCTACCTCATGTTGTAATCTTGTAAAGTACAGTTATTTACACAGTTAACCAATCATTGGTTTACCGTTACGCGAATTCACAACAAAATCCATAAACATTTATCAATTGATACCATGCTGCTCAAAAGTGATTAAATAAAGTAGCATCGAAGAGGGAGGGAGTGATAGATAGAGAGTAATAAGGGTATTCACTTAAGTGTTTAGTATAAAGAGAAGTTAAAATAAAAGTAAAGCAATCAAAAATTAAATACAAATTAATTAAAAACGTCAACGTCAATTACCTGAAAATAGAAAAACTGAAAAAGGGTCACATCAATTTTAGTTTATATATACGACCAATAATGAGAGGGGTGTAGAGAGAGCGTAGTTTAGGCACATTAAATTGATTAAATTTGTTAAAATTGTGACAGGGAAGATTTCTACAGAGTATTTTATACTGCAATCATCGAGCACTCCGACTTCTCTGTTTCACAATGGTATCTGCTGGTAATAATTACTATCGCAATCGCCCATTCTCCATTGGACTTTGCAGGCATTGCTGCCATTATATGAACCCCTTTTTTAACCTTCTTCTATTCGGTTTCATACTAATGTCTACACTACTAGCATCGAAGGTGAGGAATTTTTTTTGTATCATGGACGCATCCAATATTTTTCCATGATGAATGCTAATCATTACCTCATTTCTCCATTCAGGAGACTCTTGTTTCAAGCCCAATTCCCCACAGTATCCCTTTTGGCGTAAATGTTTCTTAACTCATTTCATCCGGATCTAACAGCCATATCAAGCAAGCTTTAGCACTCCAATTATACGCTGAACTCAAACCTTTAGCTGCACAATGCCTTAAAGAGGCTTGAATGTCTTTTTTCGCATAGGTTTCTCATACATACATACAGAATTGGTCATTAGAACCCTTCAGTTTGGATTACGACCTAGCTTTTTCACACCATTGATGTTGTTTGTGTTAATTTTTTACATGAGTGGCGTGACCTACAGTTTAAAGTCGATTTCGAGCGACTGATTTTTGAGAAACTTTTCATGGTAATTTACTCTCAGAGCTTTTGCCAGAAATCTGCTGAGAGAGAAAGTCGCCGGAGATATATTTTTGTTTCATATTCCGTTTTATTGGAAATGTCTCATCTCGGTTTTGAACCGTGGCTTCTCGTCTACTAAGCCAACACACTATATACTAGACTACGACAACTTCGCCAATTATAATCTGAACTCAAACGTTTTGCTGCCACATGCCTTATGGAGACATTGACTGTCTAATAATGATTTATTCCGCTTCTTCGTCTTTTGCATAGGATTCTCACTGTTTTCTATATTTCGCAAAGTGTACCCTGATAGTTACACGAAGGTCAAAGTCATTCATAAGTCGTTTTCAATTATAGAATTGATATTACAACAGCCCTGTTATAAGCAGGATAATGCAGTGCAATTGTCTGTTGTGCTGAAGCAAGCAACTAGTCAATGCCTAGCTGTCAAGAGCATTAAAAGTTGATTGACTATCAGATAATTTTTTTACCTCTTCCTATTCTTTTGTATATAATGCCCATTGTTCCCTGTATTGAGCACAGTTCCACCTGGAAGATTGCAGTGTCCTCGAACATTATTGAACTTAGGTCCCGATATTCTTAGGTCGTCGAGAAGTATTTTGTTTCGATTCGTCTTAAACTTTTACGAGCAATCATTTAGCCATTTTTGGTCCACGTCCCATTCTTCCCTGATCGAAAAGATCATCCGGCATCTCCAAATGATATTGAGAACGGATTCGACGTTGACATTTGCTGTACATATGTTGCGAATGTTGCTCTAATTCCACACAAAATCGTGAGGAGACCAATAAACTTTCCCCCCTTGAAGGAAGTTTAACGGCATAACAGCCTCCTCTAGTATTGCCACGGTAAGTTGTATTAGATTCAGAAGAACCTTCCTTTCCGCTATTGGGGTGGCGTTCATAGTTCCTGTAATGCATAGTAATGCAAGCATATGGAAACCTTATCTTAAAAATTAAATCTCTCAGTACCTTTAGCCGTCGGATATCCCAATTGATGTGATCTAAGCAAGTAATGATTACTGCGTAAAAAAATATGATTTTCGGCATAAGCTTCCGTTATTGTATTCAATCTATCACTGGATAATTACAATGCTTGGGATCAAAATTTTGCTTGGAAAATGGCATGCCTGGTCCTCTCAATATCAATAAAAAAACAAATCTTTAATTGAAATAGCCCCTGATTAATAAACACTTGAAAGTAAAAATGTTTCATTCTAAAAAGCAAAAAAAAAATTATAGGATTTCCTTTTATTCCCAAAAGGCCACGTAACTTTTGCTTTTTAATACTCAAAAGAAAAATCAATTTCTTTAGACCTCTTTATTGTAATTTAAATGTGTGTGTATCGATTTATTTATAAAACTCAAAAGACTCTCATGTCTCTCTCTCCCTCAACGTGAAAGAAAATTAAAATTTATTTATTGTAAGTACAGCAGGGCTGGGATATCATTTTCATGCCCTTTAATGCGGTCACGATTTTTAGGCTTGAAAGAAAAACGATAAAAAGCGATAAAAAAAGATGAAACAAAAACATCAGAAGTGGTATAAACGATAAATTTTATCGTCTGCTGTTGTAGCTGGAGTTGTGGGTTTTTTTTTTGGAAGTCTTCTACCATGAAATTTATGGCATGAAACAATAGAAATTCACTTCAAATTAGAAATACAAAATGTTTCACGTAAGAGTATAGCAAAGGACAGTGTAGGACATAAGCCAAATGCGCTAGAAAATTGTTGGATTATAACAGACTGCGCATAGGAGGGCAGTTATTTAGCAGCAGAAATGTTTCCTTTTTAGGATTAGGCATCCTTAGATCGCTGGAAATAGTTGGAGTGTCTTAGAAATCAATAAAGCCTGCATTGAACTGAATTAGTAGGTACAAAGCATGATTTATAACAGCTCTTTAGTCAGGATTACAATCTAGCTTCTCTCACCATCCATGTTGTGTCTGCTAATTGTATGTATGAGTGGTATGACCTACAGTTAAATGTCAACTTCGAACAACAGATTTGAGAAACTTTTCATGGCTATTTTATTTACTCTCAGGTTTCTTTGCCAGAAATCTGCTAAGAGGCATCGCCGTAGAAATATTTTTTCATTTTTTGTTTGAGGTGTCTGGGCTGTAGTTTGAACAACAGGCTCTCGTTTAGTAAAATAAAGCACTCAGTAGACTTGCCTTCAAGCAAACTGTACTAATCATATCCGTCACAAGCATTCCAGACGGTCATTAAGTGATTTGAATCCTTTTCTGTAAATGGCTAAAGAACTGGTCGATATAAAGAAGTATGACCCTAAAAACCGTTGAAATAATTATAGAACATCGGAAAGTATGCACCAGATTGGACTTATCACTTCCATGCAGGCAATAGATAGTCATCAGAAATGCTTATTTATTCATCTTCCTAGTCCCCCCGTGGCAACAGTTGAGAAAGTGAGAGACAGAGAGAGAATTGTCTAATAATTTACATACATTCATACATACATTATTGGTCATTCCAACCCTTTAGTCAGGATTACGACCTGGTTTATCATACCAATTATGGTGTGTGTGTTAATTTTATATATGAATGGCTGGACCTACAGTTTTGAGAAACTTTTTCATGGCAATTTTTATTTACTCTCAGAGTTTTTTCCAGAAATCTGTTGAGAGGAAGTCGCCGAAGAATTATTTTTTCAATTTTCGTTTTGTTGGAAATATCTGATCGGGGGGTTTGAACCGTGGCCTTACGTCTAATAAGCCAACACTCTACCTACTAGACTACGGCGACTTCATTGATTCACAATCACCACATCACAATATCAAAGAACTTTGAGATCACGGGTCGAATTTACTGCACTTTTGCAGTCCTAGTTAACTGGGACTTAGTATAAAATGATTTGGTATTTACCATTTCAATATTACCTGAAAATCCATTATCATTTGAGTTAATATACACTTTTTGTACCAAAAAAAAAAAAAAAAAAAAAAAAGTTTTAAACACCAAAATAAGCTCTGATAACGAAAGTCTTACCACTTACGGTGGTGGTGGTGCCATGGTGGCATGGTAGCATAATAAAACATAGTTTGCAGATAATTTACGGCAGCAATAAAAATAGAATAAAAACTAAACGAATAACACTTTAGAAACCAATGTTCCCGTATAAAGCTGTCTGAGACTGTGTTGTGTAATGAAACCGCACATTAAGTGACAGCAAAGCATTCTCAATTGTTCAATTGTTCGCTTCCAGTACTCACCACTAAGTACTTGATATACCGTGTGCACGTGTATGGTTGAGGCAGGTTTGAGGTGACATACAAGCACTCACACTGACAATTGTTACACCACCACCACCATCACCACCAATATCATCATCACCATCACCATCACCTTCATGTTCTGAATATGTTTCAATCATTTTCATTATAATTTAGTCAGGCAGGGTAGGAGTATGTATGCGAGAGTCTTTTTCTTTTATTTCCTTCCCTCTTACGTCTACCATTTAGTCGTGTATCTAAGAGTTTACCAAGTGTACGTGCAACATGCCACAACAATGAAAAGATTTTAAACTTTTTACAACAATACTGCTGCTAAACAACCACACCAACAATGAAAATAACAACAACATTATCATCATTACAGCGATGATGATAATAATGAAGATGAAAAGTACGTGCCTGTACATTTGCTCGATGGGTTGGCGTTTATATACGCCCGTCTGTCTGTCTGTCTCTCTGTTAGTCTGCCTTCTTGTTTGTCTACATCGTCTGCTAGTGTTGATGGGTAGGAATTTTTGTCGTCTGCTAACACTTTGCTGTGGCATCATTGGCATGATGTTGCTGCTGATAAGAATGGTGGTAGTGGTGGTGGTGATGGTGGCGGTGGCAGACTGTTGTGTACTGTGTGTACATTTCTTATATTTTTGGGATTCCTATAAATACCGGCAACATCAACATCGTAACAAAGCGTTGACAACGGCAATACCAACAAACATGACTTAAATTTGATACAAAAATAATCGCACGGCAATGACGCCGAGGATGACGACAACAACAACAACAATGACAGTATAACGTCATGATTGTTTTTTGTTGCGTTTTTTTTTGTCTTTTTTTGGTTTATGGTTTATGGTCATATCGTCTATCATTTCTAATTTAAAAATGTACGCACAAGATAAACGGGATAGACTGGGTAATTTGATATACAAGGGTAACAATGTACTCTTACTCGTGCTCCTCTTCTCGTACTCTACAAAATAAAAACGAAAGTAAAGTTCTTCAAATTCCCAGAAAAAAAAAATTAAGTTCGAAAGAGAAAATTTTAAAAAGAAAAAAGAAGTACTTTTTTGTAATGCAGTAAGTACTATTTTAATTAAAATACTTTTTCAATTAAAAAACCCATCAAAAGATTCGAATGTTTTTCGATCTTTAGTGGTAAAGAACTCAGGAGGAACATCAACTTGGAACCAGTCTTTGTTGTGTAGCGTAATATTTTGAAGTTTGATAATCGTGTGATGACACTATTTGTAGAGCTACTACAAGTCATATCTAAATACAAGAGATTACTGAAAAATATTTTCCACAGGAGATAATGAGAGGACACGGCACCCCTTAGCTAGCCCAAAACCATTACAAATCCCGGGAAAATCCGAATATAAGCTCTAACGTGTTCAAAGCTCTATCATAGATAGGCATTTACAGACGAGATGTTCTATAGTCTCCAACTCTTTCACATCGCAACATATCCTGGAATAGTCCAGCTGGGATATCCCAGATCTCAGATTTTTGTGAGCAGTCCAGGAAATGATTTCTGCTGGACCCTTGAGATTGTCTTTCACTTCATGCACCATGCATAGATTTTTGACCTCTCACTTTCTAACATTATTGATCGAGCTCTCTAGTAAAAAGACTACGGCCACTTTTTCTTTAGCTAAGTAGGTCTACTGTAGCATGTTCTGGATGGTTCGTTTAGCATGTGAATATTCATTGTGGGTAGCGCCAAACTTTCTCAACGGGCGGCGGAGCCTAATATTTCTGTAAAGTTTGTATGAAAATGCTTTTCAGGAGATCGCCAGGTGTCTGGAAACTTCCTGAATATAGTATTTGAAGGTAATTGATGTCTCTAATTATCGTGAACATGGACTACTCCGTTGAGTTTACCACACACCACCACATTGCCATCACATCACAAATTTTTAAGTCATTGGAGCTTACTTAGTGTTGATGGTTCTCTTTTACAAGAAAAAGTTTTCAAGAGTTTAACCAGCCAATATCTTAAAAATTATTTGATCACTCTTCAAATTCTGGCGCTTTTGTGAGACTGTTACAGTGGATTTTCACAATAAAAAAATAAATCATTTCAATTCCTGATCTGATGATCATTTAGATCCGAAAAATAATTTTATCCATGTAGACCATGTAAACCGAAAAAAAATTATTAAACAATCCACGTTTATTACAGAAATCTATTAGAAATCGTTCTGTTTTATAGGAAGTAGAAGGCAATGATCAAATTACGGATCAATTGTCACTGTTCCGTATCTTTCGAGGATGATCGTAAATCGTACAAACCTAGTGATGGAAATTTAGTCTCCAAGCATAAAGGAAACTTTATCATTATCAAGTTTGATGTTCAATTATTCATTGCTTGACGAACTTTACTTTCATTATTTGTCTTCTCATTTTTATTTTGTTCTCTCCCTACCTTATAGGGTTTAATAGAATAGGAAGGAGTTTATGATTTATAACACTTAGTTCGTGAATGTGTATTGTGTTCGTACAATTGTTTTGACTGTATGTGGTATGGTATTGTATATTCTAGTCGAGTAAGAGAATATTTTATTTATGATTTAAATAGCAGTCAAACAATGTAAGTGAATACCAGGAATATTTATCAATATTTTTATTATTGTTGCTATTTTTCTTTCTCCCTCTCTCTCTCTCTTTTTGGTTTCTCTTAAAGACAAAGTAAATAAATTGTAAGTATAAAAAATACATCACAACAACAAAAACTTTAATGAAAAAACATTGACAACGTAGAGCAACAAATACAATTACGTGGTGTGTGGTGATGGTTGATGCACGAGTTTGTTATAAATTTTTATCGAGTGAGGGAAGCACACGTACTCAAACAAAATAAAGCATTTCCCTTTCACTTACACTTCCACTTACACTTGAGAAAAAGTAAACACGGTTTATAAAGCAGCAGTTTTTCTTTGTTTGTTTTTTTTTTTTTTTTGTCAAATAAGGACTGCCTTTCATATCTATTGAGTTATTCATTTGGTGTTTTTAAAACCACCCTTCAGGCAAGACTTTAAGCAGTTAATTCTTTTTCATCGGAAGGATTAATTATTTATTGAAAGGTTTGCCGTTTGTGAATGTGGATCATTTAACAGCCAAAGAGTGCTTAAAAATATTTTAAACCGACTACATAAATGGTGATTCCAACTTAAGCCCCGATTAGCCAAACGTCCACGAAATGTAACGGAACGGGCGTTCATTTTTAGAATGCGAAAAGCAATGAGAGCGATTACCGAACCGAAGTGTAATTTCGGTAAGCATTTACATTGCTGTTCATATGTCAAAACTCATTTACGTTCCATTACGTCCCGTGGACCCTTAGATAACCGAGGCTTCAGCCACTTTTCGTACTTTACGAATCTAGTTTGCAAGAAATTGGCAGGATTATAAAACAATTTGAAGAGATACAGTGGTGGCCTTATAAGCAGAAACGACTTAGCAACTTGTATGTTGTTGTACAGTTTTCACTGTGTACCTGAGATCAAAGGCTTTGTTCGGAGGACGTCTTACATACGTTTTTTCATCAGATTCGTCACTCCAGAAAACTCTGTTCCAGAAACATCGTTTCTAATTATAAAGCCACCACTGTAGGTAGCGTTATAGATGTCGCAATACCAAGACTACCAAAAATACCGCTTCTTTTTGAAAAAGTGTGGTTAATATACCGAATTTGTTGATTCCATGGAGTTGTCAACAATTGGGCCTGTTTTACGTCTTAATACGGCATATTTTACATTTGAATTTATCCATTGCATCTATAGAATTTTTACTTTTAAATAAAAAAAACTTTCGAATTTTGAAAGGTATTCTTTAAAATTACCGCCAGAAATTTAATCAAAAAAGATTTCATGCAAATAAGTGCAACAGATATGCTCCATTCGATTGAAAATGTAAATTTGAACTGTTGAACTGCTATTACAGTCCCCCTAATGTGAGAAGAAAATATTGTTCAACTGCCTATTGTGGTGAAGGTTATAAAAATGAACCAACACATTTCAATATTACAGAGAGTGAAATGGTTTATTGTTTCTCTACCACTCTCTCTCTCTCTATCTCTCCCTCTTTGTTGAACTCTATCACAAAGTTGTTTATTATTCTTGTTGTTATTTTTTGGGAGTTTCGTTTTTATAAGACTCACGCACACTCGAAACCTTTGCCCTTAGATGTACATATACACATATATGTACAATTTTAATAATATTGCCGAAATGAGAGTGTGTAGGTCGGAACATGTGTATATATTTACTATGGTCGTGATGCTGTAATGTTGGCGACCCAAGACCACGACCTGAGCTAATAAATTATTTAGAGAGCGTTTTTATTTCTCATGTTTATGTTTTATTTTGTTTTTTTTTTTAGTACGCTTTTATTACCTTCTTCGCTGCAATGATAATGTTATTGTTGTAGCGAGTGAACAGAGGAGTGAGTTGTGTGATGTTTGTTTGATTTTCAAATAATAAAAAACACTTGGTCGCCAATGTATAGTTGGAAAGTTTTGTTGTTAATTTTCATATAAAATTTGTAAACATGAAATTATTAGCAATATGTTGACATAAACATACATAATTAGCAACATGTTGCCAATAATTAACAAGTTTAAGAGACATTTTTAAAAGTTATTTCACATGAGGCCAAATACTTAAATACTAAAAGCAATTTAAGTACAAAAGTGTATTAAATTTTAATTTCAAAATCCTTTGATATGTATATACTCTAATTTGAAACGGATCAACTTACACTTTTCCTCAAGCTTCCTAACATTTTTTTAAATAATTGGCCTTAAGTGACTGTAAGCCCTTCAGTAAACTTTCAAAATTTAAAAATTTTTAACTTTCTCAACATTGCCTTGCATTTAAGTTGAAATGGAAATCTAATACCCCCTATCAACTCCACTTTCATTGATAAAGTTTTTCATGCTTTCAAAGTCAAATATGTTTACAACATTTAAGACATATTTTCTTATAAGAAAAATTTCAAAAACAAAAAAATATAAATTTCAAGTGTACAACGACTTTGTATACACACAAATAAAGAAAAGTTAAACAAAAAACAATAAGAACAATTAAAATGTTAAATATACACAACATATAATACTTGTTTAAATAAAAAAATTTAAAGTCAAAATAAATAAAATGGAAATTAAAATCCCAATGCTTTTAAGTACTTGAAATCTCTACATATGTCCTCTCTCTTATCTGTCTGTCTGTTTAGCATGACTTTCATGACTTTTACTTGCCGGTAACTCTCGAGTTCTACGACTGTGACTGTGACAATGAGTCTACAGTGACAATAATAAACTTTATTTGAAAACTTTTTCTTTTAAAGTTTAAATAAATAAATAAAAAAAAAAGATTGGAAAACAAAAGTTTTTCTTTTTATTTCGAATTTCCTTTTTTTTCTTCATGCATAATGTATGATCATGCCAGCATTTATTTGCATTAAAAACTCATTTGTCTTTTACTTTAAACTTTTTTCAAAAATTTTTTTCCCACTCCTGAAGTGTTTCTTTTGTAATCAAAAATATAGCCTTCAATGGAAGTGCTAGGTTTGGTCTTGGTCCAGGAATTTGTACAATTGTTCCGGTTAGAAATGAAATATTATTTCCTTCATATGGTTACCGCGGTTGGCCTCACATCAACTCATTCGATCGGATCAATTTGCATTCACTTTTTCCAGTGTATGAGGTCATATCTCGGCAATGGCAGCACGAATGTTGGCCTTCAAATGCTCAATTGTCTCTGGTTTGTCGGCATAAAACTTTTCTTTAAAGCCAAACTGCAAAAAACTGTCAAACTGCAGCTTCTTGTTGGACAATTAACCACCATTTCGGCTAATTAAGCGGCCATCAAACGTTTGACGCAATAAATCGATTGTGTCATGAGATTTCAAGTTGCACCATCCTGTTGAAAACAAGCATCGTTCACATCAATACCAAGAAGAACGGGTATAAAAAAATGGTTATGATGGTGCGATAAGTGTCTCCATTGACCGTAATGGTTTCGCCGTCTCATTTTCAAAGAAATATGGGTCAATAGTGCCTCCGTTTCACAAGCCGCATTGGCTTTTGTAAGACCACGTGTGGGTTTTCTAAGCTCCAAATATGGCAATTTTTCTTAACGTATCCACCAAAATGAAAATGAGCTTCGCCCGAAAAGATGATTAGTTTTGGCAAAACCACCAACATCGTGCAGCTTCGCGTTGGCCTAATAAATCCCATTGTTACTCAAACGTAAATCGATTCATTGCGTTCAGTGGTGAAAATATGCTGAATTTTGTATAGGATGTCATAAGTATTCGAAATAAAAGAGTAGCAATAGTTTGGCCATTTGGCATTAAAAAAGTGTGTCTGTGCAATTATGGTGCCATGCAACACCATTTGACAGTGGCTCATCTCTACCTGTAGTAGATGAAAGCAGCTTTACGTATAGCAGAGGCAATTTAGCAGTGTACGAAGATAATAAAACTCCTGGAAGAGAAACCAGGATCATACATCGCCTACCCAGCGAATTATTACCGTATAACCATTCTAAAGTGTACTTTTAGTCGGAAAAAATCGTTTATTGTATCGAAAAATTGTTATCGATAGCAGCTGTTGAAAATATATTCTGTTTTAATCAATAGTCGACGTAGTCTAGTAAATAGTGTGTTGGCTTATTAGAGATAAGGCCACGGTTCAAACTCCAGGTCAGACTTCAAAACGAAAATAGAAAAAAAATATTTCTTCGGTGACTTTCGGTGACAGAACTCTGAGAGCAAATAAAATTCCTATGAAAAGTTTCTAAAAAATCTGTCGTTCGGAGTCGACTATAAACTGTAGGCCCCGCCACTCATGTATAAAATTAACACACACAAGAGAAGTGGTGTGAGAAACTAGGTCCATAATCCTGACTGAAGAGTTGTAATGACCAATTATGTATGTATGTATGTATGTTTAATCAATAGGAACGAGGAATTCAATGGCATTACATTAAAAATTGCAAGAATTTATTTAAAAAAAAAATTGATTTGTTCTTACTACACCTTATATTTAATCTCACAAAAGTATTGCTTTAAATAAATACTTGATGTCAGCTGCTGCCTCTATGCGTATTTAGAAATTGATTTAATTTTCTGATCCTGACACAGGATATTATTATTAGACGATAATACAGTTAAGTGTCGATAACATGATTTCAAATGAATTTTTTGAATTAAATTCTTCTAACTTATCGTGAAATCATGATCTAAATTTATTTCTTATTTTGCAAACCATGCCTCGTATAATGTAATAAAATTTTTCAAATTTTGCTGTATTAATAATTAATTATTATGTGTTATTTGTTTCGTTTTTTTTTACTTGTTTTTGTTTTTGTGTTTATTGTTATTGTTATTATTATTGCTTTCCACAAAATTACATCACTTTTAATCACAAGCCACATACCAGTATAGAGAGAATGTGTGAAAATTTGAAAATGTTTTGAGTAGGTTTGATGGCAGACACAATTGATTATTAATTTTTAAAATTATTGTGCATTTGTTTGTTTGTTTTTTCTTTAAACGGCTGACCACCCGGCTCGTTAAATAAAGTGTCTGGTTAATTTGTTTCAATTCGCTGTAATGAATGTCGAGCAACTGTACAAGAAAAATTGGAACAATTTCAGGCCATGTGTACATAGCAAAACGGAAATATTTTTAAAAATTGTAACAAATAAAAAAGAATAATGTTTAGCACATTAAATTTAATTATTTTAAATATTTTATAAACAATTTCACTCGTATTGAAAATTTTTTGGCATTTATTTTAAAAGAAAAATGTTTTTGCGTTCAAAGGAAACCACTTGTTTGGTTTGAGTTTATTTTCGTTTTATTTTCAAATTATTAAAAATTAAAAACAAAAAAACATTTTAAATGTTAAGAAAAAAAAAGAAAAAAATAATAAAATGTCATTTAAAATTTTTTCTAACAATTTAATTGGAAAATTATTTATGTTCGCAGACATAAATTTAAACAAAAGCAACAAATAAAACATTGTATGCTTTTAACACGACTATATTATAAATTTTGCTTTACCCGGCACGGCATATAATTTATGACTCAAGCTAATCTTTTATCCACAGACCCCTTTAAAAAATCATCCAAAGAAAATGAAAATTTGACTTTGAAAAGTTTTCTTCAAATTATTTTTTTGAATTTTTTAATCAAAAAAAAAAAATTATAATAGAAAAACATTTGCCTGATCATTAAAACATAAAAATGGAAAATAAAACCTTTTGCCAAAAATATTTCTATACATGCATATGTATAAACCATATGTAAGAATTTTTTTTATAAATTCAATTTTATTAAGATTTTCAATTTCAATGACGTCATTTGTCGTTTTTTTTTTGTTTTGTTTTTGGTATTATGCCCCTGTCTTTAAATAATAATCGTTTTTGTAAAAAGTGTGTCAATTTGTTTTCATAGAAAAATAAATATTTAAATTAAGTGTGTTTATTTCTCTTAAAAAAAAAAACAAAACAGCGTACGAAACGTCAAGTAAAATCAAAAATAAAAAACCATTTTTTTCTTTTTATTTTTCAAAATCCATATCATGAGTCAGAAATTTTAAGTAAATTTACGCTTTTTTTCTTAAGACTTTTTTGGCATCAAGTACACACCAATAAAAAAATAACAAATAAATAAAAATACATACGGCTCTATTCTAATTTATGGATTATACGAGGGTGGTTTTAAATGTTTTTTTAATTGCTATGCATTTTCAATGAATATAAAATTAAAGGCATTACTTAGCTTAGTTGGAATGTATTCATTAGCACCAAATACATGCCGTTATAACTGACAATTTATGACCATTTTGAAGTTAATTCGATTATTCTCCACTCACAAAACGCCTAATTCTCATCAGATTTTAATACACTTAATAAACTGTTTTGATGGGAATATCATTCGTTAAATAGGAACAATTGGTAAATCCTTCACATGTATTTTACATGTGACTTGTCAATTGTCATAGGTCACATGATATTTTGAATGTCTATCAAAATTGTGTTTTTGCAGGCCATTTAGAATATTTGCTACCGCATGTATTGTATATTCGACACTACCTCTGTTTATGCACATACACACAGCTTCAATCTGCCCGATTTGAAGACGGTTTGTTGCTGCAAATAATATTCTTGACTTGTCATATGATATTTCACGTCATGCACTCGACATACATTTAATGATGAAGCGATTTAATATGCGAGTATCTTACGGCCTTACAAGCAGCATTAGACCAAGCAATGGGTGAGTGCTCGTTATTGGTTCATATCCCTTTTCTTGAATGGGCTCTACATACATATGTACATACATAAATAAATGGTCATTACAACCCTTCAGTCAGCATTCGACCTAGTTTTTCACCCCACTTATGTTGTGTGTGTTAATTTTATACATGAGTGGCGAGACCTACAGACCTACTAATTTTTTAGAACCTTTTTCATGTCAATTTTATTTACTCTCAGAGTATTTGCCAGAAATCTGTTGAGAGGAAGTAGCCGGAGAAATATTTTTTTATACTTCGCTTTGTTGGAGATGGCTGACCTGGGGTTTGATAAGCCGACACACTACATACTAGACTACGGCTCTACAGTAGTTGCCAATTAACACTTATTTTTATCGAAAAAACATCTCCAGTTTCATCGAGTTGAGGCACATTTTTGAATGAATGGATATGTGAACAAAGAAATTTGTCGAATTTGACACGATACCAATCCATATTAGTTCGATGAGCAACAAATGCAGCCCGTGAAAGTCACAGTTTGATGTGAATTTTGGACTGGCAGCGTCATCGGTTCAGATCATCCAGAACATTACTGACACTGATGGCTCTGCGTGCCAGACAGCTCATACCAAATTGGGGTATGGTTAGCTCACGTGGAGGTGATATGAGCTGACATCCGAGATTTTGTTTTCTCAAGTCGTATGCGAATAAGCCACAAAGACGAATTTTTGATAGTGTTTTCTTAATGCATAACAAGTAGAATGCCTGTGAGTACCCTGCCTTTAGATTATTAAAGATTTGTTTTTTAATTGAGCGTTTTTGTTGGGATAAACCAACACAGTCTTTCCAGTAATTTATTTTGTTTAAAAAAATGTTTAAAAATTAGTTAAGGAAAGTCTCTCATACATTTTTCTATCACTGCAATTATTAAAATTTGTTCAAGACTAAAAATTTTGCTTCAACCCTCGTATAAATTAAAACCTAATGACATAATCACATGTATTTAGCTTTTAATATTTATTTTATTTCATTTTTTTTTTTTTTTTGCTTTTATTTGATTTTTTTATTTCTTTAATTTTATTAATAGATTTGGTTTTTTTTGTATTTCGGTTTTGATGTTGTTGTTGTTGCATGGCTGTCATTGTGTTGCGTTAATGCATTTTATGCTGGCTTGCATTTCAATGGAAATTTACATTTTAATGCGCCAGCCAGCCTGGCAGAATAACTGGCTGATTGAACTGTATATCTGTTTGTACGTCTGTCTGTCTGGCTGCCGGGCTGCTTGTCTTTATTAATCAATTTATTAAAGTTTGCCTTCAATAATATAGACCTTGTTGTTGTTGTATTTGTTGGTTTATATTGTATTGAGATTGGTAATGAGCTAAATATGGTCATGAATCCATTACCAAATAGTGCAAATATTAGCAAATATTTGTTATATTACAACAGATACGCTAGCATATGTACGTATGTATGTACATAAATGTGTTTGATTGTGATGATGATAATTCTATTTGGAAATGCAATTCCATGGCACAATGCTGACATAAATTGCATAAAACACGGCTAATATTGGGTCATGCTTAATTGCATTATGGCCAGGGCAGCCAATAACAGCAACAGTGATGACAGTCGGAATACTAAACTGAATATGTAATCAATAAGGTAATGAACTCAATCGCCTGTTAAAATTATGGTTCTATTAAGTATTGCAAACAGAAGGTCGAAGAACATTCTTATAACAGAAGCCAAATGAAAAACTTCAAAACAGTAACGCCGCAGATGGTATTCGGGAAATAATTTTTCTAATTTACAACTGGAAATAGGGTTAGGTTAGAGGACGTGTACTTATCAATTAAGTCAAGTACAATACCCGAAGGTCGAATTGACCCATTGTACAAATAGGGTTAGAGTTGCAGAATGTATTTTTGGAAGAAAGTGTCTTATTTTGCTTCTTTTGATATGGAACTCAAAACACTTATAAAAAGTACCATAGGAATAAAGAAAATGTACGAATTTAATTTTTATCAAGTTAACACATCTAAAAGCGCAAAAATTTGCAAAGGTTTTTTAATTTAGGGATAAGAAAATTGTCTTTGCAAATGAAGTACTTGTTCATGCTAAAAGTACCTTTGGAAGCAAAAAGTATATATTTTAAAGTACCATTTCTGACGCATATCTGCTTTAGAACAAAAAGGTACTATCAACAAAAAGAATTGTTTCTATAAAAAGTATCTTTTCCAACAAAAAGTGTCCTCAAATAAAAAGTACCTTTTCAAACAAAAAGTACCTTTTCAAAGGCAAGTTGCCTTTTCAAGCATTAAGTGTCTTCTCAAATAAAAAGTACCTTTTCAAATAAAATGTACTTTTTCAAACGCAAGTTGAATATGGGTTTTCTCAAATAAACAGTACATTTTGAAAGAAAAAGTACATTTTCAGACCAAAATAATACTCAAATAAAGGATATTTTTCTAAAATATCAAAATTAGTTATCTTTTGCTGCTAATTTGTTATCATTTAAAATAAATGGTACTTTTTAACGCATGGTCCCATTTGAAGGATTGTTGTAGTCAGCGACCACAAGAAAAAACGGTTTGATGTGAAATTTTCAGCAGGAGACAAAGTGTCAGTAGTCGATTGACGAAAAATGAGAGCATGTGAATACTCCTTTTCATTCACTGCAGTGTATTACAAGCATCACCTTAAATAAATTAATTTCAAACACAGAAACCTGAATTAACACATTGTAAAAGTAAAGCGAATGACCAGCAAAGTGAAGTCTGACCACTCCTTCAAGTGATACCAAGATATGAAGAATTTATGTGACAATTTTAGAGGTTGTCAGACCCTATGGCAACAGGATTTCCACCATAAACAAACTCTTATCAGTACAACCAGACGGCTTTATGTTTCTGAAAGACTAGCTTGTCAAATTTTGACATTAATTTTAAGGCACCCGTTAGAATTTCAATTTTATAAATGTTTTTAAGGCCACAGTTGTAATTACAAAATTTTGAATAGGGCTGCTGATTAGCATCTGTTATGAGACTAAATGTGGAACAATGACGTTGATAATCAATTGCCAATACTAATTAGACAGAAATATATTTAATGTTCAAAAAAATAAAACAAAACAGAGACACACATGTCACTTTGCATTAAAATAATTGCAAATTAAAGTTCAATTTTAATTAAAAACGAACAAAAGGTATGTCTGTTTCAATTGCTAAAGTATTTAAATTTTTCTTGTTTGTTTTTTTTGCTGTGTTATGGTTACAAACTTTCATTTCCTATTTTTAAAAAATTAAACAAATAAAATATTTTGTAGAGTTTTTTTTATTGGAAATTCTTTTTATTTTATTATGGTTTAGCATTGAAGACGTACACAAAATTAGTATGATATAATAAAATTAGTGACGATAAGTGATTACTTATACGATCTAGAAAGACTTCTAGTTTTACCCAGGAGAGGGATTTTAATAATCATACACGCTTTTATTTGATGTACAGGGCAAATTATAACACTTTTACCGCAACCAACTACTTTGTTTCTATAAAACTTCACTCTCTAGCGCACACACACATTCATTTATTACAATAATAAAGTCAAATAAAGGCAGTCGGATATAACCGTATATGTATTTCTCTCTCTAAACCTCTTTAACTTGACTGCGAATGTTTGCAGGCAATAATAAAGGAACAAACACACACAAAGTAAAACAATAGCGAGCATTACTTCAGGAGAATGTTCTCGTTAAGAAAATGTATAAAAGAAAGAAAGTAAAAACGAAATAAAACAAATGACAAAAAAGAAATAGAAACAAAGAAATTATATGTGTATGTGTGTGATTATAAGAAAACCCTGACTAATACTAGGTAAAGTGTTTAATAATGTCGATGTTTTACGCATAACGTCAGCAAATCAATTACAATTTTTTGTGTTTGTATTTGTAAGTAAACGAAGATTATATAGAGGCGTATGTGTATGTACATACATTGCGTATAAGTTATAAATAAAGTAAATCAATAACGTACATTAAGTCTACTGAATCAATAACGAGTAAAGTTTGTTAAACGATTTTAATGTATTCCTTTAAGACAGCTTTGTAAAAGAGTAAAATCATTGCAGAACCCTTAACAATTTTATTATGAAAAGGAAAGCTTAAATACTTTTAAATGCATGCATATGGATAATTATAGGCACTTCGTTAGGCTGTTCACTTGCTTTTGTTTTTCTTTTTTTGTTTTAGTTCACATGTAGGCAATGTTCAGAAGCCCTTGTTAGTGCCATAATAAGGTCTGTAATAAAAGCAACAATAACAACAACAGTAATAAGTAATGAATAATATTCATAAATACCAAATCATTACAATAACATACATATACAATGTACACTACTTAGGCATAGTAGAACATCCTATGAAGGGTGATTAGAGGCCAATCTATAACACAAGAATATTGCAAATAGGTTTTGAAGGACTTAAATACAATATTATTTTGATTTGTTATTTATAACTTAAACTCTTATATAAAATTAATTAAAATATGCTTTTTTCTTAAAGATTTCTAATTGTTTTGATTTCATATGACAGTTTGTCATGGTAGTATTAAAATGGATTATTTTACAGAGAAAGATCCTGAAAAAAATCTACAGGAATATTAACCAATCTAGCCCGTTATGTTCCCTAAAGCTTGATAAGCATGAATAGCAAGACACTGTCGACTGTATACTATACTATCAAACCATCGAATATTATACAAGAATAATAATTTATTTTCTGAGGACGACTTGACAGTTGATCCTGTTCCCCAATCTGCCACTTCTACGGCCCCATTACTAGATTGGTCAGGGAAGAAAAGTAGAAGCGTTGGAGCGATGGATTGACATGTTATGTTAGGAATCCGTGGCCTGATATAAATATGTAATGCTAGAACAGGTTTCCTGCTAGGCTTGGATAAGGCCAGCCTGATGCTAGTTAATAATTTTAGTTCAAGGCACTGCAAGACACTAGGATCCGGAACAGGTCCCAGCCGGACTGTGGTAGGGTATGTTCCGATGAGGAGGAATTGGAAACTATCGAAACACCTCCTCTGCAACTGTTCAGCCCTTAGTAGGTTAAGGCTGAAGACCCTTGACAGAAGCTTCTTTTAAAAATTGACCTCTGGGTATTGTACTTGTCCCCATGGCAAATACACGTCCTCAAACCTAACCTAACCTAATAATTTGTTTATGTTCACTTTCTTTCTTGTGTAAGAGGTCCTAAACGACCTGTGTTCTTTATCAGTCCTTCAAATATTGTATAGGATCACAATTGCATTTTTTAGAAATCATTATTAAAGTAAGTGGTGATCGCCGTACTCTGTATGTTCGCTTACTGACCGAAGGCTCAAGAGTTAAAATTTTATATCCGACATCTAAGAAAAAAAACATGAAGCAATCTTCGATATAAGTTTTGAATTTTCAAACCAATTGCCATGAAAAATCTTCACAAACCTAACGTTCGGATTCGACGTTAAACTGTAGATGCTACCAAGCATTTATAAAATTAACACACACAACATGGGTGATGAGAGAAGTCGGTTGCAATCCTTACTAGACGGTTGTAATAGGCAATGACGCATGTAATGCATTACATAAATACATATGTAATTAATCATTACAACACTTCTCACACCACTTGTGTTGTGTGTGTTAAATTTTATAAATGAGTGGCGTTTTGAACAATTTAGAGAATTTAAAGGCCGTTAACCTCTCGATTGTTTACTTTACAATGCTAATGGATTGATTTCTAAAGCATGGTTTATCTAGATTCAGATAGATAAGTACATTGAAGGGGAGCACACCAACCGTAGGTACATTTTACATTTCAAATGTACTGCAACTGTTTTCCACTCTTTAAAACTGATTTTCCTTTCCGTTTCATTAGATAAAATCCTTCGAGTAAATCCTCTGTAAAAGTTAGAAGCCTTGTAAATAAATTATTAAACAACTTGTATACTCTACACACTCACTGTGCAGAGAAGAAGAAACAGAGAAAATAATATTCCATTACAATAAATCAAAAACGCAATAAAAAAAACTAACTTTCCATTGCCCTCTCCCTTGAGCACAAGAGAAAAGTGAAAACTTCTCCTTCTACTGGCAACAAATCAATACGCGAATAAGCGAAAAATAAACGATTTCAATAAAGCAAGCAAAGAAGAAAAAACTGCATACAGTACGAACTAAAATTAAATGGACATTGACTTTGTAAAAATGAAAATTTGCAGAAAAAACGAAAGAAATAAAAATTAAATAAATTAAGTGTGACATCTTTTTGTAGATATCCTTGAGGATGTACTTGCTATTATAAAAAATATGCTGTGAAGCATAGCCATATTCTGATATAGCAACAGTGCCTATAATTTTTAATTTCCTTTCACATTCGCTGACAAGCATGCTTGAATAAAATATTCAAACTTTTGTAAACTGACACTGTACGTCTATATAGTACTTCTAGTATAGTACCCTCTTCTTTAAATAGATGTGTGTGTTCCTGTTTTTTTTTCTTTTTTGATACATACAATGTTTTATTAGCCAATAAAATAATATTTGCATATGCACAGACATAAATAAATATTTTTCATATTTTCTCTACAAAAAAAAAAAAAAAAAAAAAAAATACGTATTGAATCCCATGTAAAAAGCATTTGAAAAGGAAATGGAGAAAAGGAAATCGACAGGATAATATTATTATCCATGTGTGTGCTGTTTTTTTTTTTATTTTTTTCTCTTTGTGTGTCTGTGAGTGTATGTGTTTCAAATAAGGAAAAGAGAAATACATCCTTAAGCTATCATGTTAACATTTTTACGCAAATTTTTTCTTTTTTCATGGACTTGTAGTTTACGTGTTAGCTAATGTATGCATAATAAGGAACAAAAATAATAAAAAAAACTGAATTTAAATAACACATATCCCAAACGTGTGTAGGCGTAGGGTGTCCCTTAATGCCAATAAAATAAAACACAATGAAAATTAGAAATTAATGGGGAAAAGTTTATTTAAAAATAATTTTTAACGAAATTATAATTTAAAGGCTTAAATTAAAAAAAAGAAATGTCTTTTCGGTAATTATTTCAGTATTACTATCAGATCTTTCATTAAGCACTTCTTATTCTTCATCAATTTAAATAAAACAAAATGTGTGTGAGATATCATCCAAATTTTTTTATTCGTTTGAAAGACCTATTATTACCAGTAGGTGGTAAAATGCACACAGTAGATTGTCTGGTTGGAAAGTATCCGAAATGTCCGATTGTCCATGACTCTGGGCGCAAAGATCAGCCTAAATTTGACCCATATCATGGGTTATGTTAGCTTGAGGACCTCTGTAGTTTTTGGCTTATTCGCAACACCTGTGACTTAAGAAAATCCCACATGAAAAACATGGGTAAATCCCACGATTTCGGCACGGTTTACATTAAGTCCACTTGAGTTGAACATACCTTCAAATCGTTCGTACAGAATATCCAATGTGATGTGACTTGTGTGACACGTAGTGCTGTCTTGTTAAAACCACATGTCATGGACGTCTAGTTCGCTCAATTCAGGCCAAAAAAAGTTCGCAATTATCGCTCTTTACTGTTCGTCATTGACACTGAAGGTTTAGCCAAAGTCGTTGTTAAAAAAACATAAAACACATCAAACAGAGGCTTTTTCGGGATGAATTTAACTCTCTTGGACGTTTGCGTTCATCCAGAGACTCATCGATTCTCATCGCTAATGCTGATTTTCGATGAAAATTAGGATCAGTTGCCAACATCCATTTCATTAAAACGATTTTATTATTTGCACACATTGTGAAACGCTAAATCCGTCCACGAATTTGTTAAAACAGGCAGAACGACAAAGAATTTGACGGACATGACTTCATCAAGATAACCGCTATCAATTGGCAAGATTGCGATGTCTCTGTTGAAAGCCTCTATTCAAACAAAGATGAATACGATTTAAGAACGAAGGTTGCTGCTTTCGATGTTTTGGTAATAACACTGCCTTTAACGAATATCATCAGAATATTTACTAATATTTTTTCAATTCCTGAAGACAAATATCACAATTTAAGCCTGTGGGTCAACAAAAAAAAATTGAAATCGTACTTGAAAATTTCCTCCAGGGCAACGTAATTGGAGTTCGGTTGTCGTCCATAAGTAACCCAATAACTTAAATCGACTCTTGAATTTATTTCTGTTTTTGATCAGGACGATATATGTTCTGAACCTAAAAGTATTTTTTCAAACAAAAAGTACCTTTTCAAACACTAAGTGCCTTCTGAAATAAAAAGTACATTTTGAAAGGAAAGTTACCTTTTCAAACAAAAAGTTCCTTTTCAAACGGAAGTTTAGAATGTGTTTTCTCAAATAAGCAGTATATTTTGAAACAAAAAGTACCTTTTCAAACCAAAATAATACTCAAATAAAGGATATTTTTCTAAAATATCAAAATAAGTTATCTTTTGCTGCTAATTTGTTATCATTTCAAATAAAAAGTACTTTTTTTAAAGCATGGTCCCATTTGAAGAATTGTTGTAGGCAGCAACCACAAGAAAAAATGATTTGAAATGAAATTTTCAGCAGGGGACAAAAGTGTCAGTAGTCGATTGATTAAAAATGAGAGCATGTGAACACTGCTTTTCAGTCACTGGAATGTATTATAAGCATCACCTTAGATAATCTCATTAGTCGTTGTACATAAATTAGTTTCAAACACAGAAACCTGAATTAACACATTGTAAAAGTAAAGCGAATGACCAGCAAAGTGAAGTCTGACCATTCCTTGAAGCGATACCAGGATCTGAAGAATTTATGTGACAATTTTAGAGGTTGGCAGACCCTGTGACAACAGGATTTCCACCAGAAAGTAACTCTTATCAGTACAACTAGACGGCTTTACGTTTCTGAAAGACTTGCTTGTCAAATTTTGATATTAATTTTAAGGCACCCTGTAGAATTTCAAGTTTATAAATGTTTTTAAGGTCACAGTCGTAATTACAAAATTTTGAATAGGACTGCTGATTAGCATCTGTTATGAGACAAAATATAGAACAATGACGTTGATAATCAATTGCCAATATTAATTAGACAGAAATATATTTAATTTTCAAAAAAATAAAACAAAACAGAGACACATGTCGCTTTTCAATAAAATAATTGCAAATTCAAGTTCAATTTTAATTGAAAACGGACAAAAGGTATGTCTGTTTCAATTGCTAAAGTATTTAAAATTTTTTGTTTTTTTTTTTTGCTGTGTTATGGTTACAAACTTTCATTTCCTATTTTTAAAAAATTAAACAAATAAAATATTTTGTAGAGTTTTTTTTATTGGAAATTCTTTTTATTTTATTATGGTTTAGCATTGAAGACGTACACAAAATTAGTATGATATAATAAAATTAGTGACGATAAGTGATTACTTATACGATCTAGAAAGACTTCTAGTTTTACCCAGGAGAGGGATTTTAATAATCATACACGCTTTTATTTGATGTACAGGGCAAATTATAACACTTTTACCGCAACCAACTACTTTGTTTCTATAAAACTTCACTCTCTAGCGCACACACACATTCATTTATTACAATAATAAAGTCAAATAAAGGCAGTCGGATATAACCGTATATGTATTCCTCTCTCTAAACCTCTTTAACTTGACTGCGAATGTTTGCAGGCAATAATAAAGGAACAAACACACACAAAGTAAAACAATAGCGAGCATTACTTCAGGAGAATGTTCTCGTTAAGAAAATGTATAAAAGAAAGAAAGTAAAAACGAAATAAAACAAATGACAAAAAAGAAATAGAAACAAAGAAATTATATGTGTATGTGTGTGATTATAAGAAAACCCTGACTAATACTAGGTAAAGTGTTTAATAATGTCGATGTTTTACGCATAACGTCAGCAAATCAATTACAATTTTTTGTGTTTGTATTTGTAAGTAAACGAAGATTATATAGAGGCGTATGTGTATGTACATACATTGCGTATAAGTTATAAATAAAGTAAATCAATAACGTACATTAAGTCTACTGAATCAATAACGAGTAAAGTTTGTTAAACGATTTTAATGTATTCCTTTAAGACAGCTTTGTAAAAGAGTAAAATCATTGCAGAACCCTTAACAATTTTATTATGAAAAGGAAAGCTTAAATACTTTTAAATGCATGCATATGGATAATTATAGGCACTTCGTTAGGCTGTTCACTTGCTTTTGTTTTTCTTTTTTTGTTTTAGTTCACATGTAGGCAATGTTCAGAAGCCCTTGTTAGTGCCATAATAAGGTCTGTAATAAAAGCAACAATAACAACAACAGTAATAAGTAATGAATAATATTCATAAATACCAAATCATTACAATAACATACATATACAATGTACACTACTTAGGCATAGTAGAACATCCTATGAAGGGTGATTAGAGGCCAATCTATAACACAAGAATATTGCAAATAGGTTTTGAAGGACTTAAATACAATATTATTTTGATTTGTTATTTATAACTTAAACTCTTATATAAAATTAATTAAAATATGCTTTTTTCTTAAAGATTTCTAATTGTTTTGATTTCATATGACAGTTTGTCATGGTAGTATTAAAATGGATTATTTTACAGAGAAAGATCCTGAAAAAAATCTACAGGAATATTAACCAATCTAGCCCGTTATGTTCCCTAAAGCTTGATAAGCATGAATAGCAAGACACTGTCGACTGTATACTATACTATCAAACCATCGAATATTATACAAGAATAATAATTTATTTTCTGAGGACGACTTGACAGTTGATCCTGTTCCCCAATCTGCCACTTCTACGGCCCCATTACTAGATTGGTCAGGGAAGAAAAGTAGAAGCGTTGGAGCGATGGATTGACATGTTATGTTAGGAATCCGTGGCCTGATATAAATATGTAATGCTAGAACAGGTTTCCTGCTAGGCTTGGATAAGGCCAGCCTGATGCTAGTTAATAATTTTAGTTCAAGGCACTGCAAGACACTAGGATCCGGAACAGGTCCCAGCCGGACTGTGGTAGGGTATGTTCCGATGAGGAGGAATTGGAAACTATCGAAACACCTCCTCTGCAACTGTTCAGCCCTTAGTAGGTTAAGGCTGAAGACCCTTGACAGAAGCTTCTTTTAAAAATTGACCTCTGGGTATTGTACTTGTCCCCATGGCAAATACACGTCCTCAAACCTAACCTAACCTAATAATTTGTTTATGTTCACTTTCTTTCTTGTGTAAGAGGTCCTAAACGACCTGTGTTCTTTATCAGTCCTTCAAATATTGTATAGGATCACAATTGCATTTTTTAGAAATCATTATTAAAGTAAGTGGTGATCGCCGTACTCTGTATGTTCGCTTACTGACCGAAGGCTCAAGAGTTAAAATTTTATATCCGACATCTAAGAAAAAAAACATGAAGCAATCTTCGATATAAGTTTTGAATTTTCAAACCAATTGCCATGAAAAATCTTCACAAACCTAACGTTCGGATTCGACGTTAAACTGTAGATGCTACCAAGCATTTATAAAATTAACACACACAACATGGGTGATGAGAGAAGTCGGTTGCAATCCTTACTAGACGGTTGTAATAGGCAATGACGCATGTAATGCATTACATAAATACATATGTAATTAATCATTACAACACTTCTCACACCACTTGTGTTGTGTGTGTTAAATTTTATAAATGAGTGGCGTTTTGAACAATTTAGAGAATTTAAAGGCCGTTAACCTCTCGATTGTTTACTTTACAATGCTAATGGATTGATTTCTAAAGCATGGTTTATCTAGATTCAGATAGATAAGTACATTGAAGGGGAGCACACCAACCGTAGGTACATTTTACATTTCAAATGTACTGCAACTGTTTTCCACTCTTTAAAACTGATTTTCCTTTCCGTTTCATTAGATAAAATCCTTCGAGTAAATCCTCTGTAAAAGTTAGAAGCCTTGTAAATAAATTATTAAACAACTTGTATACTCTACACACTCACTGTGCAGAGAAGAAGAAACAGAGAAAATAATATTCCATTACAATAAATCAAAAACGCAATAAAAAAAACTAACTTTCCATTGCCCTCTCCCTTGAGCACAAGAGAAAAGTGAAAACTTCTCCTTCTACTGGCAACAAATCAATACGCGAATAAGCGAAAAATAAACGATTTCAATAAAGCAAGCAAAGAAGAAAAAACTGCATACAGTACGAACTAAAATTAAATGGACATTGACTTTGTAAAAATGAAAATTTGCAGAAAAAACGAAAGAAATAAAAATTAAATAAATTAAGTGTGACATCTTTTTGTAGATATCCTTGAGGATGTACTTGCTATTATAAAAAATATGCTGTGAAGCATAGCCATATTCTGATATAGCAACAGTGCCTATAATTTTTAATTTCCTTTCACATTCGCTGACAAGCATGCTTGAATAAAATATTCAAACTTTTGTAAACTGACACTGTACGTCTATATAGTACTTCTAGTATAGTACCCTCTTCTTTAAATAGATGTGTGTGTTCCTGTTTTTTTTTCTTTTTTGATACATACAATGTTTTATTAGCCAATAAAATAATATTTGCATATGCACAGACATAAATAAATATTTTTCATATTTTCTCTACAAAAAAAATCAAAAAAAAGCAAAAAAAATACGTATTGAATTCCATGTAAAAAAAGTATTTGAAAAAACAACTCAAAGGAAATAGAGAAAAGGAAATCGACAGGATAATATTATTATCCATGTGTATATTGTTTTTTATGTTTTTTTTATGTATGTGTTTCAAATAAGGAAAAGAAAATACATCCTTAAGCTATCATGTTAACATTTTTACGCAATTTTTTTCTTTTTTTTTATGGACTTGTAGTTTACGTGTTAGTTAATGTATGCATAATAAGGAAGAAAAATAATATAAAAAAAAATTGAATTTAAATAACACATATACCAAACGTGTGTAGGCGTAGGGCGTCCCTTAAGGCCAATAAAATATAACAAAATGAAAATTAGAAATTAATGAGGAAAAGTTTATTTAAAAATAATTTTTAACGAAATTATAATTTAAAGGCTTAAATTAAAAAAAAGAAATGTCTTTTCGGTAATTATTTCAGTATTACTATCGGATCTTTCTTAAGCGCTTCTTATTTTAAAATTTAAATAAACAAAATGTGTGTGATATATAATCCAAATTTTTTATTCGTTTGAAAGACCTATTGTTGCCAATGGATGGTAAAATGCCCATAATGGCTTGTCTGGTTGGAAATGACTATGACTCTGGTCCAAAGATCAGCCTAAATTTGACCCATATTATGGGTTATGTAGGCTTGAGAACCACTGTAGTTTATGGCTTAAGAAAATCTCACAAGAAAAACAAGGGTAAATCTTACGATTTCGGTACGGTTTACATAACCTTTAAGTGAGTTGACCATACTTTCAAATCGTTCATACAGAATATCCAATGTGATGTGTGGCACGTAGTGCTGTCTTGTTAAAACCACATGTCATTGGCGTTTAGATCCTTCAAGTCATGCCAAAAGAATTTCGTAATTATCGTTCTTTACTGTTCGTCATTGACACTGATGGTTTAGCCAACGTCGTTGTCAAGGAAACATAAACATAAACATAAACAGAGACTTTTTCCGTATGAATTTAACACTCTTGGACATTTACGTTCATCCAGAAACGAGTCTCATCGCTAATGCTGATTTTCGATGAAAATTAGGATCAGTTGCCAACATCCATTTAAATAAAACGATTTTATTATTTGCACACATTGTGAAACGCTAAATCCGTCCATGAATTTGTTAAGAGACAGAACGACAAATAATTTGACGGACAAGGCTTCATCAAGATAACCGCTATCAACTGGCAAAGTTGTGAAGTCCCTGTTGAAAGCCTCTATTCAAACCAAGCTGAATACGATTTAAAAACCGAAGGTTTTGCTGCATTGGATGTTTCGGTAAAAGCGTTGCCTTTAACGAATATCATCGAATTTGATTTTTATGCTCAGAATATTTTCCAATAATTTTTCAATTCCATAGACAAATATCACAATGTAAGCCTGTGGGCCAACAAAAAAATTGAAATCGTACTTGAAAATTTTCTCCACGACAACGTATTTAGAGTTCGGTTTCGTCCTTAAGTAACCCAAGACTTTTGAATTTATTCCTGTTTTTGATCAGGACGACATACTAAAAGTATTTTTTTAAACAAAAAGTACCTTTTCAAAGTAAAGTTACCCTTTCTAACAAAAAGTAACTTTTTAAAGGCAAGTTGCCTTTTCAAAGGCTAAGTGCATTCTCATATAAAAAGTACATTTTGAAAGAAAAAAGACCTTTTCAAACAAAAAGTTCCTTTTCAAACGGAAGTTGAGTATGTGTTTTCTCAAATAAACAGTACATTTTGAAACAAAAAGTACCTTTTCAAACCAAAATAATACTCAAATAAAGGATATTTTTCTAAAATATCAAAATAAGTTATTTTTTGCTGCTAATTTGTTATCATTTCAAATAAAAAGTACTTTTTTTAAAGCATGGTCCCATTTGAAGAATTGTTGTAGGCAGCAACCACAAGTAAAAATGACTTGAAATGAAATTTTCAGCAGGAGACAAAAGTGTCAGTAGTAGGTTGACAAAAAATGAGAGCATGTAGACACTGCTTTTCAGTCACTGGAATGTATTATAAGCATCACCTTAGATAATCTCATTAGTCGTTGTACATAAATTAGTTTCAAATACAGAAACATGATAAAACATTGTAAAAGTAAAACGATGACCAGCAAAGTAAAGTCTGACCACTTCTTGGAGTGATACCAAGATCTGAAGAATTTATGTTACAATTTTAGAGGTTGGCAGACCCTGTGGCAACAGGATTTCCACCATAAAGAAACACTCATCAGTAAAACTAGAGGACTTTATGTTGCTGAAAGACTAGTTTGTCAAATTTTGACATTAATTTTAAGGCACCCTATAGAATTTCAAATGTATAAATATTTTTAAGGCCACAGTCGTAATTACAAAATTTTGAATAGGGCTGCTGATTAGCATCTGCTATGAGACTAAATGTAGAACAATGACGTTGATAATCAATTGCCAATACTAATTAGACAGAAAAATATTTGATTTTCAAAAAAATTAAAACAAAACAGAGACACACATGTCACATTGCATTAAAATAATTACAAATTCAAGTTCAATTTTAATTGAAAACGGACAAAAGGTATGTCTGTTTCAATTGCTAAAGTATTTAAAATTTTTTGTTTTTTTTTGTTGTGTTATGGTTACAAACTTTCATTTCCTATTTTTAAAAAATTAAACAAATAAAATATTCTGTTTGAAAAATGCATTTTTTAATAAAATTTTAGTACTAAAGTTTTTTTTTTATTGAAATTATTTTTGTTTAAAGTGTGGTTTAGCATTGAAGACATATAATTTACTTGCAAGTAATAGGCTCCACTTAATAAAATTAGTGACGATATGTGCTTACTTATATGTCCTAGAAAGGCTTCTAGTATTACCCAGGAGAGAGATTTTAATAATTATACATGCTGATCACTTTCTGGTCACTCAGCTCCCATTGATTGCATCATAATAGCAGTTTTTTTACGGTCCTATGTTTCCTATTGGAAACAAGCGAATATCTTTATTAACGACTTTTATACACTCTTTTGTTTTTTCATTATAAATGCTTAATCAGCATTTGTTAATCTTTGACAGTGTTACAATTGGCTTTAATTGCACGAAAGCGTTAAAAAAATTTGCATTAATTACTTATTATAACCATTTTTTTGTTGTTTTAAAATGTATTTATTTTTTGTGGTTATTTCAAAGCATTGAAAATTAAACAAATTTTTAAAAATTAAACTGTTTAAATAAATAATGCACTGATTAAAATATTAAAACAAAAAATCTGTTTAATTGACTTGAAATGTCAACATCATGCAAACTACACTCGGCCAGAGAAATTTTTATTTATTTTAAATCTCACATGAAGATATTAACATAAGCAATTACAAATATGCAGAAATTTTAATTTGGGAACACTGACAGAAAGAAGTTCGTGTCCTAAAAGCACAGAAGTAAGTTTCAAAAAAATTTAAAACAGAATATCCTGTATGCCTCTGTAACTCTGAGGTACTTACAGTAGGCCTTATACATGCGTTGAACCATTCTATGTTGGGTTCGTCCCACACTGATTCTAATCATCCAAATGTCATTCTCACTTAGAGCATACATTACCATTATATTTGCCTTTTAATTTATAGAAAATTTAAAAAAGGCATGGTAGACTGCTGAATAAATTTGTATTGTGATGTTGAGGAAGGCGATGCAATGCCTAGAAAAACAGCAATTAAGTGGTATGCTTGATTTCGATGTTAGTGTTAAATTTATACCTCACTTTGGTCGAGCAATTACTAAAAGCATAATCGATGAAATCCTAGAAAATTCGGCATTCAAATTTCAAATTTCTTTTTTATTTGAAAGTACAATCCTTCCGGTTAATAATGGAAAATAATTTCATTCAAATGGCTGCCTACACCAGAAGATGCCGATTTTGGCAAAAAAAAAAAATCATCTTTTCAGGTGAAGCTCATTTTGATCTTGGCGGGTATGTAAACAAGCAAAATTGTTGCAATTGGGGCACAGAAAACCCGCACGCATACATTGAAAACCCGACGCACCCAAAACGAGTCACTGTTTGGTGCGGATTTTGGTCCAGAGGCATAATTGGGCCATTTTTCTTCGAAAATGAGCAAGGAGTGGCCGTTACAGTCAATGACGATCGTTATCGGGCCATGTTGAACGAATTTTTGTTCACAAAAATTGAAGAGGAGGATACTGGCAACATTTGGTTTCAACAGGACGGCGCTACGTGCCACACAGCCGAAGTTACAATCGATGTTTTGCGCCCTGTTTTTGAAGATCTCATTATCAGCCGCAGAGCTGATGTCGTTTGGCCACCTCGGAGCTGCGATTTGACACCGTTGCACTATTATTTGTGGGGTGCCGTCAAAAGTAAGTGTTACTCCGACAAGCCAGAGACAATTGACGCTTTAAAGAACAATATTCGTGAAGCCATTAGTGAAATACAGCTGCACACAATCGATAATGTGCTAAAAAAAATTGGACCGATCGTGTAGGCTACTGCATGGCCAGCCGAGGCAGCCATTTGAATGAAATTATTTTCCATTATTAACCGGAAGGATGGTACCTTCAAATAAAGAAAAGAAATTTGAGAAAATATTCAGTAGTTTTTTTTAAGCATTTTCAAAAAATAAAAGTTATTTGGCGGACCCTTTAAATAATAACAAAATTTGAACATACAATTCAAAAATTCAGTGAGTGCTCCTGAATTCCCATAGAATATAGAAACACCACAACTCATTTCCATACAATCCATAACCCTCTACCTCTACAGATAATATTTACAAAATTTTATGAGACCTCCAAAGGATAAGACGCTGCCAGTGATGTACCTTATTAACAGAATTTGTGAATAACATGATTAGAAAAGTTTCTCACGGCGTCCTAATCCGGCTAATTTTGAGCAGATTAAAGATTGGAAGATGAATCCCTCGAAAATAGTTATAACGATCAATGTAGTTAGGTTCTAACCAAGCATGGGCATATGTTTTTGGGTATAAAAAGGTCGAATCCTATCAATGGAATACTCCAGTTTGAATAGATTGAAGTCGCCGTAATTTAGTAGATTATGTGGTAGCTTCTTCGAGATAATCGTGGTCTAGTAGGTAGAGTGTTGGCTTATTAGACATGAGGCCTCGGTTCAAACCCCAGGCCAGACATCAAAACAAAATACAAAAAGTAGTTCTTCGGCGACTTCCTCTCAGCAGAGAGTAAATAAAATTGCCATGAAAAGTTTCTCAAAAATCTGTCGTTCGGAGTCGACTTTATACTGTAGGTCCCACCACTCATGTATAAAATTAACACACACAACATAAGTGGTGTGAGAAACTAGGTCGTAACCCTGACTAGATGGTTGTAATGAACAATTGTGTATGTATGTTATGTATGTTCTGGCTTTTTAGACGAGAGTCTGTGTGTCAACAACTCAGACATCTCAAATAAACCGAAATATGAACACTCTTCTGGTAAACACTATGAGAGTTAATAAAATTGCCATGAAAGTTTTTTCAATATGTTGTTCTTAGTCCACATTAAAAACAAGATGTGCCGTTTATCACTCATAGATAATATTACCACACGCGCCATGAATGGATTGTAATGACCTAAGTACGTCCAGCAACAGTTCGCCAAATCGTATACTTTGGCTGCCTTCCAAAATATTAGTTGTTTTGTGTGTGAACAAAGTATCGTGTTTCATAATGCCGCTGTACAAAATGTTTACAATGTATTCTATTTTAAAACGTCGTCAATGTGTATTTTTAACGCAGTCAAAAAGCAATCAGGCATCGGATTTATAGTTGATGCATTGTTCGGTTACTTTGCATATCTACAAAGTTTATAAATAGTAGTAGAACTGCATACAAACTTTGTATTGATACATTTTGGAAGTCAGCCTTTATACATACAGTGTTGCTTACAATAAAACCTCTCTTTCTTTGCTGGACATATCGATATTTGGGTGTCATATGAAAACTTTGGCGGACCAAAATTCCATTTGCGATTAACAGCTAAAACAGAATGTTATTCTCACATTTGTGAAACCAATGATTACAGATGATACGATAATGTAAGAAATAGGTCGTGGACGAAGCAAAATCAGAATTTGCATTGTAAGCCGCCAGCTGGTATTGTCAGTGAATTGTCCAATACGATGAGTACAGAAATCAATTTAAAAACGAATTATGTTTTGCCTGTGTTAATAATGTATGATTACTTTTGTGCGGCACTATTTTTAAAATGATTTATAATTGCATATTGTGTAAAACCATATTGTTAAACACCGTAGGCATTTCATTAAAAAGAAAAAAAGCCAATTATAAACAATAATAAAAATTAAAATAAAAAAAGAACAAAAAAAACTTTCAAACAATTTGACAATTTCAATTCTGTGTAAATGTGTGATAATATTTTAAACAATAAAATTTTATTGGAAATTTAATGAAAGCAATAAAAACAATCGGTTTAATTTAGTGTAATTAATTAAAGTGAAAAAAAAATATTTTATTCACGTATTACAATAGTTAAAGCAGGTTAAACAGTATTTAAAGGGGAGTTATTAAACCAATAAAATTAAATATCAGAAATGTTTATTCATAAAGAAAATTTTATAAAACGCCACCATTTTATAATTTAAATTAATTCCCAGAAGAAACAAACGTTTATTTTTTTACGGAAAACATCAAAAGAAAATTTCATTCTAATGTGACGATTTTAAATCACCGTCTGTTTAAACTTTAATAATAAATTGTAATAAATTTAATTTATTTGTTTATTTAACAAAAATTGCTAAACAAAACATTTATTTAAAAAAAAAATTAATGCGTTATTCTTTATTGAGTAATTAAATGAGCAAAAAAGTAGGCATAAAATCTAAAAAAAAAATATTTTTTCAAAAGAATTGATAAAAAAGTTTAATATTTTAACCAACACCCACGTATCCTTCATATACTGAACAAAAACAAATTTTCCTGTTTTTTTATTGTTTTATTTTCGAACTTAAAAAAACAATAGTTTTTTTCATTAAATTTTATTCTAATTAGCAGGTGTTTTTGCATATTATTACGCGCTCTGAAAAACATTTGGCTTTCAAGCAGCTAGTGACAGTGACAGCGTATACGCCACAATAGAAATGACACGACAAAAAAATGTTTAAAAAATAGATTTTTTTAAAAACGAATTAATCAAATATTTTAACAAAGAAATCGCTGTGGAGACATTGAAAACCGAGATAAATAAACAAATCTTTTTCGATGATTTCCATTAATTAGTACGACAAGTGTAGAATTTTTATGCCACAACTGTCAGTCCAATTTTCGCAGTCTGTTTAAATAAAGAACACAATAATGAATATAATTATTGGCTGTACTATTTTTAAAAGTACGTAATATGAAAGGTACTCAAATAACTAAGTACCTATGCCATTTCATTCTAAGATGGGCGGACATTAATTCTTTAAAAGTTTGCAGGCTGTTTCTTGGTAATTATTAAAAATAAATTTAAATCAATTTCTATGCCGTTTTGATACACCTAGAGATTAAGTGTTGTTTGATGAAATATTCTGAATCGTACTCTGGATGTCGTATTCAATGGTCTGTTGTCAGAGACAGAGCATTCCAAACGATTTTCAAGTGAGCAAAAATATTTTGAAAAATTGTCTTCAATTTATGTTTTCAAAAGTTTTATTCACTTGTTTACTATTGTGTCGCAATACGCTTCGAAATTCTGATCATGAATAAACGTTTAAGGTGATGAACATATTAAAGAAAATTTAAGGCTCATTGTGCGAAAATTTCTAATGGAGAACAGAGAGTGGAATGGTTAGTTGCTGAAAAAAGAAGAACATGGCAAAAGCACAAATACCCTCAACATTAAATCAGGCTTCGGAATCAGGCACAAAACATCTTAATGGAAAGACTGATACATACATACATACATATAAATGGTCATTACAACCCTCTAGTCAGGCTTACGACCCAGCTCCTCACACCACTGATGATGTGTGTGTGACTGGCGGGGCTTACAGTTTAAAGTCGACTGCTAAAAACAGATTTTTTTGAGAAACTTTTGATGGCAATTTTATTTAACTCTAAGGCCCATTTTCTCAATGTGTCGACAAACTGCCAGTTACTAAATGTCGACATAAATTTATTAGACTGATAAACTGTCCGTTAACAATTTTGGTTTTCTCAATATACCGACAAAAACATTATTTTCATTTGGCAATACCTCTCAAAATTGTTGTAAAACTTGGAAACCCTGTCTTCAAGTGACAACTTATTAACATAAATCAGCTGTTTTCCAATAGTGAAAAAAATAATACAAAATAAAATCAAGAAAACAAATATTTTAAAAAAGAAATATTAGGCCTGGCATGATAAACTCTTTCAACATTTACTTGGAACTCATGATCCTCGAGTTCATCCTCCATCAAATTAATGTTTATTCCTTTATTAAACATTTTTTTAAATCTATTTTATTTTTCCAAAAACTCAAGGTATTGCCACGTAAAAAATATGAACAGTAGGCAGCTGATTGAATTTATCTGTACAACAAATAAAGAACCGGCAGATGAGGGCTGGTTAGTTTTGCGACAAAATAGAAGCAAATGAGACATTGAGAAAACCAAATTTCTTTAATCTGCAGTTTTTCGTTGGGAAAAAAGATAATCGCCTAATGAGAAAACAGCCCTAAGAGTTTGTTGCCAGTAATCTGCTGAGAGGAAGTCGCTGAAGACATATTTTTTCATATTCCGTTTTGCTGGATATGTCTGACCTGTGGTTTAAACAGGGTCCTCACGTCCAATAAGTCAACACACTACCTACTAGACTACGGCGACTTCAAGGGCATTTATCACTTCTAAAGCATTCGACAGAGCATGTCATAAAAGTCTGTTTGATCCATAAACTGAAACTAAATTTTCCCAGTAATATTGTGGCCTTTCGCCAAAAGTTTATAGTTAATGAGAGCGGTTCCCCTCAGTCAATTGCTGCTGGAAAGTTCTCCAGTAATTTTGAGCAAAAGAAACATCGCAAAATCACAAATTGTGAACCCCCAAGATTGTTTTAGCCACCCTTAGTTAGTGACAAACCATATATAATCTTCCCAGCATCATATCGCTAAATTATACGTTTTATAAGGCGTTGGTTTTATAAAAAAAAATAATAGAGATTCGAGGACAGTATGTTGCAATTAGGGCATGAACTTATTTATTTTTTTTTGTTTCGATTTCTGCAGAACTCCCTTAATACCGACAATTTTAATTTTGTGGTAAGCCTGCAAATAACAATTTTTAACAGTAAATTCAGAGGGCCTAAATCAAATTCAAATTCAGAAAGGCATTTTTCTGATCATGAGTTAAAAACCAAAAACAATCATCTGTTGATGGTTTTTTATTTCAATCTGTTTCTCTTAACATTTACGGCTAGAAGTTTATGCTAATGAAATGGAACTTGACTGTATTTAGAATAAATTTTTTGTCTAATACGGCAATCATAACGCCAGCAGTTTTCAAAATGCCACTCTATTAAAAAAAAAAACTTCTGTAGTCATTATGCAAATTGTTACGGTTTTAAAAAAATTAATAATTATTGCCGACCAACCAAAAAAAGGCTTTTATTGCTTAAAAACTAGTTTCAGAATTAATTCTGTTCTAAATGCCATAATATTTTATGGATCTCATTTACTGTCTTCCGAAAGAGACTAATCTCAGCAAATAAAAGTTCTAAAATCACAAGCTTACCTTTAAACAATTATTTTCTTATGTATGTATGTATGTATGCCAAACATTATGCCAATAAGAGATAAATTATTATTTAATGTTAATGTTATAGATACCGACCTGAAATTAAAAAAAAAATAAATAAAAAATTAAATTAAAAATAAAAATTAATTTTTTCAATAAAAAAGTCGTAAAATATTGCTTTGAAATTTAAAAAAAATTTTTTTTTAATATTAAGTTTGAATATTTTTATTTAGCCGTTGGCATTATTTAATTTTTTTTTTTTAAGTTTTTCCAGTTTTTTTGCCATTCATTTTTTTTATTTGTTGCTGAAATTCACACCAAATATCGATTGATTGTTGTATCGTCAGAGAATTCTTTATTCTTTTTTTTTGCTTTTTTCTCGTTTGTTTTTGTTACGCACATATATAAATAGCATGGAATTTAAAATTTAGTACAGAATTTACATAAAAAATGTTTCTTTTTCAAGCAAAAAAAAAAATTTGTTTAGTCTCTTTTAAAAAACTGGCATCAGCCTTATTTAATATGTCTCTGTTATTGCTATTGTAGCAGAACTGTGCACAATGGGACCACCAAATTCGTGACGTGTTTTATAAATTTCAATGTTTTTGCAATAAAATACTAAAATTATTGCCTCGCATTAAATGACGTCAAATGAATAAAATATTCTCTCGATTGAATGTCTTTATTTTACTTTACATGGGCTGGCTTAAGCGGCTTAAAATTGGTTTAAAAAAAATGTTTCAAATTTAAACACATGCGTCAGTATAAGTCTGCAGTGATAGAAAAGTGCCTTGAGTTTTTTTGGTTAAATACCACCAGACTTGTCCACTGATTCTGGTTAGTGAAAATTTTTGTAATTGTAGCGGAAATAAGCAAATAAAAGCAACACAGTAATTTAAATGTAGAAAAATACCTGAATTCCCAATGACCTTCGGAAAGTAGTATCGATTAACAACCGTCATATACCGTCATATACCTTCATATATCGTCATACTAGTGTTGAGACTCTCATCATCAAACACGATAAAAATCATTAAAATCCTTCAATCAGTCTAATAAGCCAACACACCATCTACTAGACAACAGCGAGTGCCAAACATGATGACAGAATCGTATAATTACAGCCACTCAAACTTTACTGACTATATAAAGCGAATCAAAGAGAAATCCAGATATTTTCCTAAAGTTAAAGTCTTTCAGCTTTTGAAATTCATTTTTTTATGGCATTTGATGACTTTGTAGTCACTGTAGTTGAAGTCGCCGTGGTGTAGTAGGTAGTGTGTTGGCTTACTATTCGTAAAGCCCGGGTTCGTATCCCAGGTCAGACATCAAAAATGAAATATGAAAAAAAAATATTTCTTCGGCGACTTCCTCTCAGCAGATTTCTGGCAAAAACTCTGAGAGTAAAATAAACTGCCATGAAAAAGTTTCTCAGAATTCTGTCGTTCGGAGTCGACGTTAAACTGTAGGTCCCGCCACTCACGTATAAAATTAACGCACACAACATGAGTGGTGTGAGAAGCTAGGCCGTAATCCTGACTGAAGGGTTGTAATGGCCAATTATGTATGTATGTATGTATGTAGTCACTGTAGTCTTGTGAGCCAACTCACCTATTAAACCCCAGTTCATACATCTTGAAAAAATCAAACATTTCAGTAGACTTCTGGCAAAAACTCTAAGAGTAAATAAAATTGCCATGAAAAATTTCTCAAATCTGTCCCATTAGACTACCAGGGGCACATTTTGACATTACGATTCAATTTTTATAGATTTTTATGTTGTCCAAATTTTTTTATAATGAATTTGAGTAACGTGCTTTGTCGGCTGGGTGCTGGAAATTGAAAAATGTAACCGACAAAGGGAAAATAAAAAAACAATTCGATGGATTTTTTTTTTTGTGTGGAAAGATTCAATTGTTTTTTGTTCAAATTTGATTTGATACTGAAATGCTTTTAAATTTGAGCCTCTTTTACAGTTTGATTTTTATATACTTTTATATCTTGCCTGTAGTTTACAAATTAACTTTTGCAACCAATACGTAAATCTAACGAGAAAGAAGGATCATATGGCACAAAATGGATCGTTTCCTCTTATTTTTTTTTGTGATTTTTACTGACGATTTATTCATTTTATTCAACATTTCTATGTTTGAAGTTATGAAAATTACAATGAAATGCTGCTTGTCAAAGAACACGAATACCTCTCGTTGTTCTTTAACTTTTAAGCTGTTTTTTTGAATCGTATTTTTTTTTAATTTATCCTTGTTTTCGATTAAAATTTCCTAACATTCCTTTCAACCGAAATGTTATGAAATGCAACCGACACCGACATAACTAAAAACGACAAATACATTAAGACTTTAGTGTATGACTTATTTCAGTTTTTTTTCCTGAATATCCTTATTTCCATAGTAAATTGCAGAAAAATCGTAAAAGTAAAGTCGGAAAAATTATGTGAAAGAACAAGGTTTGTAAGGACACCTCTCGCTCTTTTATACTTTTAGCTTTTATAACAATTTCAAAAAAAATTAAAACCTTTTGACTTATTTCACTTACGTTTTCTGTCTTGTTTTTTTGTACTCTTTTCTCTCTCTCTCTCTCTTTCTCTCTCTTAAATGTTACTGACTTTATGCCATTTAAAGCATTCGAATGACATTTGTTTTCAATTTTAAGCCAAAAAATGTTTTTTTATTTCGCTTCCATTTGTGTTTTTCCCCTTTTTTTTAGTGACTCTATTAAGATTTCCTTTTAATCCATCAGCATTAGCAACATATCAATTTACTGGATCCTTTGCTTTTTTTATTATTTTTTTTTTTGGAAAAGATTTTCGTTTTTTTATTTCAAAGCTTTTGCAGTGAAAAATAGAAAAATGCCTGGAATTATTAGGCCATCAATTTCAGTTACAAATTAATGAAAATCCCGTCAAATATTTGTGTTGTTGTTGCTTTTGTTCTAATTCAATATCCATTTTGAAACTCTTATTGAAGATATTTTTATCTGCAAGCATTGCTGATAGGATTTTGACATTCAAAGAATTTAATATTGAAACGAATTTAAATCCAAAGGATTTTCAAATGGTTTAAACAGAAAATAAAAAGAATCTGTAATAAATATCTTATTTATAGATGTATTTAGAACATAACATATGTACGTAAATACATGCATACATTAATATATACATCAATACATAGAATTGTTCGATGTATGTTAAGCTCTCATTTTATTTCATTTGATTTGATTTTTTATTTCCTTTTTTCTTTTTGTTTCAAAAACCCATAAATTTTATGCAAATTAAATAGAAAAATAAATACAGAAACACTATAAATAAACAAAAATGTTAAGGAATAACAAACAAAACAAAAACAAAGAAACAAAATCATTTATTTTTAAATATTAAATTTACGATCGTAATAAAATGTTATTTCTTCTACGTACAAACATATCTAAGATTTCTAATGTTTGCCAAATAGAATTACGATTACGAGTACTATATCTATTGTCTTCGAAAAAAAAAATTTATTTTAAATTGAATTAAAATTTAAACCCTCTTTGTTGATATCCTTTAAATAAATAACAGGAGATTGTATTGTCATGATTTTTATTTAATGTGTGATATTCTAGAGGCTTTGCTAAAATAAATATGAATTACGTGGGTAAATCAAAAAGTTAACGTGTTATTAATTATGCCGACAAAGCGGGTTGTATTGATATGGTATGAGGCAGTTATTGTCAAAATGAAGTGATTGGTTTTTTTTTTATCAAAAACTGCATTGCAAATAATAGTTAAGTGAAGTTAGATGTTAGTTAGCTTGCCCTCCTTAAAGGACAAGATCCCACAATTATTAACCACCTAGCATAGCCTAAGGAGGACACCATTCTGCCATCAAAATAAGTCTTGCTATTGTAGCAATATTTTCAAATTAAAGATATCAGAGATTTTGATATTGAAAACCTTCTTCTTTTTGCGACAAGAACAGGGCACTAACAGATGAAATGAAAGATAATTTTTGGTATACACTGAGTCAAGCTGGGAACCTTCGGATCTTCTAACCAAAAATTTTTAGTTGGAATTCTGAAGTTTTGATTTTTCGTTTAGTTGTGTCTATGTCTCCCAGAAGTTTTTAGCCCAGATTGTCCAGGATATGTCGGCTCCATAGGTACTTAACTTAAGTTCTGACACGGCTAATTGGCTGGATTTTTGAACATCGGATCTCTGTAATGGGGTCTTTGGATCTTTTATCACAAGTAATGTTTCGACGTAAAATCCTCTTTCTACGTCTCCCGTCTTCACGCAACGTGAGATCCAATTTCCTTGCTTCGATAAATTCTTCTGCTTTTTTGAATATTTTGAAAATTCTTAGTTCTTCTTGAGTTTGACTACAATTTTAATTAAAAAATTTTTTTTTAATTTTTTTTTTATTTTTTTTTATGCTGACCTTTGTCTTTGTCTTACGTGTTTAAACCATTGTATCAGAGCCACATAAAACCACACTCTAGCATGGTGTAATACACTGCATTAAACGACCAGTAAGCTTCAATTGCTTCTTTCCGAATTAAAGAAAACGTAGAAAAACGATACTGTTTACGTGGCTGCCGTGGATGGTACTTACATGATAAATATTAATGCCTTTCCTAGCCTTTGAGCACATTTATATTATTTCCAGTTTTATGATAATTTCGCCAACCGAATTGAAATGGTGATCGTGGGTAGTTTGCTACGAAAGTTTAAACCTCAGCGTGGATATTTTGAAAGACGGAAACTTGAAACAAGGTGAACACATCTTTGCAGTTTTCTGGCAGAAAACTTTACAAAAGTAAATTAATTTCCATGAAAAAGTTTTTTATTCGGAATCTACATCAAAGTACTACTAACTGTAGGAAGGAAGGCAAGTCTTAATCCTGATTAAAAGTTTATAATTTGCAAAAAAAGTTTCTCAAAAATCTATCGTTCGGAGTAGCCTTTAGACTATAGGTCCCCCACCACTCATGTATAAAATTAACGCACACAACATAAGTGGTGTGAGAAGCTAGGTCGTAATCCTGACTGAAGGATTGTAATGACCAATTAGGTACGTATGTATGTATGTATGTATGTAATGGCCAATAATGTATGGATGTAAATAAAATCAAGAATTTAAAGGCATTGTTTATTCTAAAATTGGTAAATCTGGTTTACACTGGGAAATTTTAATTTCTATTTGAAAATTAAAACCAAAAATTCATTTTCTAAAGATTTTCACATTAAGGATCCTTTTGTTAATGCTTCAATAAATAATAAAACTAATCTGTTACAAAAAAAAAAAGAAAAATAATACATTTAATTACAATTCATTAAGCCATGATAACATACAGCCAGCCACAGCCACAGGCTTCATTCACAAATCGCATACGATAAATTCGTTTTGTAAACATTTCATTTGAAACTTAATTTCTATCAATATTCTCCTGTTTTTTTTTTTTGCTTTTTTTTGTTGGATTTTGAAAATCTGACGCCATTTAAAAAGATAAATATTTACATTGTATTTCAGTGCTGTTGTTGTTATTATTGCTATATTTAATGTTTCATAACATAATATTGATATTTAAAGGAAATTGTTATTGTTATCGTTGTTGTTATTGTTATTGTTATTGTATGTTTTGAAAATCATATTTTCAAAATTATATTTGCTTTGCTGTATTATTGACACATCCGGGAATTTATTTCAAAACACAAACACACACAGGTCTTTATTAGAGGCATTTATTACTACCTACCTCATATCCCATATTCAATCCCTCCCTGGTGTGGTATGGTGTGCTGTGTGTGTGTGTATATTTTCAAAAATATGCAAATTTGCTCAGCATAATTTTTATATGATTTTAAATGATTTCAATTTTTTTTATGTTTTGTTTTAAATGAAATTGTTGTGTTGTGTGGTTTTAAAGTAAAAATAAATCTAGATAAAAATAGTGTGAGGGAGAGAGTATGATAAAGGATAAATAAATAAATAAGAGTATTAAATAATGGCCACAAACGAGTATGGAATTCATTATTATTTTGTGTGAATCTGATGTGTATTTAGCAATACAATTTAATTTCATTTTTTTTATTTATTTTTATAAACAATTTCCAATCTATTATTGCAATTTTTAATTATTATTGCAATTTAGTGTTTGTAAAAATATGCAGGCAGGCAGGCAGGCAGATTGTACTTTAAAATGAGTATCAGCACTGAAATCAAATTTTTTGAAATTTTTTATTTTTATTAATTTTAAACAAAAACACACACAGAAAAATAAATTCAAACTAATGAACACAGGTGTAGTGTTAATTATGGAAAGGCAATCGAACTTCAGTTTATTGGCATCTACGCACAAAAGTCTTGAAAATATCGTCTCTTTCATTAAGCGCCTGTTATCTTTAAATTTGATGGCGCCGTAGTCTAATAGATAACGTGTTAAGGCCCCAGGTCAGACATTTCCGGCCAAAAGAAATTTGATTTCCGGAGAAATACTTTGTGGGTAAAATATATTTTGCCATGAAAAGTTTCTCAAAAAACTGTCGTTCTGGATCAGGGTTCGTCAAAAAATTTTTGGTTGTGTGTTAGTGAGTAAGAGAGAGAAAATAAGTTGAGAGAATTTATTTATTTACAGCCATAGAAAAGTGTTAGTAATATACGCTATTTTTATTTTCATTTCATTAGCATACATATGTAAAGCTATATAACTTTGGCTTAATAATTTTAGATAAATAAAAATAAAATAAAAAATCCATTTTTTATTAAAAGAAAATAAAGCTATCCATCTTTGGCTTAAAAATTAGGCCATGTTTTTTAGATAAATAAAAATAAAAAGAATAAAAAACCCATTTTTTAATTACAGAAAAGAAAGCGAACATTGCTAATCATTTAAAAAAAACTATACTATGTGACTAAATAAAAAAATGAAATGCGCCTAGCTAATAACAGAACATTTTTAACATGAAATATTTTTTGAGTGTTATGCTGAAATAAAATGATAAAGCATCCGCCGCACATGTGTTCTTGTCGCAGTCTGATCGACAACTAAATGAAAAAACAAGAATGCGTGTGAGTTCTCTTTGCACAACTGTGCTATAAAATGGTAAACTATGTTCTGGATCGACTTTAAGTTGCAGGTCGCGCCGCTCATGCATAAAATTAACACACACAACATAAGTGGTGGAGTCGCCGTGGTGTAGTAGGTAGTGTGTTGGCTTACTATTCGTAAAGCCCGGGTTCGTATCCCAGGTCAGACATCAAAATTGAAATATGAAAAAAAAAAAAAAAAAAAAAAATATTTCTTCGGCGACTTCCTCTCAGCAGATTTCTGGCAAAAACTCTGAGAGTAAATAAAATTGCCATGAAAAGTTTCTCAAAAATCTGTCGTTCGGAGTCGACGTTAAACTGTAGGTCCCGCCACTCACGTATAAAATTAACGCACACAACATGAGTGGTGTGAGAAGCTAGGCCGTAATCCTGACTGAAGGGTTGTAATGGCCAATTATGTATGTATGTAACATAAGTGGTGTGAGAAGCTAGATCGTATATGTATGTATTATTATGTTTCCATTAAGTGTGGCATACAAAATAGTTCATCACGGTTTCTCTGGGTAGGATGCGTCCGATATGAACAGTTTTCCGTGACTTTGGCACATAAATCATGGTGAATTTGATCGATGGTATGAGGCTTTAAAGACCGTTGTGGCTTGTGTCCCCACAAAAAAAAAAAAGTTGAATTGGTATAAATTCCACGATCTTGGTGGCCAATTCACATTACCTAAATGTAAGATCACCACGCTTTCAAATCGCTCATGCAGAATATCCAATGCGGCATAAGCTGTGTGGCACATAGCGCCACATACCGTTGGTCTCCAGATTATCCAATTCAGTCCATGATAAATTGATAATCATCGACATACAGTGCTCGCTGTTGACAGTGACTGCCTAACAAACATCGTTCTCAAAGAAATATGAACTGTTGATGCCGCTAGTCCCAAGTCCATAACAAACAGCCACTTTTTCTTCGGTATGCAATGGATTTCATTCGTTTTTTTTTTGTTTGTTTACGTAACCATTCGTCCAGAAGTGAGTCCCATCGCTGAAGATGTTTTTCAATGAAAATTAGTTTCTGCTGAGCCCACTTAGGCGATGTCTACGGCCGTTTACCTTCAGTTTCGAAATCATTTGAATTTTGCATGGGTGCAAGCCCAAGTTACGATGCAAAGTTCGCCATTTTGTGGTATGCGAAATGTTTTCACGGCCTTTCAAAGAACACACGTAGTTGTCTATGGTCGTCTGTGGAGATGTGTCAGATGTAGCTCAACTGCCAAAGCCATAGGCTTAAAGATGTTTGTTCCCACCTAACAGATGATTATTTTCAGTTTTAAAAAAAATTACTGGCAACGCTGTCCATAAGTAGCGTGTGCTACAATTTAAAGTCGACTCCGAACGAATTAAAAACTTGTTTTTCACACCACTTATGTTGTATGCATTTATTGCATCCATGAGTGGTGGAACATACAGTTTACAGTCGACTTTGAACGACAGATTTTTCATGGAAACTTTATTTATTTCAAGAAATTTAGCCGGAGAAATCTTTTGTCTGGGCTGGGGTTTAAGCCAACTAATAAGCCAACACACTACTTTCAAACCTATTGGCGACTTCATAAGTAAAACATAGAAATATTTTATGTCTTGTTTTTCTCAATATTTGTTTAGTTTTTCACGCTAATCATATTTTAGCCATCTCCGCATGTAGATTTGTTTAAACCTTAATTAAATTTGCCTATAATTAAATGAAATATTTTATACGTTTTCATAAAATATTCATCAATAATGGATAATGGCTTCCCAATGGCTTTTGCTTAACTCTGATATCCTTAATTAAAGTTTTTTTATAGGTTTCCATAGGAAAATTGAAAAATATTGTAGTAAACACAGGTACATTTTGGCAATAGATTTTCTATGGCATTTTCCGTTCACTGAAAACCAAACGAACAAACAAACTAAAGAGATCATAAATTATAAAAAAATTCAAAAAAAAACTTCTTTCATTTGAAAGTTTTTAAATATGACTTCAAAGAATTTTTTTTCCCAAAGCAAAGAAAACAAAAAAATTCACACCAAATATTTGAGTTTTTCTTGCTAATTAAAGGCATCTTCAGCACCACGAAACATGGTTAATGGAAACACCACAGTCTTTTCGACTGAATCGAATAGAAAATTAAACACTCTCTAGAAATCAATAAAAATTCTATAAAAAGAAAGCAAAAAAATCCTACGAAAATACGAAGTCATTTAGCAAAATTCTGCTGCTTCTTCCTCTAAAACAAATATTTAATCTTGAGTGGAGAACATTTTCACGTCTTCCATAGATTTTCTTTTTTCTTCTCCTTCTTGTTTTTTCTCTTTTTAATATTTCAAAACATGCACAAAGTGTCATACACAACAGCAGAAGAACATGGTTTGTCAGTTGTAAAGGAAAAACGTGCCTGTTTCGTGTTTATCGTCGTCGTCTTGATGCTGCAATATTTTGTGAAAAGGAAATTTTTGAAAATAAAGACAAGAAAGGAAGTTTTGGCAAAAGCGGAATATTACGAACATATTAACTTGACAAACAATTTTCAACTAAAAGACAAGCGTATTCTATTTGCCAACCTTTTTTCTTTCTTATCTTTTTGGTTAATAAAATATGCGAGGAATGTAAGAGAAATTTTAAAACAAGATATTCAATAGACGCTTAGAAACATTTAAAAATTCAATTACGTTCAAAGAAAAAAGAAAAAATAATCACAAATTATCCGCTCAAGATCACATATCTTATGAGAATCGTTCTGTAATTTCACACAAAAAGTACTTTTCAGGCAAACCATTCTCATTCGCTGTATAATCGCAATACATACAGGAGTTTATTAATATGCATTTGGCATTGCATAGAGTCTTCCAACAGGTACTTCCGAATTCTGACAGATTGTTAACGGCCAATCTGTGAAATTAGTTTTGTTTTGCCAAATCGCCATAGACAAAAAAGGCAACGAAGTATATTCGTTAGATGGGAGAAAACCTGGTACCCTCTATATAAGGTCTTTCAACAAGGACTTCTGAATTTTGTGAGTTGATAACGCCAGTCTTGCTGAACCTACATCGCTCAAATTAGTTGTCATTTATTCAGTCTATATTGACAAACCACCCTGAATGACCATGTGAACGTGCATGAACATGCATGTGCATGAACAAACAAAATTGTTGAACTTGAGACGATACCAATCCACTTGAGACCCAATAGCATCCAATGCATACGAAAAAAGTTGATGTTCGTTGGGGATTTTGCAATGGCGACATCATCGATCCATATTTCATTGAGAACGATTCACTGTGAACGGCGAGCAAAATAAGTCGATGATTATCAACTTCTTTTGGCCTAAATCGTATGATGTCGACACCAACGGCATCTGGCTTCCATGTGTGATACATAAATAATTAGTCATTACAACCCTTCATGTCTAATAAGCCAACGCAATACCTACTAGACTACGACGACTTCAACGTGCCACACAGCTAATGCCATATTGGATATTCAGATTTGAGGGCATGGTCATCTTACGTGGAAGCGATGTGAACTGCTATTTGACCCGTTTGACTTTTTCTTGTGCGGTTTTCTTAAGACAGTGATTTTCAAAGCCAACATACTCAACGCCTTCGGTCAAATTGTGCGTGATTTAAGTGCCCGAGTCATGGAAAATTTGTCATTTCAAATGCACTCCACACAGGGAAGCCATAGGGATATTTGCACAATGTTGTTACATTCCACACATGATGGCATCGATAGATCTCTCAAACGACGAAAACTAAAAAATTCCGATAGTATCTTTACAACTAAAATTCTCAAACATTCAATTCGGAATTCCATTTCCGGGATGTACTGTATCTCTTAAGCAGTAATAAATTCCTAGTAAAACATTTTTCAAGACAACCTTCTTCGACGCATGAAAGTTTCTGTTCCTTGAAGAAAAAAAAAACAAGATACGTCGTACGCAAATGTTTTTGATATTGAAATTAGATTTTCCACGTTATCCCCCCTCTAATGTTACTACCACTGCTGTCACAGCTTCAGCTATGAGTCCCTCTAGACGCTAATGTTTGTGTTCACACCCACCAAATACGAGCATAACATAACAGAATCTGTCAGTGATTTCCATTTACATTTTTTTCTTCTGTACTCTTTTTAAGCAGTTCTTTTGCATTTTTTTTCTGTCTTTAGTTATTTTTTTCCTTTCATTTTTATATTTTATTTTTTAATTTTAATTTAAGTTAACAAGCTACTCGAAGTCTTTCTATGCTTCAATGATTGTCTTTTAAAATGTTTTTACCCACAAACGTTTTCTTTTTTTTCTCCCTCTTTTGAGATAAAAGCCAGAATTTTTTTTCAGGCAATCAATTCATTTTTGGTTTTTTGCGCTGCTGTTACTTGCTTTACGCCTTTTTGTAGTACCGGGAAAGGGTCTTTAAATATGTCTTCCTTTCTCTTTTTGAGGACTAGCAATAGAGGAGAGGCGAACATTAATGAAAATGTAAAATAAATAGAAAAAGCTTTTCACAGTAATTTGCATTCTTTTCAATGTTTTTCTTTCCTACTCCCCTTCTCTCTCTCTCCTCCTCCCTTTCTCTTTATCTTTTGATGGGTGTATGTGTAAATGGTTTTTTTCTTCTTTTCAATGGAAATTAAATCAATTCAAATAAAGTAAGTTGAAGTAAGTAATAGAGGGGCTGGGTGGGTAAATTTACAATTTAAATGAATATTCAAAGTAAATATTCTGGGAATAATAGGGGGATATTGAATTTATTCTGAAAAATTATTTAAGAAAATTTATTGTTTTCTTTAGAAAATGAAAAAATGCTTATATTGTGTTGATATGCAACTATGTGGACTTAAGTGAACCCCTTTGAGGTGGAGTAATCCAGTATCGAATGCGTAAAATAAAACTTCAATCCCCCTCTAAATAATCAAACCTTCCAAAGGCAAGATAACAGCAACAACAATGGAGTAGAAGTAATTGTGAGATTGTGTACACAGAGGGCGTTGTTTTTGGTAGTCAACGACAAGTCTATTACCTAGCGCCTGCTACAGTAGACCAGACTACTAAATACCGGTGAATAAATGAAATGAAGCTAAGAGGGATGGAGAGGGCAGTCATACATATATCTTTAATATAGAAAAGTTACATAACAAATGTCTTGAAATAAGTTGTGATATGACATCAAGTCCAATATTTTGCGGTAGTGAAGTCGAGCCCAATATTTAAATTGTATGACGAGAAGAAAGAGTCACCAATATACAAGCTTGGGACCTATGTGCTGGTAATGTGCTAATACCGGAATGCATCCTTAGGTACGTTATGTGAACAGTGTTGGGAAAGCTTTTTCTCTTCTTAATGGCTGTCTATCTTTAAATTCAATTAAAATAAAGAGATATCATCGAAATTTTATTCGTTTAAAAACGAATCTTGATGCCATAATGTGTAGAATAAAAGATCATTTAAATGGTGGACTTCTTCTGAAATTTGCAAAATTTCCTGACTCGGGCACATATGTAAATCAGGCTGAACAGGCATAAGTTCATTGAATTTTTAGGATCTCTGTGACTTATGGATTATACGAATACATCTGCGCCTAAAGAAAACCCCACACAAAAAATCTAACAGGGTTAATCGCTCGATCTCGACGATCAGTTAACATGATTCTACTGCATATCCAATGTGGCGTGTCAGACCAAAATACACACCAAACAGTGGCTTTTTCGGGATGCATTGGATGCTGTTGAAGTCGCCGTGGTCTAGTAGGTAGTGTGTTGGCTTATTAGACGTGAGGCCACGGTTCAAACCCCAGGTCAGACATCAAAACGTAATAAGAAAAAATATTTCTTCGGCGACTTCCTCTCAGCAGATTTCTGGCAAAAACTCCGAGAGTAAATAAAATTGCCATGAAAAGTTTCTCAAAAATCTGTCGTTCGGAGGTAGGTCCTGCCACTCATGTATAAAAATTAATGCACACAACATAAGTGGTGCGAGAAACTAGGTCTTAATCCTGACTGAAGGGTTGTAATGACCAATTATGTATGTTGGACGCTGTTGGAGCTCATATGGATTAGCATCGTCTCTAATACGACTATTTTGTTTGTTTAAATACCCATTCGGTCAGAAATGGGCCTCACAGTTGAACATGATTTTTCAAAAAAAAATTAGGGTCAGCTTCCAACTTCTCTAGAGACCATTCAGTGAACGCACGTTGTTGTGATTTGTCAAAATAGATTGAACAAACGACAACCAATTTAACAGTCGTGGCTCCACCACGATGGCTGTTATCAACTGTCTATGTCGGGAAGTGGTGGAATGAACCATGCAAATTGAAACGCTACAGCTACAACAGAATTCCTACTTCTTCTTTATCTAAATTTTTCATTATAAAATAATTAATAAAATCACTAATGGGATATATTTACTATTATTCCCCAGATTTGTTTGTAAAAAAACCCAAACAATTTTTATTTCTTTAATTTTTTCTTACAATGTGACAATAATACCCGTATTATTTATTATTTCAACATTAAATATATTGAAAATCACTACTTTTACCTGCTTAATTCCCATTGAAAAGGCACATATTTATCTTAATCTATTAAAAATAAAAAATAAAATAATTAATTTTTGAAGTTGTTTTTTCTTTCTTTTTGTTTTTGTAAATTCAATATGTAAAGTTGTTGTTTTTGTTTTATGTCTGACATAATATTTATTGACACTTATAAAGAGATTTGTAAGCGTATCTAAATCCCATCATCATATTCACATTTTTATATAATTTATTGGGGAATTTTTCATTTTTATTTCTTTCGATTTCGATTTTTTATTTCATAAAATTTTTTTATTAATATGGCATGAAAAATCAAAAATAAATTGAGCACAAAATTATTAAAAAAAAAAAATTAAGAAAAAAAAATTATATGAAATATTCGTAATTATCTTCATTACAAAACTAAATAAGGCAGATTGACAGACGACATTGAAGGTACATTAATTTAAATGAATTGTCATTTCTAAAAAAGGGGAAAGCAATATTAAATATGAAAACTTGAATTTGTTTTTACAAAAAAGGCGAAAACATAAGGACAATGTCAAATAAAAACACTTGGACTAAATCTCTCGTAACTCTTCTGTATTCTATTCTGCTCATAAGCACTCATAAAATTTTGAATATAAGTGCGACAACAATATTGAAATTTCACTGATTCTGATTCATTCATACTCACTACAAACTTGATTTATAAGTACAGATTGCAATGAGTATGCATACAACGTTGACATCAAACTCATAACATTCGAAATATGTTTGATTCATAAGCCTACTCATTCAGATTCATAACTTTAGAAATATACTTAGAATACTTATAAATGATTCGAGTGACTCGAATTTAATTTCAATTTATTATTGATTTCTTACTTATAATTTTGCCTGTCACTGTTGTAATGATTTAATATGGGGTTTTTTCGTGCATCATTTAAACAAGATTAACTTTTACTTGATTTACAAAAAAAAAAAAAAATTATATTTAATTGCACATGGAAAATGAAATGAAATAAAAAACAAACAAAAAACACACACACACACTCAAAAGGGTTTTAATGAAAAATAAATACATCATTGTCATCATCATCGTCATCCTTGTCACACATATTTACCATGAATAAAATAAAACACTTCGGCGTACATATGCTGATGGTGGTGTAGTATACAGTGGTACCCAGTGGTGTATACAATCCATCCATAAGAGCCATACAACCGCTTGTTGTTCTATATTAAACTCACTTGGTCACTATGGTCGCTATGGTTACTATTTTGCAAAATGGTTTCTTTTTTCTTTTTTATTTTTATCTTCACTTCATTAATTTTTTTTGTGTTTTTAAATTGATTGTTTCAATTTTGTGAAGGAGTGTTGCAGTAGTGATGTGCTTATAAGCGTGCGCGTATACTGTATAATATTGACCCATTTAATTTGGTTCGTACGCTATGGTTTTTTGTGTTAATTGACCATGTGTCATGTGTGTGGTGGCTGGTATATGTGGTTAGTATTGGTTGGTTAGCTGGCTGCCTAGCTAGCTAACTGGAGCCCAATGAGTTGTTCATCACTAACGTCAGTCAACCAGCTTTAAATTCAGTTGATGAGCATACATTTATCCTCCTTGTTGATGCTCTGTCTGCCTGTCTTTTAGACTTTCAATATGTATGGTTGATGGTCTCTCTGTTTTTTTTTTTTAATTTTTTCCTCTTTTTCCATTGCCACAGATACGTTTTATTTATAAAAAAAATTGGTTTTTAAATCCTATAAATACTAGAGCATACATATGTGTGTGGTTGACTAACTGCCTCTCGTTGTATATATGACTTCTGTTGCTCATCATGGTTTCATATACAAATGATGTGCTCAATAATTCATTCATTCATTCTGGTATTCAAAAATACTTTAGTTTTTTATAGGTCTTTAGCTACTGTTTTTCTGTTAGTCTTTCGTTCTTTTTTTTTCTTTTTTTGTAGTAAAAAAGCCCATTGAAGGTGAAAGTTTCCTTACTTCTACATTTATTTTAATATTCCAATTAATTGTTCGATTTTATTTGGTTTTATTTTATTTATTATTAAAATTATATTTTATGCTCTCACAGTTCTTCTAGTCCCCATAGTCAATTGAATTTTTAATTGATTTTTAATTGAATGAATTCGAATACATACATACATACATATACACTGGTGGCCAAAACTAAAGCAACTGACATTACACTTTGATATTTTAGCTAATATGTTCCGCAAAAAAGGTTAAAACTGGATGATTTTTGGTTTTTATGTTTACACATTATTCAGACTAAACGCAAATGCAAAAAAATTATAATCAATTTGCTTAAAATATTGCTTTTCTTTCAAAATAACGAAATAACCATAAAATTCTAGTGGTCAAAACTAAAGCAACTTTCGTACTTCTGTAACAAAACTTAAAAATTAAATTAATAGTCAATAGCGTAACCCTTATTTTTAATGACGGCAGCACATCTACGGGGTGTTGAATGAATTAGGCTCTTAATTTGATCTTTAGAAATGCTGTTCCATGCGTTCTGGATACGATTAAAAATGGGGTGTTTATTTGTCCCTAAATCCCTTTTTATTTTGCGGTCAACTATGCTCCAAAGCTTTTCAATAGGGTTAAGGTCTATCGATTAACCTAGCCACCCGAGAACACTTACTTTTGATTGACTATACCATCCCTTAACAAATTTTGAAGCATGATTTGGGTCATTGTCATGTTGGAAAACCCAAACCAGTGGCATGTTCTCTTCTGCGTATGGCAGCATTACGTTTTCCAACAGATTTTTATAAACAAATCGATCCATTTTCTCAGTAATTTGATAAATTGGTCCAACTCTACAGCTGTAGAAGCAGATTTAAATGCTCGGAAACCATCAAAGAAACCATTTATTTCCCAGAAAAATCGCAGAGCCAGGTTAGCTTTTGGAAAGGCCCATATTGGTTGAAGTCCTGCTCAGTGGAGAAGCATATTGTTCTCCGATGAATCCAAATTCTATATAAAAAAGTTTCAGACATGAAGAACTTCACTGTAAGGAGACCAAAAAATGAACGCCTTAAACCGCAATATTATAAAGGAACGGTAAAAGATGGTGGAGGCTCAATAATGGTGTGGGGCTGTTTTTCATACGATGGAGTTGGACCAATTTATCAAATTACTGAGAAAATGGATCGATTTGTTTATAAAAATCTGTTGGAAAACGTAATGCTGCCATACGCAGAAGAGAACATGCCACTGGTTTGGGTTTTCCAACATGACAATGACCCAAATCATGCTTCAAAATTTGTTAAGGGATGGTATAGTCAATCAAAAGTAAGTGTTCTCGGGTGGCTAGGTTAATCGATAGACCTTAACCCTATTGAAAAGCTTTGGAGCATAGTTGACCGCAAAATAAAAAGGGATTTAGGGACAAATAAACACCCCATTTTTAATCGTATCCAGAACGCATGGAACAGCATTTCTAAAGATCAAATTAAGAGCCTAATTCATTCAACACCCCGTAGATGTGCTGCCGTCATTAAAAATAAGGGTTACGCTATTGACTATTAATTTAATTTTTAAGTTTTGTTACAGAAGTACGAAAGTTGCTTTAGTTTTGACCACTAGAATTTTATGGTTATTTCGTTATTTTGAAAGAAAAGCAATATTTTAAGCAAATTGATTATAATTTTTTTGCATTTGCGTTTAGTCTGAATAATGTGTAAACATAAAAACCAAAAATCATCCAGTTTTAACCTTTTTTGCGGAACATATTAGCTAAAATATCAAAGTGTAATGTCAGTTGCTTTAGTTTTGGCCACCAGTGTATGTACGATGCATGGGGGGGAAATGTTAAATAATTTATTTGAATTTATTTTATTTGTTGTGCCAGTGATCAATTCTAGTAGAATTATAGTCACAGTCAAATTGTCTCACATTTATTAATAATTTTTCTATTCTGTTTATTTAAACATCACAATAATAAAGAATTTTAATTAATTGACAAACAAAACTGTTTAATTGAAATACCCTTGAACAAGACTGACTGCAGTAGGATAAGTGTAATCACCAACCATTGCTTTTAATTGTAAGTGACATAAAGAATTTGCAAGTGTAACACACCCTGCATTATTTCTATTGTTTAATCAGCCTTAATTTTAAAATTAAATTTTTCTAAGTAAATTGATACGGACATTAGACACCAGCTTCAGAAACTATTTGCATTTCTAATGACTTAAGGAGTTTGATAAAAAATCTAATGAGAGTTAAAACCTCAGGTCTTGCATACTTACACACATAATTGTATTTTATTACATCCCTTCCAACCCTGTATTGTATGTATTACAACCCTTCCCTCAGGTTAACGACCTTGCTTCTTGCACCACTTATGTTGTGTGTGTTAATTTTATGCATGAGTGGCGGGACCTACAGTTTAAAGTCAACTCCGAACGACAGATTTTTGAGAAACTTGTCATGTCAATTATATACATGAGTGGCGAGACCTGCAGTTTTAAGTCAAGTGCGAGTGACAGATTTTAAAGAAATTATTATAAAATAAACATTTCTATCGACGACACCGTGTCAGAAGACTTCTGGCTTAGGCACTTACAGTAAAAACTCATTCATGTATTGAACCCTTCAAGATCCCCATTGATATTGTCGTTTAAGTCAAGAGCTGACTATCGCTTCTTGCACATATTTAGCCCTTTGCGGATTTCACAAGCGTAGTGATAAGATCAACGTACTAATTTTTGTTGTATTTCCTAGCTTTTGGCTAGTGCTCATATTATGAAGACTGATCGGAAGCTTATCCCAATTATGTTTGCTTCTTTCTCAAGGATTTTGCTCTGATATAAGTCGTATATACATATGTGTCTTTTCTGGTGGATAAGGAGTTGCATGGATTAAAGCCATTTAGTTTTGAAAATTCGAATTCTAATCCGAAATGCAATATTTTGTTGTCAAAAAGTTTAACGAGTGCACCACAAAACTTCAAGGAAAAAGTTCGATCATTATACAACTCAAGGTAATGCCAAGTAGAACTTATCCTTATGTAGGATTACATTGGTAGAGGAGGAGCACTAAATTAGTTCGAAACTATACCAGGACCTACAGTTTGAAGTCACTTCGAACAACAGATTTTTGAGAAACTTTTCATGCCAATTCTATTTACTTTCAGGGGTTTTGTCAGATATTTTCTGAGGGGAAGTCACCTAAGAAATATTGTGTGAAAGCAAGAGCCGTAGATATCTTCTCTGGCTTCGATGATGTGCGCAATATGAGTTGAAGTTCAGTCAGGACTACGACCTAGTCTCTTACACCACTGATGTTGTGTGTGTTAATTTTCTAAATGAGTGTCGGAACCTACAGTTTAAAATCAATTCCCAACAATTTTAAGCAACTTTTCACGACAATTTTATTTACTCCCAGTGTGTTTGCAGAACTTCGCTGAGAGGAAGTCGTAGAAGAAATAAGTTTATTTTCGTTTTTTCGTGCTGGAATTTTAACCACGTCCTCACTAGCCGAAAGGCTAGCACACGACCTATAAGCTACGGTGACTTCATTATATATTCAGGCATTATTCCGCTATTAAGCTGCCATTTCATCACTATGACAATAGTAATGTGTCTACCGCCTGGAAAATATCGCAGTGATCTAGGAGTCTATATAAGCTCCTGGTATCCATTTTTTTTATACGCACACCATACCTTGTTTTTTCATTTAATTTGGAGGTGTGAGTGCAATGTAGTCGCCATAGTCTAGTAGGTAGTGGCTTATTACACGTGAGTCCTCGGTTGAAACCCCAGGTCAGACATCCCCAACATAACGAAATATGAACAAAATATTTCTTCGGCGACTTCCTCTCAGCAGATTTCTGAAAAAATCTGAGATTAAATAATTTTACCACGAAAATTTTCTCAAAAAACCTGTCTCTCTTTGGGATACTGTTGTCTAAGCATCTGTTCTGCATTTGTTGTAATACAAACCCTAGCTTTTCAATTTCCCTTGAATAAGTAGTTCTGAATAGAATTAAAAAAATGCCATTTTATGAAGAATTTAACAGCTGGCAGAGGCACCAATATTTTGAACACCACATCTAATGCACGTGTTGAAAACAAAATTTTAAAGTCCTTTAGAATCCTCGAAAAATAATGTCCTTTCCACAGCAAAAGAAAAGAAAACAAGTTCTTTATTTGTAACGCGACAAAAATTTGTTGTCATTTGCTCATGATTTGAAAATTGTTTTATTCTTTATGCCATCATTTTTTAAATCACAAACACAATCATCATTATTTCCGTTTCCTGTTTGGCTTTCCTTTCTCTCACTCTCTCTACCTCTCTCTCGCTCTCTCTATCTTCCTTGCTTTTTATAATGGCATTTTAAGGAATACAAAAGGAGTGGAAACAGTTAAAAGAAATTTTCGCTAAACTTTTTGACTTTATTTGTCAACGATAATGTTATTGTTGGCGTTATTGTTGTTGTAAACAAAGAAACTAAAAACTTTTCTTAGCAATTTTTCTATTTCATACAAGAGTTGTTGTTTTTTTTCTTGGATTTTAAACATTATTAATGAATTCATTCAAGGTTTCTTTCATTCTTTTTTTTCTTTTTCTACAATTTGTTGGCATTTTCTGTTGAAATTCTTTAAATGACTGTTGGCTGCTTAGCTGGTTGGATGGTTCGGTTGGCTTGGCTTTGCTTCGCTTAAAGCAAAAATGGATTTTCTTCTTCAAATTTTTTAAGACGTTTCTTTTTTCTTTTTTTGTTTATTTTCTTTTGCTTTTGCCTTTTCTGTGTAAATGAGTTTTCGAATGAACTGCTGGTGTTTAGCACACAGTTTAAAGCTTTTAAAGGATTAAAATGAACCGTCCTTTAAAAAAAAGGGTTTTAAGAGGAGGTTCCATAATTTATTGGCCGGATGATTATTTTTCTTTTTGTGACTTTTCTGTAATTTGTTTGTGTTTTGTTTTTGTTTTTCATTTATTATTATTTACTTTTAATAGCTTAAAAATTAATTCCCTTTATTATGCTCTTTATTTTCATTTCCCCCTTCTACTTGCTTATTGCCTTTATATTGAGTTAATTAAACTCATATTTCTTTTAAAATTTATGGACATTTCTTAATTATTTAATTACACACACACAAAAATTAATTAATTGTTTGTTTGTTTGAAGAAACTTTTATTAAGAAAATCGAAAAAAAAAAAACCAAACCAAGTGGAACCATTTATTGTTTTTATTTGTAAAGCTTCCAAAGCCATTAAATAGCATTGGGGCTTAACCGGTAGCCAGAAAACATAACATTTTTCTCTTTCTTTCTTTTTTATTTCAATGCCATTAAAATGTAAATTTTGCTTCAATTTTCGTTTCTTTTTTCTTTCTTGTATTTAACAAAAATAAACTAAAATACCACAGCAACAACTACAACAAAAACTATAGTTTACCAATATTGTTAAGAAAACAAAAGTTAACAAAGCCACAAGTGCTTATTTAATGTCCACTGAATACAAATGTCGTCGTTTGATGACATTATTGAAAAGCATTGATTTTCAAAAGCCAGCCTACAAAAAGAAATGCGAATTAAAATTGAGATTTAATGTTGGAGATAGTTTGAAGAGCATACCAGTACGTGAATTTAAAACTATAGAAAGTTTTTTTTTTAATGATTATTACACGAGTAATAATGCCATGACAATGTTAAAGTTGTACAAAAAAAAAATATCGTTTAAACAAATTCCATTTTAATGAGACTTGGACATAAAAATATGTGCATTTTTCAACAAAACTTTAAGGTTAAGGTATTCAATAAATCGATTTGGATACAAAATTTATTTTAACTCTTGCTCGCATGTGTTGTGAGTCCGAAAAGATATATGGGGTGTATAGCAAATAATTAAAACACCTTTTTATAATCGTCAGTTGTCAAACACAAACAATATTGTTACGAAAATGGAAATGGTGTTACATCGTTTAACATTAAAATGATAAACAAAAGCTACAAAAACAAAAACAATGGACTTGTTTACATGATCAAAAAATAAACAAAAATATAGCAATAACATCAATATAAAAAGGGATAAACATGTAAACAAACAGCACTGCAAGAACGTAAACAAAATACGCAAACAATAATAACGTAAATAACAGGTTTACATTTATAGAGATTTCGTGAAGGCGAAGTCATTTTCCTTCAAGAGTATTCATCAGACTGATTACCCTGCGATATAAAAGGCAAGACAATGCAGGCAACGGGGTCAGTAAGAATTCAGTCAGTCTCGTGTGAAGAGAATAATCGTGGTTTGAAGATCTCCGTTATAAAGATCTGTCGAACAATTGTTGGTGTTTACGCAGAAGAGTGTAAAGAAGAATAGCGAACAAAGCAAATTGTTGTTGTTTATATCAAGTTGTGAACAGTGGCACTCAAAATTGTACGAACAATGAAGAATTTAATTAAAACTGAATATAAATTTATTTTTATTTTTATTTGCAATCTACGAGCTCATATTTCAAAGGTTTTTTTCACCTTAAAAAGAGATCAGGGGTCTATTTGTTTTAGCAAACATTCACCAAGTATGTGTTGCAAAAATTTTATACTTCACAACATAAAAGCAATTTTCTTTTACAACGAAAGTTGTCGTTTACAAATCATTTACTCCGTAGCTGTGAAACCTAACTAACCACAAAACCTCTTACCATTAAATTGTAAGTCTTTGTATTTAGATATCTGTTCCATATTCGTCAAATTTAGTGGCCAAATGCCATAAACAATCACAATTTTGTCATATACAAAGAGGAGGAAATGGAAATGGAAAAAAAACTAGGCAAAGCTAATGCTTGAATGAAAAACCATAGAATAGCTTTGAGGAATTTTGTAGAAATGCTATTCTCTACAGAAAGTTAAATGAAATGCCACAAACAGCTCCTTATAACATGGCTGTGTTAGAATAATGTCATATAGAATGAAGCTAATAACCCTTACAACTACCGCCAAACAGCAATATTCCACCATATTTTAAATATATGGAAATCATGGTTAACATCAATCTTCTAATCTCGTAAAACACACTTGAACTAAGACAAAAACAACTGTTTCTATAAGAATCTCTCGCGATGGGTCGTCTAGCGATAGTATCTGCAAAAGTGGCAAAATTCTGCGAAATTTACTGGCAGTAAATGAAATCGAAGTCGCCGTAGTCTAGTAGGTTGTGTGTTGGCTTATTAGAAGTAAGGCCACGATTCAAACCTCAGGTCAGACAACCAAACGAAAATATGAATATATTTCTTCGGCGACCTTCTCGGCAGATTTCTGGCAAAAACTCTGAGAGTAAATAAAATTGCCATGAAAACGATTCTTTCGTTCGAAATCGATTTTAAACTGCAGATCCCACCACTCATGTATTAAATTAACACGTATAACATAAGTGAAGCGGGAAGCTAGGTCGTAATCCTGACTGAAGGGTCAATTACATATGTATGTATGTATGCAATCATTCTTTATTCCTATAATTTATTTTCTACTTACTTTTTGCTAGATTTTCAAATGAAATTCAAACCTTCTGTTCAATTATTTACCTGGAAATAAAAAAGAATATTGAAAAAAAATTAGTGAACAATCAAAATAAATATTCGTTAAAAAGATTTCATAAAACAAATATTTTTTTTTTAAAGAATTTTAGTCCCCAAAAAAATGTTTTTCCCGCTTTTGATTTTCAAAACCTGACCACAACATTCCTAATGTCGTCTGGTGCTTGAAATGAGTTTGCGAAAACGACGCATTATTGTTGTGTTAGATGACTTTGAAATATACCATCAATTTGTTTTATTTGCAGTTGTTGTCGGTGGAGGTTTTTGTAAAAAAAAAAAACATTTAAAACAGAGGTCGGCACCAATTGTCCCATTAGGGGGCCGAACATCTTCAGTTTTTTACACATGTAGGACACGTACAGCAACCAAGTTCTTAAAAAGGAGAGTAAAAATGCATTCAGTTTCTTGTCAGATTCTAAAGAGGAAGGTTCATGTCACTGTTTTTCAGATTTCAATTATACACCCAAAGAAATATTACGGTAGAATTTACTAATATTCAATGAGATTCACTATTACGTACATAATTGGTCATTACAACCGTTTAGTTAGGATTACGACCTAGTTTCCCACACCACTTATGTTGTGTGCGTTAATTTTTATACATGAGTGGTGGGACCTACAGTTTAATGTCGACTCCAAACGACAAATTTTTTGAGAAAACTTTTCATGGCAATTTTATTTTACTCTCGGAGTTTTTGCCAGAAATCTGCTGAGGGGAAGTCGCTGATGAAATATTTCGTCATATTTCGTTTAGTTGGAGATGCGTGACCTGGGGTTTGAACCAAGGCCTCACGTGTTATAAGCCGACACACTACCTACTAGACCACGGCGACGTCGAGATTCACTAATAACAGTGAGAAATGATCTCCATTTTTGGATATCAGGTTAATAAGTACACTTGAAAATATTACTAACAATCCTCTGTGTTATACACATGCTTCTCCCAACTACATTCACATTTTAATCGTGTTCTTTTTGAGCCGACCTCTGCTTTAAAGAGCCCATACTGTTTGGTTTTCGAAAATCCTTTTTTTCTAAAGGAACTCAGGAACAAAAACAAATTTTTGTTTTGTTATGCAAAAACTACAAATTCAAAAAAAAAAAACGACTAAAACAACAACAAATATGATATGATTTTTAATTTTGCATACAATAAGTTGACTGAAGTATCAGGGTCTCTGTGCATCATCATTTAAAGCCATAAACATGTCTTTAACCGCAACACCCAAAACAAAATGCTGCGGCACTTGATGGCATGAAAGAAAACCGATTTTTTTATTTTTCGTTAAAAGTTTTGTTTTGTTTTTCTTACTCAACCAATACAATGTTATTGTTGTTGTTGCATTAATAAAAATTCATAACAAAACATTCTTTTTTTTTTCAAAGTTTCATATACCGAGAGTCAGCTAGCCAGCCAGCCAGCCAGCTTGCCAGTTTTTAATGTTACGCACTTAAATCGTTTTTTTTTTATTCGAATTTTTCGATTCGATTTTTTCAAGTGGTTTATGAATGATGCTTTTGTTTTTATATAAAAAATAACAACAACTACAATACCTGATACTAAAAACCGGGTTTCTGTTTTTAATAAAAAATATTTTGTTTTTGTTTCGATCAGACATTGTTATTGTTTGAAAAAGAACCCACATCGTTAGCGGAATTTGAAATTTGAGACACATTGCCATGCAGAAAAATAATAAAAAATTAAGAAAATAAAAATTTAGTTTTTTAAAACATCCAATACATGCACAGAATACAACAGCAAAGCGAAACAAAAAACTTAAAAATCAAAGGAAATAAACACCGGCTTAAATTTTAAAAACCGCCACGATATAAAGTTCAGAACGAACTACCACAGGGGTTGGCTTGTCCAGACGGTCGTTATTGCAAGCTTTAAAGTGAAATAAATTCGGGGGGTCAGAAACAAAACAAGTGGATACAAAGTTCTTTAAAGAATTTATTGGGTTTGATAAGCTAAAGCGGATATTAATAAAATTGATATGTTTAAACCTCTTATGAGCTATTTTAACAAAAACTGTGAAAAATATTTTGATGCGGAAGAACTACTTTCCTTTTCAGCTCCGGTCATTAATTGAAAAATTCTCTCTCGATTCACTTAAGCAAAGAAAACGTGAACTTCACTTTCGTGCAAATCTAAGGTGTATTAAGAATAGATTATTAAGTAGGTATATACGAGGAGGCAACGCAGCATAATGGGTACATTGAAGGTAACAACAAAGCATTTGCAAAATCTGGATGAACAGAAAATTTAAATGAATTTACATGTGAACATATACTCCTCCTTAGACGGACAAGCAAATGGTGTCACACAAACTTAACTCGTCTGTGAAAGAAAATTGGGATAATTAATTCACTATCTTGGCCAGAAAAATCTGGCAGACTTTGGATATATGCAGAAAACAATCTGAACAAAGTCCGTCTTTAAAAAACATCATAGAGCTTATAATGGGACACTAGCTCCTGAGAATACCTCACAATGGCTTCTAAAGAAGCTGCTAAAAAGGATCAACAGAACATTTTCTTTGTCATTTCCAAGAACTAGAGAACCGGTGACGAAGAATTCTATTCGGTAGACCTATGTCTCATAGGGTCCAAGTAAGGTTTTTTGCTTTTTGAGGCGGCTGCCAATTAAATCTCTTCTAACCTAGCCTTCGAATATATACACAACATACGTACATAATTCGTCATTACAACCCTTCAGTCAGGATTACAACCCAGCTTCCCGTTTCACTTATGTTTTACGTGTTGATTTAATACACGAGTTGCGGGAGCAGCAGTTTAAAGTCGCTCCGAACGACAGATTTTTAACGGAAGCGTATCATGGCAATTTTATTTACTCCCGGAGTTTTTGCCAGAAATCTGCTGAGAAAAAATCACCGCAGAAATATTTTTTCATATTTCGTTTTGTTTGAGATGTCTGGCCTGGGGTTTGACCCGTGGTCTCACGTCTAATAAGCCAATACATTACCAACTAGACTACGTCGACTTCAAACGAGTATATGGTATGATGGTCAGTGAGCATCGGCTCAAAGGATGACCTTGTCTGAGGAGGGAGGGAGCCCTGTCATCGATTACTGTCACTGACGGCGACACGTCCAATGCAAACCTACTAAGCTGGACTGAATTTGATATACGGGTTGTTGAGCTTAATTAATGAAATGGAATGGAATTTGCTGAACTGGAAAGATCCCATATAATATGAGCTACTGAAATTGAGGAAGCCGATCAGAGACAACATGCCTCGAACACAATTTATTTGGCTTTTGCCACAAAACTCCTGGAAATGCTAGACAATTAAAAAATTATTGAATTTAGGAATTCTTGGAAAGATTTATTGCGATCGATGTAGAAGGCCCTCTCTTTCACTTTAGGAAAGAGTAAAAGTATTCGCAATTGATTTTATTCATTTGTGGTCTCACGGCGGATTCAGCAGTTCCTTTCACGCTGACTCCTTAACTAATACCTCCCTAAGTACCTGCAATAACGTGTATTCCAATGTCTAATCGTATTCTTACAAATAATTCTTTACCTTCTCTATTGTTTTAACAATTGTACATACTGCCTGTAGGGTATTAACGTCAAAAGAATAAAAAATAAGCAGAATATTATGATAAAACATGCCAGAGCACCAAATATTTAAAAACAAAACCCTTCGAAATGCCTAAAAATTCAATTTATTTAGGATTTAAAATGAAAACTACAGCAACAATAGCAACAATAACGATGAATGAATTCGTACATTTCTCAAGTGGATGAATGGATGATAAATCACTCGGTGAATACGAAATACTCGCATTGATACTCTGAATATATATACATATGTATGTATGTAAGTGAGCTTGTGTGAAAGGGATTGTGTCTGTAAATTTTGGCAAAACAGGCCTGTATTTGGAATTTTAAAGTTTTTGGTTTCTTTTTATTTTTAATTTTTTGTCGTTAAACCGATTAGTTTCGACAAGAATCGAAATGAATTTTAAAAACAGCAACAGACATCTACAAGTTTAAAGCAGAGCCTATAGGTCGTGCTTTTATTCTTTTTAAATTAACACGAATATTTGTTTTTAAGCTCACAATCTTCAGTTACGAACTTTTGGGCAAGTCAAGTATAATTTACGAGATTTTGTCGCCTGAATATTGTTTTTTTTTTTTCTTCTTCTTTTGGCAGTTTGTCATTTTTAATTTTATTTTAAAGATCAATCACCGTAGTTTTTAAGAAAAGAAATTAAAGTGGAATTATTTGAAATCCCTTTTCGAATACGCAAAATTACTTTAGTCCGTGACTCCATATTTTACGACCGCAACCATATTTAATCGATTAAGAATTCTGAGCATGTCTGGCTAATGAAATTTCTGTTTTAAATAATTAATCAGGTAATCTACAGATTTTAACATAAAATTTGATTCCATTCTAATCTTTTTGTAGGCAAACAATCGAAAACCAATAAAAAAGCATGTCAAATTTGCATAAAATGTTTACAAAAACATTTATTGGTGGCACCCTATTTCAAGCGAAATTTACATCATTCTCCATAAATTTGATTTCCTTAAAACAGATAAGAGACTTGGCTGTCTACAAGTCAATGGAATGTAATGCTTGTAAATAAATTTACTGGGAAATTGAAATTTTAACAAAATTATTTGGAAGTTATTTAAATTTTAAAAATTCTGTGAATTTTTAAACACTGGCTTACAATAAGAAATAAAATACATTCGAGATCTTATCTGTTGTGATCGAACAATTAAAATGAATTAAAAATACAGAATTTTGTTAACCCTACACCGCAATAAGGGTCTGGGGGTTTGAATCACGAGCTCGCATTTAGTAAGTCAACATATTGTCTACTAGACGACGATGAACAATATAGTCCGAGTAAAATACTTGATCTTGAAGGTAATTTATTTTTATACCTGTAATCCCTTTAAAAAGCATAGTACGACCACAAAGTCAATCTTCTTGTTAGTTTTCAGCTCTTTTTATTTCTGCGGGTATTTTCAGATTCAATAATAAAGTTTATCAGTGATTGGTCTACTTTAGCAAGTTCTAGGGTGCTAGGGTTGCCATTTATCGTCAATTAGAAACAACTTCTTGGTGTATTGGGCTCTCGTACTCATTAAGTCCTCATCTTTCTTTCGAAAGCCGTTTTTTTCTTACAATGTTCGTTGTTGTTATTATTATTCCCTTTAGGAAATCGAACGTCGATGAGATTCTAAGGAAATGAAGCCTGTTTATATTTTTTTAAACTTGAAAAAACAAAAATGTTGTATGTCTTTTGCTGAATGCTGAGATACTTGGGTTCGTAGTCAAACACTTTAAACCAATACACCACGCCATTTTCCTTGAAGTGTATATTTTAATGGAATGTTAAAAATTCCCTTTCAATCCTTAGAGTACAAATTCTAATGATTTCGGTCTCTTATATAAAGAAACAATTCCAATAAATAAACGTTTATTCCTACGAAACTTGATTTGAGTCATACTTCCACTGATCGTATGAAATTGTTTCATGAGCCGTCATAAGTCAACAGTGGGAATCCTGTTCTAAATTGAAATCTATACCAGTAATAGCTCTGCTTAAATTTCAGCCTTAAACTGAAGGTTCCGCCACTCAGGTATAGAATTAACATACATAACATAAGTGGTGTGAGACGTTAGGTCGTAATCCTGACTGAAGGTTTTTAATGACAAATTATATATGTATATATGCATGTATGTAAACGTCTCGCAAATTGTGTCATTGGAGAATGACTAATTAAGAACAAGTGACAGTTGGTGTTTATCTGTCATAATGCCAAAAAAAAATTACAAACTTAAAGACGCAAACCACGTGTAAATGATGTGCCATCTGTTTTGAAACCCTCAATTTTAAGTTGTAAACTTAATAAGAAATATCTGACATACAATAAAATATTCTTTTTTGTAATGAAATCTTTAAAATTTTTGTTTTTATTTTGTTATTTTCAGATCCAATGGAGATTTTTCAGCTTTTTCTCTCAAGATAAATAGGTAAGTACATACACATTTCAATTCTATTTTATATACATACATATATAGTAGTGAAATAAAATTTATTTAAATTATTCCTGTAGAAATATAATAAAAATCTGAATGAAAAAAAAAATCGAAAATATTTTTCTGAATACATTCTACTTTCCAATATATTTACAAATCCCATCTTAAGAGAAACGCAAAAAAACACAGAAAAAGAGAGAAAAGAAAACAACACTTGATATCCTTATTTGCTGTTCATTCCCATTGTCTGTGTCTGTGCATGCCAAAAATGTTTGCATATATTAAAGGCTTAAAAAATACACACAGCCGTGCCATCCGGCAGTAAATTTTTATTTTTTACATCAGTCCTTATGGTAAAATAAAACGTTTTAATAAAATGTTCGCCATACATTTTTAATAAATTTAACGGAGACTCTGTTACACACAAACGCACACACACACATAAAAATGAACGCTTTACACGAACTGTCTTATACTGTCGTGTAAACAAAAACTCATCTTAATTTCAATTTCCTTTTGCATTTATTTCACCCAAATTTATTGTTGTTGTTCTTTTCCCTCAGCTGGCATTGTTTTTTTAAGGCTAGAGGGAGAGGATAGAGACGAGTACAATAATATTAAAATGTATTCAAATATTAATGAATTTTATTTTAAATATTAACAGCAAAACAACAACAAAACAGTTGCTAAAAAAAATGGTTTAAAAATGCAATTTTTTTATATGCCGCATAAAGTTTTCATTTCAAAAAAAAAAAAACAACAACAAAATAATTTTTGTAAATAAATAAACAGGCAAATAAACAACCATGTTAAATTAAATTTTTTTATTGTTGTTGTTGTACACAAATTGCAATCACACACACACACACTCTTTCCTGTGCTCCTTCGACTGCAAAGTCAAATAAATTTGCCTGCCTATGTATGTGTGTTTATTTTGTATTACACACTCTTGCTTGTTTACATTCTCTCAATACATGAGCGTTTATTTATTTGCATGTGTTTGAGTTTAATTGCAACACAGTTACAGGGTATATAACAAACATAAGGAGAGAGTGCCTTACACTTGCTGCGAACTTAGTTTTTCGATTTTGTAACATTTAAACCACCAAACGCCAGTTTAGATGATAGGACTTTACATACGGTTCGTATAGTATAGTAAGAGAGATTTTCGGAAGTATTTATTTGAAGCGATACATGAATGGTCTGACTTGTCAGATGTCTGTACTCACAAGCCTTCAAGTATTCCCACAAAAATTAGTTTATTGGGGTCAAATCGCATAATTTTTGATGTACATCAGCGAAATGTGAGCTTAATTGTTCACCAAACTCAACGCAGAATGACACCGTTTTGTAGGCACGACAATTCAACCAAGTTCGGTTCTATTATATTATGCAAAACGAAAAGGTGTCAACCTTTGTTGACTAACGTTTTCATCGATCTTGAAGGATTGCAGTCCAATAGCACAATGCCATCGGTATCTCTAATGTGCTTTCACAGCTGTAGCTGTGTTTCATAACAAATTCTGTATCTCTTTTGGTTGGCGTACCCGTTGAGCCGCAAATGAATTTCTTTTTGATAAAAGCATATTTCATTCAATGGGAACCAGGACATACGAATATTCAACTTTGTCTACAACTGGAAGTTACCTGCAATATTTGCTAAGTTCGGCTGGACTCGTATTGATAAAAAGAGAACCGATTGTCTTCTGTCCTTAAATCTAGTGGTGCTTGATTGCATAATTGTGATTCTAACGGGACACTGCTTGGAAGGTATGCTGATAGGACATAATCTAGTAGGTAGTGTATTGACTCAGATCCCGACTTATGAAATATGAGACTTCCTCTCAACAGTCTCAGGACAAAAACGCTGAGACTAAATCAAAAAATGCTTCTTAAATGAATATTTTGGATTCGGTATTAAAATTGTACGCCCCACCACTCATGGTTGGTATAAGAAACTAGGTTCTAATCCTAACTTAAGGGTTGTAACAACTAGTCCAGTAAGTTTGCCGATAAGATTGGTAAACCCTTCTAATGACTTCTCCAGGTAATCTGAGCCTGAGAAAAAGGAACAAACTGACTTTCACTTCAAGTGTCTGTGCCCTCTTCTTGACATTAAAAGATGGAGATTTTTGACCTTGGTTTTCTTCAGGAAATGTTGGTTGATTGGTTGGTTATGGATATTAATCAGGTCTGGCCTAAGTCTGCCATTTAAAGAAAGAAATAAAACTCGACTGAAGGATACCCTTCGAAATCGAGAAGTACGGTTTACAGAAGATTACGAACCAAGTTTTAAAATTTGTATGTGCTAAGATAATAAAATCGTATTTGTATGAAGATCTGTGACATCTTGTACAATATCCTCAGATGCACCATATCAGAACTCATGCAGGATTACATAAAATCATATTCCTGCGTAGCAAAGTATCAACAATATGTTGGCCACATACTTTTTCTGAGGTTTCTCTTTAAATTCGTTCTTGAGCCTTAATTTATTTTCTCTTTTTTTTCTCTGCTTTTTAATTTTTTTTTTAGTTTTGTTAACAACCTTGGTCAACACACTTTAATTTATGTACCACCAGGCTGTATATTTTACTTTGTGTGCCTGAAAGTGTATCTTTCTGGGCATATATATTTTAATATGCCGAAGGATTTAAGGCCAACAGGGATTAATATTTTTGTGTGACTCTTTATATTTATTTTAGCCTGTGTTATGAGTGTGTTTTCTTTACGTTTGTCTTTAGGAGCCTTTTTTTTTGTTGGAAACAAAGTCCAATATCAGTGAGGCTTCTACGGTTGTAAACAAATGTTAAAAAAAACAAACTTAAGTCTCTGTTAAGTTTTTTTGTTTCAAGTTATTGTTAAAAACAACAGTGAAATTGTGTTTCCTTTTTTGATGTACAAGTTTGAAAAAAAGGAGAGGAACTGAACAAATTTATAGTGTCTTGAGTGGAAATCTAGAATGAGGCAGAAAATATCCCGTTTTAATATGGCGGATGACCTTATTCAATATGTTCGGATTCTATTTTCTGTGTTTCATTTTTTATTTTATTTTGTTTAAGAAAATTCAAACAAATTTCAATTCTCTTCTTCTATACTACACATTTTGTTTTTTCCTTTTCTCTTAGTTTTTATTGTAAAAATACAACAACAAATAAAAATGTTTTATTTAGTTGGTAACCGAAAAAGGCATAAAAAACATGTCGAGAAAAAACTGACTGAATTCGTTTAAATAATTCATGATGTTCTAGTAAAAAAAAAACTTTTATTCTCGTATTCTCTCTCTCTCTCGACCTCTCTCTCATGTTTCTTTTTTGATTATTTTATACCACTTCGCCTGTATTTGTATTTGTTTACCTCGACTTTACTAAAAACAACTACTAAAGCAAATATTATAAAATATTTGTTTTCTTTGTGCCTGTATGTGTGGACCTAAAGGAAAGAGAGAGAAAGAGTGGGAAAGCGTGAGAGAGATGGTTTTTATTTTATTGTATTAAATAAATTTTAAAGCAGGCAAGCAGCCTGGCATTGTATGTAAATGTACTTGTATAGGGTATTGATATGAGTTTTTTGCTCCGATTTATTTTGGAATTTGGGCGCATCCTACATGTTTTTAAACGTATCTAGGAAAACATTTGAAATCGAAATATAAAGCAAGTATAAGCCGTATTTTGTGTTGAAGGATTAGATTTAGTTTCTACATCACATATGATTTGCAATACATTACAAAAAAAAACTGTGTTAATTTTCAACAAAATTTGTTCATATCTGAAAAGTGACATGGGTCTAGTTAATGAAAAAGGATCGGCTTATTGTATTAAGAAAAATCGGCTGAAATCGTATAGAGGCCGAGTCATGATGATCGTAGTTTTGTAGGTAGGAAGCCGCCGTAGTCCACTGGATAGTGTGTTGGCTTATTAGACTTGAGGCCTCGGTTCAAATCCCAGATGAGACATCAAAACAAAAATATGAAAAAATATTTCTTCGGCGACTTCCTCTCAGCAGATTTCTGACAAAAATTCTGAGAGTAAATAAAATTGACGTGGAAAGTTTATCAAAAATTTATCAAAATTGACACACATAACATCAGTTATGTGAGATGCTAGGTCGTAACCCTGACTAAAGGGTTGTAATGACTAATTATGTATGTATGTCATGGCGACCGGTAGTGACTCACTCGAAGTTAGGTAAGGAGGTAATAACATATTCTTTTAAAGTACCAAACAACATCAGAGCGCTGTACAGCGTTTCAGGCAATATTTTCGGCAACGTTCGTAATTCCGCTTGAACGATAAACACTAGGCACTACGATTAACGAACTTAAGAGGTTCAGAGATTATTTTCTTGTATTATACATCTCCAAACCAAAAGCTGTGGAAAATGTTGTATTGCAAACTGACAACAATCATATGCAACCTCAGAACAGTGTAGGCATTGCAGCATCCTCCGTTTCGCAAATTTTCTCGGCAATAATGCAAGTGAAGAAGCTTCTACTACAACTTCACCTCGTTGCAGATTCCTCCTGAGTTGAAGATTCCGATTGCTTGTTATCAGTAAAGCATTGTTTAATGTCTTGCAAGCAAAGTTAAACGATATGAGTATCAAGTCGAGCCGCTTTATTTCGAATGAAAATATGCTACGACGAGTTGTGGAGAGCATTAATTTTATATTCTCGATTACTATCTGATATTACACATTGCACTAGCAAAACAACAAACCCCCTTTGTAAGCTATTGAAGCGGCAAGGGTAATCAAACAATTTATTTTTCAGAAATTTCGGTTGAACCCTGTTCAATAGTTTCTATGCTTCATGGGTTTCTTAAAAATTAATACGAATAAATTAAGCAGCACTTGAGTTTGAGTATGGCATTGTTATTAAGACTAGCGTGGCTTAAGGACCCTTAAGCATTTAACAAAGTTTATGTGATGAGTTCACAGCCACAACTGGCCTTCTTGTCTTCTTGTCACATGCATTTGTTAAATAATATCAATCAAATGAATAAATTTTAAAAGACAATTCAATTAAAAGAAATTAATGGCCAATATTTCTTGGCTTATTTTAAATTGCTGCACGTAATTTCAATTTAATTTACTTTTAAACGAAATAAAACTATATGTTGAGATCTTAATCTTAATGATGAATGTGGAGAATGAATGGCATGGTTGGTGTTGGAGTGACAAAATTAAACGAAAATTTCGCATAAAACCGCAAAATTCAATTTAAAATTCATTCAATACGACCATCGCTGCATTCAAAAAAGTAGTCAATAGCAATACAATACAGCAGCAAAGCGAAGGTCGTAAGTAAAGGAATTAAAGAAATTGAAGAAAATAAAATCAAAATAAAATTTAAGAATTTAATGTCAAGAAATAAATTGAAAAGGAATGAAGAAAATATTGAATGTAAGCCAGCTGGCAGAATAAATATTCACCTTAATTCGGCTAATAATTCACAAACAGATTTAAAGGAAATGTTAACAAAAGTCTTCCTATTCTTTTTGACTCCATAAGAGACCAGTTGATCAAAGGAAACAGGTGTCGCCGTAAGGATAAGTGGATGAATTATGAAAAGATTCATTGTCTCCATTTTTTTTCATTTTTTTCCCTCTGTTATGCAATATTTTAATAAATTTCTTTAGCAAGAAATTGAATTTCCTTTTTAATATTTAACCGGAACAAAAGCAGACCCTCGAACAGATTCTACGACAATTGGACACAAAAAAGGATAAAGAAAGAAGCGTTTTTGTTTTTAATTCCATTTATTAAAATGATAACGCAAGGAATGTCTCCTTTTTCCATGACAAAATTGTCAAGGACACCATTTTCATTTAAGTGGACTTATGTACATAATTCTTTCTTTTCTTTTCCTTTTTTTTCGGCAATTTTATTTTGAAAATTTTTCGTTGAGTTTTTATGTTTTAACAGCATAAAGGCTCACGTAGCCACCACACCTTTATTTTAATAAAAATAAAAGCACGAAACTATTTTAACATGACAAAATTGAAATTTAAAAATAACCTGGTGAAATAAAATGGTCAATAAAATGTCTATGGATATGGCTTTTGTACATGATAGCCAAAGAAAATTCCTTTTTCCTGATGACCAAATTTTTTTTTATAGAAACAACAACAGCAAATGTGTTTCAATTCTTCACAAAAAATTTATTTAAAATTTTTAAAAATTTAATAAAAATTCTGAATTATTTTGTGTTACTGGCAAGTACACATATTCTACTCTTTGAAAATATTCCTTAAGACCTCCCTATACAAAGCACCTGAACTCCAACCTTTAGCGTTAGTTAGAACGGGCCTTTCTTCTAAGACCCTTATAGCATTCTAGCTGATTGACATATACAGCTACCCCTTTGATCAATTCTCCTGGTATTTTAATATGGTTTCCTGGGCATGGAGTTATCCCTGGTAATTGTATAGACGAGGACCTTACTTTAGCAGGCATTGTTCTACCAAATATCAATCCGCACATGAATATAAAATTTGACTGTTATTTCCATTAGCCCGTCTATGAATCATAGATATTTATAAGTCATTTGCAAAACCTGGGATGGAAGAAAGAATGTTTCTTTATTGCTGAACTCACATACGTACATACATCCATACATAATTGATTATTACAACCCTTTAGTCAGGATTACGACCTAGTTCCTCACACCACTTATGTTGTGTGCGTTAATTTTTATACAAGAGTGGCGGGACCTACAGTTTAAAGTCGAACGACAGATTTTTGAGAAACATTTCATGGCAATTTTATTTACTCTCACATAAATATTATGAGTGGCGGGACCAACAGTTTAAAGTCGACTCCGAGCAACAGATTTTTTTTTTTTTTTTTTTTTTTTTTTTTTTTTTTTTTTTTTTTTTTTGAGAAACTTTTCATAGACATTTTATTTTACTCTCAGAGATTTTGTCAGAAATCTGCTGAGAGGAAGTCGCCAAAGAAATATTTTTTCCCATTTCATTTTGTTGGAGATGGCTGAGCTGGAGTTTGAACTGTTGTCTCACATCTAATAAGCCAACACACTACCCAATAGCCTACAACGACTACATTATCGATTCTCCTTTCATTATAATATGGTTTCTTGGTCACATGATGATGAACTTACTTTAGTAGGCATTCTCGTAACGAATATTAATCCACAAATCAACATAAAATCAAGGCTATTTCTCAGTCATTTTCAAAGCCTGCGCTGAGAAAGAACCTTCCTTTATTGCTAGACTTTCTTAGCCTAATTTGGAGAGGAAGCGTACCTCTCATGCTGAGAAACTTTGCTTAACTGCAAGTAACTGGTGTAGAGTGTATAGATCAGTTGAGGAAGAATACAGTATTGTTCAGTTTATTTGCTAATGTTCACCTCTGGTTCAATGAATACTTTCATCTTTTAGCTCACCCTATCTTAATAGTCTGCCGGTCTATGAGATCGTTCATTAATTTCATTAAAATTTCAAGCTCTTTGTCAAATCAAGTCCGGGTAGGTTAGGACATGTCAGCTTTAGTTCTGGAACATCGCTATGTGTGCTTTGATTTAGCAAAGCTTTCACAGCCTCCTAACCAAAGCCTTAGCTTTCTAGACGAGAGCGCGTGAGCTCTTAACTCAGCTCTGACATATTGAAAAAAGAAATACAAATAAGGTAACCTTCTATCAGCAGTCTTCTGGCCTAAGCTCTGAGAATAAAGAATTGCCATTTCAAAGTTACTTAAATCTATCATTCGGATATGACATTAAACTGTAGGTTATACTTCGATAACCATTGGGATAACCCTCGGGCGTGCGTTGTGTTTGACCATATTCCTTACTAAACAGTTGTAATGACTTCATTTATAAGCGTGTTTGCACCCATATTGCTCATCACTGCATACTGCACGCTATATTAGACAAAGTAACCGACGTTAAAAGTGTTGTAAGCTGAAGAAACAATCAAAGAAAGGTATTACAAATGGGATCATACAGAATCCATCTACTATAGTCGTTGCCTTTGCATAAGCCTCCACACAATTGTCTTTCTTGGACATCACAGTATACAATAACCAAAGCCAGTAGCGTTTTTTACCAGCTGTCCTCTAACTGCTGTTTCCAATGGTTAAATTGTACGTAATTGTACCGCAATTTGATAATTCAGATGTGATGTATGGTTCGAGCATATGCACTGTCAGTACGAAAATTAGACACAAGGCTTAAACGTTTTGTAAACGATAACTTGGATGTATGAAGAAATTATTGCGGCCTTGAAGAGCAAACGATGAATTAATCCACCTCATGAAGAAGACATTAATTTTCAAATACAATGAAAAAAGATGACACATTAGGGGTTACTGCCTCAGAAAACTCCAATTAAGTCCGTCATGCAACATTTCAGTGAAGCAAAACTGTCAAACTTACGAATGAATTACGAATAAGAGACAATAATCTTTACCCTGATTTAAAATATCATGTACTTGTCAATCAATTACTAACAGTAATTAACCCATTAAAATTACAAAAAAAAAAAATATTAAATAAAATATGACATAACGACGGTCATGTAATTAAATTTAATTTGAAATAATTTTATCGTTTTATGAACTCTTTTTAATGTCTATTGAACTTTCAACCCACGCATCTAACCCACACACGTAATATAAGCAATGAGCAATCACCCTAAAGGAAATTTGTTTTGTGTGGCCGTGGTTAATGGTTTCTAGAACGTAACTGGATGGTTTAATTTTTGGTCAACTCAACCCAACTCAAAACTAGCTAAACATCATTTCCTTAATAAACATTTTATGGTCAATATAATTATTAAAGAACAACAAAAACAAACGAAACCTAACTAACCTTTGGCCTTTTGCTAACCTTTGTTAAACCATGCACACTTACTTGAAGGCAAGCAAATAATTTTCATCTTCAAATGTTACCGCCGTTATACCTTAGTACACCACAATCACCACCACTATCACACTACCACCACCATACTACCACTACTAATAGCAACTCTAAGCTTTTATTTTCGGTTGAACATAATAAGGCAGCATGGCTGGCATTAAAGTCCTAACCAGAAATAGACTTAAATAAAGAGGGTATTAAAACACGCACGTCGTTCTCCCTATCCCCCCCTTCTCTTCTTACTTCTATTACCTCTCATCATGGCATATAAATAAACCTGATGTATATAAACCACAAAATTTTTACATCAACAATGTTACGAGTTTTTGCTTAAGACCATAAATAATCTATTTTCAGCGTGTGTATACCTTTGTGTGTATGTATGTATGTATGTATAGATGGATGGATGGATGGCCGCATGGTCGAGTGTTTACCGAAAAAGGAAAATCAACACGAACATCACGGAATACAGTAGAAAACAGTGGCACAAGTTGTACCAACTGCTGGCTGTTATTGCCAGTAGGAAAATATTGTCACTCACTTTCGTTAACCTTGACCAAGAGAATAATCTGGATTTTAATAGCCATGAGGTAATACTCTTTCGTTTATGCATACCACTGCTAAACGGGAATAATAAATACGAAGAAAGAAAGACAGAACAGGCAACTGAAAAAACAAAATTCAATAGGGAGGCTACTCTACAAGCACAGGGGAATTTAATTTTATTTTAAAAGCCAAACAAAACAACAACGGCAATTAAAATAAAGATAAAAATTCTCAACACAGCGAGAAAGAAAAACATGAGAAGAGTTTATGGTTGTTGTTTTAAAAATTTCAATAGATTTGGGCCATCAGAATGTAGTTCGTTTTCTTTAATAAGTTCTTATTGAGAAAATTCCACTTACAGCTATGAGTAGCAACACCCCACTTACATCTCCAGACTTTCTTGTATGTATGCGAAGAATCGTGTGTTGACACTTGTTAACAACGGAATATCGCGTGTTCTCACGTTTTAGGGTTCACAACCATACCCCAAGATGGATCTTACATCAGACTTAAGGTCACATTATCATATTATGCGATATAAGCTATGAATTCTATGCAGTATTTAATATGCGAAATGCTTGATTACTATGCTTCCTAGAGAGAACAGAAATAATTGACATTAATGCACACAGCATTAGTCGTTTTTACATTCATTCTCAGAGCAACAAAAGTAGCAACTTCCCAGAGTAATATGGACCATAATTGCATATCCCTAAATATGTGAACAAATATGCAGATATCCAACAATTGGAATCCCTCTCCAGAGCTTCTTGTCATTCTCATTAGTTCCATGTTTGAAAGTTTTTGTTTCATCCTGATTGTTAGCATTTCACCATCACGTTGTACTGTAGTATGCAATCTTTATATTTCAGAACTCGGTTAAGGATTTTCGGAAGAGAGAGAGGTACAAAACCTCCGTCAAAAAGACAATATTTTTCTATCTCTCGTACCCATAGCTTCTGCAGAAGTATTTCGGCAAGCCTACCAAAAGCACAGCGGTCCGTGAGAAGAATAGAAGTTAGTCGATTCTCTCTTATCGATAAGTGTATGAGGAAATGGATAATTGGAATATCTCTAACGAGACAGTCTCGAATAAGCTGATTTCGTAGAGTAGGTTGAAGTCTAAACGGCGCATTGCAGCCTGATATATCTCTTGATATTGGTATTTCCACCGCTCCATTACGAATGTAACTCAGAGAGTACAGAACAATTGATTTATAATTTTGTCACACTCAACAGGCAGAGACTGCAACACCATGGTGATATTATCGTGCCTTCTAGATAATGAAAAGCACAATAGTGGGGCATTAATATAATCATCAACGATAAATGTGAAATTACCGTAGGTTGGTAAGTAGTGTGTTGTCTTCTTAAATGTGGACCCGTTGTTCAAACCCCTACTCATACAACACGAATACAATAAAATATGAACAAATATTGTTCAGGCAATTTGCTCTTAACAAAGTCTTCTTTTGTTACTCTGAGAGTAAATAAAATTATGTCTGTGAAGATAAATTCGAATTTAAAAACCAAAGACGCAAACCCACATTTTTAGCAGCGCTACTTCTTGCCTCTAACAGGGTAAAATTTGCTATTAACAGAGCACTGTTAACTGTTTAACAGTGGCAAGAGTAGATTATTCTTATATGTACTTTGCAATTATTGCAGACTATTGACATAAAATATAATTCTAATTATGATCATTATTATTTGTGAACAAAAGTGTTGAAATATAAAAAATGGTTGGTGGGGACGGAGAATGGAAATTATTCCAGCTACCACGGTTCAAAAGAGGACCCTTTGTACTACTATTTGCATATAGTCTGTATGGTGTACTATTGCTTACATGTTCGCAATAGCCACTGATCTTCAAGAGAATTTTCATATAATTTTTGTCCAAAAATCGATTCTTTTTTAAATTCGAAATCTCACGATTCACGGTTGGAAAGGAGGCCCTCTGGACTACCATTTGCTTATTGTCGGTATGATGTACAATTCCTTATACTCGTATGTTCGCAAATGGCGACTGATCTTTTTGAGAGTTTTCAAGCAAACAATTTATATTTTCAAAGCCAATTTTCTTAATACAATATCATTTTATATGTGGCTCTGTTGCTGATTATATTAAGAGGCCGTGGAACCTTCCTTTGCATATATGTAATATGGTACTCATAGCCGTAGAGTATTTCCCAAAATTAGCTTCTAAACAAGTGGGCTTGTTCATATGGATACTGTTAAATAGCTAACAGTGCTCTGATGAGGTAAATTTTGTTCTGTTAGAAGGAAATTTTGCTCTGTTAACGCCAAATACAAATTCGAGCTTATCTTCACACACATAATAAAATTGCCGTGAAGAATTTCTCCATTCTGTCGTTTTCGGAGGTCCCGCAACTCATAGGTAAAATTAACGCACTCATTGTGGGTGGTGCGAGAAGCTAGGGCGTAAGCCTGACTAAAGTGTTGTAATGCTTATATGGGTTGCTCTTCCACTAACGGTTTATACTTTTGACGGCCACTTCTATAAATTTATTTTATTTGGCCTATTTCTGCTTAATTTTTTATTTAAATGCCTTGTGATTTTGTGGCAATTATACTGCTTTACCACATACGTATTTTCCAATATTTTTTTTTAACAAATTAATCTTTTTTAATTAAAAAAAAATTATGAGTAAACTTACTGTCTACTTGTGAGCATTATTACGTAGCTTTAGTTTTTTTTTCATTATCTTATCAATGTTTCATATTGAAAATTGTGTCAATTTTTATTTATTGAAACGAGAAGAAGAATATTTTGCTTCATTTTCTTTATTTGCAAACTATTCAGTTGAAAAAAAATGAAAAAAAATGAACATAATTTTTATGATACTTTAGTGTTAATGTGATTGAGTGAAAGTTACTGATAAACTAAGAACATCGAAATTAAATGTGTGAGCACTGACTGTAGGGTTTCTACTTTGATAAGATAAAAAAAAATTTAAAAACACGAAAAAAAAGGAAAAAAGAAAGTATTTGATGACAACAAGTGGTTTAACAGCAATGCGTTAAGAATTTTTGGCAAGTCTTAATACAGTAAAGGAGGCTATCATTCCCTTGCAAAGCAGTGTACAAAAGTGAACAATTTTTCCATTTCATGGTTCAGTAAACAGTAGTAGTAGTTGACATTGATAAGGACAATGATGATGATGTTGATGTTGATTAGGGTGGTGGTCATCACGACCATACATACGCAAAGAAAAAAATACTTTCAAGGGATATTAGTCTAATCATTTTTAAAAATAAATTTCTATTCAAGTGAGTGATGTTATAGTTTCTAATGTTTTGTTATTAAAAAAATTTAATTTTTCTTTAATTAAAAAACTTTAAACACAATTTATTGTGTTTACACATTCCACGTGTGTGTTCTTTAATATTTTTCGTAATCAAAAATAAAAAAACAAAATTTTTAATTAAACAAAAAGTTTTTGCTCACAAAGTTTAATAAGTTTGTTTTCCTAAGAACTTCTTAAAAAAAAAGTGAAACGTTTGCTCAAAACAAAAAAAAAATTATATTTTTACTTGTAATTTGAGTCTACGGCTGAGAGTTTTTGTTTCTCTGTCTCTGGCAACATGAAATTTAGTAATTTGGACACATACAAAAAGTATCGAATAAAGACAGACAGACAGACTTTTTTTTTGCTTGTTTCCCCCCTATATGATTACATTTTTGCGTGGCATTTTCTTTTATTTTGCCTGCAAATGCTTATTTTTAAACTTGAACTTTGTACGATACTGTCGGGTAATTTGAGACTATTACAGAAATATTTACCAAAAACAAAAAAAAAATGGAATTCTTAGCATTTTTTATTGTGCCATTCAATCTTAGGGTATCCCTTAAAAGCAGTACCTTCTAATTATTATAAAATTTTAATGATTAATCCATACCATTAGGCTTCATTCCCTTGCGAAAACGTGTTTGTTCTGTGAAATTACTTGGAAAAAATAAAAAGAAGTGAAAAAATGATTAGATTTTCCAGTTTTAAGTTGAAATAAAATAAAGAAAAATAAACTTTTTTTTATATCGATAAACCTGGCCACTATGTATCGCCCTATCGTCCCTATTTTTTGTTCTTTATTCGGTAATTAAATGGTACCCCGTATTGACGATTGTGTATCAGATAAGTTTGGTTTGATTCGACATGAATTTCAGAGAGAGAGAAAGAGAGAGTAAGAACTCAGCGCCTGACACTTTTCGAAAAGTGTTAATGACAATCACAGTCTAGTAGATAGTGTGTTGACATAGTAGACGTGAGGCCGCCTTAGGTCAAATCCCATGTCAGACTTCTGCAACAGAACGATATATGAAATAATAATTCTGCGGCGACTTCCTCTCAGCAGATTTCTGGCAAAAACTCTGAGATTAAATATAAATTGTCATGGAAAGATTCTCAAGAAAAATCAGTCTTTCAGAGTCGACTTTAAACTGTATGCCCCGGCACTCTTGTATTAAAATAAAACACACACACACAACATAGGTGGTGTGTGGAGCCAGTAGGTTGTAATCCCAACTGAAGGGTTGCAATGGCCAATTATGTTATGTGGGCCAGGAACGGATCTTATGGTAGGAAATATTCCTAGTCCATAGGTATGCTTATGGATATTACCAAGCGGAAGCCTATGACATCAAAAGAAGTGCTCAATTCAACTTGAATATGACACATAAAGGACGGAACATAGTAATACTATCTGACAGTCAGGTCGCCATTTGAGCACTCGGCTCATATGAGGTTACATCGAAGGCAGTATGGAACCGTCTAGTGAAGCTGAATCATGTGGATCATGTAAGAATTCGCGACAATGAGCAGGCAGGCGATCCTACGGAGAGGGCACCTTCAGCACGGCCGAAAGGGCCAAATGTAGCCTTTCTGCGCATTGGAAACGGATGTTCAAAAAGGAACATTCAATAAAAAGGAAGCTGAAGAAAGGAGTAGGTTATTGTTAAACTAAGTGATCTTGAGAAAATTAAAATTTTTGATAGAAACTTACAGTAGTAGCAGGCCTGAGTCATGCAACAGATTAACCAGACATAACCTCTAAGGTGATAAACGATCTTTTGCCAGATCACTGTAGACTCAAGGTACACTAATTCAGAATACGATTGATTCAAACCCAATATGTAGATCTTGGGCTGATGAGAATGCGAAATCGTAACGCATTCTTGGAACCTGTGGGGCATTAATTCATCATTGAAGGAAACATCTGGATGCATATCAGATGCTAGGCAAGTAGTTGTAATTGTTGACATTGTGCAATATCGTGAAATTTGTTAGGGCAATAGGCTTATAAATTTGGAAGGGAGTACACAAAATTGTCGAGACTATTAAGGCGCTTCTTCACGATGTTAATAATAATACCCTCTATAGTCCCTTACTGTACTTAGGATTTCATACATTTGATAGCATTCACTTTCGTTGCCTTCATGCAAGCATATTGCTTGAGACTTCAATCAGTCGTTTATCATTCTGCATGTAATTATGAACATAATTAATTTTATGTATGACTGGCGTAAGTCTCAATAAGCAAATCTTGGATTAAATTCTGTCCGTAACTTGGAAAGGATATTCAATAACACCCCCATTTTAATTTTTGTAAACTGCAGGAAATAAATGTTTTCGAAATAATTTCTCGGTTTTTAACAAAATAAATTGAAAAATCAAAGTTTTAAGTCAAACAAAAAGTTTTAGTTTTCAAGGTCAATGCTGTTCTGTTTCTGGGTACACAAACATACACACACACAATTATACAACGGAAATTATTTAATCGTTGCCAGTGTTTATAAAATATAGCCCAAGAAGAGACAATATTTACTGCCATGCCGGTCGGTATGAAAAACAAAAATATTTGCATTCAACAAATAAACCATGATTAAGAGTTCTTCCTGATATTATCTTTCTCTCTCTCTCTTTTTTTTGTTTGTTTTATTTATTTATTCTTTATTTTTTTCTTAATAATAATAAACAAACGTTAAAATTATAATGAGAAGAAAATGGGGCAGGTATTTGGGTCATGTGCACCATCATCATCATCGTTTCCATTTTTGGAAAATAGTTTTCATACTTTTGTTTGTTCGCATCGCATACGTAATAACGTTTTTAATTTTTTGCATTAAAAATAATACAACAATGTTTATTTCATAGTGGTTGTTGTTGTTGTTTTGCACAAATGATAAGATAAAGTTCCATTGAAACCACAATTTAAATTTTTATCACACAAGATTGCATATGAAATTTTTTTAAACAATATTTGCAGAGACAAATTAAAACTAAAACAGCAAAAACAAAACAACAAACCGGCGAATAGCAGCAGCAACATTTTTTCAAAAGTGTAAAATTATTTTGCAAAACTATTTAAAAAATAAACAAACAAACAAACAGGGGCAGATTGACTAATATTAGGTACACAATTTATCGTTGAGTCATCGAAATTTTGAGTAAAAATTATCTGCAATTAGTTTTTGTTACTTACGCTCTATAGCGTAGAATGATTGTATTAATACAGTTAGGATTACGTAATAAGCGAACCTATGCTCGATATTCATGTCAGTAGTTTTAGAACAATGCTTACTCCGGGAGAAAGTTATTTCGAGATAATAAGCGCCAACACGATCAGAGGATGTCCACAGGTTAGGGTCCACTAACATGAAGCATGGTTGTCGATGAACTTCCGACAAAACTATCTGAGGCAGAGGCATTGTCTGCAAGGCTGATGAGATTGTAAGTCGTTGAGGCATGACAGTAGTTTAGTGGCTAAACTCTGGCAAGACCACAATACTGCCACATCAAAACGGAGCAAAAAACCTCTAAATTTTCGATTTCAGATAATGCTCTAGAAAGTGGTGGTAAAATGTATCTACAAATAACCCTAAACGCACCCAAAACGAGTCACTGTTTGGTGCGGATTTTGGTCCAGAGGCATAATTGGTCCATTTTTCTTCGAAAATGAGCAAGGAGTGGCCGTTACAGTCAATGGCGATCGTTATCGGGCCATGTTGAACGAATTTTTGTTCACAAAAATTTAAGAGGAGGATATTGGCAACATTTGGACGGCGCTACGTGCCACACAGCCGAAGCTACACTCGATTTGCGCCCTGTTTTTGAAGATCGCATTATCAGCCGCAGTGCTAATATCGTTTGGCTATCTCGGAGCTGCGATTTGACACCGTTGGACTATTATTTGTGGGGTGCCGTCAAAGATAAGTGTTACGCCGACAAGCCAGAGACAATTGACGCTTTAAAGGACAATATTCGTGAAGCCATTGGTGAAATACAGCTGCACACAATCGATAATGTGCTTAAAAATTGGACCGATCGTGTAGGCTACTGCATGGCCAACCGAGGCAGCCATTTGAATGAAATTATTTTCCATTATTAACCGGAAGGATTGTACTTTCAAATAAAAAAATAAATTTGAGAAAATATTCAGTATTTTTTTAAAGCATTTTCAAAGAAAAGTTATTTGGCGGACCCTTTAAATGGACATAAAGGGCACTCATATAGAAAACATCTCAGGAAAGCCCAGATATGCTATAATGACATGCGGCAGTCTCAACGAAAAATCCTGAGGATGTAAAGCAGTAATAATGCACTGGATGTGTACTATTATGATCAGACCAGAGCAGAGTTCAAGTTTGAAATGATACAGAGATAAGCAGTTGTTAGTATAACAACGGCAATGTCAAACCTGTCCTATAGCAGCGTTGGAAGCTCGGTTAGATTTAAGTCCACTGCACATGGTAATAAGGATCAAAGCTTTGGACATGTATAATAAAATTCGTAAGGGGCTTGGTGACCTAATGAAGCGAGTGTTTTACAGCTCTGTCCTTAAAAAAGTCCCATAGACAAAACAGTCTGGTTTTTATTAATTTTGGAAAAAGCTTGGTAACAAAAATCTGGAGTCTATACATTGCCTTAAAAGAGTGGCCATTTTGTGGTACACTTACGGGTCAAGAATACATTTAGTTTTCAGTCACAGGTTGAAAGAATGAAAGTCCATGCAAAATACAAAGGGCGCGAATTAGCAATCTGATAGTCAAGTTGCCATCCGAGCACTAAGCTCCTATAAAGATAATATGTGATTATCTGGGAAAGTTGGGTTTCAGTGTATGTGGAAAATCACGCCAATGAGTAGGCAGAGTTATGCATGCAAGGAGGGGATGGGCCCTAACTTATGGGGAAAAAATCTTTCCATGAAGTGGGACCATATATTTGAAGATAAAGAAAACCAAAGATTCTGGTTGATTTTAACGAAATCAAATCTTTTGTTGGGAAATTACAATTGAAGCAGGTTTAGGTCTTGAATCAGACCATCTAAGAATAACCTTAATATCCAGCCTTTTAACTGGACAATATGGCACACTTGTTCAGGATTGAGATCGTATAGAATTCAACATGTAAAGTTTGTAATGACTAGAGTACAATAGCTCGTATGATTGCAGCACTATGGCACCTCTTCACTACAATAATAATAATGCTCCAATGAATACAAGGCCCGATGGGCTTTGTTGATGACTGCATTAATATCTACATTTGATCGGTTGTTTGTTGTGATGGTGATGGTACTTCGGTATAAAATGATAGAATCTGCGCTATGTTGCTGTTATTGTGAGTAATTCAGCAAGTATTCAGGGACTATTCATTCTCATTTCATTTAAGGTGTTAAAGTTACATTCTGGCAAATTCACGATATCGAACTTAACTTGGACATTCGCAAATCTTATTTGCAAACACCAGTGCGTCCATTTTTACCGTTAACTAAAGGAAGGATTTTAACGAGCAGGTAAATTGTTTTTCATTATTATAGGTGGACAATATGGTAGAATTGACCGTTTAGCTAAATGGAGGCTCATCCTACCGATAACTTTTAAAGTTAAGTTTATGTTTGAACTTGCCAAATTATATATTATTTTCAATATGGCAACTTCAAATATAAACAAAATGTGCCTACACAACAAAAAATGAAGTCCGTCGTTGCCACTGAGTTTAAAAAAAAAACTTGTTTAATGGAGCAGTGTTATCGACATTGCTCCGGCACTGCCATATTTTTGAAAAAATTTACTTTATCATTAGATTGTAATAACGAAAAGTTAAATGTGACTTTAAAGTTCACTTTAGCTAAAGTTGCCTTTAACTAAACCCAACTTTAACCGGAAGTTGTAATAATGGCCCTTAGACTGAAGATTATCCATGGTAATTAAGCTTTCATTTTCGATGAGACTGTGTCTCTCACCCATGACTCATTGCTTGTCGATCGTAGAACCAAGGTTTCAAAAAATTAAGAGATGAAAAAGTAATCTCATGGCTTTGAAGCGTATAATCTTAGCGACCATTTTGACTTCTTTAGGATTTTTTGAGAACATTTTTGAAATTGTTGTTGCTCTAAATCGCTTGCCACTTATTTAAATTCCATTTGCATGGTGTTAAAACTTTATTTCCAAATAATTGAATACAATTCATTTCAACTACTTGTTGATGGGAGACTAATGATTGTAGAGTATCTACAAAATTTGCTGGAGAGTGCTTAATGGAAATTTAAATTTTTTGGGAATCTTACTGACTTACTATTGATGTTTGCGTATGCTTTGCTGACAATATTCCATTCCAATAACCCCTTAATATCCAAGATAATAAACCGTAGTTTAAACAAAACAGATTCACGTACTTTAAGAACAGCAAATGAAGTAAAAAGAAATCCTTTGTGCGTTTCATTTTCCTGTGTTAAGTAACAGAAACTGGCAAAATTGATTTCCACAAAATTTCTTTGAGCCGATTAGCACTGCTTACCACATTACCCCCTTAGTGACAATTATTTCCTGGTAACCTAAGAAATCGTAGTTAAAATTTTAGCCTTTACAGCCACAGAGGCATTTAAGTTTTAGTTTTGAGGAGGGTTAACAAAGTTTTTGTGACACTTCATAAAAGCAAAAATAAAGCCTACCACCTCCTACCACCACTTGAATTCCAACAGTCTTTTAGCTGGTTTTTCAAGACGTTTTTCGCTGCTCTTTAGGCACAATCGCTTAAAGAGTATTTTCAGTGTTAAGAGTTTTTTTTTTTCAAAGAATTCTGAAGCTGAATGAATTGGTTGACCTTTTTGTTGTTTTGGTCTAAACAATGAGTTGCTGCTGTTGCTGCCAAAGCATGGCGATGATGATGACGATGACGATAAAGAGCCAAAAAGGAGAGAGAGCCTTTGGAGTGTGTGCAGTTTTTTATTTTCTTCGTATTATGGCAACCATTTCGCTTTCATGCTTTATACAGAACATAAAATGTGGTTTAAATACGTTTTTTTTTTGTTGCTGATGCTTTTTTCTTTCTTGCTTTCTCTCCTTAGTAAATGTGTATGTGTGTGTGTGTGTCTATTGAAAATATCCTTGGCATGCATTTCATTTCATTTCGTTTTTATTTTTGCGGTTACTTTTTCTTTTTGTTTTTGTTTTTATTTTTTATTCCGTATTTTATTTTTTTATAATCATTTTCATTTTCGTTGTATATGCCTCTTCTTTTGTTTTTGTTGTAATTTTTTTTCCTCTTGTTGCTTCATTTATTTATAAATTTTTGTTGCTTTTTTTGATGTTTTTCTTTCAGTGTTCGTTCTGCTTTTCTAAAAAACACAAAAAATTTTTCGCATCAGGAAAATGTGTTCTGCTGTTTTTTTTGCCTTTTTCTTAATTTTTTTTTGTTTTTATTTTCTTTTTAACAGAAAATTTTGTTCTGCTCAGTTTTGTTAACCGAAAATTAATTTTTTGTTGTGCTTTTTTTAATTTGTTTGCTTTTGTTTTATATTTTTTTATTTGTGTTGTAACTATTTGTTGGTGTATATTTTTACATTGTTGATGATACATCAGCCTCTCATCTCCATCCACATTAACATCGTCATCGTCATCATCATGAGTATCATGAATATAAAATATGTACATCAGGCCAGTCTAATCGGTTTATGGTGTGGTCTTCTAAACATAATGCAAACAAATAGTTTCAAAATAAAGTGACCCATACTTGTAAACACATAATAGAAGTAGACAAACTGTCAGATGTTTTAGAAATTAAAAAAATAATAATAATCGGGTTTATTTTTGTATGAAAATTTTATAAAATAAGATACGATTTGCTAAAGTATGCATGCCAAGCAAGTGAGCGCAAAAAATTGGAAAAAAATTTCCCTCCACGATTATCGAAAAAGTATATAAAATAAGGCCGTAAAATTATGAAAAGTTTCTTTAAACGTAAAGGCCTACCCATTTCAATCTAAGAAGAACGGAAACTCATCATCAATAAAGGCAACTACTAAGCTGTTGCAGAAGTCATTCGATGTAATGCCAAGTCTATCGGGCAGTGGCTATTAATAAACTAGATAGTATGATGGTTAAAGGTTCTCAGTTCACTTCTTATCATTATCTTTCTAGGAGAGCCTTGCACTATTACAGGTGCCTTTCTGCTGCCCAAAAAAAATTTATGCGTCTCTGTAAATCGACCATAAAATACTCAGTTTAACCCAAACAATTGGAACTCTTCTGATAAATCAGACAATATTTTATCAGAGTCCATCTAAGCAACCTCATAGCAATTATATCGGGGCACTGATCTCTGGATATCTGGAAATATGTAACAACAACTTCTGCAAAAGCTGTAGCGATGAGTAAGAAGAGATGCCTAATTGAATATGTTCTCCGCCTATTGCCGAAGAACCTAAGAAGAAAACTTATTGGGCATTCAGATCTTAAAAAGAGAACGTGTCAAGCCACAATGGATTTCGATAGAATTCATAAAATTATCGGAAAAGCTGAGATGCCTACCGATAGTTATAATATAGTGATGGTCATTGAGGTGGCCTAACCTTGCACAGCAATATCTATTGTGCGAAATGTTCCGACTGGTTCGTGATTCTAAAGACTTTATAAAAACCGTTGCCCCTTTCTTTGCGTATTCATCTTTGCTGGATTCTAGGCCATTGCGTTCCAATTTTCTGTTTCAACGGACTCGTTATTAGAAGGATCAGGGAGAAAAAACAATATATAGTGCTGGCACAGGATTAGAATATAGCCACGTGAGACTTGTTAATGGGTTTCTTGAATGGCACTACGAGGTTGGATCGCTGGGTAGGTTGCGAGGAGGAGGATATCGAATATCTCCTCTGAAATTGTCCAATCCTTAGCTGGATAAGGATTTATATTACTTGTCAAGAGCCAGGATTAGGACACTCCTGAGACTTATAATGGGAGTCAAGGAAAAATGATCAAAAACAAGTTTAATGTATAAAGGCCATCCACCCAAGGAACCTAATAAACTACATTTCCGTTTAGAAATCGCTGCTAAATTGCATTAAAATCGGTTCACTTTTGAAACAAATTGTGTCCAGTGGTGTAAACTGACGTGTTTCAGAACCAGGTTAGCATAGTACGACGAAAAAATTTTGTACTGGATTCCTTTAACCTAGTAAAGGCACTGTCTGAATAAACCAATTGCAATCGCAATATGCAGCAGCCCATAGAATCGTGTTGCCACCTAAAGTTGTCAAGAGACAACGTTCTCTATGGAAATATCTGGTGATAGTGGCGATAGCCATTTCTCATTAAATTCTACTCTTTCTCAAGAGCTATTGTTGTCACCGTAGTATAGTAGATTGTGTGTCGGCTTATTAGACGTGAGGCAACTGTTCAAAGCCCAGGAAAGGCATCTTAACAAAATAAAATTATGAAAAAACATTTCTTCAGCGAGTTCCTCTCAGTAGATTTTTGGTAAAAACTCGGAGAGTAAATGTAATTGCCACGAAAAGTTTCTCAAAAATCTGTCATTCGGAATTGACTTTAAACTGTAGATCCCGCCACTCATGTATAAAATTAACGCACACAACATAAGTTATGTGAGAAGCTAGGCCGTAATCCTGACTGAAGGGTTGTAATGACCAATTATGTATTGTTGCCTGATGTTTTTGTTATTGCCGTTATCCTTTCTATGCTTCCTACATATTTTATTTCGGAGAATATTAGAGGTTTCTTTAGTTTTAAATTTAATCCAAAAGATGAAAATTTTTTTCGCTTCTCTCGGATATGAATCTGGTTCGTGACTTTGGTTTAATGGAATATATTGTGTACTAGAGAGTAGCAATCTCTGACACAATAAAAATTGGCAAAAATTTTAGTTGTTTTTCTGCTTTAATTTTATTTTATTTTTAATTATTAAAAATTAATGTTTTTTTATTGTAAAATTTTTCTTTTCATAGATTTTTTTTGTTTTTTGTTTTATTTCAATTTTTTTTGGCAAACAAAACAAAACACTTATGGTATAACAGGTAAAGATTTATTAACCAATTAATTTAAATGATTTACGTTGACCTTGTTAAAGGTTACAATAGAATAGAAGAGAGAAAATAATTAAATTAAAATTAACCGCCAGAAAAAAAAAAATTGAAATTGAATAATTATGGGAGAAAATTCTAGATTTTGTTCCACTGTAACGAGAAATGTGTGTCTTTCTAACAAGAAGCGAACTTGCAACCCTCAATACAGCACTTGAGGGCATCGTAGTGGGGATGTAATTCATTGCATTATAATGGAGTACATTGTTAAGCTGACCCAATGCTACTCGAACATTAGAATGCTTCTTCGATAACAAGTCAACAAATTGTATTGAAAGAACTTCTCTAATTGATGTTAATGAATGAATGAATGCTAATGATACATTGAAAACCGTTTAAGCATGCCCTCCTGCTTGCTCTGCTTTAAACACATTCCCTTACTTTTCTAACCAAAATTTCCATTTTTCGTTTTTCTTGTGGTTCTATTCTCCTTTCTGTCTTAACTTCCGTTAATAAAAGTGAATCACTATTTACGGTTGCAACAATTTTTTTTCTTTTGCTTTTTTTTATTTTTGTTACCAACCGGCATCAGCTCAATGACAACAGCTTCTGTGACGTCTATTTGTTTATGTTTGTTTGTTTATCCAATTGTTGTTGTTTTTTCAAAGTTGAAAATGCAAATGTCAGGTTTTTTTTCTTCTTTGTTTATTTTTCAAGAATTTTCATGGTACAAATTCAAGGAAAAACTCAAAATAGTTTTTGTCACAGAGAGACAGAGAGAGAGAGAGAGAGAGTAGGCAAGAAGAGAATGATTCTTCAATACAAGTGAGTCAACAAATACAATTCATTTGAATAGTTAACTGTTAATTTAATGACAACGACTTGTTTGTTTTCTTTCCCTGTCTCTATCTCTATTTCCTTCTTTCTGTTTGTGTTATTCTTGCTATTTTAAAAAACTAACTGTAAAAAGTTCATGCATGCTAAGTGATGGGGGTGTTGGTTGTATGTATGAGTGTGTATGTGAGTATTTTAAGTTGACAATTTGCTTCTAAGCCAACCTTCAAGTATTTCAAGCTTTCCAGAATACATACGTGCACACAGAGAAAGAGGCTTAATTAGTTGAGCATACATAATATTTGAAAGCATATTTAAATAACTGGTTTGAATTTAGAAAATTATGTGGGAATGTAATCGATATTTAAATAACGGTAAATGTTCTTGAAATTCACGGGCATTTTTCAATAGTAAATAGGCCCTTAAGTGTTAAGAACATGTAGACATACAGGCGCTATACGATATGAAACTAGTCAACATTTAGGAGAACAAAACATTTGCAAAGACGATGCAGAAACGCGCCATGCTTAAAGTAAAAACGGAAACTTAAAGGAATTCTAGTGACTAAAAAAATTGTCTTAAATTGAACTAGTGGATCTAATATGATTCCACAAAAACCTCCTTGACAAGTTGAACTAGTGAATCTGTAATTCTAATATCACCATATAGTTCCACAAGAACCTTCTTGACAACTTGAACTAGTAAATCCGTGGTTACAAAGTCACCGTATGATTCTACAAGAACCTCCTAGGCAACAGGTTTAAGGTCACAAGTGTAGACAACAACTATCAAATTGTAGTAGTGAATGAGTCGTTCCCATATCAGCATATGATCCCACTAACATGTGCAGTGGTGGCCTTACAATTAGAAACGATGTTTCTGGAACAGAGTTCTCTGGAATGACGAATGATTAATTTGTCCCAATCTGATCGAAAACGTATGTAAGACGTCCTCCAAACAAAGCCTTTGATCCCAGGTACACAGAGAAAACTGTAAAACAAATTAAAAAACATACATGTTGCTAAGTCGTTTCTAATTATAAGACCACCACTGTATTTGAAGCAAATGTTACATTAACAGAAACTGTTAAGATAACATAATTGCAACATTTGAAAAAGTAGAGAAAGAAAATCTTAAATAATCAGGAAAATAGAGATAAATTGGAGAAAAAGTGAAAGAAAGACGAAGCTAAGTCGTAGCCAGTTCATTAGCAAACTGCTAATACTATTGCATAATCTTCTAGGAACTACGGTATAATTATCCTTTTTGTAAAACTTTCTAATTTTAAGAAAAGTTAGGGCAAAGTTTCTCACCTCTAAACCTAGTACATTTTTACATAGGCAACGGCAATCATCCTAGATGCCTACTACCTTCTTGGAACTAACAGAAAGCCAGGGAAATATATAAGAAGATTGGCGATACTTTATGAGAGCCTATGTTCCTTATAACCGAATTAATGATTAAAAAATTTGTTTTCCAAAATTAAGCTTCATGTGTGTAAAAATAAATTGAAATATAAATAGCAAAGACAAAAACCAAACATTTTAACAGAGCCAATGTTAAAGTTAACAGAGCAACGACGCCTATATTTCCAGTCCCAAGTTAATCGTAAAGAAACCTGTTTTGGAATCGTTGATACCATTGATATACATGCAGCAAGTCCCACTTATCCACAATATCGTAAATTATTTGGGATGTACAACTAATTGGATCTTATTAGGGATACCTTAGACTTCAGCAAGTCCCATTTCTTTACAATATCGAACATTCTAACCAGACACTGTTAAAAAAAATTATTTTTTTTCTTCTCAAATTTCAAAACCATATGCGAAGTACCAGAGAAGATGTTCCACTCATGAACTTGTGGGGTATAATTTTTTAGGACTGGAATAGATATTCCATTCTTCGATATCTTATATTTGGGTGATATCTTCCATGACAATTTTTTGTATCTTCTCTTAAAAGTTTTGGTTGTTATCTTTGCTTATTAAATTCGAATTTATTTTCCCACACATGAGCATAATGTTGTCGGCATTTTTGATTTGCTTGCCATTATTTTTTAAATGGTAAAACCATACAAAATTTTTGCTTTTACGGACATTATTTATTAATAATAAAAAACAACAACAACAACAACAATAAAAACAGCAAAATATAAAAATAGGAGGGGAAAAGAAAATTTGCTGAAACTAAAATAATAATTCAACGACCACGACCACATTGTTTATTAATTATTAAGATTTTCTAATAAAAATTCAAAATAAAAAAAAACACCCAAAAGTTCTATTCAGATTGTAGTCGTCTACCCCACCACTACCCTCTGTGCGATATTTTTATGTGTTCTAGACGATAATCCATTTAATTTTGTTTGATTTTACGATTTTATCGTTACGAATCGCTTGCTCACTGGCTCTGCTATGAAAATAATTGAAATTTTTTTATTTTTTTTTTATTTTTTTCAAAATCATTATCATAAATCATACATAGTTTTATAATGTTATAATTGGAAATAAAAATAAAAACGAAAATACAGACTAAAATCTAATGAGAATGTGTTACGGTTGGGTTTAGTTGAAACCATGTGGTAGACACCCTAAATTGCGTGTAAATAATGCGTGAAAAAAAGTACGATTTAATGACTCACATACGAAATTTATTCGCTGAATTCTAAACAAATTTTGTTTTGATTCTTACTTAAGGCCTGAATAATTTTGAATTTATTATCATGGTGAATAGGAAATGCGTAAATATCGTGTTTCTAACACTTGAACTGGGATACTACTGTCAGTGAATTCGAAATTAGAAATTATAATAAAATATCGTATTATCACGATTGTGGCTTCAAAAATGCCCATCTGGCAACACTGTTACCTAAAGAACCTTATAATAAGCCAAGGAACGTCAAAATGGTTGAAACTGACTATAAAAATTGTGTTTCAAAACGTGGTCACCTTACGTGCATTACAGTGGGCTGGTTATGATCGTAATAGTAGACCTAAACAGACTAGAATCATTACAGATGTGGTTAGAACGGTGCAATAAATAATGATGCCTTAGGAAAATATCGCTTCCGTTCAAGAAAGTGTTCCGAATTTGTTGATTTCAACGTATTCTGAGTCGTTTGGCCCATCGTTTTGTTGGCTTGGATTTGCGATTTTACGCATAAAAAATCCAACTCATGCAACAATTAAAGCCGGCTGAAAATTTCGAACGCCGTGGATATGCTGATTGGGTGCTAGAGCAACAAGCTTTCAGTATTTCAATTTTGAACAAAATTTTCTTCAGCGATAAACCTATTCTCTCGCTCTGTGGTCACGTCACCAAACAAAATTCTCACATACTGGGCGTACAGGTTATAGAAATGACTGTGAAGGAACCATTGCATTCGGAAAAAGTGACTAATTTTTGCGCATTATGGCCTGGAATTGTCAGGACAACGGACTAACCATTACCATATTTTCAGAGCTGCTGCCACTTAGATTGTCTCTTACACTACTACCCGATTACTGTAGTACAAGGCTGAAATAATACCTACAAATAGCTATCGCTCTGCGGATCCGATATCAGAGTATGTCGAGAGAAGATTAGCGCATATTGACCGACAGTAAACCGGCCACTAAATTCATAGAGTGTGTGTGTATACCACATCTAAGATTGTCCGTTTAAGATTCGGGTGTCCTAAAGAAGATTCGATGGTTACGCTCATATAGTATCCTGGACACGAGGAGGTTGAAAGTTACAGCAAAGCTTGCAAATGCTTGTACAATGCGAAATTCAATTGAATTCATTCATGAGATTGGCATTTCTCGACAGAGGAGCAAACAAATCGTCTTTATTCATTTTCAAAAGAAAGATGGGATAATAAAACTATTGGCAGAGGGACTTGACAGATCTGGTGCCAAAGAGCTCAGACAGATGTATGCAAAACAAAATTTGCATTAAACCTGAACCGATTCCAACACTGGCCTCTAGATGAGCAATCGCGGAGATTGGGAATACTTCACAACTAGTTCAACAAAAGCTGCAACCACAAGGAAGAAAAGGAGACCACAGAACATATTCTCTGTCATCGACCGCCAGTTGGAAACCTAAGAAGAATTGCACCCAGAATTAATTGACAAAACAAAGGACGATTTAGAAATGTCAACCAGGAACAACTATATGTGAAGGAATAGGTAATGTCGGTCATACAATGGGACCTTATAGGACCTACATATGTAAGCTTTAATCATTGAAGAAGCAGCTAATTTCACCAAACTTGAAAATTATTGTTAATTCAAACCGCCTTGGCCGACTTTTATTGCCCTTCAATAGATGATTATGATCTCGGCAGCATGTGATTTCAACAAGATGATGGCATGAGCCACACAAGACGGAATATTTCGGCTTTAGTGCAGAATAACTTTTCTGAAAGAGTAATTTCACGGTTTGGCTGTGTCGATTCCTGACCAAGATCATGCGAATTTAATTTGTAGATTTGCGACTTTCTTATTGTCCTACGTCAATGACCTACCTACCTACGTCAATACCCGAATTTACAAGAATAATGCTTTATAGCCACCGGCGTCTAGTAGGTAGTGTGTTGGTTTGCTAGACTTGAGACCATCTCCTCTCAGCAGATTTCTGGCAAAATGTCTGTAACTAAATAAAATTGCCATGCAATGTTTCACAAAAAATCTCTCGTTCAGGGTCGACTTTAAACTTTATGCCCCGGTACTCATTTGTAAAAGTGATACACACAACATAAGTGGTATAAGATACTAGCTTGTAATCCTGACGGAAGGGTTGTAATGACCAGTTAGTTATGTTATGTTATGTGCTTTTTACGTGTTTTATTTAATTTTTACTTTCTAAACTGTAAAATCATTTACCCAGTAAATTATTGTTTCATGATAATAAAATTCTATTTTCTGTTCTCATTCTCGTGCATCTTCTAACTTAATTACCGCATGAGCACCTTACCGGTTTTTTTTTTGTTTTTAGACTTTAAACGTGGCCTTTATTAATTAAGTAATCGAAATGGTGGAGAATATTATGCATGATGTTTATATTGTTAAAATATTTTCTTGAATGTCATTGTATTTGGAATTTTATTTTATCAAACCCATTGTTAAAATCATTAAATATTAATTAATGTTATAAAACAACAACAACAACAATAATAATAATAACAACAAATATTTTATTACTGATCGCACGACATTTAAACGTTTTCACCAATTTTTATTCTTTTTGTTTGATTACGTTTCTATGGGGGTTGCAATTAATTGGATTTTATTTTTAGTTTCACAAATTTAAATTGTTTTTAATCGAAAAACAAATGTGATTTTAACAAATATTTAAGGAAATTGAAATTTAAAATTTTTTATTAAACGCTTAGCCGGTATTTCTTTTTTTGTTTTTTTTTTTTTTTTTTTTTTTTTTTGTAAATGGCGGTAAAATTCTTTTCATATAAGAAGGCTCGATAAGAAATCGCAGAGTTTGTGCTTTCTATCGATTTGATTTAAAAAAAATCAAGTTAACCACGCCCATCGCCCACAAAATTTTCATGTATTTTTGTGCTAAAAATATAAGGAGTGGTCCTAGATCATTGATAGTTGGCATTGAGCTTTCTATTGATTTGATTTAAAAAAAATAGAAATTAACCATGCCCATCCGCCCTCACATTTCAAGTTGATTTTTTAGCATGAAAATTGAAAAAAAAAACAGAAAATTTGGAAAAGTGAAGAGAATATTTATTTGGATGCATGCTCGCTTGTTTAATTACATTAAAAAGATTATTTCATGAGTTATAATTTTGGCATACTTTTTCCAGGATTTTGTCTAAAAATTCGCACCGGGCTAGAATTGGGGATAGCTTATCCTTATGACTTTGCATATCCGAAAAAAAAATTGGAGTCCAAATCGTCTGATCTTGGCAGCCAATGAATTGCTTTAATTACTCACCAAACTTGACATTAGTCACCGTAGTCGAGAAGGTAGACGTGACCCACGATTCAAACCCCAGGTCAGAGATCTGCAACAAAAAGCGACTTCGGCTCAGCAGATTTCTGACAAAAATTCTGAGAATAAATAAAATTGCCTGAAGTCGCTGTAGTCTAGTAGGTAGTGTGTTGGCTTATTAGACGCAAAAGCCTGGGTTCGAACCCCAGGCCAGGCATCAAAGACAAAATACAAAAAGTATTTTTTCGGCGACTTCCTCTCAGTAGATTTCTGGCAAAAACGCTGAGAGTAAATAAAAATTGCCATGAAAAGTTTCTCAATAAATAAAAATCTGTCGTTCGGAGTCGACTTTAAACTGTAGGTCCCACCACTCATGTATAAAATTAACACACACAACATAAGTGGTGTGAGAAACTAGGACGTTGTACAATGGGTCAATTCGACCTCCGGGTACTGTACTTGTCTTAATTGACAAGTACACGCCCTCTAACCTAACCTAACCTAATAAAATTGCCTTGAAAAGTTTCTAAAAAATCTGTCGTTCGGAGTCGACTTTAAAACTGTAGGTCCTGCTACTCATATATAAAATTAACACACACAACATAAATGGCGTGAGAAACTACATCGTAATCCTGACTAAGGGGTTGCAATAACCAATTACTTGACATTCAGTACATTCAGGGTATCGAGTACCGTATAGTACTCTGATGCCTGCTAGAAGGGAACGCGTGGCTTATACACAGAAAAGGCAAATTTATATTGAACTAGGCAGAATGCTGGAATATGAGAGAATGGCAACATAGAAATGACTTTTGATTTTAAGTGAAATATATTCATGATTTATCAAACAAACCTCTAATATTGTAAAGACTTGCATGTGGTAATGCTATCGCATTACCATCAGGTCCCGATAAAGTACTCCATAGTGATTATATTCCTAAGAGTTTCGCCATCGATTGATGTACCCAGCATGTCCCGTACATTTCTGGCGTTTTGCTAGTATGGCGTACAAATAAAAACTTTCTTTGCCTTTTCAGTTGTTGGAAATTGTTTTTAAAATTGCACATGTGTTTACCTCGTCTCTAATTGTATTTCGCTGTAAAATTTACAATTTCCACCAATAATAGAGTAGCTGGGTACTCGAATAATTTTTTTTTTATATTTGAAAATCTGTTTTTTGTTGTTGTTGTTTTTCTATAAGTAGCTTAAAGGGTAAGATGTTGAATGTAGGTTAGGAAATGACCCACTGTGGTACTATAATAAATCTCTTTCATAATACTGATATCATATGAAACTTTTATGGCAAGACCGCAGAGTTCCCTAATATTTATCAATGAAAGGTTAGTGAATTCTTATGGGAGGGAAAAGCCCAAGAGCTTCTCTCTTCTTAAATTCAGTTTGTGGAGTCAGATGGCATGGTACCTTCCATACAAGATAAATATTGGTTTTAGTATACCTTGGAAACGGAAGAATTTCGTGTTAAAAACTTCGTGATCAATAAAACCCTGAATTCAAAAATAAGCATTATTTGATGTAAGTGTTCAAATGAGACAGCGGGGCGCGCCGGGATTTTGATAGATATTTATAAATACGACATGGATAGATCTGTTGTTTCTGTCAACGGTTTGTTGAAAGATCCCTGTGATCTAGGGTTGAATATTAAATATAGAACTGGAAACACACTTACTTACCTACTTAGTTGGTCATTATAACGCTTTAGTCAGGAATACAACCTAGCTTATCACACCACCAAATTTTTTCATATTTTGTTTTGAACGAATTGCCTGAACAGGGATTGAATCAATAACCCCTGAGTTGCTGATCCAAGTTTTGAATTCTTTAAAATAAATTAAAAACAATTAAAATCGTGGCATAAATTTGACATCATGGTGATCTAATTTTACATGAAACGTCATTGAAAATGTCACCAAAACAAACTTTATGGCTTACCGTATACAAATTATTGAACTTTCAGTATATTTTGTTAATAAAAAAAAAACTAATTTGAAAAAGAAACACAAACTTGATAAATCCCCAATTATTTTATACAGTAGTGACTAAAATATTTTTTTTATTTTTCTGTTTTACAAGCCTAAGGGTTAACAAATTTTTTTCAAAACACATTTTAAAATTTTTGCACATATTGTTATTTTATTTATGTTCCGATTATAAAGAAAAAAAGTAATTAATTTAATTTTTAATTTAATTCAAAACTATTGTTGAAAAAATTTTTTTTTTCATTTTATAGGCTCTATTTCTTAACATTCTATTAAAAGTTTATTTTTTTGGTTGTACGGAAATTATTTAGAAATTAAATTGAATGTAAATTTAATTTTTTGTTCTTGACAAAAATCGAAATTTTCTGCACTTTAAAATAAAAAAATAAGTTTAAATTCCTCCATTTGGAGTTACACTAAATCACCATTAACTAGCACTTCACTTTGGCACTTTTTAAAGAAAAAAAAGCACTTATTTAACCCCCTCTTGCATGGTTATTGGGTTAATTTATAATGCTTTGACCTACTCAGGTCTTCATTTAAAATTAACGTTGCCAGGAACATATCAAAGGATTAAACTTGTTGCCAGGCAAGGGTTTAAAACATTTTTATTGGCAATTTCGCGCTAAAAAATTTTTACAATTAATTTTTGATAACAAAATTTTCTTGAATTCCACTCACCTTTTCAAATTAAAACACCAAAAACAAAAAAGCACGAGAAACACAAGAAATAATTCTGCTTAAAACAGTGGCAAACAAAACTAATTTAAGTTTCCTCTTTTTTAATTTAAAATAATTTCCAATATTTTGTTTTTAACACAATTTACACTTTCCTTTTGTATTTTGAATTCTATTTGCACTTGAAACGAATTTTTTATAATTTTTTGAATAAATTTAGAAATTTTCTTTTTATATTTTTTCCACGTTGTAAAAAAAATTGGTCAATTTCCAAATTAAAATGATTAATACACACCGATTTATGTATTTTAAAACGGTATCACAAACCGGCTATTGCTTGTATATTTTTTTTTTTTAATTTTTATTTCATGAATATTTAAAATTTTTCTTATTTTTCTAAATTTTTTTAATTTATTTTTTAAGAATTAAAATTGAAAAAAAAGAAAAACTTTTATATACGCGTCACAACAACAAGAAGCACGTTTTATCAAATCGAATGGTAAATCGCAACTAAACAAAAATTCAACAAATCGACTAAACAGTCCCCCAACTAGCAAAACACAATTCTCAATCAAGTCTTTTTGTAGCCTCATCTAACGTAACGCAAAAAAAAAGAAGAAAAATCGAAAAACTACAGCAAAAACGTTAAACAGAAAATAAAAGTTTCATTCAATCTACTACTCACACTCAATTACCAATAACAGCGACAGCAATAGAGCAACAAGAGCAACAGAGCTCTTCTTCATTGCAAACATAAAATGTTAACCCCAAGCAACAGGAAAAAAATTCAGCAACAAAAAAAATTAAAACTCTTAGCAGAGCATCAATTATGTACACAGAGAGAGAACATATATTATGTTGCTGAGTTTTACTTCAGTACATATAGCAGAAAGAAGAGTACATGTGCACTTGTTTCATGAAGTCTTAGCAGACATGTTGCTGAATTTTATTTCTTCTTTGGTAGTGAGTACAGAACATGTGAAACGTTAAATGCAGCAACAAATTGTTGAGAAAGCTTTAGAAAAAAAGATATGTTGCTGAGTTTCTTTAGGTTTCTTTATTGAAAGAATAGAATTGAACTTGTTTTATAAACAAATGTTTTAATAGAGCGTTAGGTACTTTTGTTTTTACACATTTGATTTAAATATACAAGATATGATTTCAAAAATGAATTGTTTAAGCACTTTTTCTTTTTTATTATAAATTAAGTTGTGAATTTAATACGACCCTTATTGTTGCATGGTTTACAAGGACTGGCATGCATTCATATAACCGTTGCAATGAGAACCTGCCCTAAAGTGGCACTAGAGCCTCTGTTAGAATTAAGCCCGTTGACTTTCAGTAGTAAGGATTAGAGCTGTAAAGACTATGATTATAGAATAAAAGGAAACAAGTCTGATACGAGATTCATCAGGCCTTCACAGCTTCCTTCTTAAATATCCCCTGGACAGAACCAATAAATTCTACGATTTTGGAACTCGCTTAACAGATAATGGAAGAAAGTCGCTAATATTCGGTACTGGGGGAATGAAGCAATTTAAAGGCTACATACTCCTTAAGAAAGTCACCGTGGTTTACACATTGGTCGAGGATTGATAGTGGAAAAGGAGCTGGGATGTTCATTCTTACAGTGAATCGAGTAATTTTGGAGGCTACATAATCTTCAAGAGGAGGACCTTTCTGTGGTAAACGAATAGTTCGAGAATTGACTGTAGATTAGGTTAGGTGACGGAAACCCTCGAATGAAGAGGTTCTACTTACTCCAGAATTTAAGCCCATTGTGTTAATTTTACCCTGGGGTCAACTATTCCCTAGAGAAAATATCCCGAGTGCTGCTATTGCAGCAATCTTTATATTAGAGAGCTCGGTCAACAATGTCAGAAAATTAGAGGTAAAAAACTTCCGTCTCTTCATGACACATAAGATGAATGACGGTTCCCTCCTCCTTATCAGACCCACAGATCCTGCAGAATTCATTAGTTGAAATGCCGCCTCTTTCCGCATGCATACTAAAAGAACAATTTCCCGCAAGGATAATCATTGTGTGATGGATGGCCGTACGATTTAAGGACAGAAGTGAGTCACTTCTCTTCCTGTCCATTACGCGACCAGCAGAGTCTGGCAATATTGTACGTATTGCTGCCAAAGAAATTGAGTCTCCTCCTAGAATGAGTGAACAAGATCCAAATTAATCGAAACAATGGGAATACCTATGTCCTATAGCACGGTGGAGATTGTTAGCTCTGTACCTGCCCTGGCCAGCTCATCAGCAATGCAATTTCCAACGAGATCCCTGTGTCCCGGATCACATATATCAGTTACTATTGACTGATACGAAATTTCTCGAAGAAACCCTCTGCATTTATGGACAAGGACGGACGTTAAAACTATGTCCGTTAGGAACTTAATCAAAGCCTGGAGATTTTTAGGAAAAATTCTGCCACTCAACAAGCAATGCGCCGCCTTTAAAATTGCCATGACTTGGCTTTTTACCAGGCACTGCGGACTCAAGGAACACTTGTTGGCAATAGCAATCGCCTCAAGTCCAAGAGGCGGAAAATGAATCACGGCGATAGTGCATATCAAAAAGGAATATGTATGTATGTATGTGCTAATAAATGACAGATCCTGAACGCAGCCTTCAGCCATTTTTCCATTCCAATTTCTATGTATCCTTGCAGGCAACATGTTGCTGAAATCTTTATAGTTTTTAATGTTCCATTCATCCTTCCTTTAATGTTATATTTTATCCTTTAAGTAATAAAACAGAAAAGATTGCCTGTCATTAAACCACAAGATTAATGTACAGTTACTTTCTTTTATCGCAAATCAAATCGTTTTGTTTCTAATTTTCCAAAACATTGAATTGCAATCGTAAAGAATATTGTTGTTGTTGTTGTTCGCTCGCATAGGAAAAATGTGATTTCTTATCTCTTTGCGCGGCGACTATTCATTCCCATAATTTTTGTTGTTTTTTTTTTGTATTTTTATCTTTTTTGAAATTTAATTCAATGGCGCTTAAAATTGCAACAATTTTTTATTGATTTATGATTATTTTGGCTTCGATAATTTAAATATCAATTTAATAAATGATTTATAAACTAAAAATACAATAACAACAACGGCCGTAACAATAATAAACGTTTTTAAATGTTAACAACCAGGAAGTGCAATCATTATTTCAGCATTAAATTCTATTTGATAAGTGAGGCTATATTGGCGACAATATCAACGAAAACAATAAAAAAAATTATACAATTTAGTGTAAGGCTTTGTTTAAATCTTTTAAACTTTAGTTTTAAAAAATATTTTAAAATATTTTTATTTATTTTTCTTTTTAGTGAAAAAAAACAGCCAACTGTATTATGAGCTGCTTTTTCTATAAAAGCAATGAAAGTGAACAAATTTAAATGTGAAGTGAGTTTTTGCCAGCTTCTTCTGGAAGTTAAACAAATAAAATTTCTTAAGCAATGATAGACGATTTGCCTTCGCAAATCGTTTTGCCACCACATTTGGGTTAATTTGACTGCCAAAATATGTAAACTTATGCACTTCCTCAATATGTTTATTATCGAAAAGGATACGATGTTTACCGGGTAAGTTGTTTGCTTGCTTAGCTTTTGTTTATTCATAAATTTAAAATTTCTTCAAAATTATTTTCAAAGTTTTATGCTCATAATTGCTTATTTTTTGTTTCATTATGTTCTGTAAGACAATTTTTAGAAAATTTATTATCATTTTTTGCTTAAATTTAAAAAAAAAAAAGCGTCCCCTGCACACATGTGTGTACAATCAGCCCCATCCATACAATGTTATTTTCATATCTCGTTTGAAGAGATCTTTTTTTCTCTCTCTCTAGAGTCATAAATTAATTCAGACACTCCTCGACAATGTGCAAAAAATCTGTGAATTTCTTATGTAAAAACTTCCAAAATAAAAACAAAAAATTCAAAATTATTTTCACAAATGATCCATGATGACGTGATTCAGATTAGAAATAAATATTCGCGTTAAAAAAAACAATCTTTTATTCTCAAAATGAATCATTATGCTGAGGCAGCAGATTAGGCTGTACCTAGTTCTGTTCAAGGAAACAAAGTATCCTATTAAAGACAGTGTGGTATAAAATTATGAGTACAGTACATCGACTTATTTCAATTGCATGCAAATGCCACTGAATTTATTAATTTTTCAAACACTGTTTAATGACGTTTAAATATTCTTAAAAGGCCACTTATTACGTCAAATAAAATAATCTTAATAAGCACTTACAACGGGCCAGTTTGCTATAGAGATCAATATCAATAAATTGTAATTTCCACTACTAGTACAACAGTAGACAATTTCCTTACCATGAAACTCTAATTGACCCGGTGTCTGACAGTTGTATATCGATTTTGTGTCTATCCACAAAAATATCGATCTCTTACTAAGCCTAAGGCCTGACGATCTCTCAGATCCATCGACGTATTAATAGCTTATATTTCCATCATGTCTTAATATTACACAGATTTTCAGTGACCGTTTTGAAACTGTAGATACAGACAGGCGACTTTAGGAAAAGAACATTTGATGCACTACATTCATGTAAAGGAGAAAAACGTAGCTAATATCCGTCATAAGCCAGTACAGTTATCGCCTTTTAATCCACAAAATTCTCAAAGTTTCAGATAAGATGACAGTCAACTTTCCTGTTTCAATCTTTGAGCCATCGATAAAACACTTCAACTTTGTAATAAGATCTCCTAATTAAGAATTAAAGTCGCCGTAATATAGTAGGTAGTCTGATGCCTTGTTGCATATGAGGTCACGGTTCAAACTTCAAGTTAGAGATCTCCACCAAAACGAAATATGAAAAATATTTCTTCGTCGACTTCCTCTCAGCCGGTTTCTGGCAAAAACTCTGAGAGTAATTAAAATTGCCTTGAAAGTTTCTCAAAAATCTATCATTTGGAGTCGACTTTAAATCGTAGGTCCCAGCACACAGGGATAAAATTAAAACACAGAACATGGGTGGTGTGAGAAGCTAGGTTGTAATCTTGTCTAAAGGGCTGTAATCACCAATTATGTATGTACATATGTATGATTAAGGATTGCACTGTAAAAAATAAAATGGTGGGCATAACTTTTCCAAATCAGTTGATCTATCACACTTCTTCTAAACACTGCAACACTTTATACACCTTTAAGCAACGTTGCCAGTTTTCAAACATGTATGGCATACTACGTACATATTTAATGAACACCGTTCTTATTAGAAAAATGTTTATAAACAAAGTTGTTATAAAATTTGCATAAACGGAACCCAAGAAAAAGACAATTTCTTAACGAAATTTCTTCAAAAAACTCTTCTTTTAAAAACGATTTCTTTTTTTTTTCAAATTTTGTTTAAATTTCAATCGCATTTAATTTTTTTTTGGAATTTTTTATCATTTAATATATTTAAGGCTCTGTATTGTAGCCTTTTTTTTAAATATTTCATTATATTTGTTTCTGCAACATTTGCGTCATTTTAATTAACCCCATTTAAAACAGAAGGGAGAAGTATTTCGCTGACGTTTAAGGTAAACGAAACAAACAATTTTCTTTTTTAATTGAGTTGAAAACAGAATTTTACTCTCTGCTGTAAAACACAGAAAAAAACAACAATTTTTTACAACAACGGCAAAGGCAGCAGTAAATAAAATAAACGAAATTTTTTTGTTGTTTTTCTTTACATTTAATTGTCAATTTTTGGCGCCTTGTGTTTACATCCGAGTTGTGTTTATAAAAATGTACGCACCTTTAATACATTTTACAAGCACACGAACTTACACACAAACGTACACTTGTACCCGTCGCATCTTAACACGAAATCAATACGAGAACATGGAGCAGCATCTAAAAATAATAAACGAAAAACACCGGTAAAATATTATTGTTGTTGTTATTGTCTTTATATTTTTCGTGTATTATTTATTTGTAAACAGAGATGTAAGGCAGTAATTTTGTTTAATTTTTTTTTTCATTTGCTTGTTTTCAAGTTTGCAATAAAGCTTTATTACACGAAATAAAAATTGCTACTCTCTCTCTCGTTCTCATCTCTGTTTTTCGCTCTCTGCATAGGCTAACAGCCTATGAGTATGAATCAACATTTTAAGTGTTTCTGTAAATTTGTTCACATTTTCAACATGTTGCTGCAGCAGAAAGAGTGAGTAGAGTAAAGCTTTTGTATTGGTTTAGTGTTTTTGTTTATTTTAATGTCTATGGAAATTGAAGCGCAGCACATTTTTTCAGTGTTTATTTAAGTTTGAAAGAAAACCTAGTAAATGTTTTAAAAGGTTTTTAATTGATATGCGAGGTTTTTTACACTTTTTTTCTGCTTTTTGGTTAACGCTCGTATATAATTTCACTTAAAGTAAATATAGAAGCAAAGTTTTTTCTTTCTCATTTTCATTCAAATAAAATAAATATTTAAAATGGAAATAAAAAAAAAACAAAATGAAATAACTAACCATTAATCACGTTTTTATGTTTGCTTTTGCGCCGAAAATAAATGTTTTTGTTGAAAATCACACGCTTTTTCTATCTGTTTTTGGTTTGCTGTGAAGTAAATTTAATGCTTAAATGATTGTCGAATTTCTTATCGAAATAATGGCCAAAGAAAATAAAAAAATAATCGTATATATTGGTTAGTTGTTCCATCAAGATTTAGTAAACAAAAGGCACGTGCTACAGAAAAACATTTGAAATTTGTTCGATTTTAAAAAGAAATAAAATTCGATTTTATATCGATAACTTATAAATTATGTGCGCTGGCACGGTGATAACATACATAGGTGATCAATAGTATGATTTCGATGTGCGAAAATTTTTCCATCTCATAATCAGTATTTCACATTTTATTAAAATCACTGGATCACGCGAAAGTCTGCGCACAATTTTCGCTATAAAGAGACCGTCTGGAAATATGAAAATGTTTTACGGGCAAGCTCATATGGCAAAGAAAGTGAATAAAGAGACACCACCTTGTATTGTACTTTTCCCCTCTTTAAAGCTGCAACGATATTGTTTCAAAGTCTGTGGCTAAACAGGTGATTTGATCATTATAGTATGGAGCTTTTACTCCTTCAGCTTAACTGTTTCTAACAAAATGGTGCTCATCGTGTGGTTTAGGCGACAATCTTTACAAAACAGAATCGATCCAACCAATACATACATACATAACATAATTGCTCATTTCAACCCTTCAGTCAGGATTACGACCTAGCTTCTCTCACAACTTATGTTGTGTGTGTTAATTTTATACATGCGTGGCGGGACCTACAGTTTAAAGTCGACTCCGACATATTTTAGAGAAACTCTTCATGGCAATTTTATTTACTCTCAGAGTTTTTGCCAGAAATCTGCTGAGAGGCAGTCGCCGAAGATATATGTTTTCATATTTTCGTTTTGATGTCTGACCTGGGATTTGAACCGTGACCTCACGTCCAATAAGCCGACACACTGCCTACTAGACTACGGTGACTACCAACCAATATAGGATTTAACTTTCCGTTCCTTAATCGGGTTCAACTAATCCCTATATTGATCCCTAATGGTTATTCTTGATTCCAAACTCTCAGGAAGGGATACATTATTGAGATGAAAAAAGATCCCCAAAATGGTTTTGGGTAATATTTGGGACTTAGACCAGTCATCACATACTGGCTCCTGTCTTTTCTTTCGTATCTACGGTGCTTACGATGCCAACTGATAGACAGAGTTTTCTGAAATTCAATTTTCCTGATCACTAGTATACTCTGTTCCACAGCAATTAAGAAGTTATTCACTGGACTGTGCTAATGATGTAATTCTGGGAATCGGTTGATTATGTGAGTTCTTTCTGAATATGACAGTTGTACCGATAATGGACAGAGTAGTTCAGTAGTAGGTTTCTGATACTAAACTTTCGAATATTTCGCCTAATTTTTGCAGTGCTTTTCAGGCTTAGGTCAATTCCTTTTTAATTCGCACAGAAAGGCTGCGATAAAGTGTCCAAAAAATTTCTTTTCGATTTCCGTTCATGAATGTCGGGGATCTCATATCAATCAAAGGAAACCCTTATATACGCTGCTGGATATACAGATGTCTTCAGTAATTGTATTGCTGATGGACTGACCAGAGTCGATATGGAGCTAACAATCTTCGACATGTTACATTACATAGTTATTACGATTGTATTCTCTTCTCGTTTTGCAGGGAAGCCCGACTTACTTGGCAGCAGAAAGATACGTGCAATAATGCTACACATTGCTGGACTTGTAATAGGATTAAGAAGATGACTGATGTTGTCTTCTGTCCTGGAATTGCATGGCCTTCTAATGAAAAGTCGTTGAAGTCGCCGTGGTCTAGAAGGTAGTGTATTGGCTTATTAAACAAAAAGCCAGGGTTCGAGCCCCAAGCCAGACATCAAAATAAAATACAAAAAGTATTTCTTCGGCGTCTTCCTCTCAGCAGATTTCTGGCAAAAACTCTGAGAGTAAAATAAACTGCCATGAAAAAGTTTCTCAAAATTCTGTCGTTCGGAGTCGACGTTAAACTGTAGGTCCCGCCACTCACGTATAAAATTAACACACACAACATGAGTGGTGTGAGAAGCTAGGCCGTAATCCTGACTGAAGGGTTGTAATGGCCAATTATGTATGTATGTATGTATGTTTAATGAAAAGTGGGTATAAAAGTCGAATATTCTTTTCTTTAATTTTGCTCAGCAACATGTTGCAATGCAGTTGCAATGCCTGTTATACACTGTAGTTTATGCAACGATCATTAGATCATGTTTCGTTTAACCAACCATTCATATGAAAATGATCGAAAATTGTCAAAATAACAGTAAACATAATATTTTACAATCCGACTGACATTTCCATTGAAATGACTCATCTATGGATGCAACATTTTAAAAAAATGATGCAACAATGAATGGAGAAACAAAAGAAAACAAAACCATATACGCCAATATTGAAGTCTTCCTGATATTGTATTTTACAATAAACCATCATCCATTCATACATACAATATATGTTTGTTTACTCGTATTTACATGTAAATGACATGTATACGATTGCTTATGTGTAAATTATGCAAATTCTTCAAAAAGTTAGTTTTTTTTTTTCTTACAAAATGTCACTCTTGCAGCGAAACGAAAGAAACGATAACATTAAAGATGTCTGTCTGTCTCTGTCGGTCTGTCATGACTATAATTTCATTTTTTATTTGTTTTAGTTTCTGCTTTATTTTCATACAAAATGAAATGATAATGCAGTTTTTCTCGTGGCATCCAAATGATGATTTTGGTTAAAAAATATTTAAAAAATTTTCTTGTTTTTTCTTTTCTCATTTGATGGCACAAATAAAAATCATGATCGAGTTTGTTTTTCTTGCATTTCGAAAATATGGCAAATAAAATGAAGACGAATGACAAGAGGATGACATGACACAGAACAATTAACGAAATGAAAACAATTGAATTGGAATTTAATTCCGGGATTAAGTGCAAAATTATAATAAATTACAGACGTTTGGCTGACTAAAGACATGTCACGACAGCGTTGAACAAATTATAAGGCACAACAGTGTTTGGCTACTGTGAGAATGTCGCATCGAGACACAAATCTTTCAAAAACTTCGTATTTATATTCCGCTCTTATTGATTTTCCTAATTTAAATGAAACTTTTCGATTGGGTTTGTAAAAATTAATGAAATAATCTCCAGTCAAAGGACGGTTTCAAAATGGCATGAGATTCACGAGGACGAGGGAACTTTATCATAAGCATTACTGCCAGACTGGCAACCACTCTCACCACATTACCATTAGCGCCTTCAAATCCGTTGATGGACATTTTTCCTTAAATTATCAAGTTATTGCGGTGTGTGGGATGAAAAGCTAAATAATTGCAGGCGTACCGTCATTCTGGGAGAAAACTCCACGATTGTCCGTAGGAAGAATGTCTAGCAAAGAGAGCACATGTTGCCTTAGTTAACTTATATCTTCTCGCAAAAGATACGCGAACTGTCGTTGAAGAATTCGCCGATAGTTCTCCCTTTCACACATCATTGCGAGCAATTCTTACAAAGTCTCTCAACATGCTCTCATATTTAACACACTCGTATGAGCTAATACTTATAGAAACAAGACATCTGCTACTAACATCCCTAACTAAGTGCTTCAGCCTGAGGGTAATCTCTTCGACGTCATTTCGGTTTTGTTCTTCGCAGGCTCCTGTTGATGAGTTGAATTTTCCGAATGTCATGGCTTTTCCACTATCATTTCAGGGTTCTCCGATCCCCATATACTTCATAGTTTCGATAGAATGGCATGGTGCCTCGAAGTTTATTTTGAGACTTTTCGAACTAGTACAGGAAAGATTAAAGGTTCAAATTAATGAATTGATTCATTGGAGCACAGTCGCAATGTGGTTTGTGTTTCACATTTCTATCGTTACTACAACAGATTCTGCTCTGGCGAAATAAAGGGACTTGATCCCGAAAATCATACATTTATGCTGTAGAACTCATCTTTCTTTCAGAGCACATCCGCTTGTGTTCGATTGGCCAATAGAACCCAACAGGCATTGCAGAGAAAAATCGTTCCTAAGCCATCTATTCGTATGCTGAACGAATTCCTCCTCCTTCCTCCCACAATCTATTTTCCTAGATCCAATACAATCCATTGCATAAGTAGAGGCTATCACCTGAGTGTTGGTTGCTCATACAAATCAGTCAGCATTGAAAACCTACTGGTCAATCTCCAGTAATTTAATCGTAGTTGGCTTTATTTGTTGTGTAAGTACGACGTAATGAGTCATATGATAGGCCCAATTTCCGTGAACACTGTACAATCAATAAATTTACACTATTCGCCATACTTTCTCATACAGAAGCAATCAGCTGTAAATAGTTGCAGTGATGCGCGGTAGTCCAGTAGGTAGTGTGTTGGCTTATTAGACATGAGGCCTCCTTTGTTCAAAGCCCAGGTCAGATAACTGCAACTAAACGGAATATGAGAAAATTTTTCTTTCGAGATTTCTGGCAAAAACTCTGAGTGGAAATAAGACTGCCATGTTGGAAATCGACCACATCGGGCTTATTTGGCATTTTGGAATAGATTTTGGCTTATTGGACATCTGGAGGGAAAAAAGGCATGGTAATCTTGGACTCTTATGTCTTTAAAAATGTCCACGTTACTGTCAACCGTGACCTTTGATGGCTTTGTATACATTTTTCACCTAAGTTGTGCGAATTTAACATTGGCCTCGAAAGACACCCAAACATTCAAACACTAGTGGCATAAAAAGTTCTTGTAAATAAGAACCGTTTATTTGATTTTAAAAGTGTATTTATGGTCTCATGATACTTTTTTACTGTAGCAAATTTGATCAGTTCACAATGCCCCCCGAGTGTGCCTTATAATACTGTTGCGTTTTTAAAAACGTTTAAAATATGAGCTCGTAGATTGCAAATAAAATAAAAATAAGTTTGTGTTTAGTTTTAATTAAAATTTAATTAAATTTACATCACAACTTGATGAAAACAACAATTGCTTTTCTTTGTTATTCCTCTGTTTATACCCTTAGCATAAACAATAACAATTACTAGACGATAATTCGACAGATCTTTATAGCGAAGATCTTCAAACCACGATTGCTCTTTTCAAACGCACCGCGTCTTCACGCAAGACTGACTGAACTTGACTAACTGACTCGCCTGCTTTGCCTTGCCTTTTATATGGCATGGTAAGCAGTCTGATGAATGTTCGTGACTACGCCTTCTGAAAATCTCTATAAATGTAAAATTTGTGTATTTTGTTTGTGTGTATTTTGTTTACATTTATTCTTGTAGTGTTGCTTGTGGATTTTTGTTTACTTGTTTACCATTTTTTGTATGCTGGTGTTTGTAGTTATATTAAGCAGTACGATAATTTGTAAACAGGTTTGTTTACTGCATTGTTTTGTTATTGTAGCTTTTGTTTATAATTTTAATGTTAAGCGATGTAAAAGCAAAACACCAGTATCTACTATAGATTTTTCATTTTCGTAACAATGCAATGTATTAAATATTTATTTTTTTACTTATTTTATTAATTACAATACAATTACAAATTATATTTTAATTATGTACGAGCTGAGTAACTTTGACCATATCTTCGGTGTAGTGTCACAGACCAGAGTCTCTGGTGGGAATCGTCACGCTAATAGTCTAGCACTCTACCGACTAGACCATCAGGACACCCAATGTATTAAATAGTTAGTTTTGATAGTCTGTTTCTTTTATAATTTCCATCCAAAATTGATTAATGAGTACAGTTGATGAATCAACGAAATTAAAGGTCAATAGGTCAAGTACAAGTATATTTCAATGTGTTCTAACATACCCAAATCCATCAGCAAATGGTCATTGTTATTAAGTTCTTGACTTTCTAGTGATTGATTTCCTAAAAGAACTTTTATTTTGAAAACAAAACAAAAAAACATTTTACAGCAGATTGTAAAAGACTTCGAAAACTCAAATATAAGGCACTTTTTCTAGATCTAAAGCAATAAAAGGAACGTATATATATATATATATATTGTATACATATACATACATACATATATACACACGATTTGTGTATAGAATTTAACATAATTTTTCAGTTAAGTTAGACGGCCAATATGGTTTTTGTTGTTTAATGACCTCGTAAGTTTGTAAATGATTTCAAATTTGTTTTCATTATCTTCTGTTTGAATAATGATTTCTTTTAATTTATGATTTAATAACGATTCGTTGAATATTAATCATGTGTTTTAAATTTTGATTTTTTTCTAAACATTTTGCATTTCGAAATGGATTTGTAGGATAAATTTCATTTCAAAATTTTTTTGTTGCAAATTTCTGTTTATAATACGAATACGAAGAGATCAATTTAAAAGCGACCACATGGCAGCTGAATTGATCATGAAATAAATTTCAAAAGGAATGAATTTTTCTCCAATTGAAGGGGCAAAAAAATGAAATTATTGTGCTAAAAATACAATGCAATATTCCACTTAAATGGTATTACAAAATATTAATCATATTACGTACATACATACATACATATGTACAATAGAAATTAAATACATACCAAAAACATTGAGTAGGAGTTTAATTGTCCATTTGTAATTCGCAAGGCGTTCATGTGTAAAAAAATAAATTTTCTTTCCTCCTCACAGTGCAATACACAATAAAGTTCTGCTTCTTCTTTGCCTCATTACACTCTGAGAGACAATTTAAAAATTTATTCTTCCAAATGACGTCATTACTCACGCATATTATAATTGTGTAGACTTTCTCTTTTAGGAACCGAAACGAATTTGTTGAGGAGAGCAGTCCGAGACCATTATGAAGCTTTCTATTTTTAATGTGGTTTGTAGGCCGGCGGCCTAATTGGACCGTACTTCTTTAAGACGCTGTAGCGTGTAAATTAGAAAAATTGGATTTGGTTGACATAGAGTTTTCAACAAGTCTGTGCCGCTCCCTACTAGAGATGTGTTAAACAAAACTGTTGCATAATTAATCACAATTAAAGCCGTGTTCATGCGGGTGAATCGCACTCAACTAGACTATTTTCTATGAGGATTCGTGATATCTATAGTGTGCAGTGAAAAGTCAGATACAATTCTAATCCTAGAAGACAAGACTACAGCTCCCTTGGTAAGAAACTTCCGAAATTCTGGAGAAAGTATGCCAATATAGGTGCTAGTATTTATTATATGAAGCAACGTAGTCGCCGTAGTCTAGTAGGTAGGCCTCGATTCAAACCCTAGGTCAGACATCTCCAACAAATGAAAAAATATTTCTGCGGCGACTTCCTCAAAGCAGATTTTTGACAAAAACTCTGAGAATAAATATAAATTGCCATGAAAAGTTTCTCAAAAATTTGGCTTTCGAATCGACTTTAACCTGTAGGTGCCGCCACTCGTGTTCAAAATTAACACACTGGTGTGAGAAGCTAGGTCGTAATCCTGACTGAAGGGTTGTAATGACTAATTATGTATGTAATATCTCAGCGATAATTGAAAAGTCCAGTCCTAACCAGTCTTGATAATCAGCACATTGCCTTCCTTAAAATACAACTCTCCTAGATTAAATTGAAAAGTAGTCTGAAATCCTAATACATTTAGCAATTGATCTGATGCCATAGAAATGATAAATTCGTTTAACTATCGAAAAAAATTAAAACAAATAAGATGGAGATTGGTATCCGAAATTTCTGCTCATGCCTACTTATTGTGCAATGATCTGTACGAAGAGTTATAGTTCCTACGGACTAGTCTAAACAGTTGACTGGTAGGCTGTCTATCTATTTTTGCCATGTGAATCTGGCAGTCGCTGTAGTCTAATTAGTAATGTTCTAGCGCTCGAACAAAACGAAAATATTCTTTCGTCAACTTCCTCTCAGCAGTTTTCTGGTCTTTTTTTCTTAAGTCTTTAAGAAATATAAATTGTTATGAAAAGTTTCTCAAGTTCATCGTTCGGAGTCGATGTTAAACTGTAGGTACCGCCACTCATGTATAAAACTAAGACACTTATCATAAGCATCATAAGCGATGTGAGTAGCTAGGTAGCAAACCTAAGTGAGAATCTGCCTGTTTAGAATGATAAGATATTGGCTACAGAAATTCTTTGTCAGCTTTGTAACTTCTTAGTTTGATTAAGACTTTCTTCATTAAAAACAGAAACAAAAGCGTGCGGCTAAAAACATGAATATGATTTAGAGGCCTGATATTAACGCTTTTAATTATACGCACATTTGATTTCAGTTCCTATGATTCTGAGGCAACTTCTCGAATCTTACCGATAAGTCGGGTTTCGATAAACCAACAACTACAAAAAAAATGAATACAATTTGCAACTCCTTAAATGCAGTCGAATATAAAAACAAAGTAAATTGTAGTCGTCGCCATAATCTTATAGGTAGTAGGTTATAGGTATAGGTTAAACGAGAACCCGTTGTTCAAAACCCAGCTAAGACATCTCGAACAAAACGAAATTATCTTAAAATATTTCTTTTACTGACTTCCTCTCCGCAGTCTTCTGGCCAAGCCTGTCGTTCTGAATCAGTGTTAAAGTGTACATCCCTCCACTTGTGTATAAAGTTTACACACACAACATGGGTGGTGTGGGAAGTTATGTTTTAAACGCGATTGAAGCAGTGAATGACTAGTGATGAATAGTGGAACACTTAGCACAACATTAACCAAAAATAATTGCCAAGTTTGACGGTCAAGAAGAGTTTACTTAGTGTTTAGGGACGTTGACAGTAAATTAGCAATGAGTTGAGAAGGTAACCATGAGAGTGGCTTTATGAGAGATGACTGTAATGACCGCCTGATTAAATTATTCCCACCATTTCCAGTTTGTACTCGTTAAAATTGTAGATTAAACTCCTATCCTAGATGGATATAAATTTCATAAATTCGAAAACCAGATCTTGCTTTAGTTTTTATACAGCTAACGTGAGCACTTTATGGAAGCAGTCATTGAAAAATACGCTCTAACTTATTAATACAATAATAATTTGAAAACTTTTATTGTTTTAGTTCCACAATTTCCTAAAAAAGTGTTTTAATTTTCATATAAAGCCTTATTGAATTGTTAAAGGTAATTGTTTTCACTACACCCCTAAATAGGCCTGCAATCATGAACATGAACGAATATGATTTATTCACTAATAACGAATACAATCTCAATTAGAAAATTATTAAATACTCGTAAGCAATCTAATGATCTGTCGCTCTCTCTCTTTCTCTCTATGAAAATAAATGTTGAATTTCTGACTTAAACGTTAAAACATTTCCTTCATTGAATATGGATGGCCCGGCCATTATTAATGTCAGTACATATCAATTATTTTTAACTGATATTTTTATTTTAAATTAAAAATCAATTGAAATTAATGGTTACAGCTCTACAAAGAATTAATCATGTTATTTAGTAAAAAAAAAAATTTATTGTTAAAGGCCATAATGTCTGTGTTTGTGTATTAAATATGAGTTATTGTAAATAATTAAATAATAAAGATAAAATATTAACATTTTTATTTATTAATACACAGCAGCAACAACAACAAAAATGTTATTAATAAAGATAAACACAGTATTTCTTACAATGTTTTACAATTTGAAAGTGTTGTTGGTTGATGTATGGAAAATTGTAAATGAAAACGACATCGTGATCTGTATAAATACTTCTTACTAGTGCCGTAACAAGATCATTTACATACATACATAATTTGATTATTACAACGCTTCAGTTAGGATTTCAGAAATATAGATTATGTGTTGATGAAAATGCATCATCAGAACGCATTCATGGAACCTGTGGGGAATTAACTCATCTCAGAAGTAAACACCTGGATGCATATCAGATGCTATGCATGGAGTTTTAACTTTTTGCACCGAGTAGCAGTCTGTAGATTGTCAGGTCAATAGGCTTGAAGGAAACATTATAGGGATGCCCTATAAAGTTGGAGAGGAGTACAATAGATTGATAAGAAGCTTCTTCGCAACTTCTTATTGTTATTAAGACTCACTACATTAAAAAAATAGTTCCTTACTCCACTTAAGATTTCATACATTTGAAAGCATTCACTTGAAACTTTCATCAATCAGTCGTTAATCATTCTGCAATCAATCATGACTAGTGTAAGCCTCAATAGGCTAATTTTGAGTTGAAGTTTTACATAAATGTACACAATTTCCGTTCGAAATATGCATACATTCAACCCTTGATCATTATAACGCTTCAGTTAGAATTACGACCTAGTTCCTCACACCACTTATGCTGTGTGTCTTAATTTTTATACATGAGTGGCTGGACCTGCAGTTTAAAGTCGACTCCGAACGACAGATTTTTAAGAAACTTTTTCATGGCAACTTTATACTCTCAGAGTTAAAGGGACAGAGATGTCAGTCCTGAAGTGAGGCCTCATGTCTAATAAGCCACTGCCTACTATGTACAAATCCTCAATGCAAAATATGCCATAATGAGTCGTAAGAAAGTCTAAATTGCTGAGAACGTCGTGAGATCTATTATCCTCCATACACTTTCTTTAACACAAAAGATTTTTTCGATGATTCGTTCCTTGCAATGTTGCACAGCCTTGCCTGACGGATGGTTTTGAACTCCCTACGTCGATGCAAAGGTGTGACTCTAGATACTGTGAGATGTAGCCTCTTTGCAAAACGCCTTTGGTTTTACTGGCAGTTTTCTTATTGCAGAGCTTCACATTTCTAATGACAATTTCGCAAAACATTTACGATTTCTTTCAGTGTTTCTTCTCATATTTACACATGAAACATAAATTCTGTTCTTTTTTTAATTTTTTAATTTTCTGTTTAACATTAATTTCCTTGCCAATTATACCACAAAGATAAAAAAGAAATTAAATAAAAAAGAAACGCGAAGAAAACTAAATATTTTAAATACTTTTGCAAATATTTTCTTTCTTAAAAATATTTTCCGTTCTGTTTTTTTATTTCCACCTGGCAGTAGAGCCGTTTTGACTATTTCGCCAGGTAAACAAGCGAAAAATTGCCTGCTTCCGTGGTGTCATCATCATTATAATCATGATTTCATTTTTTTTTTTTTTTGTTTAACATCATAATTATCACACGATAATCTTTCGAAAAATATTGCCTTTTTTATGATTTCTTCTAAACATCTGTAGGATTTTCATGAGGGAAGAATATTTTTATTGGCAATATTTTTTCATGATATTTTTCGTTTCTTTGGAAAAAAGAAAAAATCAACAGCCAAGCAAAAACACAACATCTGAGGAATTAATCTTATTAGTCATGCTTTAAATACAGATGATTATTGTTATTATTTTGCTTTTGTTGCTGTTGCTGTTTCTTTTGATTTTTTTTTATTGCTTTTGGAATAAAAAAAACGTAAATGAAGAGAGAAAAATTAGAAATTAGAAATCAAACAATTTGTTAAAATAAATACTTAAATATTGACAGAAGGTAGATATTCTAGATGTACTGGGTAATGCATGACAATTTACAGACTCATTCGAAGAATATTTCCTTGTTTAGATTTCCTTATTTTCGAATTGTATGTTGAATGTATGATTTTTATCGAAAATTATTAATTTATGACAAGAAAATGTAGAATTAAATTTCATTACATCATTATGATTAAATCTGGAATTACAAATAAAGTTGCATTACAAGCTGAGATCAGAAAATGGTCCATCAAGAAGAAAAATTATCGAAATTGCATTTACAATGAAGCATAATGGAATAAGTCGTCGTAGTCTAGTAGGTAGTGTGTTGGTTTATTAGACGTAAAGCCAGGGTTCGAGCCACAGGCCAGACATCAAGATAAAATACAAAAAGTATTTCTTCGGCGACTTCCTCTCAGCAGATTTCTGGCAAAAACTCTGAGAGTAAATAAAATTGCCATGAAAAAGTTTTTCAAAAATCTGTCGTTCGGTGTCGACTTTAAACTGTAGGTCGCACCACTCATATATAAAATTAATACACACAACATAAGTAGTGTGAGCAACTATGACGTTGTACAATTGGTCAATTCGACCTCCGGGTACTGTAGTTGTCTTAATTGACAAGTACACGTCCTCTAACCTAATCTAACCTATAATGGAATAATTATCTGCAGATCTATATCATTTTGAAGTCGTCTAGGTCTAGTACATAGTATGTATATATTATTAGCCGAGAGCCCACGGTTTAAAACCTTGGTTTGAATATTGAGGTAGATATGAAGTCGTATTTAATTATTTCTCGAGTTCCTTATACTTCTGTTCTCAGACTACTATTTTGGACCAATATATACAATATGAGGTCGTATTCAAACACTGCTACTGGCATTCATTACTGAACTAATAGCTGACATCACTGAAAAGTCTTGCATTTATAAGCCATCGTTGCCATTAGTGTGACTGAAGTTTGATAACTGAATCCAAATACCCGTAGTCTACTAGGTAGTGAGTTATCTTATTAGACGTGAGACCACGGTTCTAACCCCGGGTCAGACATTTCCAACAAAACGAAATACGAAGAAATATTTCTTTGGCGACTTCTTCTCAGCAGATTTCTGGCAAAAACTCTTAGAGTGAATAAAATTGCCATGAAAAGTTTCTCAAAAAAATCTTTCGTTTGGAGTCGACTTTAAACAGTAAGTCCCGCGGCTCATATATTAAATTAACACACACAGCATAAGTGATGTGAGAAGCTAGGTTGTAATCCTGACTGAAGGGTTGTAATGACCAATTATTTGTAGATTTATTTATATCAAAGTTTAATTCAAGATCTAGTCTATTGAGACTTACGCTAGCCGTATATATAGACGCCTTAGTGTCTATAATTACTTGCAGAATGATTAACGACTGATTGAAGAGTCACATGCCACATGCCTGCATGAAGGCAACAAAAGTTTCAAGGGAATGCTGTCGTATGCATGGCATCCTAAGTGCAGTAAGTGACTATTTTAGTGTAGAGGAAATGCCTTAGTATTGTGATCTCGAAGAAACGCCTTAGTCTCGTGACTATATTGTACTTCTCTCCAACTTTATAGGGCATCCCTATAATGTTTCCTTCAAGCCTATTGCCCTGACAATCTACAGGTTGCTGCTCGGTGTAAACAGTTACAATTCTTGCCTTGCATCTAATATGCATCTAGGGGTTGCTTCTGAGATGAGTTAATGCCCCACAGGTCTAAAGAATGCGTTCTGATGATTCGTTTTCATTATCACAGAATCTACATTTCAGAAATCCTGTTTGTAGAGTTGTAATTACCAAATTATGTATGTATTTCTAGAAATTCTTTAAGCGGCCGCCATCAACGCTGGAATGTCTTGGAAAAAAGTTGACATTTTCACAGAGAACGTTGTTCCTAGCATGGATAAAGTTGCTTACCTGATAAGCAGGTGAGCTGGCTATTTCAAGAAAATCATTCAAGAATTGTATACAGGCCAACGAGTGTAATAACCGAATACTAAGAGAAGAGCTTTCAGACCAAATCTTTATTTTTCATTCACTTTCTCACGGAACTAGCCGCTTGACTAAATTCTATTTCATCATTTAGTTGAGTGTATAGCGTCATACTGTCTATATTTTATTACTTCGCGTTATTTCTTCTTAACCTTATTTTAGATTTAATCGCAATATTTATTTAATTACTGCAAGTAATTTGTATTTTTCTTTTTTTCAATTATTTTTTATCACACTTAACTTAAGTGATGACAAACCATAAATGCTGGTGTAAATTACAGGGGATTACAAGCAACTGTATTCATTATAAGAGAGAGAGAGAAAGAAAACAAATAAATTAAAAGAAAAATAATACAATTTAATTATTTATTTATTTATTTATTATTCTTATTATTGTTTAACTCAAGTGTTGAACAATTTAATTCTACAAATGCAAGCCAGACAAATAAACAAAATGAGTTTTTCAAATACCGGTTGACTGAAGGAATGAATGAATGAATGAATGAGTGAATGATTGACTATTATTCTTTACAAAATAATCATTGAATAAAAACAAACAATAATTACAAGCAAATGATATCATTTCAAGGCATTCTTTAAGCATTTTGTTTAATTTCTATTCACTGCTGCAAGTGGTTTATTTGATTATGAGATTAAGATCATCATCTGCATCACTATCGCATTCGTCCTCTTAACCTCCAAACATTTCAATTTGAATATGAATTTGCAATTGACGCCGCCGCCGTCAAACAGCAGGTGGGGTGGTTGCCAGCTTTTAACAACTTAATGGCGTGCGGCAAATGCCGACACAGACACAGATAATGCAAGCAGTAGGCGGTAATTGTAACTTGCAACGCCAGCAGTCAAAACATCAGCATCACGTCACACAATTTGTTGGTAAAAGTACTGCAAACGAAAAAAAAAAACACAAGAAATATTTAAATTCAGTGAATAAATAAATTTATATTATAGGGTAATTCATCCAAGGGAATAATTTTAAAATCAGAGGCACAGACATAAGTATCCTGAAGAAAAACTTTGTTTTTAACTCGACTCGACTGTGTGGAATTATAGTCGAGAATGGTTGTCAAAGTAAAATGTTGAACTTCTTCTCAAAAAGAATCCCGCCTTACGAATCCAACATGGGCACTGAGTCATACATCATCAGATTAAGAGTTCTCCAGGCTTCTGTTCTAGTACTTCTGCTGTGGAACGATAAATATGACGGCGAGTTTGGTTTGAAAACACTAGTACAGTTATGAATTCTTGGACTAATAGCTGATGTAACTTTAGCTATGAAGCAAATCACTTAGAAGGTGAGTACTTAGAAGTCAACGCCGCCATTAGTGTGGTTGAACTCTGGCATAAGAGTATGAATTCATATCGGCGAAAGCAAAAACCAAAATATATCCCCACACGCAGAAACCAGATGCTATTGGAGTTGCCAGAAACCATATAATTTCTTGTGAAAGTTCATTAAATAACTGAAGAGGGAGCCACAGAAGAATCTTTTATATTTCAACGCTTGTGTACTTTTTAAGAACTTCAGAACTCTTTATATAGAAATCACCGCCCAGTCGATAGCAATCAATGTATTCAGCGTTGGAGGGGCAGTAGCAATTATCGTATGTAGTTTATGATCCAACCTCCGGACGTGAACTACCGTCAACGTTTTAATATGACCCAGAGTGCCCGCTTTTTGTTGTACCTTTTTGGGTAATGGAAAATTAACATACTTGTTCCTCAATTCCTGTAATTACATCTTCTTCGTTTCCAAAATTTTACGTTTTTGTTGCCACCTTTACTAATTCCGGCTTATGTCAAATTGCTATGAAGACATTTGTACGGATTAAAGCAAGTAGGGTACAGCCTCTGAATGTCTCAGTACTGCCAAAGTAGACATACATACATACATACATGCATAATTTGGCCATTACAACAACTCTTCAGTCAGGATTACGGCCTAGCTTCTCACAGCACTCATGTTCTGTATGTTAATTTTATACATGAATGGCGGGACCTACAGTTTAAAGTCGATTCCGAACGACAGATTTATAACAAACTTTTCAAAAATACGGTTGACAAATATTGTTCGTGAGGCGATAGGAATGCTTATCCATCGTAAGGCAACCAAATATGTGTTAAATCACTGCTAAGATACGGAAAGAGTCTGCACTTATTCCCTCAAGACTTTAAACGGACCTCGATGGTTCAATCATAACAAACAGAAACTACCAAAAGCCGTGTGATTTGTTTCTCTTATGAAAGGCAGTGAAAATTTTCTATTTGTCTTAGCAGTCGCCATAGTCTAGTAGGTAGTGTGTCGGCTTATTAGACCTAAGGCCAGGGTTCAAATCCCAGGTCAGACATCAAAACGAAAATATGAAAAAATATTTCTTCGGCGACTGCCTCTCAGCAGATTTCTGGCAAAAACTCGGAGAGTAAAAAAAATTGCCATGAAAAGTGTCTCAAAAATCTGTCGTTCTGAGTCGACTTTAAACTGTAGGTCCCGCCACTCATGTATACAATTAACGCACACAACATAAGTGGTGTGAGAAGCTAGGTCGTAATCCTGACTGAAGGGTTGTAATGACCATAACTCTTTCGGATGTAGGCATTCCTTCATTTTGTATGAAGTTATAGCCGATTCCGATGTCTGATATAGTGAAACATCGATATAATAGACAATATTTATCTCCAGTATATGTATTAATACCACGAGTAAAGTTTGTTGGTGTCTTTAGTGCATTACAAACCAAATGGCAACCTTAGTTGGACGACCCTCTTCAAAAATAAAATTATTAATGGATTGTTAACTGGTAGCGTGTGATGACTGTGTAAAATATTAAGTTACACCACACGTTATATCTGTTCCTCTCCTCCTCTCTCTCACCCTTTGTCTCTCACTCTCTGGCTCTAAATTAGCATTCAATTATTTAAAATTAGTAACAGTAGCACTTCTATTAATAATCATCAGCATCTAATAAGTAAATATGTGTGTGTATTGGTGTATGCTACTTAAATACAAGAAAAAAAAATACAAAATTAATCATACGCCCATAAATACTCGTAAAATATTATTGGCATTACACTGTGCAGTCTGTGTTCATGCATTCATTCATTCCTTCATTCCAAACGGTGCTATTTTATTGAATGCATTCTGAATTCTATTCCATCCAATGCCAGTCTCTTATACTTATTTTTCGTTTTTTTTTTTTAATTGTTTTTATTTATTATTCGCTGCATGTTGTAAATTTTAATTTTAGATTTTTAATTTTTCAGTTTTTTTTCTTCTTGTTTTTGTTTCTCATTTTATTGTTCAATTCATCAATGATGTCATAATGAAAAAAAAGAAAGAGAAACACACGATCGATGTTGTAATAACAGTACATACTTATTGCATTTATACTTAACAATTGCTGTTGTTGTAATTGGATTTCGTTTTTTGTATTTAAATAAAATAAAAATTAAAAAGAATTGCCAAATGTGTTTACATGAGAGAACGTATAAGTTTAACAGAATTTGTATTGACTCAACGCAAATTTTTATGGCAAAAATACCATAAAAAAAATTCATGAAATAAGAGACCGCAATGTTAAATTCTTCTTACTTGAATGAATCAATTCTTTTAAGTTTTAAAAACCACACATTTTAGGAGAAGTAAAAATGCAAACAGATTATGTCCGTTTGAAAAGAACAAGATAATGTAGCAGTACATGGACGTGCACTTGCAAACACTTGCATAAAAGTCTAGAGACGTTTCTGTGTAACTTTCTCTTTTTTCACCCCAGTTAGGCGCTTAGGAAAACACTCCCATCAAATGACTACTGCCGAGGTTGTGGCAGAGATGAGGAAACGATTATCCACTTTTTTCGCAAGGCGCATATTTAGATTATTTGAATCTCCTTGTCAGCTTAACGGAGTTATCACCCATTGATGTCAAGGATATAGCTTCGTTCATAAAACTTTCAGGCTGTCTTCAAACTTAGGGGAGTCCTGCTTTTTGTGTGCAACCTCTGCGCCATCAGTACACAGAGACTGCACTTACTCGTGTCATCACAACGGGCCGCTAGGTTTGAGCACTCCAACCTAACCTTATTTAACCTGGTACTTAAGCCTTCAATATGAAAATTCCATCTTATTCTGTTGTTACAAATCCTATTAACGTTTTACCTCGGCTTGTTTAAGTGTCTTTCCTCTAGACATAGTACTACACCATGAGTCTTTAGAGTGGTCTGTTCATCATCTGCCACCTTGTGGTTGCAATCTGGAGCAATTTTGGAATGAATTGAAATACTGAAGTCGCCGTAGTCTAGTAGGTAGTGTGTTGGCTTATTAGACGTAAAGCCCGGGTTGGTATCGCAGTTCAGACATCAAAACGAAATATGAAAAAAAAATATTTGTTCGGCGACTTCCTCTCAGCAGATTTCTGGCAAAAACTCTGAGAGTAAATAAACCCGCCATGAAAAAGTTCCTCGAAAATCTGTCGTTCGGAGTCGACGTTAAACTCTAGGTCTCGCCACTCACGTATAAAATTAATCATGACTGAAGGGTTGTAATGGCCAATTATGTATGTATGCATACATGAATTGAAATACTTAAAGGTTCCTTATCTATTACTAGCTCTTCTTTAGTTAGGATTACAACCTAGCTTCTCTTTTCAACACACATGTTATTTGTAAGAATTTTATCCTTGAGTAGCAATACCTACAGTTTAAAATCGACTTTGAACGAGAGAGTTTTGAGGAACTTTCGTTAGAAATTTTATTTATCCTGAGAGATTTTGCCAGAAGACTGCGGAGAGGAAGTCACTGAAGAAATATTTTTTTATATTTCGTTTTGCTCGAAATGTCTGATCTGGGGTTTGAACCACTGACTCATATCTAATAAGCCAAAATATCAGAATAATTCTCGTAAGTCTGATGTTGTAACAGCCTTAAATTACCTCGCCTATTGTGAGTGCTTTGTATTTAACTCGCAACGCTCTGGAACCGAATTTAATTTTACCATAAAAATCTTATTGATTCCATACCTTTACACTTCTTATTTAGCGGCATTGAGTTGATACATCACAGTAAAAGATTCTCAAATACAAATCAATATGAACTGATTTGTTTAAATAGCTTCTCAACAAATTCGGCTACGCTGATGACCATATAGTGCGTACGTGCATGTACTATTGCGTCGAATATTTTTTGAAATTTACGCTGATTTAACGAAATTTTTATTTTAAGTTTCGTTTGTTAGAACACCAATCGACCACCAGTTTTCGAGTAGAAAACTGAACATGAAATCATACAAATTATGCCAAATTCCTTAATGCCAAACTGAAAATAAAAACAAACAAAAAATAAAATTATGATTTTCAAATTATGTTGTTGAATAAATAACTAAAACTTTGCAACGTTATTTTCAATATATTTTGTTTTACATTTTTTGTTGCAAAAAAAAAAAGAAACAGAAGCAGAATCTGTTTATTTTTATAAGTTGACGCATTGGATTTCCGTGACTATAATGACTTTTAAAAGCAAATTTTTTTGTTTTTATTTTTGCTTTGACTGTTTAGATTTTCATTTCATCTGTAATTTTTTGTTTTGTTTTCTTTTCATTTTAGAAACAGATAATCCAACACCACCTAAATGGCTCGATGGCAATTTGAAATTCTTTTTGGCCACTTGACTAGAACAACGGCCCTGCCATTCATTCAATGAGTTGTGTGATATGAAAAACGACAACAGTAACTACAACAACAACAACAAAAGAGAGCATCAAACAATAGCATCAGACGAATGGCAAGTTGGTGATATTAAGAAGCCATAACAAACACCGACAAATTCAGTCGGTCGGTCATTATCCAAAATAGACAAGAAATTCTTTTCCGGGTTTCCATTTGCAGACACGAAATATTTTTAAAAAAAATCTAACATTAGCGGTAATCACAGCCTAAGCATAAGGTAAGCAAAGATTTTCAATATTCTAAATTTTATTTGAAAATATTTTTAAAACCTCATAAAATCTTTAATATTTTTTGATTACTTTAATGTATATAATCGTCGATAATACATACAGTTATCGAACGATAATTTATATAAAAAAATTTTTTTTTTTTTAATGTAAAGAATGTATTAGGCTTGGTTTTAAAGAACCAACACTTCCTCTAAAACACACAGGCCCTGTAATAGTCTTAAAATTCTGTCTTGATATTCCATTCTTTTTAAAATATATTCCATTGGTCTCCCATTGAAATATGCGGCACTCCAAGACAAATTCTATCTGAATGGCACATTACCGAGGCACTCCCCTCCTTCAAACTACGTGCAGCCAATTGCCTTAGTTTGCATTTCCATAAAGCTGGATAGTCATACAAAAAGTGTTACACCGATTCTTCTATTTCCTCAACCAAAGCGAGTTCCAGCAATAGGAGTACTTTACACATACCATAGGCTTAGGTATACACATCCAATCTCACAGTGTTTAGAGATTACATTCGGCACGTAACCTCATTGAATTCCTATCAAGAGTTAAGGAAGTCCTGGTTCTTTACCTCGAAGCAGAGTACTCTGAATATTTTGTAAATGGCAGCAATGGAGCACCTGCATTTCGTTCCTCTTTTCTGAAAACCATAAACTATTCAAAAGCAACCCACGCGGTTCTCGCAATAATGAATTGATACACCTGAAAATATTGATTCGATTTTCCAGCAACATGCGCATGAGACCATTGGGATCATGCAAGAGACAGGTACTAAAGTGAATAAATTTAAACTCCTCCCCTAGGACGGAAAGAAAGTGTTTTACCGATTCCTTCTTTTTTGCATTCCTATAACCCCAATAGTCATATCGCCGTAGTCTAGTAGGTAGTGTGTTGGCTTATTAGACGTGAGGCCACGGTTCAATCCCCACGTCAGACATTTCCAACAAAACAAAATATGAACAAATATTTCTTCGGCGACTCTCTCTCAGCAGATTTCTGCCAAAAACTCTGAAAGTAAATAAAAAGCTGCCATGAAAACTTTCTCAAAAATCTGTCGTTTGGAATCGACTTTAAACTGTAGGTCTCGCCACTCACAACTGGCTGAAGGGTTGTAATAATAATGTATGTATGCATGTAGGTAACTTCAATAGTAACTGTGATGCCTAGTAATACGCTCTCCAAAAGATCAAACGAATTTTGGTCCTTTTAATTAGCAAAAGAAATCCGCCGATTCTGGATGTCAGCCTACCTGAGTTCCATTTTCCTCAATACCCATTCAACTACCAAGTTGAGGAGGCGGGTAAAGGAGGATGTATGTCCCTGTATGCAAGAGTCACACCATCTGCTGTCCCCTAGTTAATCGTAATATCAATCCTACGGGTCGTGCAATCTGGGCCATTTAGCGCTGATCCCGAATGTGAAACGTGAAAGGTATTTTCTTTAAACAAATGCCTGAAAGATTGTTACGTACATATGTAGTTGCACTGGGTAGTGACATCTATAATTTAAAGACTAACAGAAACGAACTCTGGGATCAAAGATCTTCGCTTCAGTCCCACTACCTGCTCTCGATCTATCAGTATAATATGTCGCATGCGATTTGTCAAATTCACACTTGTTATGCAGTTCCATAGCGAAGCATATCTTAATATCATAGTTTACATACTCGTTATATCCAGGGGCCTATTAAGAATTGTCTGAAGCATCTCATTTTAGAATTGTCTCCAGTTATCCTAGTGATAGGCTGCACAACCCTAGTCCTTATTACCGTATGCAAAGCACTCCAGAATCACTGTAGAAGAGTTTTCATTCCCCTGTCTCTGTATGTTATTCAGACCCATCTAAGCTGTTTTTAAATTCGTCTATAGGCGGTATTAATAGACACATTGTTTTCAATTTATGAAAGGCTTCGCAAACTCCTTATGAAGAAATGAAATTGAAATGAATACCAGCAATAGAGTGTAAACAAAGCGTGAACACTCTAAATGTTTGTAAATATTTTCGTACCATATTTCTATAAGTGTGCCTTGGGGAGTACATACATATATTCGAATATCACTTGGAAAATATAATTTAAATGGCATTTTCAAAATCCCTGTGTGATGTAATGATTTGACCCAGTCCGAGTGACTGACTAAAACAAACGTGCTGCTCATAATTCCATGCAGAATTTGAAATAGCGAAAGAGATTTTGCAAATAAATTACAATCATATGCCAGAGATAATATTAATTTTGACTCTTGAAGTTTCTTTTTGATTTGTGGCAGTAAAATTAATTTATTGTCTTAGTTTTTTACCTTAATTAAGTGTGTCTTGATTCGATAATTACAGAGTGTTTGAAATAGTTTAAAATGTAATTAATTAACCCGCCTTCAAAAGAATTCATATGACCTCCAATTTGTTGAAGCTTTATTAAGGTGGTAAAGATTTTTAAATTAAAAAATCTTTGAAATTTTCTTGAGCAAAAAAAAAAAAAAGAAATCCTGTGTTCTGTTTGCGTTTCCTTACTGATATGGAAGGCTAATATGAAGGACTAATATGAAAGTCGCGTGTAGAGAGCATTTCAACTTTATACAGAAGACTTCCAGGAAAATCTTGAAAATGTAAACCCAGAATTATGTACTGGATGTATACCCTGATGGTCTAGTTATCATCACCCTGTGCTGTCATTAACTCAGCTCCGAATGAAACATTGGCGTGCGTATCAAGTACTAAGCAGGAAATTATTCTTTATAACATCGAACATTATCCCGAAATTTGTTAGAACAACGAATTGGGAGAGACATTATAGGAATACCCTATATGTGGCTATCGTATGGCCTCAGTACTCCAACAAATCTAGGTGTTTCTGTTGAAACTACATGTTAAACAAGTCCAACATTTTTTAGTTACTTAACTGGCGATTACAACCCTTTAGTCAGGATTACAACCTAGCTTCTCACACCATTCATGTTAGCGGGATGCTTCTATTTTCAACAAAAAAAAAAGTTAGTCCGCAGTATCTTGCTGAATTGGCGTAGCGCTTTTCATCGCTTTTGAACAAGTACAATCCAAGGATGCCACCGTATGAAGTGTGCATGAACAGCTCCTGAACTGCCTCTGGCTGCTCTTTATAACGAATTCGCAATGTAATCGAAATTGGGGGATTATAGTGGGTTTTGCCACAAAAATGGTTTATGATTTCGTACCGAGATCAGCAATGAATCGTTTTTTCGCTACTCTTAAGCACGCATGAAATTTTGAATGTAAGTGAGTCAACAACATTGAAATTTAACTACTCTGATTCATTCGTACTCACTACAACGTTGATTTATAAGTACAGCTTGCAATGAGTATGAGTACAACGTTGACATCAAACTCATACAATTCGAAATATGTTTGATTCGTAAGCCTACTCATTCAGATTCATAACTTTAGAAAAATGCTTATAATACTTACAAATGATTCGAGTGACTCGAATTATTCATCAAAATTTACATTCTTAGTTATTGTTGCATTTACAAAAAAAAGGAAAAAAGACATAAGCTTACGCGGAAGAGGTTCTATGATATTAAAATAAGTATGAATGCGTATAATATGAGTATGATTCGATTCTACTCATCTTTTTGAATACTCAATGCTGATCTCTGATTCCATAACTTGATGCTTGATATGACTAATCAATCTCAGAAGGTGTGTCTGCGTCTGCTTATCAAACTAATTACCACCCTAATGCCTACAAGTTTCTTCGTGTTAAACGCCACTGAAAATGTTGTCATTATTTTAATTATTGTTGTAATTTTTCAATATAAATTTTGTTGTTGTTGTTAAACCATTACAAATTGATTTATTATCGAAACGAGTGACTGACTGACTGACATGCACTACACGCTTCGTAAATTAATTTGTAAATTTTCTTCTTTATTTTATAAAACCCAGTTTAGTACGAAAAATATTAAACAAATTAAATTAAAAATTTGTTTTAATTTAAATTTATAACACAACACACATACACACGTTAAAACTTCAATACTTTTCTGACTGAGTCATTAACTTGTTTGGGGACGTAATAAAATAAAAAAAAATAAAAACCCAACCTAGAACATGTGTCTCTACGTAGTACACCTGTTTGTAAATTTATTTTTATTTTCTTCTGTGAAATTTTATAAAAAAAAAAAAGAAAAATTTTGAGGAATTTCATTAAATTAAAGCAAATTGTACTTGGTTTCCATACATCTTGCCTTTTGCTTTTCAAAACCACTTTCATAAAAGAAAGGAACACCAACACCACCCTCAGCATTCTTTATGTTCTTTTCTATTCTTATGTTTATTTATTTATTTTTTTGTTAATTTTGTTTTCTTAAATACCAACAACAACCAACAATTTTTATGCTTCCATTGTAGCTTGACCCAAAAATTTACACATTTTGCCAATATTTTTTTCAAGTTTTTCTTCGTTTTTTTTTCTGTCTGTTTTTCAACCAAAGAAAAGCAAGAAAAAGGAAAATTTTTGTTTTAATAGAAATATTTTTGCATTTCCCACATACTCGCAGAATTCCAATTTCAAATTGCTGTACGAATGTTGTGCTTCAGTTAATTTAGTTGTAGATTTTATTTTCACTTCTCCTCTGTTTCTTTCGATTTTTTTTTTGTGGGGTGTTTTTATGGCAATATTTTAGATCTGCATACAAGATAATGGTGATCAGAAAACACAAGGAACACACAAAACACGAATACGGTTATAAAAACAAACAATTAGGCAAACAAGCCAAAAACTTAAAATGCGCATCCGTTTTAATGACTTTACTGCACTCTACACTTTCCTTACATATACATACATAACTGGTCACTACAACTCTTCAGTCAGGATTACAACCTAGCTTCTCACACCACTTATATTGCGGCGGGACCGACCTGCCTTCCTCTTTCGTTTTACAGTTAATTTTCCAAATGGATAATGAGTACAAGTGCTCGGTTTAAGGTGTAATTTTCTAATTTTTTTTACAAAAAACTAACTCGGTGCATTGTGATACCAAGAGACCCTCAATTAGTCAAAGCCTCCACTGTATGACCAATTTGTGCTCTTTAAAAAGCTTTAATACTCTTCGGTTTTAAGTGTAAGATAGCAGATAGATCGCCCGTAGAAGATCTCCAATTCATGCTAAGCGTCTACCCGCGAGAGCAGAATAGTGACATAGGTGGAGTTGTATACACACATATTTTTTTTATTCTCTTCACCTGCTACGCTAGTCACAATACTTTACGCTTAAGCCTTAAAATGTGTTTCTATGAGACAATCTTTGGTTACCACAGACACAAGTAAATCTATATCGTCCTATTAACTTTCATCATAGAATCCGTGTGTCTGCTGTCAAGAGGGTTATGCCTTGCTATGTGACAGTTATTCCCAGCCAACCATCTACTACACTCAATCCATATAGTACCACGTCAATGCATTGACGTATCCTCTCCTTAAAAAACTAAGCAGTCTCTTCTTTCCTTATCTTCCCTTGTATGTTTCTGTATTCCGAGTCCTTTAAATATTAAACTCTTCAGCAATCTTATTAAGAGCCAAGGAGTATCCGATTGCAGTATTGTCCTTAAGAACGATGATATAAAGGCTCCACCAAGAAATAGCTGGTTAAGCGCTTTTTGCTATTATCTAGAACCCGCCTTAACGTGCTCCGTCCTAACTCCTGTGAAAGTATTCCAACACTGGTCTCGAACATTTTCAAAGATCTTTCTTTCTGCCAGAAATACTGTCCGTCTTTGCTCCCCAGTTTGGAATAAGCGAACATGCAAAATAATTGCGTTGGTGTAATACGCTTCCACTCTACGGCTATTGTCTGCATGCTCTTCAATGACTGCAAATATTTCCACTCCTTTTTGAAGTAGTCTCCAGGAGAATTGTTCTCCATCGTTTCCTTAGCTATCAAATCCAAGAGTAGTAAATTCAGAATTACATCAAGACGAAGTTTTCTCTTTGTCTTACTCTTCTCCAAGGCAGGATACTGCTATTAACCCATATAGCAGTAACAGTTCATATACAGCGCCATATATCCAAAGAACAGCCTTCCGAGGTAAACCCCAGTTCTTTCCAATGTTCCTCTTCACCTCCTGCTCTTGATGATGCCGGGATATTTAGCACCCTTGTGAGCCAAATGCAATATCATTAAAAATAATAGGCAGGAATGAATCCAATTTTTTGCGGCAACCAAAGTAAAATTCACATAAAAATACGGCGCAATTAAAAAACTCATTAGCTACAGCATCCCAAAAACTAAAGAGTATTATAAAGCTCTCCTATCTAGGAGTGTTATGGTAACAAATGAACGATCACGAGTGGACATTGACAAACATTTGAAAATCATGCTTTCTGCCACGACTTTTAATGCCACACTATTGTAAAAATGTGAAGTTATGCAAGTCTTTAGCCTCCAGTTTCGTGCCTATAACCATTGAAAGACTTCAGAGGTTTCTCCTACTCATAAACCAAAAAAAAAACGAAGACATTATTCTGCAAAATGCAGCGCTGAACTTAAGTCGCTGTATTCTTTCTAAGATAGGCAAAGGTCATGCTTTTTTCTTTGAACATTATTTATCATATCGATGTCTACATAATTTAACCTACTGTAGCGTGCTAAAACATTAAAATCTCTCTGTTAACAGGGAAAGCAAAAATAAAACAAAAAAGTGGCAAAGAAAAAAATTTCTAAACATTTGAAACAAGTCAAACACATGTGGCCCATGTGGTCCACATGGTTGTATCGATAACTAAACTTTAAAGTCAGAGAAAAAAATTTTGTGCATAATTTAAGAACAAAACCAAAAACAGCAACAATATCTTAAAACTAAAAAAAAAAGCAAAAACAAAAAAAATTCTAATAAAAATGTCGAGAAGGTTCGTTTTTCTCTCTCCATTTTTCGTATTTCCATGATTTTAAATTTATTGAAATGATTCAATTTTAAAGTTTTTTTCCGTATTGAATTTTAAATTTTGTTGTTTATTTTTTTGAAAACTAACAACTACAATATAACAATAACAATTGTTGTATACATATGTAATTAAATCTTTAAATAAATTTTTTTTGCAAAATACACGCAATAAATATGAAAGAATTTTAACGAAAACGTTTATTTTTCAGAAACTTAAATTTTATTGAAACGCCCATAAATTAATTGAAGCGAATTAATTAAAATGTTTTTTTTGATGGTCGTGCTTATTTTTTATCCTTTAAAAAATTATGTTTTTTTGATGAAATTAATTTATGATTTCCCGTTCAGCAAAGAATTTTCGAAAATTTTATCCAATTAATCTTCGTTCACATTATTCATAATTTAATCACATAAGTTTACAAAACTTTATTTATTTATTAATTAATTACAACACAATTCAAATTATAAGTAATTATTGCGAGCTGAGTAGCTTAGACTTTATGCTCGGTGTAGTGTAGCACCCCAGAGTCTCTGGTGGGAATCGAACGCACGACCGTCACGCTAATAGACTACCAGGGCACCCAACAAAACTTTTTTTTTTAAATATTCCGAACGGAAATAAAAGATTAGAAATCAGTACAGTAAGTAATAAAAGTATATGAACTTAGTATTTAAAATAACAATTTCTTGGAATGTTACTGATGGCCATTATCCGAGCTATATCGCTTGTACATACCATTTATACACAAAATCTTCTTGGAGGAGCATATGACCTCAATAACTGAGCTTTATTCCACGGTTTATTTTTCTTCATTGTCTATACATATTTTCAGCAGATGGCATCATGTTGCTTTCGGTGGTTGTCTTAGATATTCCAGTCAATTGAAGACTTAGTTGTGTCACACAGTGGTGAGGGCGGAAATGTCCGACCCATCCCACCAGAAAATCCTTATAAGGCAATATTCCTTACACATTTGTTAAAAAGAATCTCCATTAAATGATTCTGAAATTTGACGCTGAGTGTAGTTAGCCGTAGTCTTGGTGGCCCTATTAATGCCATGGCTTTAAGGATATTTATCTGGAGACTATATCGTGCAACTTTAGTCACCAGTTCTCTCAGTTTCAATTGCAATGATTGAAGTTGTGCTATAGCAGACATATGTATATCGTCTGGATAGATTTTCCCCATTATATCCCTTGCCCTTTATATGATATTTGTCATAATGTTGTCAATGACAACGTTGAAGAGCAAAGGCGTTAATACCCTTCACAGACTCTGACATACACATTGATAGCCCTTGCGCTTGATATGACATTCGCCATATTGTTGTCAATGACAACGTTTAAGAGCAAAGCCCTAAATAGGCAGCCTTCACAGAGCCTGACATTCACATTTCATATCCTCGTGCGCATCATATCCACATGATGCTGCAGTTTGCATCCTATACGGGGTTTCAATTAATGATATGAAACGGCCCGGTATTCCATTGCACCTTAGTTCATTCCATTATGACAGAATGGCTCGTAGAATGCCTTCTCTCAATTGGCGAATATCATATATAATGTCAGTTAGTATTAACCTGACCTTATAAGTGACGTATTCTACCTTAAGATCCTAAAAAATTCGATTTGCGTCCCCTTGCAACTAGGCTTTCTTACCTTCCGAAAGTAAATGACTAGAATGCCGCTATTAATAGATCTCAACGGTGGCGTCAGTGAGGCTCGATGAGGGCTATTTAAACCAGATCCCCTGACCAATTAGTCCCCCCATTCGTTTCCATAGAACTTATAATGTTAAGGAGTCTGAATGGGGGTCTTCCTACACAAGAGACAAAGTGTTCAGTTTACAGTCCAGACAACAAGGAAGGCCGCCTGATAATAAAATATCAAAACAAGTAAGTTTTCATTTCTAAAGCTAGACGGAAGTGTAGTGATGATTCAAATAATTCTCGTTAGAAAAAAACACCCGATTCAACCCCAATTTGTTTTCGACTAGGAAGGGATCATTACCCAGATTTAGCTATCAAAATTGAGTTCGAGAGTGCCCTAGTCTGAGAGAATATGAAACCCATGTACTCTAATGCTCCGAATTCGGTTTTTTTTAAACAGATTCATGTTTCAGGGCTAAAGTACATGCGACTTTGACCGATTGTTAATGAAATAAATTTGAAATATTAGTTCTTCTTAAACGATAAGTTTAAACAACTTTTGTTTTCATCTGAATAGATAGTGACCTTGAAACTATAATATTTAAACGCTATGCTTTGTCTGTGTGTGTCATCTCAAGTTTTGTGGAAACAAGTGTTTCTATTTTTCTAGATTACTACAGTGTTAATTATATATCTCAGACAATAATAATAATTTTTTTTTTTATTTAAACAAAATATATTTGTTTAAACAAAATATAAAAAATAAAAATAAATTCTTACTACAAACAAATAATGCGCACGTCTTGGCATTTTATTTTGACTTAAACGATTGTCAAAGTGAATGACAAAAAATTCAAAATAAAATGTGACCCAAAGATGTGAACACTATGAAATGAAAGTGATAAAGTACTGTGTGTGTCAAAGAAATATGACAGCAATGAACAGCAACGAATTCAAAGGCACTACAAAGTAGTGCTGCTTTCATTAATGCATCATAAAATATGAAATGAAATTTCCATTAAATATTGTGCAGAATTATTTCATCAATTTGTGCATGAGAATAGCAATATTTTCTTTTAAATATTTTACAATTTGCTAACATAATAGCAATAAAATGTTTTTCAAATGTTTGTCGCATTTCTTAATTATAAACTAAGAAATTAAGCACTTAAACAATAAGCGAAAATACATAAAAATTTTAAATTTAAAACAATTTTATCAACTTAATTGCAAGCACTAATAATATGTGTAAGTTTTGTGTAACAAAAATAGAAAATTTTAAAATTTTTTATACCGCAAACTGGGTAACACAATGGGCCATGTGAGCCACCGAGTGAACTTGCCTGTGATTAGTAACCTCCCCGCTAATCTAACTTAAGCTAGCGCGTTTTATGCTTTTAAAATTCAAATTTAAAAGAATTCTAAGTCTTTTATTCAAGTAAGTGTACTCTTGATTCATCCCCCTGATAAGAGAATCTAGTTATTGGTCTTGAGTTACTGAACAAGTGTTCTTTAAGCCTTCCGTGCCCACTCAAAATTTCGATTACTATACTCAAACCACTGGATAATAAGGATGCATGACTCAAATCTCTTCTCATTCCAATTATCATAGAATGCCTAAGACCCATTTTCGGTTTGAGAATTCCCCCTACTTTCCCTTTAACTGAGTGTACCTTTTCACACCATAGATTCTGCCCAATTCCCCTGTGTAGCTGATTAAATTTTTCTAGACACTGCCATACGTTTCTCGAGTTAAACCCATATAAGCCGAGTGCAAGGATGGCGTGACTCTTAGGTGGTATTACGGTGCGCTGTCTTTTGAACTTCAGATTCAATGTGAATTGCGCATATCGTTCGACGGCGTTGACGGGTATTTTCATGTGTTCCGAATATTGCGCTCTGAAATACAACACTATCTCACTATCTGTCCTCGAATCATACTTATGCTAAAGCAACATTTTCGAAAATCATAGAGTTTTGCTGGCCATTCGATTTGTCAATGTCATCTAATTAACATCATGTCAGACCAGTTTCCGGTTATCCCACTCACAGTCTTTATAACTCTGGTGTTGACCACCATATGCAACATACTTAGATCCAAAAGAGCTTCTTGTACCACTGTAAAATAAGTGCTGATTGCCTTAATTGCGCCAACATATGCCCGTTACTGTATCTATATCCAACTTCATCCCAGCAATTTTCAAATTCGTGCTGTCTACTCCAACAATACCTTCACAGCTCTTAATTGGCATACATACTGTGCATAATTATTGCGTTACACTTCACAAGCTTTCTACATATCTTCATAGCAAGCCTGACTTGAAATAATCTCTGCATGAGTCTTCTATAGAAGTTCACTATTCAGTAACATTCCTTTATGCTTCGCTTCCATCTTCCCATATTCATATATATATATATTCATATTACTTCACTTAGAATATTCCTTCATTCAGGAATTTTCCTTCCTCTCGTATCTGGTACTTCTGTTGTTTTGCTCCGATGTATTCTTGACCTTAACGACTTACAATTTCAAGACCTTTTTGTATGATGTCACAAAGAGTCTCGTGAAAATTTGTGTTTTGCCATCAGAACTATATTGTCTACATATCCTTGGCAGTCAATGCCTAGCTCAGACTATTTTATCAAAAGTTCTTACACCATCAAGTCCAAAATTAGTGGTAGAAGAAGATAACCTTGTGGGCAACCTATGGCAGTGCCTAGCGTTATCATTTCGTACCCTGCATTTGTTTAGGAACACGTGAAACACAAATGGCCAGAATAATTTTAATTTTATACAAACATTTGTTTGTATACAAACATTTTACAATTAATATCCAAATTTGGTTGCTGAAAAATTTTTAGGTTATGTGCCCAATAAAATTAAAAATATTTTGTTCTACAAACCATGAAAATAATTGTGTGAAGTGAATTCTAATTTTTGTTAAAAAGAATTTTATTGCCAAACGAAACTAGAAAACAACATTCAGTTTCCCTATCCCATTTTCCCTATTCGCTGGCAACCACCTCTGGCCATATCTCAGACATTTTGTTCACTTATGACTAAATTTATGAAAAATTTAAACAATTTCACTCGTGTTTTTTTGTGCTTTTATTTTAATTTTTATTTCTTTAGTTTGATTTTAATGTTACAAACAGCTGAGCAAATTTGGCATTGTGCCCATTCTATTGTAGGGGCAGGCTGTAGTAGTAAACAATTTTAAACTAATCCATTGACAATGTCACAAACACTTCGTATAGTAGTTGGATAGACGGGTGATGAATGAAATGAAAAGTCGCTAAAAACTAAAAAAACAAAAAAATGGACACTTGTTGAGTGTATAAATTTAAAGAAAATAAATTTATTTTTAAAAACTTTGTTAAAATAAATGTTTGAAAAAAAAAATTTAAATATACCCGCCTATTCAAAAATTTTCAAATTTATCATACAATAAAAAAGTCTGAAATTATAATTCCTTTATAGTTAATCCCGTTTTGACGAAAAGAAATATGGGCACAGCTACAGCCTTACAATTTGACAAAAAATTTCTTCTCATCTCCATATAGTTATCCCAGCGTTATTCAATAGTTTCGAGACCCTGTTTGTTGTAAGAACAGCATAAGATTCTTAAAGTAGCCATTGTCCATTTTTATAAGGAATCCGGAGAAGAAAATCGGATTATTAAATTTGATTTTTACATTCGCACTTAAGCCAGGAGAGTGGCTATAAAACTAGTTCTCACTGCAATGTACTGCAATGTACTGAGCTGTGCTCTACAGGAGAGTTTGGATATATTCTTGCAAATATCGGGTGTAAAACGATTTATTTTTAAGGAAAAAGCAGAACACAAATTGAAATTAAATTCCCTTTCAAAATTTTGTCTTCGCTGCAGCCCCCATTTTAGTTGAAATAGGTACGTAAATAAGCTGAATAGTCGCATTTGGAATAAGGAGGCCACTGTAGTCTAGTAGGTACTTATTATTAGACGTGCACCCAATTGCCTTAGTTTGCGTTTCCATAAAACTAGACATTCATACAAAAAGTGCTACACCGATTCTTGTATTTCCTCAAACAAAAAAAGTTCCTGCAATAGCAGTACTTTAGACATACCATAGGCTTAGCCACACACACCCCTTCTCGCAGTGTTTAAGGATTACATTACACTCATGTATAAAATTAAAAGCTAGGTCGTAAACCTAACTGAAGGGTTGTAGTGGCCAATTATGTATGCACATAAGTATGTAAATAAGCAGAATTGTCGCATTTGGAGTGAGAATAATCCATAAGGTTTTCTCCAAACACCATTACATCCACGCTTTAGGGACTGGCGGGGTCACATTATTTATGTGCCTTTAAAAACCATGATGTTCAGAAAATTACTGTCAATGGTTAACGGACCCTGTATGTCATGATTAACGTACTTTTTCTTGGAAAATTTTCGATAAACATTAAGAAATAATTTTTTCCAGAAAATTTATTTAAAAATTGTTGTTGCACACACAACTTGTGAGCCACAAACTTAAACTAATATTTGCCATAAATAATGCACAAACAATTGACATTTTTAATTGGCAACAAGTGTTTTTTGAATATTTCACTTATGCCCGTAACATTTTAACACCCCCTCATATGCCCTCGAACTGATTAAAAATTATAAATTTGCAAATGACGCCATTTAATCTGAATGAATAAGAATCATTCACTAAATAAATAAACGTTTTGTGCTTAAAATACATGAATGTTCGTTCATTAAATGAAACAACTCAAAATAAATAAAAATAGAAAATTTCTATGAAAAGCAAAAAAAAAAAGTCAAAATGGAAATAAAATTCTAGGCAGTGTGCCTACCCACAAGATCTCATCCATCCATCCATCCGTCTAACCAAACAGCCATCCATCGTTACGTTTAAATAAATTGAAGATAAACAACACCACCCCATCAAACCAGAGAGATGAGATAAGATGAGATGCTATGAGTTGCGAGGGAGGAAATTAAATTAATTTGTCATTTTATACACAACAAGATTATGATTATGATGATGATGATAATGATAACCTATAACGATGACGTTAGGAGTTGTAAATGATTTTGTTGTTTGCCATTTCGATGATGATGAAACCAAAAATAAAGGCTGCTCTCATCCCCACATAACAGAGAGTATCATTCCCTTGTCATCACTTGCTATCAACACATCCGCCATGAACCATTAGACAGACGTCTCTAATGCCAATAACATTTTATCAATCAAATTATCTCGCATTGAGAGGAAAATGCAAGTGATAGTGTAAGTAATAGAGTAAGTACTTGGCACACAAAGATTTTGCCAATAGAGTCTTAAGACAAGTCAATACGTTAAAATGGCAAACGGCAGAGATAGTTAACAAATCATCATAATCGTAAGCAATAAATACGGCTGGAACCGACTACGCGATACAGTAGTACAGGTTCGCTTCATTAATTTTCTAATCAAATTTGATTCATGTAAACTTACATGGTAGCCACAGTATAGATTTCATTGCTTTTACATGGAAAATGCCCCACTTAACTACTGTGGGCAATACACCAATTAATATCGCAGATTTAGTTTGCTGTCTGGGCCGTATCATAACAATTGCATGGTGGTTCAGCTGATGACATACGGACTCATATAAGCAAAGTTCGCTCAGCTTTTCAGTCATTTGAGAGAGTTTGGAGATCGTCAGGCGTTTCAAGGGACACAAAAATAAGATTTAATGCGACCATCAAGACTGTTGCCCGGTTTGGTTGCATAACAAAGAACGCATCCAGGAGAGAACTACAATCACTACGAGCTTAAGGAGAATATTGTGAGCTTTTAGTCTAAAAAAAATGTTCAACGAAAACCTCTAGACAATCTCAAAATAAGAACCTATAACCTAAGAAATTCAACATCCCATATAGAAGTGGATTGTCCGTCTCATAAGCCACAAGAACAACTGAAACCCGTAAGAAGCCGCAGGGTGTGTTTTGATGCCTATCATCTTCGTCTTTTCTGCATTTATCTTCAGTCCTACTCGTACAGGTACTTCATTCGCGTAGTCGCGGTCTTCTAAATCTCCACACAGACCCTCGGTTCCGATGCCTCTGTTGAAAAATAAAGGCGTCAAGCTCAACTTTAAACAGAAGAAGGAACAGTTAACAGCCAATTTTTAAAGCCTCTTTTTACTTCAATAGCTTTCTTTCATTGAAGCACTCGCTTATGTCGTTCCATATCGCAGAGCAATGCAAAAAGTTTTGTATAAATTTGTTTGATAGCCTTTTTCGTTTTTTACGAAAACTTAAAACACCAGCTTGAAGTTGCCGTAGTATAGTATGTTGGCTTATTAGGCCACGGTTCAAACCCAATGTCAGACATCAAAACGAAATATGAAAAAATATTTCTTCGGCGAATTGCTCTCAACAGATTTCTGGCGAAAACTCTGAGAATAAATAAAAAATTGTCATGAAAAGTCTTTCGGAATCGACTTTAAATTGTAGGTCCCGCCACTCATGTATAAAATTAACACACACAACATAAGTGGTGTCAAAAGCTACGCCGTAATCCTGACTAAAAGGGTTGTAGTGACCAATTTTGTACGTATGTATGAAACGCCATCTCAAATCAGATATGCCTCCTCTGACGCGCATAACGTTTAAAAGTATAAAATTGTCTTGTTTTGTTTAGAATATTTCCCCCTTGTTATGAAGTAAAATGCCTTTGAATATCTTTGATGATGATAATGACTTCATATTGATTTCAATTGAGTGAAAATTTGTGAAAAACTAAAATTTTTTTATTACGTTCTCCTTTCTTTTGGGGTAGATGGGCCTTTGAAAGTTTTATCGCTTAATTTTACGATTACGATCTGTTTGTATTATTCCGGATGATAAAGGAAATTTTCTATTTCAAATATCTTTTGATGTGCGCCATAAGCAAACGTAATAAAATACGAAAATTCACACCTGAATAGCAGCAGTTTTTGCAAATTTGTTTAGTAATTACGAAATAGTTCGATAAATTGATATGTACATGACGATCGACATTTGGGCAATAATTATGATAATATCGGATACAATTTTGATATAAAAAAATAAGAAAATCTTAACATAACGGAATTAAGTAATTGGAAGTTTAGAACAGCAGTCTAGTTACTGCACTAGTCAGCTACACACCCTTTTTTTTTGCTTGAACTCATCTGTTTTTGATGGCAAACAGTCGTAATTACGACTCGAACTGCTAATAACAAGTAATTAACAAAACATCTGCTCTTGTGTAGGTTGCCTGACATAAATTTGTTCAAAGAAAGTTTCCAGTCTACACCAAATTTGTTAAAAATCAGTTCAGACTTAAATATGGACAGCGATTCATAGATTTGGTCCACCAATAACAAATCCATTCTAAGACTTCTTCATTGCATTATAATGTCTTTCATAAACATTCTTATTTGAAGTATTTTCGAAATTCTTATAGAATTAGTCAAGTATTTGTGTTTAGGTTACCCGTTCATATATACTTCGACTCCTACAATAGACTGTGCTCAATCCGACAAACTCAAGCAGTTTCTTAAGCTGCTGTCTAGGTAGCATCCTCCGCGTGGTTCTTCATCCATTTTTTACAAATCTTCTGATCACCTTCTGACCACTTAAGGGATGAAAAACACATCAAACATCGAGAGCGTAGCATGTGTTAAGCCTACATACATACATTCCTTATCCACTATCATAACCGTCTAGGTCATTTAGTCGGAATTATCACGTAGTTCCTCACACCACCTACGTTATAAACGATAATTTCATTCAGTGGAACCTTTAGTTCTACGTTGACTTTGAACAACAGACTTAAGAGGATTTTTCATGGCAATCAGTTACTCTCAGATCTTTCGAAAGAAAAGTTTTCGTTTTTTGTTTTCAAAGTGACAGATCGGAGGTTTGGACTCGGATCTGTTGTCTAATAAATGGCATTTTACCAACAATTTGCCATGTGATCGTTAGAAGTTGGACTAATTGATCTCAGCGTCGCGAAATTAACAAAATTTTAATATTTTTTTGGAATATTTCCTGTATTTTCTTAATTGGTCATTATAACCCTTTAGTTAAGATCACAACCTAACTTCTCACACTACCCCTGTTGCTGGTGTTAGTTTTGTTCACGAGCAGTAGGACCTTGGGTCCTATATGGTCCCGTTTTGACATCGTCAACTTCCATACCCTCTTTCAGTTACAGTTTCAGGCTTGACATGTTCTGTGAATAAATTCTATGGTAATCAAGAATCCTTCGATTTACGTTCCTAAGTACCAGACAATGACAGGAAAGATTTGCTGTGGTCAATTGTTCTTCCTCGTCATTATAGCTTCTGCAGAAGTCGTTGTAAAATATTTCTAGCTTCCGGGTATGTCTACCCAGAGAACAGTGTCCCGTTATGTAAAAACTATGGTTAGGTTTAACACCAAATTTTGTTTTTCATACGTCTACAACGAGCCAGAAGTTTTTCTTCACTAAACAAGTGGGTTCCTTGTCCCATCTTTCCTTTGCAATTAGTCAAGCTCGTGTAATTGGAATGCCAATCTCACGTATGAATTAATTCGAATTTTCTGTTTACTTAACCTTTGACATTATCTTTGTTGTTGCCTTGACTGCCTCCGTGATTAGAAACTCTTATGCGGGAAACCGTTCAATGTCTCGCTATCTAATACACAAACACCCGGCTACCTTGTACTATCGTTAAGCTATTGCAGATCCCTTTCGACTTTTCGGAAAACATATTTTCTAATGTAGAATTTCAGGATTGAAATTTCTCTTGTATGTGTGCACACAGCCATCTCCACACTCGATTGTCAATGCCATAAAATTCAAATTCGAAATTTACGATCGTTTGCGATATCGTGCTTAATTTTGCACTCATTTTCTCGATCGTCTTCTTGTTGGCCTTAATGGTTTTTTAAAAACGTTTAATTGTTTTATAATGAATGAATTTCTATTTCTTTTTCTAAAAGCAATGAGATCGTATTTCTTTTTTTTTTTTTGTTTTCTTAAAAGAAATGAATGAAGAGACTGAAATAAAATTGTCCTCAGCAAACTAAAACGATCGTTAATTCATTTGGTTTAATTAGACATGATGTCAACCCAACCCATAGAGAAAATAAAAATAAAAATAAAAATGATTTAAAAAGAGGCACAAACAGAAATAAGAATAAAAACAAAAATAAATTCATTAATAAAAAAAAGCGCTAAGAAAACTATTCATTGCAAATTGTGGTTGATTTTTGGCGCAAATTAAACAATAAAAATCATTGAAAAAAAAAGTAAAAAATAGAAGTAGTGACCCATAAAACATAATAAAATGGTTTAAAAAATTCTCTTTTCATTCATGCTAATAAGCAATGTATTGTGGCATGATTTCCTGTGACTATAAAGTGCTTAAGTGTGAACTTTTGTTAAGTGATTGCCCGAATGAATGGAAGGAATTATGTGTGTGCATGAGAGGGAGAGAGAGAGAGAGAGTTTGTATCAAAAATATTGATTGTCGGTTAATATTGCCATTCTCATCCATCATTTTCAATCAATTTTATCAATAAAAAAATAATTTTTTTTATTTCATTTAATAAAGCATGGAAATTAATTTCTTTTCATTTAAAGAAAATTTACAGATGATGTCATCCGAGATGATGTTTTCTATAAACTAAACAATGTTTTATAAAAAAAAAATATTTTTTATTGATCATTTTTTAACACTTCATTTTATACACTCAAGGAAAAAAGAAACAGCTTAAAAATCTCTTACTGTTTTATCGGAAAAATTATTCTTCAAATAGTTCCAATCACTTGATAGATGATTATTAATTAATTCAATTAAAAAGCCAAGAAATTTATATGAAAGCGGAAAAATTACAAATTAATTTAAATAAAATCTTTTCACAGCCTCTTGATTTAATTTTCTCAAGTGTTTATGCACAACTTCTCATCGTGGGTGGCTGTACATATGTACTTAAAACGGTTCTTAAAAAAAGTACTTTTTCCGCCCATTCCATATAATTAAATGTCACTCAACAGATAGCTCGTCTGAGCAACTTGAAGTCATAAGTATGAGCCATAAATGCTCTCGAGTTATGAAAAAAAAAATTGTTTTTTTTATCATCATCATCATCTGTTTCACTTTTCTCTTCCATTTTTCGATGTTTTCGGATTTTTTTCGTTTTTTTTCTTTAATTCCATTAATCCCACCAATTGATGACAGTGCTGCCTTAATTCAATTGTACCAACACAGACAAGATTATTCTCTATGCAGTGTTCCCCTAAACCTCTTTTTCCATCCCAGCGACATGATCGATCCAGCATAACTCCTGTATGTTACTGCCTTGAACTACATTCATGTTGCTAAGCAGCTCATACAGCTTCTTGCCTGGTTCGGATACGGAATTCATTGCCAAGTTGTACGGGAGTGAGAAATTGCGTAGAAATGTTTTTTTCATATATTTCCAAGGCTTTCTCTCCCATCCTCACGACCAGCATAGCCACTGTATGTTACTGCCTTGGACCAAATCCATGTTGTTGAGCAGCTCAGACAGCTTCTTGCCTGATTCGGATGTGGAAATCATCGCCAACTTGCCCTGAAGTGAAGAAATTGCGTAGAACTGTTCCCTCAAATATTTTCAAGATACTGTATTGATTGAGTAATAGTGCCCATGCTTTCGTGCCATAGTGATTCATAGGGAAAGAAGCGACTTATTGACCCATTGAAGTCGCCGTAGTCTAGTAGGTAGTGTGTTGGCTTATTAGACGCAAAAGCCTGGGTTCGAGCCCCAGACCAGGCATCAAAGACAAAATACAAAAAGTATTTTTTCGGCGACTTCCTCTCAGTAGATTTCTGGCAAAAACTCTGAGAGTAAATAAAATTGCCATGAAAAGTTTCTCAATAAATAAAAATCTGTCGTTCGGAGTCGACTTTAAACTGTAGGTCCCACCACTCATGTATAAAATTAACACACACAACATAAGTGGTGTGAGAAACTAGGACGTTGTACAACGGGTCAATTCGACCTCCGGGTACTGTACTTGTCTTAATTGACAAGTACACGTCCTCTAACCTAACCTAACCTAACCTATTGACCAATTGAGTTCGTCGAACGAGAGAAGTCCATTGAGACCATAAGGGCTACTCTTCCCAATGTCCTGTAACCTAGGATACTATACGCCTCATATCCCTACCTATTAATAACATAAACTTCCTTTTGCCCTCATTTAATCCAAGATCCGTCTTTACAGCCAGACATCTGTTCTATATCACTAAAGTTAGTGATAATATCTCGCCTAGTACGCCCAATTAGGATGATGTTTTCGAAGTTCGAAAACAACTGCCCACTTTGCCTCTCGCAGACAATTTTGCATGACGAATTTGGAGAGGTCCCATGATAGGATGATGTCGGAAAACCCGCACGGTATCAAAAATTTCAGAGAGGTCCTCTTGCTTACCAGCTTTGCAGAAATATCGAAAGCTTAGACATTGTGCCACAAATGACATTCCTTGTCGAGCTATCGAATGCCGCCTTATTGTTGGCATATTGAGGGTGTGTCTGTCAGTTTGGTTTAAATGTGGTTTTTCTAGAATTTTTCTCAATGTGAATATAATATGGTCGACGTTACACTTATCAGATTAACTGACTAACAAGGTCTAATCAGTTCCTTGGCGCTCACAAGAACTTTATATACGATACACATAAGTCCTATGTCCCTATAATTGACGCATATTATGGCATCTGCCTTATGGAAAATAAGACAGAGAACACTGTTGTTCCAAGAGTAGGGCATACTTTCTTCAAATCGTATTCTGCTAATAAGCAGATACGTATACCCCACCAGATTGTTACCTTTGGTCCTAAAGAACTCTAGAGCAGCAGTGTTTTTATTTCTAAGGCGCTGAATAGCAACTTTGAACTCGGTATGGCTAGGTGGCAAAAATTCCGCGCCGTCATTATTGATTGGCTTCAGTACAATATCATCTCTAACAGAGGGACTAACGACTTCACTGCCTCACAGCATAGATGTTAACTTCATAACCTCAGTATTGCTTGAGCTCTTTCACTCAGTTACAGTGTTCATCCTTGCAAGAAGATGTTCCGCACTTGAAACCTTCGTTCAAACACTTGAAACCTTTCTGAATATTGCTCCTATTTCTGTACAATTTGGCTTCCGCGCCCCTTCTACTCCCTCTTATTGCGTCTGATAGGGCGTATGGGTATTTCCTTAACATCATATGCATACATATGTTTAGCAACATTGTCCGTGTAGCAACATGTAGCGTAGTGAGCTAAAATTAAATAATTTGGTAATATTGGGACGTTGTGTGTGGGTTGGGGAATGGTCGTAATCATTAATTGCTGTGCTTAACTTGAACTTTTATTTTGAAAATCGTGAACTTTTCAATAAAAATTTTGTTGTGAAAATAAAAACCTTGAACTTTAAGATAAAAATAACGGCATTTGAAGCATAAAATTTCTAGTTTGTCTGGCTCTGTCACACATGAGTACGTACGAGTATGTAAGCAGCATAATAGAAACTATTTTTGTTAAAACAAATGATGAAAGAAGAAAATCGAGTAAATAAATAACAGAATGAAATAAAAAAAAATTAAAAACAATTTAAGGAGGGCAGAAGTTTTTTTTAAATTATTTAACAAATTGACATTTGATGTGTTCAATTTAAAAAACAAACAAAATAGAAATTAAAATGAAAAGAAGGCATTTTAAACAGAAACTGGCTGTTGATTGAATTATTTATTCTATAAATTTCAAGAAAGAGCCATTAATTGTTGTTTGTTTGAAATTAATTTCTATTTCCTTTACAAAGTATACCGCATTACTAATAAAAATTTCAATGCTTGATGAACCAAGCGATTGATATTCAGCGCCCTACAGAAAATAACGAATTTGACATGCAATAAAAACATCACGTCGCCCTAAGGTGTCAAGTTGTCAAGCGGTTTAATGCTGCATGATGAGTTACTGATCTGTTCTTGGGTTGCATAAGTACGATTGGGTCACGCTAGGCGGCATCAGAAAAAAGATTTTGTATCCCAAAAATTCTTTTTAAGCTTGCTTGTGAGCATCACCAGCAAAGACGAAATTCTCTATATTTTACAATTTTTGTTTACTAAAGTTAACATATTGCTAATTCAACGCAATAGAATTTCAGAATAGGCCAGATATACTATAATGATATGCAGTAATTTGAAGAAACGACCTCATCGTCTAAAGCAGACTCTAACATCTTATCTGTCACGTTGATCTATTGTACACTCTCCAATGGGAAATAACACGGACGTTTATAGTAACTCCATACCGTGTATCTAATGCAGGGTTCGTCAAAAAATTTTTGGTTATGTGTTAGTCAGTAAGAGAGAGAAAATAAGTTGAGAGAATTTATTTATTTACAGCCATAGAAAAGTGTTAGTAATATACGCTATTTTTATTTTCATTTCATCAGCATACATATGTAAATATAATATATATATATATTAATTTGGCTTAATAATTTTAGATAAATAGAAATAAAATAAAAAATCCATTTTTTATTAAAAGAACATAAAGCTATCCATCTTTGGCTTAAAAATTAGGTCATGTTTTTTAGATAAATAAAAGGAATAAAAAACCCATTTTTTATTAAAAGAAAAAAAAAGCGAACATTCCAAATCATTTAAAAAAAATTATACTATGCGACAAAATAAAAAAATGAAATACGCCTAGCTAATAACACAACATTTTTAACATGAAATATTTTTTGAGTGTTATGCCGAAATAAAATGATAAAGCATCCGCCGCACATGTGTTCTTGTCGCAGTCTGATCGACAACTAAATGAAAAAACACAAGAATGCGTGTGAGTTCTCTTTGCACAACTGTGCTATGAAATGGTAAACTATGATCTAATGCCTGATTTTTATCCAATCCACTCTTAGATATGTAATGATTGATCAAGAGGGCAATGATGTTACGATGTCTACTTCAAATGCTTTTCATTCGCTATTATTCACCTTATCCATGCAGCTCAAATGAATTTATAAAGTCGAGTAGTTCTCGCTTAGCTAGACATAGTAATCTCATGGTTTTGCCACTTTTCTGAATCGTTAATTTTACCTGCTGTCTTGCTGTTCCAAAGGGTTCTTTGCAGTATTGTAGTTCTTTTCATGGCAATTTAATTTACTCTCAAGGGTTTTTTGCCAAAAATCTGCTAAGCGGCAGTCACCGAAGAAATATTTTTTCCTATTTCGTTTTGTTAGAGAAGTCTGACCTGGGGTTTGAGCACTGGCCTTACGTTTAATAAGCCAATACACTACCTACTAGACGACGACTTAATGCTTAGTAAAGCTATATTTTTGTTAAGTAGCCTAACCAATAACTCTTACAGCGACTAGTATTCCTGTAAAGGAGTGTATTTTTAAGCTTTTTAAAGTTTTCGAAGATTTCATTCTTTTAAGTTTCTGTTTCACTCTCCCAGTGAACATCAATGCATTATAAACAATGTTGCTTGGCTGCTAATGGACCACCATAATATTGAAATTGTTATGACCATTGATGTTGTTGTTGTTGTTGTAGTTTTTATTGCAATTGGTTTAGTACTGTACATTGTACATACATATAACGTATTGGAGCACTGCATCATCGTTTTTATGGACACGTATAGAAACACACAGGAGCGACCAGCCAATAATTTTAATTAAAAAGAGAAAAACTGGCAGGCAAGCATTCCGTAATTTTTAAGAAATTAAAATAAGAATTTCGAAGAAAACGTTGCTAATAATTTTTCACAAAATTGCGCGGTTAAATTGGAGACATTATAAGACAAATTAAATTCAATTTTTTCCTGTTTTTTTTTAACATTGAAAATAATTATTGATTGATGCGATATGCAAGCAATAATTTCCAAAGTCTAATTGCTATTATCACTGCTAAATTGAAATCGAAATAGACGAGAAAAAATGGTTGCAATTGTTTATTTTTTTTCCTTTCATTGCCAATCAAAGTTAGTTTTCAATGCCCAATTATGGTTTAAAATTGTAGCAGCCTAAATTGTAATTGGCAACGAATAACGTCAATAGAATGCCAAGAGTAGCTCAATTAAACAAACACTTGCAATCAGTGCAACGGCAATCATATCACATTAGCTGGCATTTCAAGTGAAATTTAACACGCCATGCAAATAACAAAAGAGAGACACAAGAAGAAAGAAAATACAACACTTATGCAAATATGCCGCTCTCATACGCCTAAAAATAAATACGAAAATTATAATAATTTTTTTGTCATTAATTTTTAGCCGAATATGGCTGATGATTAATACAAAAAGCAACACAATCATGCAAAATCATATGCAAGACAACACATTCATCGTTTCGTGGCAATAAGTTTTTTTTTTTTTTTTTTTTTTTTTTTTTTTTTTTTTTCAGAAAAATGATTTCATAGGCTAAATTTGTGTTTACATCTCTCTTTAAAAGTTAATAATCATTTGTTGTTGTTGTTGTTGTTATTACTCTTTTGTTTGTTATTGTTTTGCTTTTGTTTTAATAATATGGGAGAAGAAAAAATTATCGTGGTATTGTTGTGTGTTTTTTTTTTGTTTTTGTTTGTTTTGGTATGATTGTACAGCAATTGTACTCTTGCAACGGTATTATCCATTTCAATTGGATTCTCTCAGTCGTTGTCACAGAGCTGGAAAGTAATGAATTCTTTAGATATTTACATGCATACATACGGTCAGGATTACGACCTAGTTTCTCACACCTCTTATGTTGTGAGTGTGTTAATTTTATAGACGAGTGGTGGAACCTATAGTTTAAAGTCGATTCCGTCGATTCGATACAGTTTTGGCCAGAAATCTGCTGAGAGGCAGTCGCCGAACGAAATATTTTTTTATTTCGTATTGTGGGTAACGTCTATGAAGCCAACACACGATTTATCCTTTTTTCTTCTTTCCTCTTCTTTGCCCTTTTCACCCCTTTTTTCTCTTTGCGTAATTTTTCTGGAATGTTATAGACTATGAGGACAGTCCGAAGCTAGGTCGTAATCCTGACTGAAGGGCTGTAATGACCAATTATGTACATATGTATGAGGTCAGTCCGAACCTTCCAAATATCGAAAAATTGCTTCCAACTTCTTTGCGAAATAACTGCACAATACCTGTAAACACATATAACTGCTTTGTTAACTCGAATAATGATTTCATTCCTTAAAAGTACTGTGTTCTGCTGTCTGTTAAACGTGTCTAAAATGTGAACAACAACTGTAAAATGCAATAAAAACTTATTAATAACGGAAATAGCATTTAACAACAATCATATGCAAATGTACCCAAGCGATACTAATTTTTTTTTTCTAAAAAAGTTTTTGCAATTTTCTATACACACGTTTTAAATTATACCCATAGTGGTAAAATGTGGCCATTTTCCCTAAATAATCGATTATTTCATGGGAAAGAGGCACAGGCTCGTTTTATGCCAAAGTATCTGTAGGTACGAGTATTTGTGTTGTTGCCAGTTTACACTGTATTTGTGTTTGTAAGTCTAATTGTTAAGATTAAAATCTCATTTCAATTAAAAAACAAAATTTCACAATTGTTCGCAAACACTGCCAGGAAACTGTCCAATTTAAATGCCACAAAAAAATCTGATAAAAAAAAAATATAAAATTCACTACAAATTAACCGGGTGCGTAGTGGGAAAAAATACAACAAAAACAATCTGAAACTTAAGATTAAAATCATTTAAAATGCGTAACGCATAACAGTTAACACTGGTTTGTTATAAAATGTTACATGAAATCATTAAGAAAAAATTTAAAAAAAAATTTAAATAAAACACTTGAGGTTTTTATCTTTCTAAATGCAATTTTTTTAATGGACAATTGTTGTTTAAATAGAATTTCTTGAGTAATCTTATCAACCACAAATTGTTGAATAAATTAATCGTAATTACAGTTACAATTTGAATTCAATTTAAATATTCCATTGGCTCAACTGATTGACATTCGTTTTTAACGGACATAAAAAGAATTCATTAGTAATTTTCGTATTAACTTTTAAGACAGGTTTAAATTTACAACAGACAATAACAAAGATATACAAATATATATTCATACATACATATGTATATAGTCACGTTGTCCTATACAGAAACCTGGGATCTAAAGAAAAATCTATTCGCAAATCGTTATATCCTATCTGTCCATTGCTATCAGAGATCAGCAATGAGTATTCAAAAAGATGAGTAGAATCGAATCATACTCATAATATCTGATACTTATACACATTCATACTTATTTTAATATCATGGAACCTCTACTCACATTCAAAGTTTGAAGTACTCATCATATTCATACTTAACAAGACGTATGTAGTTATTGATTTCGACTTTCTCCATAACTCGACATATACACGAAGAACAAAATAAGTATGATTCGTGTACGAACACTAAAATACTCACTAGAAGGTTGTGTGTTTGCTCTGCTTGCTGCTCTATCTTTTTTGCTTATGTGTCTTTTTTTATTTTTTTCTAAATGCCTAACAACAACTAAGACTAAATTTTGGTGAATGATTCGAACCACTCGACTCATTTATATGTATTTTTCTAAAGTTATGAATCTAAATGAGTAGGCTTATGAATCAAACATATTTCGAATGGTATGAGTTTGATGTCAACGTCGTACGCATACTCATTGCAACCTGTACTTCTAAATCAACGTTGTAGTGAATACAAATGAATCAGAATAGTTAAATTTCAATATTGTTGACTTACTTGTATTCAAAATTTCATGAGTGCTCATGAGTAGCGAAAAACGATTCATTGTTGACCTCTGGCTTGGAGTTTCTTTCTTTCTTTTGTTTTCAATGGTATTGGCATTCACAAAAGAGTGAATAAAATTATTAAGAATAGCCCACCAGCTAGTAAATATTATTCAGTGAAATTCTATTTAAAAATGAAGAAAATAAATAAATAATTTATTTAATTTTTTTTTTTTTTTTTCAACAAATATTGTCATAAATTTGTAAATTATTTCCCGCTGAATTTATGATTAAATTTTCAATATATTTTTGAATTCCTTTTTTTAATATGTCGGCGTGAACAAATTTCCCAAATTAAACGAAATAATTGTCTGCATTTAAAATTAAAAGTGATTTATTTTAAAATACAATTTTTGTTAAAAATTTAAAATTTATTGGCGCCTAGAACAAATGGGGTCTTCCTTAAGGAATTGTCTTCAGATGGATGGATTGCCCCCAGTTGCTGTTTAAAGTTTCTTGACAAAAAGGAAAGGAGATTTTTTATGATATCGATTACGGTTGTTTAGGGCATTAGATATCTCTAAACACCCATTTTGTTATAATTAATATTACATGCGGATCTTGTTGTACGAAGACTTAATGCATCGACACGTGGCCTCTTTATTCTCTCTGAGTAGTTTTCAATTCCATCTGAAGAAACTCAGGCTCTGACTAAAATTGATTACAAATCGTAGCAACTTAGTTTTGATAAGAGATTTAGTCCTGATAGTATACCAAGCAAAGAAAACAACTCCTCTGACATTGTTTACTTTGGAGATTCTCGGGAGGTGAACGCAAATGGTTCTTAGTTTGAGAATAAGCTATGTTAGGGAACTTTCTCGTTCACAAGTAAGTTTACTTTGTCATGATTCGTTAGTTAAGGTTTTGAAGCACCTTAACATGAGCTTAACCTGGGGACATCTTTTCGCCTTCCTGACTACTGTAGTGTTATGTTACAGGCCGAGGTATATACATATGTACATAACATTCATAATTGAACCCTTTAGCAAGGAATCTCAAACTGAGATTCTCACACCACTTATGTTGTGTGCGTTAATTTTTATATATGATTTGCGGGGCGACAGATTTTTAAGAAACTTCATTTTATTTGCTCTCAGAGTTTTGTACTACACTTGAAACTCTCGTTGCAGACCCCTTGGCCTCGACTAGGCTAAAAAATATGAAAGAAAATTCCACTCCTTGGGCAACGCTTCCTGGGCAGGAAAGAGGCTAATTCAACCGTTGGATAGAGTTGGCCGAATCTTAACCCATGGGGGTTGAAACAGTTTATTTTTATATCCCGACCTGATATTTATTTTGTGATTCCTCATTGCGCACTATTCTATGATTTTTGAGATCCTATTATTTTGTTGATATTCAGTCTTAGCTTAATTGGACAATCTCTTTGCAATTTTTGGTATTAGTTTGGATATGGTGTTTGGTCCGCCATATTAGGTAAATCCCCTTGAGGAAAATGCATTTGTTTATAGCATACAAATTGCATATTTTCCCATCACACGCATGGAAATTTGTTAAACGAAATCTCTTAAAATAATTCCCACAACAAACAATCGATTATTCTGCGAAACGCCAGTTTTCATTGAATCATGGTGGTACATTGTGTCATGGTTTAGCAAACGTTTAACACCAACGTGTGTTTGACGTACTCAAACATTGCAATGGTTTTTACTTTTAAATAATAAATGAGATTTTACAAAAATATATTTAAAAAATTTAAATTTCTAGCCGTAAGAATAGTATGACTGTCTCCATTTGACGTCACAAAAAATTGCAATATTATGCAGCAAAAAAAAGAGCCAAAGAGAATTAAAACCATTTATTACTTTTGTTTTTAAGCAATATTGATTATTGGCCAAATAGTTTAGGCCATGTACATTGTTTATTAGCGTATGGTAATGACTTTTGATTAATGAATTCTTTTAAAACATTTACTTAACAAATCTGCACTCACTGTTTGCCATCTACACTGCAAAATAAGTTTTAAAAAATATTCCATAATTTTTCTTTCTTTTATTTTTCTAATGATGATTCATAAATCATTAATGAATTCATTAATAAAAAAAATTAAATTTTTAATTTAGATCATGAGTAAATCAATCGGAGTGCCTTTCCGCAACCGTTCTGTTTAAAATTCAGACAACGTCTTGCATTTGCATCATATCTTAGCTTAGTTGTCATCATATCAGGCGTTGTTGTTATTTTTATTAAACAATTTAAAGAATTCTATGTATTTAATTAAAATTATTTTTTTTCCTTCATTACTATTTATTATGGGAAATGCCTTTTTAATGATCAACTCCTTTGGAATTTCGATTATGCTCTGATTTAGTAAAAACTCAAGTGATTAATGAATTACAAGCACTGGTAGTGCGGTAAATAGGCTCGATTTTCCAAATTTATGTATTTACTGTTGTAGTCTAGTAGATAGTGTTTTGGCTTATAAGACGTGAGGCCACGGTTCAAGCCCCTGGTCTGACACCAAAATGAAACATAAAATATATATCTTCGGCGACTTCCTTCGGCAGATTTCCAGCAAAAACTCTGAGAGTAAATACAAATTGCATGAAAAGTTTCTCAAAAATCTGTCGTTCGAAGTCGATTTTTAACTGTAGGCCCCGCCACTTATGTATAAAATTAGTACATGTAGTAGTTGAAGGTCGCTTACTCAGGATTACGATTGCAGCGTGATTTAAATCACACTACCTCGGGCTATTCGCCGTAGTCTAGTATGCAGTATGTTGGCTTATTACATATAAGGCCGCGGTTCAAACCCCAAGTCAGACATCTCCAACTAAACGGAATACGAAAAATATTTCTTCGGCGACTTCCTCTCAGCAGATTTCTGGCAATAACTCTGAGAGTAAATGAAATTGCCATGAAAAGTTTCTCAAAAATCTGTCGTCCCGCAACTCATGTATAAAAATTAACGCACACAAGTGCGTGTGAAAATCTAAGTTTGAATCCTTACTAAAGGGCTGTAATGACCAATTATTCAAACCCACAAGTAGTGACAAGAGTAAAACAATGGGCCATATAGGCTACAAACTAAACTTGCTTGTGGACGGCAAGCTACTCGCTAACCTAACCTAAATCCATCCGAGAAAGTTTCCTAACCTAGCTTATTCTCAAACTAAGAACTCCTGAGAATCTACAGAGTAAACAATGTCAGAGGAGTTGGTATACTAACAGGACTAAATCTCTTATCAAAACTAAGTTGCGACGATTTGTAATCAATTTCAGTCAGATGGAATTGAAAATTACTCAGAGAGAATAAAGAACCAACGCGTCGAGACATTAAGTCTTATTACAACAAGAGCCATATGTAATAAAGCCAGAAGTCAATATGTGTTTATGTGTTTAAAATGGGTGTTTAGAGATCTAATGTGCTAAACAACCGTAATCGATATCGCAACAAATCTCCTTCTTTATCAAGAAACTTTAAATAGCAACTGGGGGCAATCCATCCATCTGAAGACAGTTCCTTAAAGAAGACCCCATTTATTGTAGACGACAATAAATTTTAAATTTTTAGCAAAAATTATATTTAAAAAAAAATCACTTATTTTTAAATTCAGACAATTATTTCATTTAATTTGAGAAATTTGTTCACGCCAACATGTTGAAAAGAAATACTCAACAATAAAATAAAAATTTAATCATAAATTCAGCGGGAAATAATTTACAAATTTATGACAATATTTGTTGAACCAAAAAAAAAAATTAAATAAATTATAAAAAAAATTCTGTTTATTTTCTTCATTTTTAAACAGAATTTCACTGAATAATATTGACTAGCTGGTGGGCTATTCTTAATAATTTGATTCACTCTCTTGCCAATTCCATTGAAAACAAAAGAAAAAAAGAAACTCCAAGCCAGAGGTCATAAATGAATCGTTTTTTCGTTACTCATGAGCACTCATGAAATTTTGAGTTTGAGTGAGTCAACAATATTAAAATTTAACTACTCTGATTCATTCGTACTCACTACGTTGACATCAAACTCATACGATTCGAAATATGTTTAATTCATAAGCCTACTTATTTAGATTAATAACTTTAGAAAAATACATATAAATGATTCGAGTGACTCGAGTCTTTCATTAAACTTTGCAGACTTAGTTCTTGTTTCATTTACAAACAAAGAAAAAAGACTCGTAAGCAAAAAAGATAGGACAGCAAACAGAGCAAACACACAACCTTCTAGTGAGTATTTTAGTGTTCGTACGCAATTCATACTTATTTTGTGATTCGTGTTGAGTTATGGAGAGTCGAAATCAATAACATCATACGTCTTGTTATGTATGAATGTGATGAGTACTTAAAACTTTGAATGTGAGTAAACGTTCCATGATATTATAATAAGTATAAATGCGTATAAGTATCAGAAATTATGAGTATGATTCGATTCTACTCATCTGTTTGAATACTCATTGCTGATCTCTGCTTCAAACAGTGGCAAACAACAACATATTTTTTTTCGCATAATAATTAATTAATAAAACCAACAAGTAGAACAACAACAACAACAACAAAATTTAACAAATAATTGTGTAAATCATAAACACATAGTTTTCAAATCGATAACAACAATTAAAATTTATTACATTTTTTTTTGTTAAAACAATATCAAGAGAACATAGGCGTTCAGAGACGTATGAGTAATAAAAAACTAGAAATTGTATCGAAAATACCAACACATGCGCTTCTATTACAAATAACAATAGCAACAAAGGCAATAAAGAAATAAACAAATTTACATAGGAACTATAATTATAGCGGTAATCATGATCTAATAATGATGCTTTGAAAGACAGCAGATCCTATTCATTGAAAAATAAATTCAAAACCAAATAGAATTCAACTGAGAGGGTGTGTTATAAATGTCTCGCAAATAATTAAGAAAACAACGTTGATTTCAGAAAGTGTTGTGTGGTGGTTCGATTAGCAAAAGAGAGGCGAAACTTAGTTTTTCTCAAACGAAAAAGAAGAGAAGAGCTTGTGGCAATTTCCGTTTTTAATATAAAATCCCACAAAAAACATACTTACCAATAGACGAGATCTCACGCAAAAGATTGGCAGTCATAATCGAATTCAAAAGCTAACTTCATTACATTAAAATGACCGACACAGGATTGCTTACAGCAGTCGATTTTTAGAGCTTAATTTCGGTCATTTGTTTTGCATATTTCAGGCTGTAATTCGACGATAACTTGACTGATGTAGGTTTTCAAATGCTACTACGTTAGTGAAGCAAAAACAAAAACACAAAAATCGTTATGTTTTTGGTGGCCAATAGATGTCGCCAAAATATGCATTTAATTCTCCTTTCTTTGAAAATTCATCATGCCTTAAAGCCAAAATCGGTTCTGTTGTGTGGTTTGTGGCACCGATTTGTTGAAATCTTCAAATGCAAGCTAAAAATAACCGATTATCATACGACCACAGCGCTCTGGATTGATATTAACAGTTTGTGCAGAGCTATTTTCAAGAAAGTACGGTCCAATGACATCCCCAAATCATGTTCGCCACTCATTAGTCATTTTTTCCTCATGAAATAAATTTTCAAAAATCCCTTTAGGTTCTGTGAGCCGTGTATGCCGCAATTTTGCTTGTTACCGTAACTACCAACTGTGATATGTACTTCAATAAACTTCATCGCTTAAGAAAATTTAGTTCGAAAATTCAACATAGCTTTTGCACCCAAACAGCATCTTCACGACATTGCGAGTGGTTAGCCGGCTTTAAATGTTACGTGAATTCGATTTTATTAGTTAGAATGGAGGTGTAAATCCAGTTTTTGCAATTATTTAAACATTTTCGAACTTAGGTTCGAATTTTCGAACATATGCCAAAAACAGTGGAAATAGTAATTACAACTGAAATAAAGGCTTAAATAATATCCTTTATTGTTTGTTTCAAAATTCGATATTAGATTAGATTTGAACGTTTAAAAATATTTTATTATGATTTCTTAATAACTAAAGTTTTTAGGCAATTTTAACAGCTTTCAAAATTTTTCGAACTTAAGTTCGAATTTTCGAACATACTTATGTATGTCAAAAACATTGGAAATAGTAAATTCAACTCAAATAAAGATATTAAAAATAAATTTTATGGGTTTTTTTACACAATTTAAATTTTCGAAATTCGAAATTTGATTATACTTAGGAGATAAAAAATATTTAATTATAATTTCTTAATAACTAACAAGTTTAAAAACTTTATAAACATAAATTCAAGTGTCCTACTACTAAATAAAATTTTTTTCTTTGCTTTTATGCAACCCTGTGTTGTTTACATAATTTGACAACCTTTTGTCAAATAATCGAAAGTCTAAAATAATCGAAAATTATTTGTTAGAAAAATCATGGAATAAGGCAATAACGAAAGATCAACAATGGATTTGAAATTCAAGGAATGGGGGTAAAATTTTCAATTAAAAAAAACACCAATAAAGACTGCAAATATTCTTCCATTGTGTCTTTGTAGATCTTCTTTGAAGATGCCACAATTTAAACGGAATTCAAAGCCTGCAAATCCTGCAAAGCCTGTTAAACGTTTCAAACTCAAAAAACCATATCGTATGGGTTTCTTTAAAAGATCTTTTCTAAAGCTTCTGGTATTTTATGCAGCTACTTTGGTGGTCTATAATGTTGCTTACCCAGATGAAACAAGTAGCGAATAATTGCAAATTTAAAGCTGATGTTCAATTGAAATTTATTACTAAAATCTTTACAAAATTATTTCAAAAATAAAGGCATGATTATTTTTTTAGTTTGTTGTAATTTTTTAACGTTCTATCTTATTAAGGAGGGTTTAACTTCACTAATCATCACAGGTCTTGGTGCCCACATATAATACGGACCATGATTTTTCCGGATGTTCAACTTTTTGCGGTATATTCAGGGATTGGGTTTTTCTAATATAAAGAAAAAGAGGGAATTATTTTTTTCCTATTTACTAATAAAAATTTGCTTTTATACCTGAGATCATTTAGTAAATTTGCATAATTCTTTGGTATACAAAATAATTTTGGTTTATGTTTCAATTCGAATAATTCACTGCTGGAATCTTGCACTCTCAAATCGTCTTTTAGATGATGCGATAATGATGAACAAGAGGCCTGCTCTTTCGGCAAAGCACCACCGTTTGACATCTTAACGCTGTTCCAAAATAATTTTTAAAAAAATTTTTTTTAAAGCCAATTACAAAACAATTTTTCAAATGGAAAAAATAAAACAAAAATTTTTTTTAAATAAAAGTTAAAATTTATTATTTTAACGAAAAATGTGATCGAATACTGACTGACACAAAATATTTCGACTGACAGAAATGAAATAATAAATCGAAAGTAATTGAATTCGATAAAATAATTTACAAGAAAAATAAATCGATTTTAAAGTTTTTAATCCTTTTTAAACTCTTTTTATTTTTCTATAATAAACTTTTAAATTGTAAGTTATAAACTAAAATACGTTTATTAAATGAAATGAGTTTTTATTCCGCATTAATAAAGAATGCGATGAGCAAATTGTTAGATCCGCTTGACCAAAGTCCAGAAGTCCAGTCCGCTTACCTACGGACAGTTAGAATTTAATAGACATCTCCGCGTTTAATCCTAAGAATCATTCTACTCACTAAGGGTCAAATATTGGACATGAGCTGGGTAGTCCCTGTCCTGAACAAGTGTTCTTGTGTGAAGATATTGATTAATTATCCTCACGCTATTTTGCGACAGTCAGTTGCAGAACCACTTCCTTCTTATGTTATTGTCCTGCAACAGCTTTCATTACAAATTGGCCAATATAGCGTAACATGATGCCCACATCACTTTGTTTGTCCAAACTTTATTTAACTTCTGTGAAAAAATTTCTTGTTATTATTGTTATTATTATTGTTTGTTGTTATTATTTTTTTTTTCTTATCATCGGCATCATCTTATCTTTTTTCTTTTCTTATCATCTTTTTCCATTCCACACGATGGGACTATTCACAGTGTTCTTATGTCTTCCAATAGTTTTCATTGCCTATTTTAAGGCTGTTTAATAAAAATACCCACCGCACCGTGTTACAAAAGCTGTAATTATTAAAGAGACTTTTATTTTTCCATTAGAATAATAAAAATTAATCAAATAAAATTAAATGAAGTGAGAAGGTACGTACCATTATTGATTTAAGCTGTTCAAAATTTTTCTAAAACAAAATAATGGGAGATTTTTTAAGAGCTATAGGAAAATTTTTCAAAAAAAAACACATAAAATTCAGAAAAATGCATGAAATTGTTATTTGAATCGATAGTACGGTCCATATAATTTAATGTTTGAAGATTATTTCATGCAAATGTTGACCGCGACTGCGCCTCAAATGGTCCATCCGTTTAGTCCAATTTTGGCATACTCTTTCCAACATTTCGGCCGGTATCTCACGAATAAATGCTTCAATGTTGTCTTCCAATGCGTCAATTGAAGCGGGCTTGTCTGTATAGACATGAGCTTCAACATAGCACCACAAAAAATAGTCTAAAGGCGTTAAATCGCACTATCTAGGCGGCCAATTGACCGGTCCCGAACGTGAAATAAAATATTCACCGAACTCGCCTCTCAATAAGTCCATTATTACGCGTGCTGTGTGGCATGTGGCACCGTCTTGTTGAAACCACATGTCATGCAAGTCAAGCTCTTGCATTTTGGGCAAAAAAAAAGTTATCAAGGATATCATCTCACGGTAGCGCTCACCATTCACAGTTACGTTACGATTCGCAGCATCTTTGAAGAAGTACGGCCCAATAATGCCACCAGCCCATAAACCGCACCAAACTGTGACCTTTTCTGGATGCATTGGTAGCTTTTGCAATGCTTCTGGCTGATCTTCACTCCAAAATCGACAATTCTGCTTATTTACGTATCCATTGAGCCAAAAATGAGCTTCGTCGCTGAACACAATTTTTCGATAAAGAAGTGGATCTTCGGCCAACTTTCCAAGAGCCCATTCACCAAAAATTCTGCATTGCGGTAGGTCGTTCGGCTTCAATTCTTGTACCAGCTGTATTTTGAAAGGCTTCACACCTAAATCCTTACGCAAAATTTTCCACGTTGTTGAGTAACAGAGGCCCAATTGCTGCGAACAGCGACGAATCGATAATTGATGGTCATCATTAACACTGGCCGATACAGTTGCGATATTTTCTTCAGTTCGCACTCTACGTAAGCGTGTTGGTGGTTTAATGTCCAACAATGTAAATTTGGTGCGAAATTTAGTCACAATAGCCCGAATAGCCGCTTCAGTGGGTCGATTAAACTGACCATAAAATGGAAGAAGCGCGCGATGAACTTTCTTAACGGAGCACGTATTTTGAAAATAAAATTCAATGATTTGCAAGCGTTGTTCGTTTGTAAGGCGATTCATGGGTAAATTATAGACCCAACTGAAGATGTTTGACAGTGAAACCAAAAAGACAGTGTTGCCAAAAAGATAATAGCTAAAAAAATCACCCGTTAAATTCATGTACCATGATGATGCCGTATTTAACTTAAAAGTACTTTTTGGAGAAGATGATTGTTTTTTCTTAATAACCAAAAAGTTCATTGGAAACATATTACAAAGTACCTTTTAAATAACAAAAAGAGTAGCTTCTTTAAAATAGTACCCTTTTTTTGTGAAGGTACTATTAAAAATAGTACCCTATGAAAAAGGTACGTTTTTAAATACTCTTTGTGGACTCTTGTTGAAGAGAAGTGATGCGAGGTCTTAATTGCAGGGAGGGCTAAAGCCAAGCTGATAGTGGTGACTCATTTACTATCGGCACCATAATCCATGTTAGACCGGCCCCAGCTAAGCATAAAAGAAACAACTTCTCCCTTTCTATTAGCATTTGCTTTTCTAGTTGAGACACCAAGTAGACTCTAGCCGCCATGTGAAATTGGATTGTCCGTTGGCCGAGTGATAGGATTGATCTGTCCTAACTCCCTATCACAAATTCTACAGAACGTCACCTAAGTATCGTTATATAGACAGCCGCTGTGCGAATTTGGCGTCAAGGTATAATAAAATTAAAATATATGCCGAAGTAAGCCCATCTCTTGAGGAGATATTGAGCTGGGTTCCTTGACACAGGGACATTGAAGTTAACAACAAATCGCAGGCACTTGCAAAGGGTAGTGCAACAGAAAATTGGGATGAATTCACACATGAAATCGATATTCCTGTTAGAGCGCCCAGCAACTGCATCTCAAAGATATTTCATACATTTGCAAAGGCAAGATGGAATCATGAACTCACTTGTAGAGACCAGAGTTATTTAGCCTTGTGGAATATGCAGAACAAATTTTGCGTTAAGCCTTACAAGAGTTCATCTTGGGAACTTCATAGCTATTATAACACCACACTGGTTCCTGGGTAAACACGCCCGGAGACTGGAAATACCTCAGAACGATTTCTGCGGCAGCTGTAATAACGACAGAACATCTTCTCCATCAAATTCTGATTCTTGGGAACCTTAGATGTAATATTCTTAGACACATAGAGTTAATTAACGTAACCTGTTTAGTCAAAGCTATCAGTATTATTGGGTAATGCAAGTCAGGTGTTCTAGTTGCATAACAAAATAGGTGCTATCGGTCTTACAGCCGTCTCTTACGGCTCAAGTAAACCATGCTTTAATCTAATCTAACCTTACCCTGAAATTGCCGGGTCTAAGCAATTTTTTTCTTTTTCGGTAGCTCTTTAAGCTGCATGCCACGCCCACAAATTTCTTTAAACCACTATTTTTATGCTTTTTAAGCGGATAACACAAACTTTAATCCTAATTCTTCTAATTTTAAAACAAAACTTTTTGAAGGCGTATAGCCGATATTCGATATGCCACGCCCCCATGGGAAATAAAAACTTTAGGGAAACCCCACTGGAAATACTGAAGTTTATTCTGATTTTATTTAAAGCATCATGTTTTGTATAAAAAAACATTTTCAAAAATATAAAAGCTTACAGAGAATATGCAAAAATAAGTGATCGAATGTTCCAATACAATTCCAAACACTTGAACGCGATCAATCAATGGACAATCAACTGTAGATTCAGCATATCTCGGCCATGATTGGTGAGAGCATCAATTTCCAGATCGGACAACATTAACATGCGGCCACTTTGCCAGACATCAAGACCACGTTGAGATTTACGTATGGAATACATTTGCCCCGAATACACGAGATGACACGAAGGCACTATACCGGAACGGGGCCACACAGCCAACGACACCGAAATAGGAAACTCCTCAAGAGCAATGCCCGTAATCCAAATAAGGAAATATTGCAATTCGGATGCATCTGCAGCGACGCCACACATTTGACTAAGGGACAGGCGTGTGGTCATGACCAATATGGGCAGGAAATCTTTGTACTCACTACTGCCCAAATCGCAGATTTTATTTCGCATCAAATACAACAGATGGCACTTGCTAATGCCACAGTGTACCAAACGTGGATCCAGAAAGAAATTCTTACACTGCAAGGGTATAATGCGTTCCATAGGCAAATGACTGTGATCGACCACCAAATGTTTGTTGAAATCGGAAACGAATATCATGCGCTGACAGGAAGACTCGGGACATTGTATGGGTGCACGTGGTATATTCAGCAAATAAGCTGGCACCGGTTTATTAAAAGCAAATTTCGGTCTCTTAGCCATTAATTCTTGTATTAAAGCTGAGGAAATATTTACGGTTTGAAATTGAGGCTCCGGCGGATTTTGGTTAACTGGTTGAGGTTTCTCCATTTGGTGGAGATTATTGGCGGGTTTTATGCGATCATCTGGTGGATTGTAATGGGCACGCTGTACATTTATTAAACAGGCTATTAAGGCTGACCTGTTGTCGTCTTTGTGGTGTTTTTGTTCTTGCTTTACGGATGCTGCGGCTGCTGCTGCTAGCTGAGGTATTTTAATTAAATTTTCCTTTTTCTCCTCCGTAGCAGGTACTTCAGCTGCGGGTTGCTCTTGAAGAGTTTCTAAAACTTTTTGCAAACGCACATCCATACTGGGTTTACCTTCAATTTTCTCCGCTGCTGTTTGCTTTTCACTTATTCCAAGTGCTGTGGTGGGTACTGCTACTATGGGCATTACCAAATACTCTTGAGGTTTAAATTTACCAACAGCATTCGTATCCGGTTTTATGCAAACCGCTGACTTAAGGCTCGGTTCGGATTCCGTTGACACACTTACGGTTTTCTGCATCAAAACCACAGTGGATTTTCTGGGCGTATTGTCTAGCGTACAGTGGGAATGCTGGCAACTGTATGTGGGACTAACTTTGGGCGTATTGACTTTCGATGGATCGTAAGACTTCAAATATTTTTCGACTTTTGCTCTGCTATCGACCAAATTCATGGCCTCCGACTGGGGCAGACTTTTCTTTGATAAACCCTTAAGCGGTTGCTCAACACGTTGCGATGACTCTACATTTCCGCTGTTCATAGGCGTTTTCTGTAAATCGTGCTTGGAATTGGAGTAGAAATTCTGTAGACTATCCGCTGAGTTTATAAAGCGTATGCCATAGGCTGTTATTACGTTGGCATCGTTGGGATCCTAGAAAGAACGGGAATGTAATTATTGGTTTTGAACTTAGGATGTTTGTTTGTTTTAAACTTACCTCCGCAAATGTAAAGATGTTCTCCTTTTTCACGCCCGAAGCTTTTGTCGACTGACCAGAAGACTTTCTAGTTCCTGTGTTTGATAAATCGCTGATATTCGTGCAGTTTTTAAAAGAATTTCCAATAAACGACAGAGAATAGTCATTTGGCATTGGATCACCCAGATATAAAGTTTTCATGCTATTCTGTATATCGCCATCGCCATTAGTTTTAATGCTATTTAGATTTAAGGAATCCTTCGAATCCTTCATACTTAAATGCACTTCCGACAGTTGAGATTGAGTTTCCAAATCGTTTAAAAACTTTTTCGAAAAAACACACTCAGGCTGGCGTTCACGTTCAATAATTGTTGAGGCCTGATAGTGTTGCTGTCTGGACATAGAGCTTGAGAGACAAATTAAGGGTGGAGTAGCAGAGCGCTGTGATGTGCTGTTAGTTTTGGCAGTAGCCACTTTTAAAGTATCCAAGGAATGATCTTCATGACTGGTGGAATCCTCTGCCATTGGACAACCTTCATATAAAGTTTCCATTTTTCTGACTTCAATTGGTGGTGGTGTTTCAGTTCGTTTTGCTTCCAACTCATGCTGATAATGTTGCAACGAAGCCTTGGAATTCTTTACACTTAAGCCCATATCTTTCATTGTGAGTGTTGTTGACAAACGGTTTTCACTGAATTTGTTCTTCGAAATGCCTCCATTGACCACGTGGTTGCTGGATGGCAAACTTGTTGCTATAAACTGAGCCTGCATCGGAACCGGAACCGGAACCTGAGGCTGTTGTTCGTTTGACATATGAAGGCCTGTCGTATTGAAATTCATTTGCACAAATTTTGTGCTGTCCTGACAAATGCCACACAAACCATGATGGATGTTATTGCACACCTGACACTGTAAGTGCTCATTGCCGCACAGGTAACCACCAAATGGAGAATTTTTCGGTCCAATTTTATTCACTTTACAAGCCGAACAGTTCATATTTTCCTTTTTTGAAGTCGATTTTTGGTTACCGTTTTGATTTTTTAAAAATTAATTTTTTTTCTTTCCTAATTAAAGCACTCGAAAAAAAATCGCTTGAATATCGTTTGAAACAAAATATCACTTGAATATCGAAAATTTCCTCTTTTTTTATTGCAGAAAACTAGAGAAACGTGCGAAATTTTGTTTGGCCAAAAAGATAAAAATTAAAAAAAATTACAAAAAATAAAGATTGAATTGAAAAAAAATATGTGACTGATGTTGTAGAAAAATATTTGAAAATAATTGAAAATGGAAAATGACTTCGAAGCTTGTTTGTTGTACGCATTTGCCGTTTCTGACTTTTATTTTGAAAGTGCCAGTGTCGTGGTTTATAGAAGGGCTTCCGTGAAGCCTTTACGTAAGTTTAACCCTTTCAGGTCCGTCCTACACATAAAGACAAAGAGATGCTTTACAAGGGCTGTCATAAAATCAGCCAATCTAGAGCAAGGCGAAAACAAAGCAGAGACAAATACTCTGAGAGTAAATAAAATTGGCATAAAAATAATTTCTCAAATCTGTCATTTGAAGTCGACAAAAAAGTCCCGCCACTCATGGATAAAATTAGCCCAGACAACATGGGTGGTGTGAGAAGCTACGTTGTAATCCTGTTGCTAGCCCCAAACTGATTCTCGATAGTGTAATGCATGTCCCAAATCTTTTTTATTGTACTTAGCCAACTAAAGTTTAGATACCCTCAAACCCATTTGGCTCGAGATAAGTATCCTCCATATCATTGAGTGAATTCCCCCTGGGTTCCTGAAAAGGATGACTTTATTTATGCTGCCTAGTTTATTCAGTTTGCCCAGACAATCGCTTGCTCTTCTGTAATTAACCTGACCGTCAGATAGTATTCCTATGGTCCGTCGTTTCAACTCAAATTGAGTTGTTCGCATAGTTCAATAGCGTAAGCTACTGCTTGGTTTCCGAATGTTTTACTCCAGAAGTGAACACTCTTGCTTCTGACACAGTAGCTCGATCCCAGGAGTGCCACTATGTCACGCAACCCAACAAACACTGGTCCGATTCGGTTCGAAGGCTCTTGCGGAGTTCCTACAGTCACGAACCACCCGTCAATATAGCTTAGAATTGTCCCTTTCTTACTTTTATTACTTTGTCTCATTGCGAAGCGTTTCATTTGGTACTGTCTAGGTGAAAGTTAAGGCAGTTGTCATGCCACGATGTCTCCTAATGAATCTCACATCAAAGTATTGTTTTATATTTTCAATCGATCATATTTTTTCATAATTCATTGCAATTAAACCTTACTAAAGATTTATTAAACATTTTCAACAAAAAAAAAAAAAAAGATTGTTTTCTTCTCCCACGTACTTTTTAATTTGGTACCATTGTTAAACGAGTACACACTGGTTGCACTAGACATCGTGTCACCAACTGTTTGTGTGATTGAAAGTGTTAAACTGTCAGTATTTAAAGCATTTGGTTTTTTTTCTGCGCTTCAAATTCGAATGATGTTTTTTTCCTCTCAAATAGTACTTAAGTCAAGTACTTGTTTAAATGAACACATTCAATTAACCTTCAAATGTCGCAAATATTTGCAAAAATTCAATTAAAATTTGACGGCCTTGCCTTAAGTACATAAAATGCTCCAATTTTAAAACGTTCTGTTGAGTTGGGCTCTCAAAAATTAAAACAGAAAATGAAATCAATTAATCATTTAAACTCGATTAAAATTTTAATCTTAGGATAGCTTTGTAACTTTGGTAATAAATCTAAGCGTGAGAGAAAAACATTTAAGAATGTCAAAAATATGCGAAACTAAAAAAAGAAAAAAAATAGACACCGCCTAGTCGACTTAAATATTACCCGACATAAATTTTAAGTGAGTTTGAACTCACTTTTGATAAGAATCACATACCATAGAGTCGAATTATTCAGTAAAGTTAGATGGTTAAGTTGTATTTGACCTGCATGATCATATAATATATGAATAGTCTACTGTCTTATCTATCTATCTCGTCTACTGTGTGTGGAATTTGATAGATAGTTTGATGGGATATAATTTGTCAAGTTAAAGTTCAGTTGAGACCTGAAGTCGTAATCGTAGTCTAGTAGGTAGTGTGTTGGCTTATTAGGCGTAAAGCCAGGGTTCGAGCCCCAGGCCAGACATCAAAACAAAATACAAAAAGTATTTCTTCGGCGACTTCCTCTCAGCAGATTTCTGGCAAAAACTCTGAGAGTAAATAAAATTGCCATGAAAAGTTTCTCAAAAATCTGTCGTTCGGAGTCGACTTTAAACTGTAGTTCCCGCCACTCATGTATAAAACTAACACACGCAACATAAGTGGTGTGAAAAATTAGGTCGTAATCCTGACTGAAGGGTTGTAATGACCAATTATGTATGAGAACACCTAACAAACCGTTGTGAAACGATGCAAAGAGATGCCTCACTACCAACTAATAAGTCCTCATTAATGGGTCTTGACAATCTGCATATAAAGCATCAATAACTAATCAATCAAGCTGTAAATCTGTCTAAAAGTTTGATGATAATTAATTCGTGGAAAATACTCACTTCTCCTCAAACGATCCACAACAGAAGATCTACATATTCTCTCTGCGTGCCTTCCTACTGCTCAATGAACCGTGAGAATAGAACAGAGATGCTCTAGCAAACTCCTGAGCTAATTATTTCCCTATCCCTGACAGATCATTGAATTTAACTGTACGGTAGAAGCCCATGTCTTCAGTAAATGGCCAATTCCTGCAGAAGCCATTGGCCAGAAGACCAATTGCTGTATGTTTCGCATGAGTCCAGTAATTAATGTCCATTCATTAATTCAACAACGAAGCTGAGTGGACGCTTTCGGAGTTGGTGCAAGCTTTCAGTGTAACCATTATTAACCCATTAGTGCCCAGTGGCAACTTAAGTTGCCAGCAGACGTTGCCTTAGTTTTTATGCTCTGAGAGGAAATTGAGTGTAAAAAACAAAACGTTAACCGTTAGAAAAAAAAGTAATTCGGGCATTAATGGGTTAAGCTTCAGTATCTTGACCGTGTCCGAACCCAACTTGTAAATCTTAAGTTTGAAGATTCTTAATGGATTTTCGTGTGTAAAAAAATTGCCTTTGGGTTAGGTGATTGTACCACAGCTGGCTAATTCACATGCTTTGGAGTAGCCCGTAATATCACTGCGACCGATACTGCATTCGCAAAGCGATTATTTCAATTTGAATAGTACAGCAGTAATCGAGTAGTCAATCTAAGATTCGATTGTCCCGAAAAGACTTTACATTCGACTTTGGTGCATGCTTTGGATCAATCAATGAATACTTGACTGATGTTCTCTCAGCGGCCTAAAGCATTATCATAATCGACGATTATATTGGGTATTTTCGGTATTTTGGCCTGACCATAGCTTCTAGTGGCGTTCGTATACGCAACCACTTGTGTTTGCAAACATCTCTGGTGATCGCCGTAGTTTAGTAGGTAGTGTGGGCTTATTAGGCGTGAGGCCATGGTTCAAACCTAAGACCAGACATCTCCAACAAAGCGAAATATGAAAAAATATTTCTTCGGCGACTGACTTCCTCTTCCTCTCCTCAAAACCTCTGAAATAAAAAGTTTCTTAACAAAATCTGTCGTCCCGAATCGACTTTAAACTGTAGGTCTGGCCACTCATGTATTAAATTAACACACACAACATAAGTGGTGTGAGAAGCTACGTCGTAATCCTGACTGAAGAATTGTAATGAACAATTATGTATGTATGTAAGGTGACTGAAAGGATTTGAGGAGAAAATTGACGTGCAAAAACGTCTAAATTCCATGAATAAGAATTGAAACTGTACCCATATAGCCATTGGAAGCTGAAATAGCTAGAATAATGAAGCAGCCATCTACTCGTATAGCCTACTCAATGGTGTTTATTGACAGGAGTAGTGCTACCATTTCAATTAAGAGACAATATATTCAATAATTCAGACCCACTGTGGCCCACTGAACATATTTACGGTAGCTAGCCTTGATTTTCAAAATATTTTACTTTTAACACCAATTTGTTACAAACATCACCTACAAAACATAACTACGCCCTTAGGGTTCACAGAATAAATGAACTGAAAACCCAAAAACCAAAACAAAAAAAAAACGAATAAAAATTCAACAATAATTATAGACTCACTGTTTCAGTAAATGATTGTAAATTTAGTTCCATAAAATAATAGCCACTAGAAGGGGAGAAAAAAAAGAAAAAAAATTTTAAATTTTTAAATAAATTGTTTCAACAAATCGTTACGATTTAAACAATCATTCATTATTCATAACAAAAATCAAACAAAAAAAAAAGAAATACTTTGAAAAAAATCATTTAAAATCTCATGGATGAACGAATGTATGAATAAAACGTCACGTGGTGTTTGTTAAGATAGCAGTGGCAGTGGCAGTGCGAGTATGAATACGGTCTCACAGTGATGGCTGAGGGCCGCTGCTTGCTGGTTGATTATAAAACGATGACACAGCACTTGTGGTCCGCATAAATAGTGGGGGAGATTTGGCCAAAAACGTCATAATACGACTTGACATTAAACGGTGAATAAACATCAAACACAACTCATTAATGCTATTAAAATTAAAATGTTTACAATTAAATTGAATTAAGAAATAATATTAAAAAAAATCCAATTTGTTATTGTTTATTTAGATTCATTGGTATTGATATTCTTTTAAACCAATTATTTTGGGGCCACACAATAACATTTTCCATTCCATTCGACCATACCATTCCATCTTATTGTACATTATTGAACTGCTCTTAAGAAGTTCAAGTAGATCGTTCGTTTTTTTTAAGTTCGTTTTCTTCTTAAACTTAACTTTTTCGCTTTGTTAAATGGGTTGTGGATGCTTAAAAACTATACTGAAGGTCTTTTTACGTTCAAATTATGCCGTGTTTTTAGACACTCTTTCTGTCATTTATTCGATTTGATTTAGTTGGTCTGGTCTGGTATAAATACCAATTGTGGTTCTTAAATATTAAACAGTTTCAAATTAACATTCATAGTCTTAAGTTTAAAAGTTCATTTCCTTTAATTTATTAATTATTTATTTACAAAATTAAAAAGCAACAAACAAACAATAATAATGGTAAGTGTAAACGCTTCTTTACACGAAAAACAAAAAAAATGTTTTGTGGGGAAATAAATTTTCAATATTTATATACATAAATTAACTTTCTCTAAATTTTTTATATTTAATTAATGTTAATTTTTTATACCTTATTGATTGTAAACATAGCACTGTCACTTATAAGATTTAGTATCTTGTTGTGCTATGTAGATCATTATAAATTCAAAATTCAAATTCAAACCAAGCATTGCTAAATAGTCATCAAACCCCCTGTATGACCTAATTAAAGGACAAAGGCAAGTTCCAGGAGTATCCTACTACACTAAATGGATTTGACGTAGGTCAGTTAACGGCCAGTTAACCGTAAACGAGAATATCTATAGGGTGGGAAATTTAAAAGTTTGAAATTTTGTCAAATTTATTTTTTTGTTGTGGAGTACAATTGTTCTGGTTAGAAATGGAATATTATTTCAGTACTACCAGTACCTCATTTGATTGGACCAATTTACGTGCACTTTTTAGAGTGCATGAGGTCGTATCTCGGCAATGTCGTCACGAATATTGGTTTAAATGCTCAATTGTCTCTGGTTTGTCTGCATAACACTTTTTAACGGCGTCCCACAGAAAATAGTCCAACGGTGTCAAATCGCAGCTTCTTGGCGGTTAATTGACCTCGCCCTTTCGGCTGATTAAACGGCCATCAAACGTTTGACACAATAAATCGATTGTGGCATGCAATATTTGGCAAGTTGCACGATCCTGTTGAAACCAAGCATCGTTCACATCAATACCATGAAGAATAGGTACAAAAACCACGGTTATCATAGTGCGATAGATGCCTCCACTGACCGTAATGGTTGGGACGTCCTCATTTTCAAAGAAATATGAGCCAGTTATGGCTCCTCTTCACAAACCGCGCCAAACAGTCACCCGTAATGGGTGTATTGGCTTCTGTAAGACCACGTGTGGGTTTTCTGAGCCCCACATATGGCAACTTTGTGGGTACGTTACAAAGATAAAAATGAGCTTCATCCGAAAAAATGATTTTTTTTTTTTGCAAAATCGACATCACCGTGCAGTTTTCGCTGACCCAATAAATCCTAACGTTTTTCATGCGTGAATTTTGAGACAGAATAGAATGACATAAGTATTGCCAGATTCGAAATAACCGATGGTTCAAATTTAAAGCGAATGATGGCCCACCCGATACATCATTAACAGAAAGGCACTTTGTTTTGAAACTCGTTCAAGACCACCACAAGCGATTTACGTAAAAAAAATGCAAAAGGATTTAGGTAGTGGATTGGCGTATTAGACTAGAGCCCATGCTTCAAAACGCAGCTTAGACGTCGCGAACATAACAAAATATCGGAAAAAAAGTTTCTTTTCTTCTCCTAGAGGAAAAAAATTGCCATGAAAAGTTTCTCAAATCTGCGGTTGGAAGTAGATCTCAGATTGTCGACACCGCCATTCATGGTTAAAATTAACACACACTATATGGGTGGTGTAAGAAGCTAGGTTCTAATCCAAACTAAAGCGTTGTAATCACTAATTAAGTAAATAAACAAAAGGAATTAGCTTCGACAAAAAAGACTAAACGGTGAAACCATTTTTTCAGCATGGGCATCGATTTTCAACTCGTGTGGCTTCCTTATCTTATTCTTTTGTAGCTTGCACAAGTTCTGAAAACGCCTCCAAATGGCTTTTCCAATTGGTCTTACAACTTGACAGCAATCTTCATTATAACAACGCCTCCAATTCATATCGTCCCAAAAAATTCTTTTTTATTTTTACAGAAATTTTCACCCCTAATTTTAGCCCTTTTGGTGGCTTTTACTTCAGCTGATGTCTCCCACTTAGCCAATCGTTATTTGCCACCGAATCACTATCACCAGCCGGCTGCACATCGGCAATATTCTCTTCAGACTCATCAAAATCCCAACGGACCTCTTATGACCACGCCACACCTGTCCAAACCCTCTAACGAACGTGTTGAAACCATTATCGAGAAACATGAAGTCGTAGAATTGCCTACACAAATCGAAATTGTAAAGGAGGGTCAACCGATTTATGGTATCCAGCCTCAAGCTATTATGGCTATGGCAGGTTTAATGAACAATGATATCAGATCCCGTTATTTGCCACCCATGCAGGAGATTGAAAATCTACAACCACCCCAAGTACCCTACGAAATGCCCATGAGAACTTATTTGCCTCCTGTGCCTAGAGATATTGACACTAAAACCACTGAAATGCCAGAAACTACAACCACAATGGCACCCACTACCACCACCAATGTGCCCTTTATGGAAGAAACCACCACTATGACCACAGAATTGCCAACCACAACTACCGAACAAGAAATGAACAATTTTGATACCACCACCGCTGCAAACGATATGCCAACAACAGAGCCTCAGACCATGTACGATACCACCACACTACCTGCTACCACAACTACAGAAGCTGTAACAATGCCAGAGAATAGCTATTTGCCACCCCCAGCTTTTGCAATGGAACCAGCAAATCGTTATTTACCTCCATCACCCATGATGTTGCCTCCTTATGAAGCTATGCCCCAGCCGCAGCCTAACTATCAACAGTATGATACACAATTAATGCACGACGAGCAAATGCAAGAGCAAATGTATCGCCAACAGGAAATGCAAGAGATGATGCAGGCAATTTCCCAAATGGAACAACAACATATGATTGCTTTGGGCCATCCCCAAGAAGACTTATCGCCAAACCAGCAACCCATTGCTCCCGTTGAGCCGGCTCATGTTTTACGTCCGGATGGTTACCATTATAAAACAGCCGATGATAATTTGAGGCAAAGTTATCGTTATCGCCACTAGTGATGTGTAAAACGAAAATTCGATTATTTTTATTTATAATAAAATCTGTTATTTTTGTTGTTGTTAGAATTTGAGAAGACACTTTTTTTTTCACTTAAAAATTTTCAATTTCAAAAAGTTTGCACAAGCGGCTTGTCAAACACATCAAACTTGAAGATTTTCTTAGTAAAGATTTTTGGTTGATAAACAAAATATCAGTACAACTGGCTGTTGAAGCGATTTGAGCGAAATTTGATAAAATTTCTAATGTTTGATAATGATTTTTGACAAATTCCTTGTGAGTTTGCTTAGCACTTTAAGAATTTCTTAATTAGGAGCGTTGGTTGACTAAAACATAAGTTTCCTATTTGTGTAAACTATAAAGTTTGATACTGTTTATTTTTTTTTTTTTGACCAGTAGTTTGTCCAATATATTTACACATTTTCCCAAGCAATTTGTCAAACGTTGTTTTGAGTACTCTTGTCATATGTTATGATAAATATTTTTCTATTGTTGGTTTGACAGTTTGAACAAAAATGTTAAACGTTTGATGCTGATTTTTGATAAACCTCAAGTTTGTTTGATCCCTAAAAATTGTATTGGAATATCGGTTGCGGTTGGTCAGTTTATTAGGCTACATTGGCAGCTGCCTTCAAACGCATAGTCCATAGCTACTATTACCTGATTCGACTTCCTGACTAGCTTCCTGACTAGCATTCCTCAACCATTCTAATAATCTTTTGAAGATTATTCAAATCATCTTTGGCTACAAACGTTCTGTGGAGAAATTGTGGGTGCCTTCGTCGTAGATTTCCAAGTGCCACACAATTACAGAGAAAATGTTCTGGGGTCTCTTGTTCTTCCTTGTCATATAGCCCCTGCAAAAGTCGTCATGAGCTTTTCTAAGACTCAACTGTTTCGTAAAGATTAGGTAATCGACTTTGTTGCTTGATCTGGATCCATCAATAAATGCTTACGTTACGTTCACTGATAGGTATAAACCGTGATCTTTATAGAATCTACCGGATATTTTCGTTGAAAAACGAGAATCGAAAGCGGGTTTCAGGTTTGTGTAGTCAAGTATTGACACGATCATAGCCTTTAAAGGCTATGTGATGCACAGTTTCATTGCCACGTTTGCAGCCTCTTGTTCGATGGTATTTAGTTAAGAATAGTAAATAATACATTAGATGAGTACCGAGTTTGATAATTCCTTCTCTCCGAAGCCTATTACCAAACGGTGATTCCGTAGCACTGAACGTTTTATTGATAGCTTTCGAAAATTTGTAAAACTTACAAGACATCTACAATTAAATTTCCTATACACTCTAAATTTTATTTAAAAAAAAACCTTCCAAGTTACTTCACATAACACTCCAATTACTCAGTTTAAGCCCGGTGTAAACCTTATCCGTCAGCAATTACATTGACTTTGTGTAGCGTAAATATGGCATTATAATACGGAACATTCAGTGTGACGACAATGCAATACAAGAGTATCTGCAAATACTTAGTGCGTAATATATACGAGGCCCCCTGGTCTTTGGAAAACAATGGATGCTCACGACTCTGGCAGTCAAACATAAAAAAGCCACCATCTTGGCCAGACATATAGCCAATGGCCAGACACTTTTTAGAGCATTGCAGTATGCCAAATTGAAAATAACGGAAAAAGTACATTAAAGCCTCAGTCAAGTTCATGCGATCGAAATTAGGACGATTGTACAGTTTGCCATACACCACCATTTCCATGTGTACCTGAAATGCTACATTTTCCAAAAAGCATTCCACATTTAAGTCTTCCAAAGAATATTGATAGTCTGAGCTTTTGATATTTGATATGCTCTGCTGGAAATAACGATCGCCATTGATGACGATGGAGTCTAAAAGTTGGGAACTCCAATCGCCCAGAGGATATAAAGAGGCAGCACATAGGGAGACAACACAGCAGGCTAAATATTGTTTTCCTCTCGATATGGGCTTAAAAACCGGTGCTTGAGGATGTATGCTGCCCCACAAAGACCACAAACGTTCCTTAATTTCAATATCGTATTCCTTAAGCTTGGTAATAGGCAAACCACGATAACGTTCAGCAGCATTGCAGCTTTTCAAACGACTCCAAACAGGTACACTGTTAGCCAGCCACTCCACACTTTCATAATGATTACATACTGAAGCTTGTTTATCATCAGCCAGATTGCTAGTCTGGCTGCTTGTAAGCAGCTGATAAGCAAACAAAGTTTTTTGTGAGGAAATGACTTGCATTTGTAAGAATTTGTATTCCGAGTTCTCTTGCCAGGTTTTCTTACAGGCTCTCTGTTGCAAATACTGCAGCATGGATTCAATATCGGCAAATAGTATCCAGGAGGCGGTATTGCGTTCGCCAAAACGTTTAATACTTTTGGGATATTTTTTCTGTTTCTTAAGCTCCTCCTTCCCTTCTTCAACTTTCTCCATAGAGGGATAGGCATCGAATAAGTGATAATACTCGTCTTTGTGCATGGCATAAGAGCAATTGGCCACTTGGAATATCATATACTTGTTGTGACTCAATATCTTCTCCAGCTCATGACCTAGAGTGTCCTTCAAACTTACATGTTCACAGTTCTTTAAGCAAATATCGAAGACATAATCATCCACTGAAATATTTTTGAATATCTGCTCCTGGCTATTGGACATGTCCTTGATTGTGTCATTGAGCTTAAGTGTGTAGTCAATGACCTGATCTATACGATGCGAGGTCCACTTATTAAGAGGTTTGACAGTAACAAAGAGTATCGCCAAAGCACTGGCCACTAGACACGGTTTGTTTTGATTGTCATGACAAACGTTACGACCAGCTAAAGCTTTACTGCCCTGAATTTTAAACAATAAATCCTTTTCACGCAAACAGTAGCCATAAGCCACGGCTTGTGGTTTTTCCTTGTCAGCTTTTACCAAAGCTTTGATCTCTTCAAATATATCTTTTGCCTTCAGTTGACATTCGGTTTCCTTGATTACTTCTTTGGCAATTTCCGCAGTGCTCTCCTGGCGAGATGTACAGCTACTGCAACAACCCATTGCCCTTGTAAATACTCTGCTTAATTTATGTCAAACTAATTGTCACAATCAATCAAAAAGCTGACAAAAATTTATGACAATCTTACCGTTATCGCTATTAGTGATGGCAATCCCGCAAATCGATAAATACTACAACACAACAAACTTTTGTTGGAGATTTGAAAAGTTTGCTCAAACCACTTGTCAAAAGATAAAAAAACAAAGTTTGCTCAAACCACTTGTCAAAAGATAAAAAAACAAAGTTTGCTCAAACCACTTGTCAAAAGATAAAAAAACAAAGTTTGCTCAAACCACTTGTCAAAAGATAAAAAAACAAAGTTTGCTCAAACCACTTGTCAAAAGATAAAAAAAACTCAAAAATTAAGTCTTGTTAGTTCAGAGAAATGTGTTAGTAGTTATGCAAACAGTTTGACAAGCCATTTGTAGAGTTTTTATCAAATTTTGCACAATTAATCAATGAAAGTAACTTTAGGCGTGACCCGCCCGCCCTTCTAAAAAAAGCATCATCATAATCCATGTGTGTTTTGTTGTAATTTTATTGAGAATTTTGACAAATTTTGAACACTTACAAGAACATTCAAAATGAAAATATTTAAATACACGTAAAATTTATTCGAAACAAAAATTTATAAACGGCGGACGTTTCATGATACTTTAAACACCGCTCCTTCGACAGGCAACTCACTGATCATCTTCATCATTTTTCACCGTTAAATTGACTTTGTGCAGCGTAAATTTCACGTTATAATACGGAATATTCAGTGTGACAACAATGCAATACAAGAGTATCTGCAAATACTTAGTGCGTAATATATAGGAGGCCCCCTGGCCCTTTGGAAACAAGGGATGCTCACGACTCTGGCAATCGAACATAAAATAGCCACCATCTTGGCCAGGCATATAGCCAATGGCCAGACACTTTGTAAAGCATTGCAGTATACCAAATTGGAAGTAACGGAAAAAGTACATTAAAGCCTCAGCCAAATTCATGCGATTGTAATAGGGACGGCTATACAGTATGCCATAGGCTACCATTTCCATGTGTACATGAAATGCTACATTATCCAGCATGCATTCGACATCTAAATCTTCCAAAAAGAATTGGTAGTCCGGACATTTTACGTTTTCCATGCTTTGCTGGAAATAACGATCGCCATTAATGATAATGGAGTCCAAAAGTTGAGGATTCCAGTCCACCAGGCGGTAAAGACAGGCGGCACACAATGCTATTACACAGCAGGCCAAGTATTGTTTGCCTCTAGTTTCGGGTTTGAAAACCGGCGCCTGGGGATGTATGGTGCCCCATAAGGACCATAAGCGATCATTAATTTCAATGTCATATTTCTTAACCTTGCTAACCGACATGCCACGATAACGTCCAGCCGCATTACGACGATTAAGCCTGCTCCATATAGGCAAGCAGTGTTCCAGCCAGTCGACAATTTCATTGTGGGCACATATGGAAGCTTCTCTCTCATCTTGTATATTGCAACCCTGTAAGCCGGTGAGCAATTGCAATACGAAAGCACTTTGTGATGCCTTCTTGAAAGATATGACCTGCATTTTAATGAATTTGTACTCCCAATCTTCTTTCCAGGTCTTCTTGCTGGCCCTTTGGTTCAGATAGTTAACCATGGTCTTGACATCGGCGAATAGTATCCAAGAAGCGGTATTGCGTTCACCGAACTTTTTAATGCTTTTGGGATACTTCTTGTGTTTCTTGGCCTCTTCTTCCTCTTCCTCTATATCCTCTTCTTCTTCCTCCTTATTAGTTAACTCCATAGAGGGATACGCATCAAACAAGTGATAAAACTTGTCTTTGTGCATGGCATAGGCGCAATTGGCCGTTTGGAAAATCATGTACTTGTTATGCGTCAAGATCCTCTCCAGCTGATGATTAAGTGAACCTACCAGACCCAAGGGCTCGTACACTCTTAACCAAATGTCGAAAATGTAATCGTCGACCGATATATTACGGAATATTCTCTCCTGTGCATTGGACATGTCCTTTATGACTTCGCTGAGTGTAAGCGTAAGATTAATGACTTGATCTACGCGATGTGAAGTCCACTGATTGAGAGGCTTGAGAGTGGCATACAAAATAGCCAAAGCACTGGCAAACAGACAGGGTTTAATTTGATCGTAATAGGCTTCGGTACGACCCTCCAAAGCTTTACTGCCTTGAATTTTAAATAATAAATCCTTTTCACGCAAACGATAGCCATAGACAACCGGATGAGGGCGCTCCATTTCTGTTCTATCCATTGGACTGTCATCATCTTGAAAATCATGTTTTAACTTCACCTGACATTCACTCTCCTCCTCTTCCGGCTCCGCGAAGTAATAGTCTTCGGCCTCCATTTCGCCAGTGGCTTCACCTTCGGCTGTGCCACTCACTTCGGAACTTTTGCCTTTTATTGCGGATTTCTTTTTCTTTTGTTGTTGTTGTTGTTGTTGTTGCTGTTTTTTTTGTTCTTGTTTTGATCTTTTCCTTTCCAATCGATCCTCACGCTCTTGCAGGAAACTTTGAACGCGCTGAGATTCTCTGGTAAGTTCGTCGTTAAGGAAATGCAGCTTGGATTTCTTGCTCTCTTCACGCCGTTCTTTTTCCTCCATGGCCTTATTATACATTTTCTTTTGCACGGTCATGGGCCAGGTCCTATAGCGGCCCATGGGTTCTTCGGTAATATCCACCACCTTTACGGGTATGACCACATAATTGATAATATCACAGCCATGGGGATTGCAGCCGAACTCAATGCGCCTTATTAGCGAATCCAGCTCTATGAAACGCATTAAACTGCCAGGACCAGTGGAATACTTACGATAGCCTACGGGATTTACAGGAAAACCCGAAAACATGTAGAGAAAGTTGTAACGCTTGACGATAAGGCAACTAAAACGTTGGCATATGACGACCATGCGATTGTAATCGATAAGATTTTCGATTAAAACCTGTCTGAGCGATTTCTGCATTTCGGATTTTAGAATCTTTTGCACCAGAATCTCAAAAGTACGCTCTCCCAGTTGTATTTTGGGTATTTTGCCGTTAAGCAAGGTACCCAAGGCATACTGATACGTCTGGAAGTTTTCACCAAATTCATCAGCGGCATCCAAGGCAAAATCTATTAATTTAAAGGACCATGTACAGATTTTATAGCGGCTAGACAAAGCTGCACACAGGACAACTGAGAGTAGGCCTTTAAGCTTTTGCTGTTCCTCATCCAAGTGGGGCAGTAAAGTGGAACCAAATATAATCCAGGTATTGTCGGGCAAGTTTTGGAAATTACTTGGCAGTTGTAACTCTTCATCCAACGTTATGAAGGGTGTGGGAGGATCTGGTTCCGTTTGCAAAGACATTTCCAAGTTGTCATAGTCTTCATCATGCTTAACCAGATACTTCAAGTGATCCAAATACTCCTTATCGGTGCGTAGTAAGACACGACCAGCCGATTTATACAGTTTAGGACGGCCTATATATGTTTCTGGGAATTTTGTTACAATTTCACAAACCAGCTCCTCTACCAGAGGCTCTACTATCTCCGTGTTCGTTATAATCTGTTCGCGATCCTTCTCATTTAAGGTCACTATGCTGCAGACCTTTTCCACTTTTGGTTTCTTGTCCTTATCCTTGGATTTCTTGCCTTTTTTATCTTTGCCTTTGCCTTTATCTTTCTTGGACTTGCCTTTTTCATTCTCCTCCTTATCTGTCTGTTCGTCGCCCTCCTTCGTATCGCCCTGGCCCTGATCTTGTTTGGGTTCGACATAGGTTTCGGGCGTAAGTTTAAGTTTCGGATATCGTAGCTTTCTAGTTTTTCCATCCATTATTGGTTTTATGCAGCCGACATTAATGGCGTGTATAAAGAACTTGCCGCCACGACGCATTTTCAAGGCCTTTTCGTAGATTATTTTCATTAAAGAATCAAAACTGGTGTGCATTTGTAAAATAGCAGCACCCTGGGTACGATAATCATCCGGATCGAGCACCTGGCCAACACTGCCTCTCCTAAAGGGATCGTAAACATAAAATAGTTCACCATCACGCCATATACCCACAACGGAATTGTCAATTTGCATTAGAGCCGCCTCCCATTTATTGTTAAACACATCCTGCATGCCGGTGGTTATCAGGGAATCCTTAAACTTTTTACAATAATCGGTTACCGTGCCAGTATACATAAAGGGAGACTTTTTCATTGATGCCTTAAAATAGCCCAAAACATATTTATCGGGCAAGTCTATAATGGTGACATGTTGATTATCCTTCAATTTAAGTTTTCTCCTCAAACTCTTATAATAAGCGGTGCCCAAACGTATCAGTTCATCCACCTGATCTTGTTTCCAACGATTACCACGCTCTATATGCGAATACAATATGGCCATGACTGATATCAGCATAGAGGGATTATCCATAGCGGCCGAGGTGGGCTGGAATATGCCGTTATTACAACCCGGTATAACGGCATATGTTTCATTCACCACAGCCCACATTTTATGGTAGGGCTTGTCAAATGGTTTCTTGGGTAAACTCTCCATAAGCCTGCCATAGCTGGTCAAGAAAATCTCATATAAACTGAACTCATCGGTCATATTGGTCTGTGAAATATTCACTATCAAATGCACCAAATGCTCTACGAAATGCGTGGACATTAGAGCACTTTTGCCTTTCTCAAAATCCCTGCCTCCCTTCTCAGTGCGGCCATTGGGATCATAAATGTAAAAGAAATTCTTGCAGCGTTTCCAAATCAATAGGAACAGCTTGTTGGAGCATAAAATGCAGGCATTATACTTGGCAAAGTAAATGGTTAAGGCCTTGTAAATATTGGGCTCATTTTTCAATGGGCCCTTAAAGTGGGGCTTAATACTTAGGGAAGCTTGTCTTTCCTCTATGTGAGGCAAAATATCGTAGTCGATTTCTTTGCTTCGATAGTTTAATTTCGCACATTTTTCAATCAGTTTGTCAGCCATTTTGATAATGTTATCCAAGGTTTCGGCAGTCCAAAAGTCAGCATTTAAACGAAAACCCTCCACAAAGGCAATAAACAGGCAGGCCATTTCCGTTGGACGCTTATAGTGGCTGTAAGCAAACGGAAATCAGAAAAATCGTGCTTTAAATTTATTTAACAGGTACTTACGGTTTCTTGCGGGGTGGTGGTGCTGGAGTAACCGCTTTCGTGCCAAAAACTATGCCCGCCGAAAAGGTTTTCTCAATATCTTTGGGTATCCTATATAAAACCAGTTCCAAATCGTTACATTCTATTTTTTTGTTTGTTGTTGAGAAATGGAAATGAATTTTTAATTTTTAAAACTCTAGTAAATCTTTTGCAGAATTTTTACCAAATTGTGGTACAGCATTGTCTATGAATTCACGATCCAATAGGCTTTCCTTTTTCTGCAGTCCTATATTCCAGGTCCATAGATCCCGTTCATTTTTGCTGGGTATCAAATCGATTTTATTCAAGTGTTGGGCATCAAACTCTTCTTGCAATAAACGTGGATTATAGGTACTGTACGGTATATCATCGCTGGGGTAGAAAGCCGGTCGAGGGCTTTCATTGACAAACAGGCCGCTTTTTGGACGCTGTAAAGCCAGCTGAGGAGGGAAAAGAAAAGAAAAATTAAGAATCAAAAAAAATTTACACAAAAACATACAAAGGATGGGAGCCTACGTAGGCAATTAAGTTTATGCAAGATACTGACATAGAAATTCGTTTGACCGCAGTAGTTTGAAATGTTTGTAAATCAAAATTTGTTGAATTTAATTACCACAGAAGGCCTAAGCAGCCTATTAATTTCGTGCAAGTTACGGACATCTCCGAGAAGATCCAAATGGATTTCCGAAGTCATTCTGGAGATAACGAAGCAAACACGAAGCTAAGATAATGCTCCCTACAACAAAATTCCGCATGAAGCGTACAAAGCTTGCTTGGTTCAGCTCTTGCCAATAACAACTGCAGCAGTTTTGACCTTTGAAATTAAATTTTATTTCTTCGGAAAAACTAACTTTCATCTGCCCATGCATGACATGTGGTTTTAGATAAATCTAAACATCTCTCAGAGATTTTCCTCTCATAAGATTGTTACTCTCATTTTTAAAACACAAAGAAAATTTTGTAAGTAAAGCCAGCCATATCGTGTAAATTGGCCTTAAAAAATAAAAAAAATCAACGAAAATGAAATCAATAGGCACCACTATGCCACAATGGCCGCATTTTATACTCATGCTTCTCATGTCAATGTATGAGTGTCAGGTATAAAGAGTTTTAGGTATAAAGAGATTTCTCTCCAGCGGAGCTGACACTCCTTTGTCGTATTCATTCGTTGAGAAACAATCAAGTGTGGTTGTTTTTAAAAAACACTCAAAGTAAATTAAGAAAGTGACAATAATTTTGAAAATAAAGGTTAGTAAACTTACTTTTATTATCATTTTAAACAACAACAACAACAACGATAATGTCAATACATATGCTCTCAATAGAAGAAACAAAGTATGAGTATAACAAGCCAATTACTCTCTCTCTCCCTCTGTATGACTCTGCTATTCATATCAACCGAAATAAAAAGCACACATACACCCATAACCATATTTATTTCAAACAAAAACAAAATAAATAAAAGCAAATGAAATGAAAAATACAAAACAACTACAACACATATGAAGAAAGCACATGCATGATGATGACTGAAACACGGCTATCGTTTAATACACACAACCACGACCACACGACAATTCAAGAGAGCACTATTGTGTTGATACCTTGTGATGATGGTGATGATGACGACGGCAAAGAAATGAAGTGGAGGTATGGCATGAAAACATTGTAGCAGTATCGTGCACATATATTGTATTTGTTTGTGTGTGCGTAACAATTTTTTATTTTATAATCTTATCAATAGCGTGTGTATAAGTTATACAGTGTTTGTAGCAAAACGTATAGCGTCGTGGTATGGTGTGCACTATTCTTCTACAATCGCCTCTTATAGTATTTCTTTATGTTTGTGTGTAAATGTTTGTTGATTTATACGCCTGATACTCGTTTGTCTGTATGTATGTATGTTTGTTTGCTTTGTTGACTTGTATTAATGTTGGTATCATTTTGTGTTTGCATAACATGAAAGATGTACTCTATACTACGAATTGGATAGGGGAACAAATTAATTCTTGCTAACTTCAATAAAAAAAAGCACCACGATATACAAGGCATTCAAAAAACAAAACTCAAAGTTCTAGGTGAAGTTCTCTCTATTACATGCATTGAATATAAAAAAAAAGTCGCCTTAGTCTAGTAGGTAGTATGTTTGCTTATCGGATGTGAGGTTACAGTTCAAATTCCAGCCCAAACTTCTCGCGCGAAACGAAATATATGAAATATTTCTTCGACTTTAAACTGTAGACCCGCCACGCCCTTGTATAAAATTGACACACACAACATATGTAAGTGGTAAGAGAAGCTAGGTCGTAGTCCTCACTGAAGTATTATAATGACCAATTACGTATGGATGTATGTATGTATGCATGTGAATATAATAAAAGACCTGAGAATATATGCAAGACATTCAAAACTGAGAAACAGCACATTTGAAATACAAAATAAATTAGCTTTGCTCACACCCAATAACTTAGTATATGGATACAGGTGCTGGAGGGAATTTTTTTTTTCCAATATAACAATAAAACCAGACAACAAGTACCAATACACACACACACACTTACACAGCCATATGCATGCATAAAAATCGTGAGTTATAAAGAGCAAAAGCAAAATGACTCGGTCGTGTATAAGTAGATTTGCACTTAAATTTAGTACATGTGCTGTGCTATGTGTGCGTGTGATTATATGTTGTATAAATAACCAGCACTCATTTGTATATGCCAGTGCCAGTGCTCTTTGTAGAATACACATCATCATATTACTCATTCAAAATATTAACAATAACAACAACAACAAAATAGCAGAATAAAAAAACCTGTGTGGACAAACTGGTGGCAAGCCGAATGACTGACGAGTGTTTAGCTGAGTAGTGTACGAAAAGTACGAAACTAACAAAATAGAGAATTTACTAGGAATGTTACTCTCGCAATCATACCAGTTTACACGTTAGCATTTACATACAGTTGTACTACCATATGTGTATGCACGTAGATATTCTTATATTCTTGCTGGTTTTGTTTATTATTAAAATCATTTTCTATTGTTGTTGTTTTTTTTTTGTATTTTTTTCTGCCAAGTGTGGCGTATAATAAACGAGGAGTATTGGTGTAAGATTCTATGTCCGTTTACTTGTTTGCATTAGTATGAGTTTGTTCATGCTTTTAAAAATGATCCATGCAAACATTTCTATATAAGTACTCGTACATATGTGTATGTGTTGGTGTTCTTTGAAGATTTGTAGTGAGTGGCTTTTGTTTTTCATTTAAGTCAAACAAATGTCACATGGATGACTTAAGTGTTGCCATATACATACACTTACACTGCAATCTTGCACACTAAGAGGTGTAGATGAAACAAATTGACATTTATTTCTCGAATGAATTTTATTTGTCACATTTTCTAGTTTTATTAGCTTTGTTTTAGTGATCGCTGTTATTTGAGCTTGTTCCACTTGCATACATATAAATATGTATGTTTATGTGTGCATTTATATATTGTTGCATATTGTCTATGTGTTAGTAAATTGTTATATGTCCACTAAATTCGAATATCAAACAGGCATGAGTTCCTTTCTGAATTTAAAATCACTGTGGTATGAAAAGAAGAAAGCACTGCAAGTGTGCGCTGTTCTAACAACAACTAATAAAAACTAAGGCAGTTCGCTTTTTCATATTTTTTTTCCTTAGGTAAATAGGTGGAGGAGGCCACCAACCCAACGTATGATTCATTGTGACATCATAGACTTTCATTTCCCCTAATCTTAAAACCATTCGCAGTTTCTGTTGAAGCCATTTAGACTCTCTATGTCCGTCCATCCGCAACAGATGGTATAGTAGGAGACCAAATCCTTCCTTCTTTCACGACATAACACTAGACATGTATCCTATAAGTGAAAAACAATTTCCTCCTCTTTTTCATCTCTACAGCATATGCAAAATCGATTGGTCAAATGCCCAAAAAAATGGTTCTTGCATGAATATTAAGGGGACCGAACCTCTTCGGTTTTTTACACACTTAGGACATGTACATCAACAAATTTCGTAAAAAAGAGAGTAAAATTGCGTCCAGTTGCTTGTCAGCTTCTAAAGAAGAAGGTACGTGTCGCAATTTTTCAGGTTTCAATTATACAACATAAGAAATATTACGGAAGGATTCACTAATGAGAAACGATCTCGATTTTAAGAAATATTATTATTTGTTAAGTTAAGAACGTTATCGTTATGGATTTAGAGCTGTACACTTGTTCCATATTTTCCACTATATATACATACATACATATTATTAGGTTAATATTACTAACAATTTTCCTCTGGGTTACACACACGCCTCTCACAACTACAGTAACATTTTAACCATGTTCTCTTTGTGCCGACCACTTCTCTTTAAGTAGGTAGGCCAATTATGTAGGATAAGAAGAAAAAAAACAGATAATGACTGGCCTATTTTCTAAATTTGAATCATTGTCTACGGATAAAAATATAAAAAATAAAATTTTTAAAAAATGAAACTTATTTTTGTCCCACTGTAAGATTTTTGTTTTTATTTTTCGTTTCTTTTTTTACATGAAATCTAAACAACCCACGACTTGTAGGGGCATTACAAAAACAAAATAAACCAGTCTACACACATACATACATACATGCATATGATGTATGTATGTATGCACCGTAACAACATGCATTTACTCTCATACACTAAGTTCATAAAGCAACATACGTACGTACATACATCCACCCACCATGCAGTTAGACAGTATAAAACGAGCCCAATTGATACTTCGTTGAATATTGTTCAAGACCATAAAGTTATACAAACGGTATTATATTGTAAATAAAACATGCATTTGCATGTCTGTTTGCATGCAAACAAATTGGATATTATTATGCTTACGTGTTACCAACAACAACAACAACAACAACAACATCTGTGGTATATAAAATACCCATTTATAAACTCATACATATGTACATACATACATACATACAGACATACACCGACATAAACAATATGAAATATAAGACATATTTTAATGCCATATTGTATTATTTTGTTCATTGAAATACCCACACACACAGCCACACTCACACATTCAAACAAACAAAAGCAAAGAAAAATTGTCAAAAGAAACCTAAAAAGTAAATGTTCTCTTTTATTTTATATGCTCTCTTGGCCCTCACTCGCTCACTTCTTTGCTATGCAAAGGAGATAGGTGGTGTAAACGAACGCAAGAAAAAAAACCCAATACAAGCAATAACTCTGTGTTTATGTTATTTTATATTGTTGTTGTTGATTTCTATGTAGCTATGGCAACCTAAAACTGAAGTTCTTGTTTAATCCCTAAAAAGGAACAACACTAAAACGATACACACCGCTGTTTGGGTGCTCATGTTGGTATTTGTTGGTATATGTTGGCATTTGAATTGTTGAATATTTTATGATAGAAAATAACTGCTATTAACACCTGTTCTTGCTTGTTCTTAATTGTTAATATCAGCTGGGAATAATCCTTTTCGAATTTTATTTAGAATTTAGAAGAAAATTTAATTGAAATATGCACCTGTTGAAAGAGGTTAAAGGAGTTTTCGTTATGCCACAGTGCTAAATGGCATAATAACGTATTAAAAATTAAATTTTTGTCACAATATATAGGACAATGTATATAAAAATAAAATACATACATAATTGTGATACTTCTATATAACAATCAAAAATAAATTGCAGATAACATTTTCAGAAATGGTTGCATAACCTCAAAATTTTAAAAATGTATTAAAAAAACTATAGAAAATGCAAAACTTTTTAAAAAATTACGCTACAAAGACAAAATTTACTTTTTAGTGTTTAATATAATTAAAACTGTTCTTAAAACTAAATTTTATATGCATACATACGTACATATACAGTAGTATGATAAATAATAAGGAGACCAGAAATTAGTAAAACGTTTTTTTGTCTTGTTTATAAATAACTGTACATACTTATTTTCAGCTTAGATATCACAAAAGCAGATTTATTTGCGGTTTTATTAAATACTTTTTTATTTTAAAACAATTGTAAACAAATAATAACATAATAACATATTTGTACTAATTTAAGTTCTAATGTTGTTCTAGGGTGGCTCCAAGATTGTCTACAACTGGTACACATCATCTAACCTTATGCTAAGCAATATTTTTTCATCCCGTATCCTTATACACCGGATATACCTGAATTAATTCCCAAAGATAATTGCAATTTGTTGGGAAACTATTCCCTGACTGTTGTTTTTCCTATATTCTACAAGTTCTCGGTCGGATTTGGATCTAAAGAAGTGAAAGCGAGTCTAATGTATTGATAACGTGATCTTCGAATCATTACACAGCGTATTTTGCAGTATATTTGGGATCATTATCCTGCTGAAATACGCATCGAAGTGGTATATTTTTATTCCACATAATGCACCATGAAATATTGAAAAATTACAACATTGTGACCTAACACCATAGTAAGGCGATGAGGTCCAAATAACAATATTACTGTACCTGGCTAAAGGATTTTAATATCCAATTGGGTAAGTAAATTACAGTATTTTTATTGAAATTATTATTTAAATGTTGGTTTAGTTTAACGCAACAATATTTTATAATTTCTAAACTTATTCCTGCATGATAATGCAAAATAATCGATTACATATTCAATTAAAATCACACACGGCAACTCTATTTTTTCGTTTTTTTTTGGTAACTATAATCAAATACCGTTAATGCAATTTTACATTTCTCATTATACTGCATTTTGATTTCATTAATTTCAAAATAAACATCAACAAACAAAACAAAAGAGTTGATGACATTAAAAAATATATCGTGGTTAAATTTTTCGGAGAATTTATTTTGAAACAAAGCAAAAACAACAATGCACTGCACTCTTGTTAGAACAACAAATTATTAATGATGTTCGGATTCTCGTTCTCGCTCTCTCTTTCTCCTTTTAAAATTGAGAATAAGAATAACAGAAAAAAAATAGTTACGTTTGCATAACAAAAACAAAACGAAAACATTGCTGAAAAGCACCGCTATAATAAAAGTGAATACAAATTAAAAACAAATAGAATGAAAACTAAATACCCGAAACGATCAAATGTTTTAACAATAAAAAACAAACAAAATAAACGTAAAATATAAAGTTTAGAGTGTAACAAAATCGAAAAGGGAATAATTTAAATTAAATAAATAGGAATCTGTAAACACACATACACCCGCGCAAACACACACACACACTCAAATGCATAACAGAGTAATAATGATGGAGAGACTAATTTGTGAGTGATAAAAGTGGCTCGACACTAGAAATTTAGAATATAAAAAAATTGAATAAAACAAAATTTCATTTATTTTTAGGACTTTAAAATTAAAATTTTTGTAAAAATTAAAAAAGATAATTCTCAATAAGCTAATATTATAATAATTAATATTAGTATGTGCATGTATAAAAAATTACTGCTGAAATAGAGCAGCGGATTAAATAAATTCTAGTATTTCATCGCAATTCGTTAAACATTAGAAAAAACATTTTTAACTAGAAATCATTTGCTAAAGAAAAAAAGTCAATATACAGCATACAGTTTCAAAGTGTTAGAAAAATAATGATGACATTAAGGAAAGTTTTTATCTTAATACTCAAGACGAGGATATATATCGTGCAATTTAACGGAACCGAAAAACAATTTTTTACGTATTACAAATTTAAAAATATATCGTGACAGCTCACTCTTAGAATAAATTAACAGTATCCTCGCACATAAGTGAGAGGCGGTCTTTTCCGCCTGCTCCAGGTTGTAGCTTCTGTAGAAAGAGAGACACACAGGCCACAAATTAAATGTCAATTCGAGATATGAAAGTTACTTCCTCCCGGTGTTAAGATTCGGCTAGTTTAACCTAACGATCGAACAAGTGGTCCTCTCTTCTACCCAGGAAGTGCTAGACAAGGAGTAAAATTTATCCCAGATTTCTAGCTTAACAATGGTCAAGGAGACCCCTATAAGTGGTTTACATAGTTTTACAGTGTGAAATAGTTCTAGTAGTAGTTACTTTTTGGAATGACGGTCAAATGCCGAATTGAAAACACGAAAAGTGCGCAAAAATTGTAGAAAGAATTAAAGTGTTCTGCCGTCCAAACAATAAAAATGCCTATAGTAAGGAAAGTAAGCTACGATTCGGAAGAAATATGAAGCTTTTTACACTAGTCTTAAGAAATATTCTCAAGGAGGTTAATGAAATTGGAGAATAATTTAACAAGAATTTAATTTTCTTTACAACATTAAAAAAGATCAAAATAAGAGATGTGATGTATGTAAAGTTTTTTCTTTTACTGTACACTTGCTGTTATTGTTACCGAATGCGCTGACTAATACACACATTGCACACACACAATACTAGAGGATACCCTATGTAAAATGCAACAATAACAAAATTACTTAAAATAATAATAACAATAACACAAATAAAAGCTAGCAAATATCATGCATGACACATGATTTTAATATGAGAATAGCAATAATAATAATAACAACAACACACACTCTCATTATACGGACTAGATAATGTCACCATCAAAGCATTACAGAACAAAAAAAAAAGAGAGTAAAAAACAACAAAATAGTAAAGAATTAAAAACAATACGAAACAAAAAACAACACCACACAACAATAACAATAAAAACAATGTGTACATAATAATATGAAAAGTAAAAAGCTTAGTGAAACCTACAACAACAATAACACTGCTACAGCTATAGCAATAGCTTTTGTTGATACTGTGTACTGTGCATATGAAATACAATGTAAATAAAAAAAAAATAATAAGCGAATACGAATACGATGATGATGTACACCACTCATGGCATACAATCGTCGTATACAAATAGAGGTATTGCCGTCGTGTAGTAATCATAAAAATAGCAGTTATACGGTGAGTGTTTATGATGACATTTATTTTTTGTTTTGTTCTGTTTTCTTTTATTATTTTTATTATTTGTTTATATTCATAATTGTTCTTGTTGTTGTTGCATTTTTAGAACGTCAAGTGTGCAACTGTTTAATTTAACAGGAGTAGTGCTTTTTATTGAGTTTTTTTTTTGCTTCTTTTTTAAATAAAAACAAAGTATTCAATATGAAATGATTCTCGAATGGCACTATAAAACTACCATTTTTTTTTTGATAAAAAAAAAGTACATATGTACATACATACACTTGTACATGTAGATGCTTGCATATACATACATACATATGTACATATGTACATATTAGTTAATAAAATATCAACAATATTTATTTATGTATAATTGTGGCACCGGTATAGAATATTTTGAAGAACATAAACATTTTTTAAATTGCTTTTAAAGTTAAAAAGATAAATGGCAAATGCTTTAATAATTAAAATGTTATTCTGATAACTGCTGGGATGCTAACAACCAGTGTATCAGTTTAGCGCTTTTTCAAAGTCACTTTAATATGTATATTAAATCGTTACGTACAGAAAGAAGAAAATGGCAGTTTGATATCCATGCTAGCACATTATTTTCCCTGGGCACGTCTCCATTTTATCTGCGGACTCCCAGACTATAAGTGAATTGCTTACTACAATTCCAATTAGGAAAGATTAATAATTTAAGGATATTTCTCCGCCTCCCTGGTACGAGGCTTGGAAACAAAAGAGATGTACAATACAGTTGTATCTGGATTTTGTTCTTATGGAGAAAGAAATCAAACCGCAGAATGCATATTAAATTCGACTCTCCTTTTATAGTGTATACATATTTCAGCCTGGAAGATAGAACTAATGTCGGGTGATCTGATTGACTAATACTTCCGAATATTTATTAAAAGTACGTAATGTACGTAAGATGTGTACATGTACATATATAGTATATGGAAGGTATGACTCCAATCTGAGAGATGTAATCTGGGCATCTCGAGTTTTGCCCCACTCAGTTATCCCGCCCAGGCTAATTATTTCGCAGCCCACAATCTTTCTGTATCTCAGTATCGACTTATTTCAATAAAAACAGCGCTAAAATGTTATCAGTGACAATAACTTACATGGATTTCGTGTAGAACTACATGAAAACTTTAATTAGTTTCTGTTTAACAATACTTTACTTTAGTCAAAGTCTGCTCTATAGAACAGCATCAGCAATAGCATTTTTACTAAGAAATTGTTAAAAAGTTACTTCTTTGCCATCCAAGTACCACTACGAAACATTTGTTTCAAATGAAAATAATCTCAGACATCCACTTATTGCCGCAAATAAATATTTTGTACAGTTTTACAAATTTTCTGCGTTATTATTTTTTTTATTTTTCAAACCCCCAAAACATTTAAAAAGTTACCACATTAAATATTTAGTAATAATAATTATCGAGTAATGGCAACATTTAATCCTACAACAAACTATGAAAAAAGCGATAAACTCTACATAAACAACATTTATAAACATTTCCATTGCAACTCCCAATAATCCTTCACGGGTTAAAAGAAAGTAGAAAACAAAAGTCACAATTACAACACTCTCAACTAATATTCTTCTTATACCATGGTTAACATCATTTGTACCCTTCTCGCTTATGTAAATATGTGCATACAATGCACAATGAATGTGCGTGCATTCGTTACATTTTAGTAAAATAACGAATATGTAGCAATACGTTCGTTCAACAATATTTGATCCTTTCTCTTCTAGACTCTTACTCTCATCTTCATTCTCTTTCGCTATGCAAGCAGCATAAATTTAACTTTATTTAGTACAAATATAACAAAAAAATGTTCATGTTGTTGTTTTACATATTATTACGAATATATTGTATGATGTTATTTAAGTACAATAAAGTTAGTAACAACAACAAAATAGGCTATAATAATAACAATAATAAAATATTCGTATAATAACAATAATTGCTACGTCGCTCTTATTTAATATTTATTTTGAAATAATGTTTTGCCGAGCTAGGCAGCAAGCCAGCCAGCAAGGTGGATGAATGTGTGTGATAAAATAAAACAGTAAAAACACGAGAGAGAGAAATAAACTGGATGTGTGTTATAAAACAAAAGCAACAAAAAACGAACTCTACAATTGTAGCAACAACTACAGTGTAAAATAAAATAAAAAAAAAGAGAACAGAACCCGACCGTACAGAAAAACAACGAAGAATACGAGAACAAAGTCTGTTTTTATTATTTTTATTTCATTCTATTCTATCGTATTGTATATAGCCATAGTGCTGCTCCAACTAAACTTGATGATGTTGTTGATATTTATTATAATAGCAGTGGCTGGTATAATTATTAGTATTGCTTGACTGTTAAATACATCCATAAGTAAATGTATTGGTTGGGTACACTATGCTAAATAAGCAAGTTATAATAGTAACAAACAATGAATGGTTATATTAAAACGATGACGATAACGATGATGTTGATTGTATAATATTCTAACTAAGTACCAGTCTAGCCAACAAGCTTATTTAGATGACATTTAGAAAGATACAGTATAACAGCTATTGATATACTTGTAATAGTATTAATGTATACAAATGTAGTAGTGTTAACATACTAACTTGCTTTACCACCAAAAACTAAACACAGAATAAAGAAAAAACTACAATAATACCTTAGAATAGTACAGAATTGTTTTTATTTGTTAATACAATTGATACCTTGTGCTTGCTACTGCTCACAGTTCTTTTCTCAAACACTGTATGCGAGGTGTATATGCGATGTAGTTTATGGTTGCTTGTGTGTGTAAGTTCTGTTGTTATTGTATAAACAACAGTACACTCACTCTTTTATACTCGTTTAAGCATACTTATACACTCGCATAAATACACACTCTCTTATGGCAATAGCAAGCAAGCAAGCAATCAAACAAGGCAAAATGAAAATAAAAACGAAATAAGTAGCAAAAAAAAAAATAAAAACAAAACCAACATATTAACGATGACAACGAGTGCTACAGCAACACAACACAACACAATACACTCTCGCATACAGACAAAATAACATTACCGTACGGTTTTTATTTCATATGGCAAACGTGTACAAAAGCAAAGCATTAGTATTAAAGTGTTACTCAGCACATAAACACCATATACGAGAAGAAGAAACAGATACGATACGAAATTACAGGGAAAATAAATGCAAAAGCAATAAAACTACAAGAGTAAAAGCGATGAACAAGAATACATATTTAAATATAAAATTTATAACAAAAATATTTGATTTTATTGCATCAAATAAATAAATACTACGTAGAGTATTAAAACACGCCACAACACACTCTCCTTTTGTAAACCTAACCTCACATTATAGTGTTTTTTTTTTTATCGTGTGTTCTTACTACTACACTCTCACCGCTGATAATTAAACACATACTAATACCAAACGTAAACAAGAGCAGGCCTTTATGCTGTTGCTGTTGGATGAAACTTGTGTAAGCAACGCAATAACACAACAAGAAATAAACAAACAAAATTGTGTATATTTTTATACAAATCATCTCAACGTTTAGTCAAAGTGTACAAGTGTTAGTGTATAGACAACCATTTTATGTTTGCACATCATCTATGAGTGCAGGAATCATTTTAATTGACTTTTATCACACGCAACAGAGTTGCAATTGAACGCATTATTTTCGAATACATTGTGTAATTGTGTAAATTTATAGCATCTAGTGTCAAACGTCAAAGAAAAGAAGTGTTTTTTAATTTTTATGCGTAAATAGAAATGGCTTCATTGTCGAGACGATCATCCGGCGCCAATTCAAATGGTTCCACGGATAATGCAGTAACACCCACAAAAAAGGTAAGAATTTTTGTTCTCAAAAGATAGAATTAAGATAAGACGTTAAAAAGATTTTCAAAATTTTTAAGAATAATTCAATGCATATTAAAAATATTAAAGAATATTCTATAATACGGTATATCAAATGACCTGATATACTATATTTTCAACTGAAAATAGCCCAACTGATTAGGGAAAGCAATGGCAAAGATCAATATGTATAATCATTTGGACAGCTTTCACTGTAATGGTGAAGGAAATAATGAAAAATTATGAAAAAAAAGTACGAGGGGGTGTAACTATGTTACATAAATAGTATTTTAACACAAAAATTTACAATTTTTGGCGGTGCCAAAATCCTAATCCATCTAGCTGGCCAACTACCGTTCTGTATATCCTTGAACGCGAAACTGGATGATATATTTGCGTATTATCTCTCCGCCACAATTTTAAGGCGCTTTAGCGACTAGCTGAACTGAACTTTATCGCGGAAATGAAATGGTAAACTAATCTGTGAATTGAACTGAATTGATAAATAGTGGAAATCAAATTGCAAAAGGATTACGAAATTATTGAATTTTAGCTAAAAAGATGTAACACTAATTGTAGAAGTTATTATATGCTGTATTGTTGAACCTGAATCTTAAGGTGACCTTGGATAAAATGCCGCTGGTGTTGACTAAAACATAGAAAAAGGGGTGGCTTATGACCATTTCCTTAAGGTCTGCTCATATATTCTAAACTCATACTTTCCTAACGTAACATACATACATACATACATAATTGGTCATTACAACCCTTCAGTCAGGATTACGACCTAGTTTCTCACACTTACTTATGTTGTGTGTGTTAATTTTATACATGAGTGGCGGGACCTACAGTTTAAAGTCGACTCCGAACGACAGATTTTTGAGAAACTTTTCATGGCAATTTTATTTACTCTCAGAGTTTTTGCCAGAAATCTGCTGAGAGAGGAAGTCGCCGACGAAGAAATATTTTTTGTATTTTATTTCGATGTCTGGCCTGGGGCTCGAACCCTGGCTTTTTGTCTAATAAGCCAACACACTACCTACTAGACCACGGCGACTACAACGTAACACATTCTCCTAATTAAGTGTTTTGATGAGTTGCCAATGGAAGTTTTTTTTTTTAGAATTTTACTGGATTTTTCATTTTATTGGGCACTATAATCATGCAGTAACTTAACCTTAAAAGTTAAAAAGTTAAAAGTTAAATTTGTATGTAAAGTTGATAGGCCAAAGTGTTACATACGCCATCCCGTTTAATAATTTGTCACAGAGAGGATATTTTCAGTTGACCCACCTTAGACCTGGCAAGCACTGGTGTTTTTAATCAACGTAAAATTTTATCAAATCCTTAAATTACGCTATTATAGCACCAAAAATAAGCAAAAGTTTACGAAACGTAACTTTTACAGAGTCACCATAGTTTAATAGCTTATTTTCATTGTTTTTATGTAGTTTTCGGATATAATTTAATTCATTTACTTAACACTTGCTAAAAGGGCACTATTCTGAAAGACTATTTCTCATTTCCTTACAAAATAAAATCATTTTTTTGTTTTCATTTTCTGTTAAAAACCTTGCAGTAAAAAAGATTAGAATTGCGTTTGTACATCCTTGTAAAAACTTGCCATCATTGAACAATTTTAGTTGTTTTTTTATAAATAATGTTTTTTGATTCTTCTTAATAAATTCCATGTTTTTATTATTACTTTACAATAAAAAAAGAAGAAAAGACCTTCTGAGCATATGAAAAGGTCAATTGACGCACAAGTGTTTGCCAGGGAAACAATATGATGAAGATATCAACAAAAAACTACTAATAACACTACCACTACCACACTACTTATGTTACTATTTTTTATAACCCTTGAAAGAATGAATAGAAACCCCAAATCAATAATACAATATAAGAAGTGAATAAATAACAGCCATTATGGCATACACTAACACCAATAAAGACTCATAAAAAGACTTCCGTGTACACTATACACAATAATAAACACGCACTCTCATATACTACACACATAAACACTTAAGCAAATATAAGCATACATATGTATGTATGCATGTATATGAATAGAGTTAGGAAATACATACAATACAGAGAGAATGCCAGGTACTCACATACAATATTGTAAGCAACTACAACAGCAACAACAACAACAAACTTCATATTAATCTACTGTGCAAATATAACAAGCAAAAGAAAAACTTTGAAAACAAGATTTACTCACAGCTTAAAAATTACAAAAAGAATGAGTGAGACGTAGAGAGAAATGCACGAATGCACGAGTCTTTGCCATCGCCACTGTCACGATTGGCATCGCTAGAATATATGTACATGAAACTGCACTGCACTGCCATACACTACTCTACGCTGCCTGTACTCACCGTATTTGCCATTTAAATATGCAAACCAACAACAACAACAACTACAATCGACACACTGAAGCTTACACTGACATTTATTCATACATATGTATGTATGTATGTATGCGCTTGGTGTGTAAATAAACTTTAATAAACGGATAACACATAAGAAAAGCAAGGTGTAAGAGACCTTAACAGCTGCTATTAATTAATTAGAAATAATTTTTGCATTTCGAATCACAAACTTATAATCGAGCATTTGAATTAATTAATTTCTTTGTTTCATTCGATTATTTTTTCAATATTAAAAAAATGTTGAAGCAAATACCATTATTTCTAATTAGTTACCGGCAACTGTTTTTACAAAGCTGCCTGGTTTTTTCTATATTTTAAAAGATTAAAAACGAACTAAAGTTTACATACACAGACACTCAAACCACTTGTACGGCATTGCAAATAAAACTCTTTCATTCCCTTAAAGCATAAGTCAAAAAATAAAATACGAGATCAATAGTAGTACTTCAAACTATAATAGTATTCAAATCTATGTATATACCATGTATGTGTGTACATGGCATAAGAGCAAAAAAAAATACCCGCTATAACAGCAATCATACCACACTCATGCAAACGAAAACATGTGCACATACGCACAAAGGCTTACACACGTTTACGCAACTACATATATGGTGGAAGAGGGTGAGAGTGAGAGAGGCAACGCTTGATAAAACACGAAAGCCATCATTGTTTACAACAGTGCCATACGCTAGCTTTTATTTCACGCACACATACAGAAGATGTTCACACGCAAACAAATCTAGAACGTAATACAATAGAAATGAAACAGAGAGTCAATCATAACTTTTTAACATGAATTTACAGTGTTGTTAAGAGTAATAGGAACGCGGTTTTTAACAAACCGTTTATATTTGATAAAACGATTCGCTTCACTGCAAGGTCATACAGTAAAAATCTGATGCTATTGATGTAGTGGGTCGAATAAAAATAATATTGAGGATAGAGAGTGCTTCCACTCGAACACTAAGGAAAAATAAGTTCTATATTTGGGAGATTTTTAGCCTTAACATACGAGGTGGCGTGCTGTTGTGGAATATATGTTAATGTACTGTCCAATTGCAGCCTCTTGCAAAGAACGAGCGACACACCAATAAGCAACAAATTAGCGAATAGAAGGACTGATTGGAACCTTTAAAATATGTGGAGCACTTGCCTATGCCACAACAAACTTCTTAACTATCAACAGCCTTAAGTGAAGCAAGATACTCTTTTAAAGGAAGGTCAATTGTGTTTTATATGGATGGATTAAGGTTAGATAGGGAGAGAGGAGTGGCAGTATTCGGCCCCAGGGTGAAATATACGGAATTCATGGAGAAATGAAGACGTGTTCAGTTCAAATCAAACGGAAAGTACAAAGGTCGGGATATGAGAATATTTTCTGACAGTCAGGCTGACAATCGAAGACTCGACACGCAGGAGGCTAACTCAAGAATCATCCTTTATTGTATTTTAGGCCATGTAGAAATTTTCGACAATGAGCTTGCGAGGACGGAAACCTCCACTTCGCTGTTGGGCCAGAACCAGAACTATAATCTTGTGGATTTAAAAGGTTTCGTAAATCCAATTGACGGACTAGTAGGTATATATGTACATATGTTGGTAGTTTTCTACGGAATATTATAACACCGATGTTGACTTTTCCTTTTTTGTAATCTTTCCCTCCTAAATTTTCTATTTCTTAAATAACTTCTCTCTCTTCCACCCTTGTCAACAACTGACTTGATTATGTGTTTCCATTTTATTACTTGTATTTTCTGAAGGGTTTTATCGTAAAGGATCACTCGGTCCGTGGATGAAGGCGTGCCTTTCCTAACCTAAGCTTTTGTTGTGTAATTGCAATGATAAGACTCATGCATTAGCCTATCCAATAGTAGTTTGAGAATAGTAAAAGACCTTCTGAATGGTCAGTTTAGACTCAAAGATCGCTTTTTCAGAATAGAGATCGTTTCAAGTCCATTGTGTACATTCTATGATAAGGAAAACGAATCACCAGAACTCATATTTGAGCGTTAAGCCAGCTCAGGAGAAAGCTTATCAAACACTGGGCAGGGAATTATGCTTACTGACAGCCCCGGACAATATCCTGGGGCCAGCGTCCCAGCAGCTACAGAATTGTGGAAAAGACTATAGGGATATCCTAAGCAGATTGATGAGAGTACAATAGATCGTATGATCGCAGCGCAATACTTAATAAATAATGACAGCCTAAATACAACTAAATAAACGATGCTGTTGGGCAAACTATTCATGGTTGATTTGACACAAGAAACCGCTTCAAAATAATAGATTTTGTTTCTATAACCTCGACGACACTGTAATTCTTTGGGAATTTTGTAATGCTTGTTACGATGTGTTGACATTACTGCCTGGCATTTTGGAGTTTTCATTTTCATATTTTCTCTTGGTTTTTATTAATTCTTTAGCAATTATTTTGTTATGTTGGTTGCCACAATACCTCTCATACACATGTATACATACGTATGTATGAATTTAGACCAACATGCAATCAGACATCTGTGAGCAACATTTATTACCATTTTAAATATTCCGTCTTCTACTATTTAAGTAACGAACATGACATTAAAGTCAGGCATGCAGGCAACAGCAAGCATTCGTTGTTTATGACCATGAGCATGTATTGGTTTTTTTTGTGTGTGTTATTTTTTCCCTTTTGTCTATGGGTTATTGTAAAAATGAGTGTTGTTGTTAGTGTTGTATTGTTAGTTTATTTCGTTGTATACGTCTGGCTTTACCATGCATTCAATGCATTCCTTTGTTAGTATTAGTACACACGCACACATACCAAGCATTCACATGGGTATTATGAATTACTATGGTTTTATGCTGTTACAATAATAATCCAAACAACAACTACAGACACTATGCAGGCTGCCATGTGTATGCAAGTGCTGTCAAAGCATCGTCAGAGTGTGTAGGCAGAAATTTAACGCCAAAATGATGTGTCTACTTGTATAATTGACAACATATTGCTCACACATACTCACATACTAGTAAACAGTTATGCCATCGCATTAAAGGCCTTACACACACAGACAAATTAGAAGCAGGAATTATGCATAAATGCATGAATACGTGGGTTGTATGGGGTAAATGTCAAATGAGGTGCAGTTAAAAGGCTTTATTTTGAAAACATTTATTTCTCTTACACATTTATTCAACACTGAACAAAGCATTTAGGCTTTAAACATTTGATTTTTTTATTATTTTTGGTATTAAAACTGCAATTTTTCTCGTTCTTTTTAGCCCAAACGACGTAATGAACGTAACATTTTAACATTCTATGAAAAGATCGCTGTCATACGCTACTATGACGAGACGAATGTATCGCGCAATAGCTTGGCGAAAATGTTCCATTGCTGTGCTACACAAATACGCCGAATACTGGAACGTAAACAGTTCTTGCTACAGCAATTGGCCACTTTAAGTGAAGCGGATGCCTCTATTATTATAGAGGAGATGACACGCAAACGGCGTAAATTCGAAATGAGCGCCATTAGTTTTATTCTACACCAATGGGTAGAGCGTTGTCGTCAATTGCGTTTGCGCAAAAGCATTACCAATGAAACGCTCAAGGAGACAGCTGTTAAAATGGCAGCCATATTGAATTTGCCCGCTTTTAGACCCTCCTATCGCTGGTTGAATCGTTTTCGTGGCAAATACAAATACAACGATGAGGATTTAGGCCATGGCAAGGCTTCTAATACGGTAGAGGGTGAATTAGCTGTGGAGGATATCATTATAGAATTTAAGGATTCCCTACCAAGTTTCATGCAAAAGGAAATATCCGCCATTACCTCTTCAGCTAAGGTGGATGATAATGCTGGTGGTGGTGGTAGTGGTGGCAACGGTAGTCTAACACCTTCTAAGCAAGAAATGAAAACAAACACCCAAGTGCCTGTCATTATTAATGATGACAACAGCAACGATTTTGAAATCTCAGATGATGACGAAGAGTACGATGTAAATGAATGCAAAGAGAATAACTGTAATCCTGTAAATAGTAATCAGGACAATGATGTCGAAATCATTGAAATTAAAACGAAAGACAAGCCCTTAACCACAACACTTCCCAATAGGCAAGTCACCATTACTGCCATGGAGGATGTAAAGAAACCAGATGCACAACTAAACCCAGCACAGGATTATCGCCTAAATGCCGGCTCGGCTGCTTTGCTACACAGTATCTTTCCCCATTTGGCGGTTATACACCAATTTGCCTTACTTAACTCAGATGTTAAAGCCTTAGAATTGATCTCACAACTGGGCGTGCATATGAAAACACAAGCCGATAGCGGTGCCTACAAGCAATTGTCACTGGCGTCTACAACTTTCAATCAAGACATGGATGCCAACGATATAGATACTCAGGGCGACAATCTCTATCCGGACATGGATGATATCGTCTTAATTGAATAGCTCAAGAGTTTTAAGTTTAGTTCTAAGAGAGTGTATATTTTTTGTTTTTTTTTTTCCTTTTCATTGTAAGAATAGCGTTTAAGTTTGAGTTTAAGTTGTTATAAATGAAGTGAATATATTTTTCTTTTTTGTATATTTTAGTACTTAAGCATCACTATTGCATAAGTTTTTCAATACATTATTGAAATGGAAAAGTAATTGGTTAATAATTTTGAAGAATAGCCTTAAAATGATAATAAATACGATTTATATCTGCACCTAAACCTAAACAATTCAGTAATTCAATTTCAGTAAGAGGAGACTTGTCCTGTCCAGCCAAGGTTTCTAAATACGAAGTAACGAAAAGGCTTTTTAAGGTTAAAAGTCTTGTTCAGCACTCATAGTCATACGAAAGGGTGAGCCAAATGAGAGAAGTCTGCGTTGAGACAGAGACTAGTAAGATTCTAGTAATATATCCAGATTCTGGATTGGTATCCGGCATGAGGTTCGTTCTCTAGGAAGTTCATTAGCTACACAATTACTTAAAATATCCCGTCGGCTAGTAACCTGTAAACCGGTTTACACCTGAAGGTAGCACTCAAGAGTTTCACAGCGTGAAAAACACACTACAGCAGCTAGAGGGGGCGAAGAAATATCTTGAGATTCTCAAGCTTAAGACCGTCGGTGTAAATTTCCTCAAAATTCTCGGAGCTGCCAATTCAAAGGAGCAGTCTTCTCTGCTTGAAGTTCTAGTATGAAATTAAATATCAAAGCTAAGGTCGGACAAATCAAAATCAACTCTACTCCGAGTCTGGAGATAGAGGAAATAATGCTTCATCGAGACAGAATATTAAATCACATTCCAACAAGTGCCACTTCTCATCTGGCAAGTGATCCTGGACCTTTGGAACTTAACTAACGCAGTACAATAGCATCAGAAGAAAGATGTTAAAGAGCGATTCTGAACGAACTAGCCAGTAAAGTATTGCACAGCCTAATCATATTTTGAATTGAAATCCTTTCCTGGAAATCGAAAATACATGGTAGGATGAAAAAGGCCTCAATTGCTCTTAGTCGCAATGCGACAAATGCCGCATGTCATCTGGAAAGTAAGTGAAAGTGGCTGTTCCCTCAAGGAGTTATGAGCGGACACACTTAGGTTAATCTGGAAAGTAATCCAGATTGAAACCAATTAAGCATAACAAACAGCCTTTATATAGGGTAGTACTCTTCAACGCTCGCTCCTCTGTTCCCCAACTCTTTCCGTGCCTCATATCGTGAGAAAGTTTGGTAATAACTTTGAAAAACAATGATCGATAGCCGTATGTATGTGTAATAGCAAACAATACGTTCGTAAAGTTCGCTCTATTAGTGATCTGTTTCCCCATAAAATAGGAAGAAAGATAATATTTCAGAATCTCTTCGAGTTGGAACTTACCATATTCTGTGGTTGCAGATAAATATACTCTCTACTGCATTCGGGACTTGCAATTTCGGGCTTAACACCTTCATCATCTTGTGTACGAGTTCTTTCTTCGTCTTCCTCAGCATCCTGCTCTTCGTCACCGCCCAAAGGATCTTTCAGTTTAATTAAACTCTCATGTTCGGTGTAGATCTCAGAGAAATCATGAACTCGCTCTCTAAATTGCTGTTTAATCCGGAAACATTCTTCACACACCCTGCGATGAGTTTTCAATTGTTCAGGTGATCTCTGTGGTATGACGCAGGTGGTGAAACGATCTTCGATTTTGCAGCGTTTACAAAACGGCTTCAAAAACAAATTCTCTTGGGTACGCTCGTGCAGTTTTCGAATTTCATCTTGTAATGTGAGTACTTTGGCGAGTGTTGAATTCTGCGGTGCATTGCAATCGCGTGTATACGTACAGACATGGCTTTGCCATTCCGGTTGTAATGGTTTCAGAGACTCACCCTGAAATGTGCACACTTCATACGGATTTTTCGATGGACTTTGATCGGATGCAAGAGATACAAACTTTTTGTTCATTTTCTCAGTTTATTATTGATTGCTGAAGGGGGGAACTTTATTCTGTTGTTTATCCTATCTTTCTCTCTGATTTTACGGGTTACACTTTAAACGTTACGCTTGTTTTAATTAAACACGCAGTAATATTTTTTAATTTTTTCCACAAAATTTTATAATTTTTCAACAATTAAATTTTTTATAAAGATTTTTTTTAAGCAAATTTTGATATTTTTAATTTATTCAACAATTGTATAGAAAATAATTTTATTATAATTTCAAAGACAATACGATTAACGGCCAATAAAATGAAATTCCGAGTTGATTTTGAACAATTTCAATAAGGGCTGGAAAATAGGGACACCTATTTCTTTCGATCTGAGCTGATATTGAGATAGAAAGTTAATTGATAGAATCATCAATACCAATAAAATAATGGTGAAACGCTATGGGCCGTGTCCATAGCTTCCAGACAGTGAAAACATCAGAATATAGTAAGTAAGCAACGGTTTTGATTGGATACCAAAATCTGCGTAACCCGAAATTAATCATACTTAACAAGAAACGAGCAGTTTCTCGAATTTCTGTTTCTGTTATTGATCAATCCAACACAAGGCTCCAGAATAATAAAATTCGAAAATTCGATCACCATATAGTACCAATATGATCCTAAGTAAATACCATTGGAAATGTGTTTTAAAGAAGGCACATGAAAGATATGCTGATTTTTTTAGAGAAGATTTCAGGGGCTTCTATAGGAATTGCATTAAAAGTCTCTGAACTCGAAGTGGTTACTCTTTGGTTGTAATGTTGACGAGAGTCTATAGGACTTGTTTTGGATGCTGATAAAATGATTTATAAATTTACCAAATGCCTACGTAAACTCATACGAGCGTTAACTTGGGGATTGGAAGTAGTTTGTCCGGAGGTCCGTAGAATCTTTAACAGGGCTAAGTTGACGAGCTTAGATGATCATTGCAGCTACTAAATGTCCTGGTACAATAGGTAGCATAAACAGAGCTAAGAGAGCTTCGTGGAAAAACTATTGAAACCAACTATTCTGTCAACGACGATCAAAGCGGTCTTCTCCAGTTGACATACTAGTGGGCCCACTTGGCAACAAACTGCCCTGGTTGCAGGGATACAGTGGTCGTAATGTCAGTGCTGGACTTTCCGGTTAGAAAATCTGATGATTCATGTCTACGGGTTCGTATGAAATTTTACATCCTATGTCGCAAAATGTCAAAAGGAGAGCTATATTGCCCTGGGTAAGCTTATACTCAGGACATGGAGAAATGTTAAGGTAGCCTTTATATCGTAAGACGGTAGGGCATGGCATTCTAGGCTGTAATAGAGAATAACCGGTCTTTATCTGAGAAATAAAATGGATACCAGCATCGGTAGGAGAACTCTCAGTGAACCTCAGCAAGCCTACATTAGGGGTAAATCTACAGATACTACAGGTTACTGGTTGCATTGAGAAGGGTCTGCTTTATAGCCTATCCACCCTTACTGTGATATTCAAAGGGTATGCAATAATATTGAGATTGAAGCTTTCAAAAAGGTGCTGGTTTGTTTTGTATATCCTGGTTAAGTGGATTATCACCATGAGTAGATTTACAATAATCAATTAGAAACTAGGCTGGAGATACTATCGCCTCTGTTATGGAATAAACATCATCCTTGAGACTGAGGAAAGGAAGGTTGTTGTTGATAATTATCAAGCTCATGTAGTCTGCTTTAGGTGACTATCTTCACAAGAGTCTGTCAAGTATCTTGACATCAGTCCGGCTAAGGCGGAATTGGTTCTTTTCTCCAGGGAGTAGAAAGTATATAATTTTGAGTGTTGTCTACCTAGCCAAACATATCCTGAATTTAGGTTTTACAACTCGGCTTCAGTGATTTCTCCAAATAGTGGGCTGGAGTTCTAACTCACATGATCCACACACAAACATTTGAAGTCCTGTTTTGATGACTTAAAAACGGAAAACGTTAGATAACAATACTAATAGACGGATTTCTTTCGCCCACTACGGACAACAAAATGGGATTATTTGAGTTACCAATGGAATCGTATTTATAACCCAAATTTTGCTTGACGTAACTAACGGAAGCTACAGTTGAATTAAATCCTGTTTATTCTGGTTATTAGAATTAGAATCCTTCCTATTTGTAATGCCTTATCCTACATGATAAAAATCCAGAGTTTTCACGTTAATATTTCGACAATCTTGTAGAATTCTACATTGTAGTGGCCCCCTGTTAAGTCGAATCTGATAACAGAAAACATAACTAACTTGCCTAGAGTCCTCTTAAGAAAGGAAAGCCATTTTTCGTCAGTTTCACGGCAATATAACAACCTTAGCATTGTCTGCCACCATAAAGCTTTACCAGCTTGTTTGTAGTCCTTAAAGGGGGACATTTGTTCACATTTTGTGAACTAGCTTCTCTAACTTAATAAGAGTTCTCTTATATTGACACCGTAATCATCTTAATACTAACTAACTTCACTGTAGACATACTAAATAGTTTTCCACTCCTCGCAATTTTTTGTTGCCATAGCTTCTAAAGATTCTTTAACAAGCCTATGCAATACTTTCAATGTGCCATATAATATCATAACCAGTGCCGTGTAGTATAAAAAATAAAACTTGGCAACATTTTTTTCCAATTAGATTCCACTCTTATTATCCACACATGTTGACATTGTCTAAAACAGCTGTAAATACAAAATTTTCTGCTGTCTCTTCTACACTCATTCGAAACAGTACACCATAAAGCGAGATAAAACATAAACAAAAACTGTAAATAAAACAAAATAATGTAAAAAAGAAAAGACAAGAATAAAACAACACATAAATAGAGTAAAAGAATTTATGACTGTGTTGTGTTGTTTTCTGTGTTTCTATATTTTATTCTCTATTTTTGTTTTACACACAGATTTTCTTTGACATTTACTTGCATAGAACGCTGGAGTTGATTGAAGAAGAAGTGAAAAGTTATTTTCTTCGCTATTATTCGATACGCAATAAAGAGTTTTATACAGTAAAAGTATAATATTTTTAATTGTTTCATATGAAGCATTATACAATAAATATGAAAAAACACGAAAAAAATTTTAACAAACAATTAACGAGCAAAATATCGGTGTGATTATATTATTTTATGGACAACTCTTGAACGGCCCTGTGTATGCTGTGTACGTTCTTTGGCTTTTTTTTATCGGTAAAACAAGAAATAAAAAAGAAAAACAGATAAAAAGAATCAGAGAACAAATGAAAAGAATTGCATTTTGATATTCGGTTAAGTGCACAGTTATAAAGAGAAAAATAAAATAAAATAATAAGATTTCATCAGTTGGTCACAAATATACGAAATATTTTAACAATAATAAGAAGGTTAATTACAATTAATTGGTTGTAACTGAATAATAAATATTCTCAATTGAATTGTGTGTGCGCGAGTGTGTGTTTGTCTTTGCATGGGAATCTTATTTCTTTGTGTAAAACTTTTTTTAAATTTTTTGTTTTTACCAACTTCAACTTTATACGCTGTGATAAATTAAGCAACTGAAACGAAGAAAACTTAGCAAGATGTGGATAGAGCCTAAGGAAATCCTATTGCCATCGGCATTTTGGTGAGTTTTTTGGAAAATAATATAGAAAATTTTTTATTTTTTGCTTTTTTTCTTATTAAGATCATCGTTTTTATCGGTAATATCATCGAGAGTATTTTGGGTGTTTATAGTTTCTATATAGGGTTGCCAAGATATTATATACTTTTGAGAATTAAAACATTTATTTGGAAATCGTTCTGAATACAATATTTAGTGTCTGAACTTACAAGTTTGGTAAAGTTTTTTCCCTTAAAATCATCGTTTTGATCGGCAATATATTATCGAGAGTATCTTAGGTGTTTTTTTTTTTGTTATAGGGTTGACATGTAGTTATAGATTTTTGAAGGTTAATTCTTTTGTTTAGGAATACCTAGTTATAAATAGAATATTTAGTGTGTGGAAAAAATTGTTTTTTTTTGTTTTTTCAATTTATTTATTGTTTAGTAGGCAATATCATCATCGTTTTGATTTTCTGTGTACCGCTGTCAAGTAGTAATAAAGTTTTGAAGATTGAAACGTTCATTTAGGTTGTAGTTAACAGATTGTATTCAATAAGTCTATTTTGATTAGATGCGATAGGCAGAGAGTAGTAACATTGGCCTCCGGATTTGTAAATTACAAGACCGTTATAAAAATTGTTTAATTTTAACAAATTCCTCGCTTTAAGCCCGCAAGGCCAGTTTAAGAGTAATTATAGGATTTATCACAGGGCATTGCGAGATTAGGTCGCTGTCGGGGATCTGGAACAGATCCCAGCCGGACTACTGCAGTTTATGTTGCGATGAGGAGGAGCTGGAGACGGTCGAGCACCTCCTCTGTAACTGCTCAGCCCTTGGTAGGTTGAGGCTGAGGTCGCTTGACAGGGGTTTCTTTGATGATTTGAATTCTGTGTCGAGAGCCGACATCAAGACTCTCCACAGATTCATTAGTAACTTGAGCTGGTTGAGGAGTGCTAGTCGCGTTCTTCCATTTTGTTTTGTTCTGGTCTGTGTGATTCCTTCGCTTCCCATTCTCCCTTCCTACTTCCGCTCCTCTTTCCTATCCCCTCTTTTATCCTTCCTTCTTAAGGACGTTATGTACAATAGGTCAAATCGACCTCCGGGTACTGTACTTGTCTAAATTGACAAGTACACGTCCTCTAACCTAACCTAACCTTAAGTACGCAATGTTGTGGAAACGAAAATCCTGGTACTTTTCATCGACTTTGTAGAAAGGTGTCTAGTTTTGCAGAAAAATCCTATTGTTGCTATCAAAGTGTTTACATGCCCAATACAAGACAGAGCTAAGAGGTCTTTGAAATTGTAACAAGTGTGTCCAATTACTAGAATAGAGCTCGGGAGTTCAAGAATCTATCTATCTGTCTAAACCATAAAGACTTGAATGTCCTAAGTGTAATTGTATTTTACAAAGCAGTTTTAAATTAACACAATCGTGGTAGCAAAAACATGACTATTTATGGTTTCAAATTGGTTTTTTATTATTCTAAAAAACTGAGCTAGTTTGAATACCAAACTAGCTTAAATATATACGCAGGAAGTAGCTGCGGTAATGCGGTTAAGTTTCTTTTACTTGAATTTATTTAAAGATTTTTAAATATTTAAATTAATCGTAATAATCTTTCTTTATTTTTTCCATAGGGTTGTTGAGAAACGTTCAAATTATTTTGTTCTGCACAAACGTCGCGGTCATGGAGAATCTCGAGGACTTGGTTCGTTATTGGTGGGTACATTCGATAGTGTATTCGATACAAAACCAGCACCCTATCGTATACTACATCAGACACCAAACTCTGAAATATCCTATGGTAAGTGAAAGAAAAACATTTAAACTAAAACATTAAATTATTTAAAAAATAAATCTGTCAATGTATTTGTCATACTCAATTTTGTAGAAGAATATAAAACTTTCAATATGAATCATCGTTATATTTCACTATAGGGCAAAGGCAAAGGCAAAGGCATATGCATAATATAATTAAATATTGATTTTGATCATTTCTACAAGCGGCATAATGAAGTTTTACGCAAATTTTTGTTTTTGCAATACTTAAGTTAGGGTATAGTAAAATGAAATCTTGTATTTTGTCAACACTTGTCTATGAGTGGGTGGTTTTTTGAAATTGAATACCTATCAAAATGTTCTTCTTTTTATTCCAAACCAAACAATTTGGTTTACTTTTTACTATACCTTGTGTGAAACGTATTAAAATAAAATTATTCAAAATCTTTAATTTAATTTATTATTCATTCTCCTCTCTTTGAAATAATGTGCCAAATTGATAAGAACCGTACCATTATTACATTGAACATTTAAAAACAAAACACAAAATAGTTTAACAAAAATTATGACGACGCCATATGTTCAGAAAACAATAGGATTTATTTGCTAATGAAACTTAACAAAGACTTTAGTTTTCTAATTTATTTCCGAAGAACAGATTTGTGAAATTAAGTAGGCATGTGTTGTGTTTCTATTACATCTTTAATTGAATATGTATTGTATGAATACGTTTGAAAAACTAATTTTCATTATCATCTTCCGTTCAATCTGTCTTATTCATCATAATTTCTTTACTTCTTATCAATGTATTATATTATCAACTGAAAGAAATTGCAAGTTTAAATTGATTAACAAAACATTTTGAAACTGTAATCGAATTACACATGCAATGAATGACCTTTAACTTTAACTGAACAACTTTATGAATTCAAAATTCAGAGGGAGAAGAAGGGAATATAAGAAGTATGCTTTCAATCTGTGTCTCAAAGCCCTTTTCTGTCAAACAAATTAATAGAACCGGGTCACACATTAGTTTATAGGAAACCAAATTTAAGAGAGAGAACAGGTCACATAATATTAACAGTTGCTCTACGCAACGAAGAATAAGATCAAAATTTAGCTATCTCAGATACACTTTTGCGCTTTTTCCTAACATGGCAATATGCACAACAACGGTGTCTAGTCGTTAATATGGTTATTGTTTTTATAGATTATAGGAAAGTAACTTTACTTAATAGATAGCTAAAGAATTAAGACGCCTATATTTCCTTAATAAAAGAAAGGACTGATCATTCTTTAGTTATATAAAGGCTCAAAACACAGAAAAGGCCGGTTAGACCTTCTCTCGGACGCTTTATCGTTGATCGTTGATCGGTCAGGTGACCATTCTAGAGAACAAATCTTCTGAGGTCGTAATTGCTTTTTTGATGGATAATTATGCCTTGAGAGGCTAAGACTAAAATGTGCATCAAAGCCACCTTTATTTCTGCAGGGTTTGTGGTAATGTCTGCTAGCCGGAGTCATACATTCATAACATACATAATTGGTCATTACAATCCTTTAGTCAGGATGGCAACCTAGTTTCACACACCAATTATGTTGTGTGTTAATTTAATACATGAGTGACGGGACCTACAATTTAAAGTCGATTCCGAACGACGGATTTTTGACCAGAGTTTTTGCCAGAAATCTGCTGAGAGGAAGTCCCCGAAGAAATATTTTTTCATATTTCGCTTAGTTGGATATGTCTGGCCTCGAGTTTGAACTATGGCCTCGCGTCGAATAAGCCAACGGCGAGTGTTAGCCGGAGTCTGTTGAGTAAATTCAGTATCTCTGTTCTGACGTTGAAACTACTGTCGAGGTTGAGAGCTTACTATATTTGTTTTTTAATGTCTAATATAAGAGGCCTTATTTGCTATGACCCGACAAATCTAACCCCTGTAGAAAGATAAAACATCTCTAACGTATGATAACTGCTTTGATGACTGGCCATATATTTACTGACTTCTTTAGATATTTTAACAATTAATGGCAGAATCACAGACCCAAGCATCACGGCAGATATGACACATGTATGGTAAACATATATACTTTGAGTGAGGACTTAAAAGATTCTTATGAGAATTAAAAAACCTCACCAAGCACATCCAACTTCAGAGTTTTCAAAGCAAACCTTCAATAATTGAAATTTTGAGCAAGCCGTTGTTAAAGATTCATAAAAATTTTGAACCTAATCCTCTTAACAGTTTTTCGAAAATTTTAACAATTCAAGTCGACTGTTTAGAAAACCATTTTCTTTTCCTTCTCCCATTTTTCAGAAATTGCCGTTGGAATAACAGAAGAGGAAATTTATAGAGACTGGGAGTGGCTGGCACAAAACCTTTTCCGTGTACTAAATGAAATGGAAAGTGAGGATGAGATAACAAATTTTACAATCTGTAAAATTAAATCCCTATATACTCAGAACACTCAAGATGAGACCGGTGATTCGGCTGATTTCAAAGTGATTCAATCGAAATTTCGTCAATATTTCAATATGCCCGAAGAAGAACGTTTGGTTAATTATTATACATGCACGTAAGTTTTAATGTCGCAGTACTCAAGTCCTCGTATTCATGATTTGATTTTTAGATATGTTAAAAATAAAATACCACGACAAGGACATTTGTATATTTCTCTGAATCATGTTAGTTTTTATTCGTACATGTTGGGTCAAGAGACCAAAATAAGCATAAGGTTTACGGAGCTGGAAGAAATAACACGTCATGTGAATACGATCTATTTGAAAACCAATAATAAAATGCAATACAATTTTACCATATTGTTTGATCATATAGAAGCCTATGAACATATAGAACTTTTAAATAAAATGGCCATACAAAGAATAATACAGGTATGTACACTCTGAAATAAATATTTCATAATATAATCAAAATTATGAAATAATCTTTAATTTTTTTAGGATCCTGGCAGTCCTATAATAAATCATGACTCCGCTTTATTACTACGTTTCGGTCGCAAGTCCTCTAAGAAACCAGTTTTATGCCGAGATCTTATAACTCGCCAAAAATCTGAAGAATATCGCATATATTTCCGTTTACCACAGTCTGAAATTATAGATGGCACTATTAAGGGTATGTTTTATAAGTTTTCTTTCATTTTCAACTTTTTTTTTTGAGGATAACGGTTTATTTTTCTTTTTCAATTTTCCTCAGCTAACTTATGGACTCCGTATTCGAAACGTTATATTAACGGCGATATTTATTTGTTTACAAATTTCTTTTGTTTTACAAGTGAAACTAGAGATTTCGTCAGCGTTGTAATACCCCTGAAAGTGATTAAAAGTGTAGAGAAGAAAGATGATGGCAATCATCGTTATGAAAATCAAATTGTTATCATAACATCGGAAAATGTACCATTCGTATTTGCTCAAATTGTGGATCGTGATATTTTAATAACTAAAATTACCGATTTATTATCGAAATTTCATGTGTAAGTACAACTACAATTTATAAAAATAGTTTAGAATACAAGCTGGATTAAACCGTATATATGATCGGCGAAGTAGTCTTTTATCTTTAAAATAACTCTATTCCACGCTTAAGTATAATTATGTTTTTCGATAAACATATAATTTCTGATGAAGTAATCTCTGGAAGTATAAGCATTTTTCTAAGGTCAAGGGGGGGATATGCAGTACATACTGATAGGAAGGATGTGTGTGTGTGTCAAACATCTCCACTTACTAAACTAGTAATTTAATGTATACCTGTGTAGAAGATAAAAACTAACCTTCTCTTATTTAATTTGCTAAACTATAGCGCAATAAGCCTTCTAATTAACAAAGCCATATATGGCGTTCAACTGTATTAGCAGTGCACGCATGCCATCAACCGAAGACCCAATGGTCCTTTGTGACCATTTAGAAAAAGAATAAAAGAAGACTAACATAGTATTGAGATATTAATAGGTTAGAAGTCATATTGCACATCACAGTATTGGTGTTGAAAATTATTTGAGTATTCAAATCATATAAACACAGACAATAAATTCACAATTAGATTATTCTAGAACTCGTTGTGTTACACTTCAAATTATTTTTTTCACTTTTGCCTTTTCTAATCAATTAATAAATTGTTAAATACAAATACGAGAAATAGTTTTATTTCTAATAGGTTATGGGCCTCCCCCTATTTTTTCATTTTGTGAAGAAAGATTAATTCCATTGTGTGCCTGCATTGTATTGTAAAAGGAAGGCGATTTTATTTCGTTTGTTCTATTGTCCAAATTGATTTTTTTTTGTCATTGAAAATGGCTGATGCAAGACTTCTGATAACGAAGTTGAATCGGGACAATTATGAGCTGTGGAAATACAAGATGCAGTTGCTGTTGAAAAGAGAAAAGGTTTGGGACGTTATTGAAGATGAAACTCCCGTGAATCCTGATGTAAAGTGGAAAGAGCGTGACACTGATGCCTCTATATTGATTGGCTTGGCTGTAGAAGAGTCAGAAGTTTTCCGCATTGCGAGTAGCAAGAATGCTAAAGATGCATGGAACATTTTAAAGGCCTACCATGAGAAATCAACTTTAAGTAACAAGGTAAAATTGATGAGAACTATATGTGAATTGAAACTTCAACCTGGTGGTGACATGGACAAACATATAAATGGGATGAAATTGTTGTTTTCAAAATTACAATCGCTTGGAGAAGTAATGTCTGAGTCATGGATGGTTTCAATGCTGTTGAGTAGTTTGCCGAAAACATACGACACCTTAATCACGGCCCTCGAGGTAAGGGATGAAAAGGATCTCACGATGACTTTGGTCGAAAATAAATTAATAGAAGAGGATGAGAAACAGAAAAGAAGACAACCTTGTGAAGATACCGTTTTGAAGACTACCCAAAAATCTAGACAAAATGTTAATAGTTCCAAAAAGGTAATATGCCATTTTTGTCATGGTATTGGTCATATTCGTAAAAACTGTTGGAAATATAAAAATGGAAAATCGAATAATAATATCCAGAATGCTAAAATTGCTGAAAGTGATGGAGATCGTGATAACTTTTGTTTCGTGTTGAATGCTGAACCTGGTATATGGGTTGTCGATTCTGGCGCTACTTGTCACATATGTAGTATTAAAGAAGAATTTGTAAATCTTGATTTGACTTGGTGTGAAAAGGTTACAGTAGCGAATGGTAATGTCGTATATTCTGCCGGTATAGGTTCCTGTAAGATAAAATTTCTGAACGATAAGGGTGTTCAAACGGTTGTTACAGTTGATAACGTTTTGTATATTCCGTCATTTAAGGGAAATTTACTGTCCGTAAAAAGACTGTCTGCTGCTGGTTTTAAAATTTTGTTCTACGGCCCAAATTGCGAAATTCTTGATATGAATAATGATAAGATTGGCGTCGCGAAATGTGTTAACAATTTGTATCAACTTGAAACGCAAAGAGGCGAGAATGCTATGGTTTCTGTTTGCAGTCTGAATCGGTGTCAACATTTTTACCATAAAATATTTGGCCACAGGGATATGAATGCAGTTAAGGCTATGCAATCTGGTAAGCTTGAAAATGATTTTAAAATTGTCGATTGTGGAATTCGCAATACCTGTGAAGTATGTACAAAATGTAAGCTAACACGGAAACCATTTCCTAAAAAGTCCGTTACTAAAACTGGGGAAGTGCTTGAATTAGTACATTCGGATATTTGCGGTCCAATGAAACATACCACCCCCAGCGGAAGAAGATATTTTCTAACCCTCATTGATGATTACAGTCGTTATACTGTGGTGTATTTACTAAGTGAAAAATCTGAAGTTTTCGAGAAGATGAAAATATATATTGAAATGGTGAAGAACAAATTTGGTATGGTTCCTAAGTGTATAAGATCAGATAACGGTGCCGAGTATAAATCGAAGAGGATGCAGAGTATTCTTCGGAATTATGGCATCAGATCTCAATTTTCTGTCCCTTATAACCCAGAACAGAATGGTATCGCTGAGAGGAAGAATAGATATCTTGTTGAGATGTCTCGTTGTCTTCTTGCGGAAGCTGGTTTATCTAACATATATTGGGGTGAAGCGGTTATGTGTTCGAATTATTTGCAAAATAGATTGGTTACCAGTTCTATACCCTGCACACCCTATGAAAGATGGGAAGGTAAAAAACCCGACATTTCTCATTTTGAAATTTTTGGTTCCAAGGCTTATGTGCTGACACCTAAAGTGAAGAGAACAAAATTTGATAATAAGGCTGAACTGCTAACTTTTATGGGATATGATGAGCAGTCCAAGGGATTACGTTTTGTGAATACTAACGATAACAAAGTTTATATAAGTAGAGATTATAAATTTGTTTCTATGAAAATTGCGATGAAGTTTAAAGATGATCGAAATTCGTTTGCGGACAACAATTTGGAAATTAATATTTCATCTAAACGAGCAAATAATAATGATTCTGATGGAGATTCCTTTTGTAGCGTGAGTACTGATCTTGAGTATTTCGGGGATAGTAGTGTGCTTGATGAACCAGTTGTTAGACGATCGGCTAGGGAAAATAAGGGTGTTCCGCCTGCGAAATATTCTAATCTGGTTGAGTCGGATGATATTATTGAACCTAAAACATATAAACAGGCTATTATGTCGGAACAGAAACTTCAATGGAAAGCTGCTATGCAGGAGGAGATCAATTCTCTGAAAGAAAATCAAACTTGGGATTTGGTTCGTGCTCCCCCAAAAGTGAATATCGTTGGCTGCAAATGGACGTACAAGATTAAGCGTGATGTGAATGGTAAAGTCCATAGGTTTAAAGCTCGTTTGGTCGCCCAAGGCTTTAACCAAAAATACGGTTGTGATTACGACGAGGTGTTTGCACCAGTTGTGCGTCAACCAACTTTTCGTATTTTATTGTCTGTTGCTGCTGCCAGGAAAATGATTGTTGAACATATGGATATTAAATGCGCGTTTTTGAATGGCTGCTTGAAGGAGACTATTTTTATGAGACAACCGCCTGGTTTTATCGAAGGTGACGAAGAAATGGTATGCAAGCTTAATCGAAGCATTTATGGTTTAAAACAAGCTGCAAATGTCTGGAACAAAGCTCTTAACAACGTTTTGATTGATGGTGGTTTCATTCAGAGTAAGGCTGATCCATGTATGTACCACAAAGTCGTAAATGGGGAAGATGTTTACCTGTTGATCTATGTTGACGACTTGGTGGTTGCTGCTAAAAATGGTCAACAGATAAAAGGCGTTTACAGTATGTTAAATAAAAACTTTGAAGTGAACAATCTTGGAGCTATTTCTCAATATCTCGGTATAGAGATTATAAGAACCGATGACTTCAATTATAAGATGAGACAGAAACAATATATTGAGAATGTATTAATAAAATTCGGTTTGCAAGATGCAAAGCACTCCAAATATCCGTTGGAACCCTCTTACGGGAAAAACGAATCTGAATTGTTATCACGAAATGATGAATACCAAAGTTTACTGGGTTCTTTGTTATATATATCCGTAAATACACGTCCTGACATTTCTGCAAGTGTCTCCATATTGGCAAGAAAGACAAGTAACCCCTCCTATGAAGATTGGAATGAATTGAAGCGCATAGCGAAGTATCTAAAGGGGACATCTGATATGTATTTAAACCTCAACGGTGGCTCAGATAGTCGAAATCTGCTGATCGCCTATGCAGATGCCAACTGGGCGGAGAGCACAATTGACAGGAAGTCCAACTCTGGCTATATATTACTATTTAATGGTTGTGCAGTCAGCTGGGCTTGCAAGAAACAAACATGTGTATCTTTGTCAACAACAGAAGCGGAATTCATCGCACTCTCCGAAGCTGCAAAGGAAGTTATATGGACCCGAAATGTCCTTTCCGATTTGGGATGTCAGCAAATTCATCCAACCACAACATACGAAGACAACAGAAGCTGCCTGAATTTGATCAAACACGAGAAATTAAGCAATCGATCTAAACATATAGACACGAAATTCCATTTTGTAAAAGATTACGTCGACAAGGGGATAATTAGCTGTAACTACTGCCCTTCCGAGGAGATGATAGCAGACATGCTGACAAAAGCGTTGCCTACAACAAAACTGGAAACCTTCAGACTGAAATCTGGTGTTTACTAATTTGAGGAGGAGTGTTGAAAATTATTTGAGTATTCAAATCATATAAACACAGACAATAAATTCACAATTAGATTATTCTAGAACTCGTTGTGTTACACTTCAAATTATTTTTTTCACTTTTGCCTTTTCTAATCAATTAATAAATTGTTAAATACAAATACGAGAAATAGTTTTATTTCTAATAATTGGTTCTAATGAGCCCTTACAGCTGTACGACGTTTATTTAACCTTGTGTCTGAACCTCCGGGTACTGTACATGTCTCAATTGACAAATAGACGTTGTCTAACCTAAACCTGAACCTAACTAAACAATACAGAACAATAGCAAAGGAAATTAGCAAAAGTGTCATCGTTGTTTACATTGCTGCAATTCTGCAAAATTTACGGAATGCCGAAGTTCACCGCATGAGACAATGCTCAGTTATTATACCAATCACCATGCGTAGGTGGCTTTTTTAAATACTAGATATTGCAGAAGAAGTCAAACAAGCTATATGGCCTTCGTTATCGTACTAAACGGCATTTAACATGCTAAACTCAGATCGTGTGTTGGAAATAGTCAATCTTGGCAATTTTTTTATTGTCTATCAGCAATTAAATATCGATCGCTATGTAAATTCACAACACTTCCTCATTTAACAGACTAATCTCCGATCGTGTGGTTTAAGATGGGCCATCTAGTACCTTTTTTGCTGGTTTATCTGTATTTTTATGTAGATTCAAAGCACTTCCTCATTAGGATGTATGCTGTATAGATTCCATTAAGGCTTCAATGTTATCAGACTATCGATAAAAAAAAGCGAAATATATTCTCTGCAATACCTTATCCAGTTTTTTCTCTTGTCCGTTTCTCTGAATCTACTCTCTATTCAAACCTTTTACGCAGATCCACACCTTTAGATTGTATTTACTTGGATGAATACAGGGATTTTTTGATATTAAAACAGTAGGTACGCAGTTTAAAATTTATTAGAACGGAAATTTTTTGATCTCATACCATCAACCCGCACTGATGGGCTACAGCGACTCCAACAAAATGTGCAGACGCTTTTTATCCATGGCAGTACTAACATCATTTGCATACATAACCGTCATATAGCAATAGAAAGTCTGCTTTATAAGTGGCAAACTAATAATACTAACGATGTTAAATATGACCCAAGTACATAGCATTATCTAGACTATGTAACGCTGTTTCAACTTATCTGCCCTTTCTACAGATATGTTGAAACACTGATTGGTTACCAGAACCAGTGGTGAACCCTAAATGAAGATCAACGATCGTTTCTCGTTTTAGAAAGAGGAATGGCTAGACTTATAGGAATCGGATTTTTTCGCAACAATTTTAAATCTGTTTTATTTTTTTCTCTCTTTCTGGCACAGTCCCGCTAACCGTGAACGTCCCAAATATGATATATGCTGGAGCAAACAAACAGCCTTGATTAACACCTTCAAAACGCAATTTACTACAGAAATGCAACGCATTCAAGACGAAAAGTTGTCACGTTGGGAATCACATTTTCGTGACTATGGTCGCGGTGTGTCAATGTTTCGTACAACGGCTGTAATAAATCTCATTGTTGAGGGTATACCCGACAAGTTACGTCAAGAAATTTGGATGATATTTTCGGGAGCTGTGCACGAAATAGAAATGCATCCGGGACTATATGAGGATTTAGTAGAGAAGGCCGCCTGTATTAAAGAATGTTCGACACACGATGAAATTGAACGTGATTTGCGTCGTTCATTGCCGGAACATCCAGCTTTTCAACATGAGGAGGGTCTGTTCGCTTTAAAGCGTGTACTACAGGCGTATGCTTTAAGAAATCCTCAAGTCGGCTACACACAGGCCATGAACATCGTTACTTCAGTATTTTTGCTATTTTGTGACGAGGAGAATGCTTTTTGGTTATTGGCTAGTTTATGCGAGAGTCTTTTACCCGACTATTACAAAGATAAAGTGGTCGGTGCCCAGGTGAGTTTAAATTAATTTTAACTCACGTTATTTATTTATTGATTTTTTCTTTTTTTAATGTAGATTGACCAGAGTGTTCTTAACGAATTGGTTAAACATTATCTGCCCGAACTGCATACACACCTAAATGAATTGGGCACAATTAAATTGATATCATTATCCTGGTTCTTAACATTATTCATTAGCGTAATTTCATATGAAAGTTGTTTGCAAATCATCGACTGTTTCTTTTATGATGGGGCCAAAATCATATTTATGGTGGCTTTACAAATTATTGAATGGAACAAGGAAAAATTACTGAAATGTGATGATGATGGCGAAGCCATGATGGTCTTAACGAAATTTTTAGAAGGCATTCACAACCCAGACTATGATCTACCACAGACAAATAACAAACGTAAACGTACCCTATCCGTACGAACTTTAATACACGAAGCCTATACAAAGTTCGGTGATATATCCCTACAGCGTATTGAGGAACTGCGTAATAAACATCGCCGTTTGACTATGCGTAAATTCGATTTGGACAATGAAGAAACCATAGTTAAGTTTCATTCAGACAATATATATTTTAATAACGAAGAATTGCGTGCACTTTTGGGTATTATACGGGAAGAGAAAATGGCATTCCGCAAAGCCCATATGCAGAAGTTACAAGCTCATGTCAGTGAATCACCCATATTAGTGCCATCACCGTCACCTACCCACCAGCAGAGATTGGGTTTCCCCGACAACAACTGTAGCCGCTCCGAAGCATATAGTGTGGATTTCGATACATTCCGTGTGTTATTTTACGAATTGACACCCTGGCGCTCATGTGTAACTATCGATTTAGCTGAGAAGCTGTTTAGGGTAAGTTTAGTTTGTAAAAAATCATTTAGCAAATGTTAACAATTGAATTGAATTAAATTAAATGTCTTTAGCTAACGGACAAGAAATGTACAGGCTATTTAGACTTTTCCCAAATTCTGAATGCCTTGGGTTTGGTCTGCTCCAACAAATACCCTGAGAAGCTGAAACTTTTGTACATTTTGCATTTACCGCCCCTTCTATCAAAGGTTGAAATCGAACAAGTGAGAAATCCGAAAACTAAAGCTAAAGACGTTGCTGAAGAAGCTATTGAAGCTGAAGATTTCTTTGGTGATGATCCCTCTGAGTCCATAGAAGCTTTACCCTCACCTACTGACAATAATTTCGATGAAGATGATTATGCTTTAATAACGGCTACACAAAAGCTACATTCACTGGCCGGCATTTCAAACAATACCTTTATGGATATATTGCGCACACCCAATTTGTCCTCAACCTCTAATACTTCTTCAATGGCGGTCAATGCCAGAACATCCACATTTTATGTGGATCTCTCTGAAGATGAGAATAGTACACCTGGTAATGGCGATGCCTCGGCTATGATGGGCGGTGTGGCACGTTCACAAAATGGTTCCTCAACTATTGCTCCCTTAAAACAACAGGGTCGCTTTGAATCTATCGATACTTTTTCCGATATATCCGATTTGGGTGCTGCTAAAGTAACGCCACCACAATTGAATGTCGAAACAATTTCAAATTTTTCGCAAATTAGTGACCTAGTTATGACGACCACAAATGCTAACCGGGATAGAACTGATTCAAACACCGATACCAAGAGCTTGGGCAGCTTGCGTTATCTGCTAGATCAGCCAGACGATGCCAGTTCACCCAACAAGAATATACCGAATATGAAAAAGACTAATTTCCAAATATTATGGCGAAGTCTGGTAGAAATCCTGGGTAAAACTGATGCTGATATGAATCAAGCTTGTACGTTAACCATACTATTTTAATTTTACGCTTAAATTTTTGTTTATTAAACTTCATTGTATTCTACTATAAATTACAGATGAGAATCTCTTGGAATTGGGAAAAGATAATATAAGAAAAGATTCAAGTTTAGAAAGCTTTACGCAATTAAATTTAGGCAGTACTGAAGAGGTATGTTGGAAGGCAAGCCAAACGACTATTTAAAAGAAATGAAGAAATGATGATTATTTAATATTAATTGTTAATTATTGCAGCAGCCTGATTCAAATGGAAATCCTACAACGCCATGTGAGCCGCCCACAGCCACAAAACTATTTGTGGATCTAGAAGAGGAATTACGTCAGGCGCGTGGCAGCAGTAGTGCAGCTGGTGGCAATGGCACTTTAACTTCAAATAATCAAAGGTCTAGTAAAAATACTAGCAGTTGTAGTAATAGTTCACTAGACTTTGATGACTGGGAAATAACTATCAATCAATTTATTGCCACTGTATTAGCCGTTACAACAATCGTTAAAGGTTTCTATGACTCCACACCTATCAAAAAGAACATTGAGAAAATGCAAAAGAATCGACGCAAATGTATTTCATCGAATTATTAACCAGCATTACAACTGTTTGATTAATTATTTGTCAAACTATAAATACGAGAAAAAGAGAACAAAAATAACATAACAGTTAAAAGAAATACATACATATAAGCAAACCTATAGAACATACAATTTTTATGCTACCCCTCCTTCCCCTTCACACAGTTTTGCAGGCTAAAATAAATACTGACATATATTAGTAACCTTATAATGCAAATTTTTATATAAATTCTATCATATCGTTTTTCCCGTTATTATTTCAATATCGTCTGTCATCTTTTTTGAATTGAAATTTTATTTAGTCAAATGAAAAATGAAAAAGAAATCATCATACATACGCTGTTGTAATAATTTATTAGAAAATTATAAAAGAATGTTTTTAAACTTGTGTTTGTTTAGGAAGCTGAAAGAAAGTAAAATTAGTTTGAAATCCACTTTTTTTTTTTAACAAAAAAAGAAAGATTTATTATATATTTAAAGCATAAAACATATACAATACATACATACACTATTATTAATGCATTATACAAAAGAAAAAGGAAATAAAAATAAATGTTGAAATTTAAAAATACAATTTAAAAGCTTTTTTTCTCTTTCAGGTTATAGAAAATATTTTTTGATGTTCCTATGGCTTCAAGAGAGAGAAAACAATGTCAAGATCCTTGTAGCACTGATAAGGAGACTTTGGTAACAGCAAACAAAGCTAAAAGGTGATCACTTTTCAACCGTAAACACTTATGCTCAACGATATAAAACGGTGAACGTTGCAGAACATTGCCATCTGCCCCACTAAGCTAAATCACCAAATTAGGAAGTACTTTCGACGTTTTAATATGGATATCCTTAACGACATTCCGCATCACTCAGTAATCTTTAAATTCATAAACGACTATAGATACAATAGAGTACTAAATGAGCTCCCTGTAATTTCGGATAATAAGAAGCAATTATCCAGGCGAACACGTTATATCCTGGCACAAATCGAAATCTGGCTGTTTAAGCATCTGCTATCAGGAGAGCATTATTTTCCGCACCATAAACCATTTTTCTGCTCGTTATCAAAACTCTAGCCATACGAATCAGTTATTTAACTGTCCTGTTCGGATCTTTTCTATGCCTCCGGTGAATTTGTGGCAGAGCACAATCGATGCAGATTAATTTCTCAGGTAATCTGAATACATTTTAATCTGTTGTCAGCCTTCTGGCATTTTTATTTTATAACAAAAGAAATGAATTTGTGCTCTGTTGTCTAATATGACGTCCATATCATACCCATGTAAGGATTGGTCCAAGCTAAGTAAGGTCACTCGATCTGGGATCTTGTGTAAGAACCTCGTTTTGAAGCTTCGCTTTAATCTTATGATGACTGTAGCGTCTTTCTAGTGTTGAATTTTGTTATTTTGAAAGCTCTTGATGCCGTAGCTTGACCCAACCTCTTCAAATGTAGAATCTTATGTGATCTTCATTGACTTTGGGCAATTAAGTTATTCTCGTGTAAGTCTCGATTGACTCGTGATTGGATTTGTGCCTTCTTGGTTCCGGGCAAATTTGTTTTTTTCGGGGACGAGGTGGCGTATGTTAGATGGGATTCACATTCTGAGCGCGACTTTGTGGCTGGTATCAGTCTACCAATCTACTTTTACAGAATGAAGGGTTAGGGAAGAGAAGGACCTTTATAACTTTCCAGCCCTGGGTAAGATGAGTTTGAAAATCTTGAACAGAAGATTTTTAATGGTTTAAACTCTCGATTGGAAGCCGACATTCGGACGGATAGTCCCTATGAATTTGTCTTACACGGAATTTTGTTTTTTGAGATAAAATTCATCCAATTAAAAGGCAAAAATGAGAAATATAATGAAAAGGAAAACCCCTTCCACTGAATTGTTATTCGTGATTGGGCTGAATGGGATTGAACTGGCTGTGGAGTGTTAGTTCCTCTTCGTCTAGCTGATCTGCTTTCTTTCTTTAGGATTTTTTTGTCTTCTGCCATGTATTCACTCTTTTCTTAGAAACCTGTCTCCCTTTTCTCTTTAAAAACAAACTCGAACTTAAACGACCCGCAATTGGTGTACTCCATACAATATTAAATTGAGCAGAAATGAAATATTCGAATAATCTGTTAAACATGATTTATTTTCTATGAGTTTTAAAATTTTATTTATTTTTTCAATTTTAACATGTTCCTTGTCTTGTTTCATTTGCTTAAAAGCGATTTCAATGCAAATATTTCAAAACTAAATGTATGTTACACAAATAAACATCAATAGAGTTAGTTATTGTTTTTATTTTTGTTTTTTTTTTTTTTTTTCTTGCTACATAATGTCTATTGTTGTTGTTGTCATTATTATTATTATTATTACATATTATATTGATAACAAATACATACATTTATAACAAACAGTATATTATAATGTTATTTTGTATATTTTTTTTTGCTTTTTTTTTCATATACATACATACAAACGAGTACAAGTAATAAGAATGTGTGTAGATTGTATAGATTAGATTACAAATATTTTTTTAAGTTAATTGTATTGAGTCAATCAGTTCTATTTGGTTTAGGGTGATTAAGACGGGGGTGTTTATTGGTTTGTTTTAAATGTATATTGTTGTTGGTTGTTGTTGTAGTTTTTTTTTTTTTATTCCTCTTTTTTTATATTAATAAAGCCTATTTCATAGATGAGGATGCATTTTATTAAGGTACAGCATGATAAATAATAAATTTATCTAAAGGTACATAATTTTCTTTGTATTTGTATTGTGTATGTGTTAAAGTGTACGTTATTGAAAGCAAAGAAAACAATATTGAAGCATATTGTTCCTTAATACCCCTGGATATTAAGACAGAGCTTTAAAAGAACACGCAAATGTTTAAATACATACTGCGTAGGTATTCTAGAAGTAAATATATTTTTTGTAAAACAAAAATCACATGATTTAAACTATAAAATAAAATACTTTTACCTACAATAACAACTCTTTAACAGGAGATAAACATTAAAAGTGTGTTTCTACTATTACCTAAAATTTATGGTGCTCTATTGTGTTTTAATAAAAATCTTTAAATTTTGTTTAAAAAAGGTGTTAAGGCATATGTTTTATAATACTTTTCAATTTCTTTTGGAATATTGATTTGATAAAAAAAATCGTATACTAAATGTAAAAATAATATTAAAAATATATGAAAATGCTATAAAAGTTATACCGAAAATTGAAATAGAAAAATTTAATTTAATTTAATAGAAAATTTAAGTTACTTTTAAATTATTTCCAAAAAATTAAGCTTGGTTTTTTTACATAAATTAAAACATTAATACTGAAACAAATAATGAAAAACAAAAAAACTTATCCCAGTTTATCTAATATCTAAAAGAATGTGATGTTTTATTTCTATATTATGCTGTTTTATGGTATTTAAGTCAAGTTATTTTGAACTATTTTTAAATAAAGCAAAATAAATCTAATATTATATTAACGGAATATTGATTGCATTCTTTTAAAGCTCTGCTCTTACGAAAACCATACATTACTACAATTGCTGTTCAATTATTTTGTTTTTGCTGTTTTTTTACATATCAGTAGGCAATATATCGGGTATTAAATATTTACACAAATCTGTTTCATCATTTACAAAAACAACTTTTTTTGCGGTATTATCATCGATTAATTGACGTATTAGAGGCCATACAGTAGAAAACAGACCCGGTGAATTGATAATAAGACATACACCCAAACGTTCTGGATAATGTTTGCTTAATAGCCATATCATATTCTTTACCAATTGCATATCCAAGCAGGACGTATTGAATTCGGCCAAATCGAAAACTATACACAGATTATCAGTAACTTCTTCGAAGCATTTCTTGCACGCCTCCTCTAGGCATTTGACAATAAACCTTGTTAACTCGTCTATGTCGCGATCGCTTGAATTGTGGTTTTTGGCTGGTATATAAATAACAGGGCGTCCTATACAGTCACGATGTCTTAAAACTCTAGCCTTATTGGAGTGTTTTTGTAATTCGGGAAGATTTTCTAAACCTTCGACACCATATTGTTCGCGCCATCTGTTGGTTTTAAGTATAGCCTGGCGCCATAGGAAACGGAAATTGATTGAAAAACGGTAAAACAAAAAAGTTATTGTCAACAAAACCCACCTGGAATGCATCATCAGTTGTTTTAAATGCTCGCAAATAACGTTTTAATGAGTATTCATTATGATATTGTTTCGGATCTGCTGCCACTATCAACTTCATACGCTCCTTTAAATCGTTTAAATCATTTAGATTAACAGGTGCTGCATCTTCCTGTGACATATTGATTAACGTTGTCTAATGATTTGTCACCGTTATAAAAATAAATGTTAAAAATAATTGCAAACTCTTATCTCGGATTATCGCTAAAAAGTAATTCATAAACCGAAAAAAAATATTTGCTTTAGTAATGATTATGTCGAATGAATCTCTTTTTCCACCGTATTATTATTAATAATTGATAATTCTCTTTCGCTCTGTCTTTCTCTTTCGCTTTCGTTTTGATTTTACTTTTAACACATTGTTTACTTTGTACTGTATGTCGCTATCAGTGTTAACAGTGCAGTGCTTTTTTAAATTAAGCGTTTTTTAATATTTTAAATTCCTATATTTTGATTGTATTTTATAAAATCAAAATAATTTAATAAAAAGTGAAGAAAGAATGTGTTGAACTCGAAGTATAAGAAAATGTAAAATGAATATTTTCAACCAATAATAGACTCAGTTTCGATACACGAAAAAATATTTAATAAGTGGTACCAACTTGCCTTTTAGTGCAGCAGAACTAAAAAATATGGCAACACTTAATTTAAATTTGTTTAATTGATTTGTTTGTAAATAAATAAAAGCCTACAAAAATTTTATTTATAATAGAGGAAATTATAGCCAATAATACTAGTACTAACACAATTTATTCTTGGTAGAATGCAAGGTTGAGTTAGACGTCAAAAGAAAAGCACGTTAATATACAATCATAAATGAAAACATTTATTTAAAAATTAAAAGAGAATTAATAAAATAATTTGTGTATCACGGTAGTACATCCTATTTTATAAAAACAAAAACATATGTGTTGTTCCTTGATAAAAAAAAAATTTTAATAATAATAATGGCAACTTTATAATCAATGCTTTTGTAGTGGCAACACGTACGTTTTTCCCAAACATCTGGCGTCACAAAATTTCCTCGTGTTTCGTTCGCTCGTTCGTCATCATCAGTGTTGTGTGAAATTTTTATTTATAACAACAGAAGAAAAAAGTATTGAATAGAAAAATAAACGCGTTGCTCGATAAAAATAAAGAAAGAAATTATTTAATAATATTTTATATGCTCTATTGAATAAACGTGATAATATTGTTAAACATTGCATACGGTAAAGAATTCTGCATACGGACGTGAGTTTTCTTGGTGTGCTTTTTTGCTATTTTTTAAGATTTTTTGTGTGTGTATTGTGCTGCCACGAGCTGCTTGATTTTTTTTGCTGGTTCTTCTGGACATCTTCAAAGTTGTCTGCCTGTCTAAAAGTTTGACTATCCTGCTCATAGACAGACTGACTGGCTACCTGGTAGATGGCAATAACAAATTATTAAAAAACTAACTATTCTATTTAGAGAATTTTCTTTTGTAAAATACTATTTCCGAAGAAATACTTCAAGGTCTTTGAAGGCGCAGGTAGTCAGCAGCAGCTTTTAGCTGCGCACGCATTTAAGAAAAAAAGAAGAAAACGAAATAACAAAGTGTTTTAGTTTGTGTTTGGATCTTTGCTGCGCTGCTGCTACAAACGGAGACGGAGCGAGAAAATAACAAGAAACAAAAATATAATAAAAAAAAAGAAACGACAAAATAGTAACAGAAACAGAGAACTGTCACAGACTTTTTGTTGGGGTGATTGCTTAACAGTGTCTTAACTGCCCCCTTCACTATACAACGCCAAAATCGTTTATAAGAGCAGCAACAAATGGCTGACGTGAGTGACCCCAACGAACTCTTTGTTCTCGAATTACACGAGGATGAAAATCCCCGTGATTCAGATGATGATAAAATTGAATTGGACGATGTAAGTACAAAATACTATAAATAATTTTATTATATATACAAAACCGAAAATATCACAATAAAATTTCCATACCAACGTAAACAAATAATTCTTAATAAACGCTTCAATTGTTTTTCTTAATCGAAATCATAATAAAGCGACAGAGACTAATAAAAAAAAACACGTTGTTGCTGTTTTTGCTGTCTTTTTTAATTGCGTGTTAATACACACATACACAATAGAACCCAAAAAACAACAACAACGATAGACTGACTCTACACACAGTCAAGAAAAAGACGACATAGAGAATAATGAGTAAATAAAATTGACAGACGGAAATACTAAAAACAGAAGGAGAAATACAAGTTTATCAAATTCTGAATGCCATACAATTTTTCTACATATACTACAACATATATTTGTTGTGGGATATAAAAATAATTTGCAAAATGAAAAAATAAATTAATTTTAAAGAATTTTTCTCTTGTGTGTACGTACATTTTCTATAATTGATGGTGATTAATGAATAACATATACAATGAAAGTCTTGGAAACCATCTCTGGCATAGAAGAGAGATGCAAAAAAAGAAAAAAAATTGTGGTTAACCATAAGGCAACTTTACTCGGATCATAATTTCAAATTTCAAAATTATATTAAAGGCCCAAAAGGGTTTTATTTGTGGTATACTAAAAATTGTAAATCGCCATCGCAAACTTAAAATAGTTCTGGAGAACCCCTACAAAAATGTCTCGATGTGTCATAATTGGTACGCGTCTTATAACGGTTTATACATATGCTGTTACATTCATTGTTTTCATTGTTGTTTTATTATAAATCTCTCAGTTATATTTTCAAAGTTCTAGTGTTATTGTGTCTTGGGTTTCATATCGAATATCAAAATATTTTGCATAAATGTGTCGGGCGTATTGATCTATTATTTCTTCTCTGGCTACTTAAGCTTCAAAACAATTAAACAAGTTTTTGGATCGTATTGTTTAATAGGAATAAAAATGTGTCATAACTATTACACGAAAAATAGAATTTTTCAGCATCAAGTCTGGAAATTTTGTGATTATCATTATTTTGTATTATGTTGATGAAATGCAGGCATTAAAAGTCATTAAGATGCTGAAATACTTCCTAACAAAGGCAGGTACCAGATTGCCTATGCTGCTATAGAATAATATGAAACTATAACAAAAAAACGAGCCTTAAGTACAGTAAGTACAACTAGAAGAGAAAAATAACTGTTTTAGTGACATTCATTTGCAATGTTCCTTAATGTGTTTGGTGGTAGCATGCATGTATTAAAAATAATCTGATTACAGAAGGAGTAGCATCATAACGTGAAATATTCAAATAAAAACTCCTTTACAACTTTTTGTGATACTAATACTTTGTACTATGTTCATAGTTTTAACATTCAATGTAATTTAGTCGCAAAGACAGGTACCAGATTTCCTATTGCGTTCTAAGAAAATCAGAAATAAGAGTCGAAGTGAAGAAAGTGTCTTAATTATAGCTTGCAAAGTATGGCCGAACTGCTATGCAGTTTTTGTGATCTTTTGCAATATACTTTCTAAAATAAGAGCTAACCATGCAGTCATCCTTTGTTTGACCTGTTTAGAGAACCTACTAATTCTGTAACACTGCAGATGTGATACTATGTAATCTTCTCTGACTAGTATTCATAGAAGCCATTTACCCAGGGTATTTGGGAAGATTATTGGTCATTTTTATACGATACATATAGAAAAGGATTCCTTTAGTTTCAAATATTAATATATTCGGCTTTATATAGGAATAGGTTTTTCTTTAAATGTTAAAATATTCAGTTTTAGTTCAAATATTTATTAAAAATGATTTGCTTAGTCTGAAATCTTGGCTTTGTTTGAAGCTTAAATCGTGTATGAATTTATATAGTACAGCAGTTGATTGGAAGTTGCCGTGGTCTAGTAGGTAGTGTTGGCTTATTAGACGAAAAGCCAGGGTTCGAGCCCCAGGCCAGACATCAAAATAAAATACAAAAAGTATTTTTTCGGCGTCTTCCTCTCAGCAGATTTCAGGCAAAAACTCTGAGAGTAAATAAAATTGCCATGAAAAGTTTCTCAAAAATCTGTCGTTCGGAGTCGACTTTAAACTGTAGGTCCCGCCACACATGTATAAAATTAACACACACAACATAAGTGGTGTGAGAAACTAGGTCGTAATCCTGACAGAAGGGTTGTAATGACCAATTATGTATGTAGTTCCATAAATAAATGAAATGTTTAATTTCTTGTTCAGTCCAGCGAATTGTTAACAAAATTACTAAAAATTAACCTGTTTATATTTTGTGAATAAAATTAGAACAGAGTGAGTGTGCAGTTTTTAAACGTCTACTCTTTTCGAATAAATACAAATAAAAGGTCATTTAATTCTATATAAAACATTCAATAAATAATTGTAATTACTTTTTGTTACTTAATTTTCCCATGTAGTATTATTGTATTTATCTGAATATTTCCATCAAGTAATAAAAAAAGTATGTAAAAACATTTGTAAAAACACGTTTCAACATCGTTTGAATCCTTTTAGGTGATAAGTCGCGAAGACTATCAGTCAAAGCATTCGAGTATTGTTTACACAATATTTATAGAACTGTAGGTGTACTAAAATAAAATTAATATAAAATTTATTTGACTAATGACTTGTATCGACTGTATCGACTACCAATACCACAGCAACTTTGGCTATCATCAATACCTAACAAATCCGTTAGACTTACTATGATTACGCTATTTGTCCAGTTAATATATTTATTATACTACAAAAATAAATTTTATATTATTTTTCTAATTTCCTGACTTCTCTTTGAATACGTTAGTTCAAATTTTTGCTTCGTATAAATATAATATTTACATTATAGCCAAAAGTAGCATGAAAAATATCAATTTGGTTTTTTTTATTTTGTTCGTTTCAAATATAACCCAAAATCTTATCAATCTCTCCCTATTTGTATATACACACGTAAATTTGTTAAGTAATTGATAAGAATTATTTTCAAAAATTCTTTACACTACTCTCTCGCGTATTAATCAAGTGTCTGTGATATTTTATATTAATTTATATTAGGTAAAATTAATTCTTTATATACAAATGTACATACTACATATAATCGTAAGATGTTTAGCAGCCAGTTTATCGCTTCAGTTTTGTAGTGAGTAAATTTTAAATTTAATAAATTTTGAAAACTTCTGTATGAAAATTATACAGACCATTAGGTCGCTGACGGGGATCTGGAACAGATCCCAACCGGACTATGGCAGGGCATGTTGCGATGAGGAGGAGTTGGAGACTATCGAACACCTCCTCTGTAACTGCCCTGCCCTAGCAAGGTAGGTTGAGGTTGGGGACCCTTGGCAGGGCCTTTGAGATTTTGAATTCTGTGTCGAGAGCCGACATCAAGGCTCTCCACAGATTCATTAGTGGCTTACGCTGGTTGAGAGGCGCTATAGCTTCATCAGTGTAGTCGCGCTCTCCCCTTTTTGTTGTGTCTTAACTGTGTAATTCCTCCAATTCCTATTCTCCCCTTTCCTACATCCTCTTTTATCTCTCGATTATCCTTGCCTCTTTAAGGACGTTGTACAATGGGTCAATTCGACCTCCGGGTACTGTAGTTGTCTTAATTGACAAGTTCACGTCCTCTAACCTAACCTAACGGGAAAAATTAGAATAACAATTCATTTTGAACTCTAATCCATTAATTGATGTTATTTGCAAATCATGTGTGACCCACTTATTGATTAAAACCAAAATTAAACATTTAGTCTGTTTTTACAAAAATACAAGAAGTATTTCTTCAAGAGGAAGTCGTCTCAGCAAGTTTCTGGCAAAAACTATGAGAGTAAATAATAAATAAATTGTTTTTTTTGTTTTTTTGTTTAATAGGTACTATTGTTGGTGGTGTTATTAGTTTGTTTTGTAGGGTAATCGTGTTTAGATTATGAAAGCTATAAATTATGATCAATATGTTAATTAAGTTTTTGTTTATCTCTCTTTTATTTTTGTTGCTGCTGTTAAATATAGTACACATATTTCGTATTCCATCGCATTCCATCTATAAACTAGAATATTTATAACAATTATCTTGTATTTTGTAATGTATTAGACAGCAAGTTGTTATACTAAAATTTATCAACTTTTTAATGTCTTTGCTGCTGTAAATCATTAAAAAGTCATTTGTATACAACGTATGATAAAATTTTATGCAAATTTTTTATTTTATAATTACTTTCTTGTATTTACAATACTTAAGGTTCATAATATTTAAATTTAATTTAAGAAGTTAAAAACTAAATATTAAATTGTTTAACGTTTGCATAATTAAATAAATCTATAGGTTTAACAATCTATATTATATGCTATAGATAGAGTCTTGTTCTTGTACCTTGTTTATGTGTTTTAAGTATGCTAGAGAGAGCACAATGAAGGGGAAATAGTTAGTTTGAATGTCTTATTAAAAAGACAAACATTTAAAAATTGTTAAAAAGTTTATTATATAGATGCTAATAATAAAAACTATAAATAAATTGGCGGAATTGCCACTTCAGAGAATTTAGATTCATATTAAAAAATTAAAACGATGAGAATATCAAACATTTAATTGATTTTCAAATATTACAAAACCAAAATCACTAATAAACGTTATATTAGCGTAAGTAGTCGCCGTAGGTAGTGTGTTGGCTTATTAGATGTAAAGTCAGGGTTCAAACTCCAGGCCAGACATCAAACAAAATACAAACAGTATTTCTTCGGCGACTTTCCCTCAGCAGATTTCTGGCAAAAACTCTGAGGGTAAATAAAAATTGCCATGAAAAGTTTCTCAAAAATCTGTCGTTCGGAGTCGACTTTAAACTGTAGGTGCCGCCACTCATGTATAAAATTAACGCACACAACATACATAAGTGGTGTGAGAGACTAGGTCGTAAAGGGTTGTAATGACAAATTATGTATGTATTATCGTAATTTCAAGAATTATATCATAAGAGTGGCAGTGTGTTGACAGTACAAAACAGTGATAGTTTCTGAGGCACTGTAATCGCAAATTAACTGGCGAGCGAGTGAGAGTCAAAGTGTGCATATCTAACTTACTTTTTTCAAATGAATGTCAAAGTGTGCATATCTCACTTAATTTTTTCGACTGAATGAAAATGGCTCCATCGCTTACCTCGCGACTATGTCTTGGGTTGCAATGTTATAGGACAGAATGGATTATGAACCTATTAGCCTCTAAGGACCTTAATAGTGTTTTTAATTGGTCATTCTGCTTTAAGCCTAATGATAAGTTTGTAGAACACAGTTTACCCAGTTTTTTGCAAATTAAACATTATTGAAGTGATTTAATATGGTTGAACACAACTGGTGCCTATATCTTAACAATCTGAATCACAGACTCTGATACTTGGCCAGGCCAGGCCAGGGTCTTAGGTCGTTTCTTTTATTTAACAGTACTCCTGATCTGGCAATATATATCTCCCACATTCGCTGTTTGGTTAGATGACCCTATATTAGCTTCTCCTCTTATTTCTTCATTCTTTCTTTTCCCTTTCCTTAACTATTTTCTCTTTTTCAGTTTTGATCATTTTTCTTGTTTCTTTTTCCCTTTTTTTTCCTCTATATGTATGTGTATATAACTGCACTGCGGATGTAACTTTTTCTGATCTCTGGACTAATCTAACCTAAACCTGCATTGCCGTGGATTCTAAAGTATCTTAATTTGTTGGATATTTTGAAATTTTAGGCTCCTTTTTATTTCGTGGATCAATACTAATATATACGACGGTAGTAACCATCCACTTGACTTTGTTCAGTCAAGCCTGAGCATTATGGGTTGGTCAATGGAGACATTTTGTAATTTTTAAAATTTAAAATTCTCATGATAAGTCAAGAAACATTCGATTGCAATGTAACATTTAATAACTCTTATTAATTAGCGATATGTAAGGTCTGTTAGTTCATTTGCTTTGGTACGCAGTTTCGCAAATCCGTCTGAGGATGTTGAGAAGAGTTAGTTTACTAAAGAACATTGATCGTAATATGTGGCATTCCGAAATTTGCAAAAAATAGGTTATTTCCGCCGTGGTCTAGTAGGTAGTGTGTTGGCTTATTAGACGAAAAGCCAGGGTTCGAGCCCCAGGCCACACATCAAAGTAAAATACAAAAAGTATTTCTTCGGCGACTTCCTCTCTCAGCAGATTTCTGGCAAAAACTCTGAGTAAATAAAATTGCCATGAAAAGTTTCTGAAAAATCTGTCGTTCGGAGTCGACTTTAAACTGTAGGTCCCGCCACTCATGTATAAAATTAACACACACAACCTAAGTGGTGTGAGAAACTAGGTCGTAATCCTGACTGAAGGGTTGTAATGACCAATAATGTATGTAGGTTATTTCCGCACTTACAATGCTTTTCCTACCAATTGGAACTGTTCATCCAATGAATCTGCCTTACTATATGCATGTGATGCATTATCTCTAAATAAATTTGATATTGGTAGTAGCTCTACGGTATCTATATTTAGATATCTTGTTTAATGTAGGTGAACATCCTTATACCATTACGTCAAACCTTCCTAAAACATTTGAACCAAATATTGGTACCGGCTGGAACCCTGCACTAATCTTAAACAACATTTTGATGCAAGTCCAATGACTAAAAAATTGTTTTTAATAATTAAAATTAATTGCCTTGCCGTTGGATTCTTAATTACTCCGTTTCTTGACGGGACATTATTGTTTCTCATTTTATTGCCTATATTTCGCTGATAAATAATGTATTTTATAATAATTTTTTTACGGGCGATGAAAATATTAATTTAAGACCGAAACTATTTATTTATTTATCTTTATTTTTACAAAACAATATTTCTTAAATATACTCACAATAAATTTTTCTTTTAATTTTTTAGGTTGACTTGGAACCAGAGCTGAGCATAAATGTACAACAAGAGTAAGTAAAGACAAAAAAGTTTATAAAAATCAGTTCTGCTATTTATATTGTATTTTGCGAAAAATTTCGCGCTTTCTGAAGTCGATGTGATAGATAGTCCTGATTCCCCAATCTGCCACCTCTACGGCCTTATGGATGGGTCAGGGGGAAGAGCAGAGGCGTTGAAAGAATGGATCGGGTTGTTATGTTTCTAGGTGTCTATGGCCTGCTATAGACAGTGTAAAAAGAGGTTGGCTGTAGGGCTTGGATAAGACCAGCTTAAAGTTAGTTATTGGGTTTATTACGGGCCACTGCGAGATTAGATCGCTGACAAGGATCTGGAATAGATCCCAGTCGGACTATTGCAGGGTATGTTGCGATGAGGAGGAGTTGGAGATTATCGAAACCCTCCTCTGTAACTGAAGGCCCTTGGCAAGGGCTTCTTTGAGGGTTTGAATTCTATGACGAGAGCCGACTTAAACACTCTAGTTTGAGCTGGTTGAGAAGTGCTAGGGTTTCAGTAGTGTAGTCGCGCTCTATTGTGTGTTTTGTTAGTCTGTGTAATTCCTCTGCTTCCTTATTCTCCATTTCTCTCCTTTTTCCCTACGTACAGAGGATTTTATACACCAGAAGAAAAGTTCTTTATCTCTAAAGTCGACATTCTTTTAATTTGTCTCACTTTTTGGCTTTTAACAACCCTTTAATCACGATTATGGCCTAAATTTTCACAACACGCATGTTGTGTGTGTTAATTTTATCTATGAGTGGCAGGCGCTACAGTTTAATGTTGTTCACGACAAATTTGAGAAGTTTTTTCAGTGCAATTACTTAATTTATTGCCATTGCCAAAAGACTGCTGATAGGAGATCGCCGAAAGAAATATTTTCTTCATATTTCTAGTTTCCTTTCATGATGTCAGAGCTGAGGTTTGAATTTTCGAGGTTGTAAGCCAGCACACTACCTACTAGACAAAGACAATCTCATTTAATAATTGTTGTTACTTACATTAAGCAGACAACACATTTCTTTAAGATGCTTAGATCTTGAAACCCTATTTTTTAGAGCTTTCATTTGCTATTTTGTTTCACTTTCATACTATTTTTATGTTATCTTAACATTTTTTAATAGCACTGTAAGGTTTTTAGTTGTTTTCTTGAATCCAAAGCAAATCAAAACCTTAAAGCTTAGATTGTCATATAGAATTTAACTGCTTAAGAATTTCTTGCACAAAAATTTTTAAATAAATTTTCAAATAAAGAAACAAGCCAAATTGTAAAGAACTAATGATTCCATGTAAAGTAACAACTTGAACTCAAATTTGTACTCATATAAGATCCAATAACACCAAAAACAGTTGCAAAAAATTCTTTTTTTAGAGAAATATTGGAATATACTTTCTCCAAGAGGAACATTTGGTATTTTAATTTGAAAACAAAATTGTTTGAAATTTTTATTTCTACCAATCGAAATATGTACTTATTAAACCGACTACAGTGTTTTTGGTTTCAATACGCAAAAAGCAACCTTGAAACACGTGAATTTTTTATTTAAAGTTTAAATAAAGTTTAAAAAATCTAATTTTTGAATTTAATTTTTAAAAATTTGTATTTTATTTAATCCAGTATTACATAAGTCCGAATTTTGAAAAAAAAATTCTTTTTATTTTGCATTTTTATTTATTTTAATAATTAAAATTGTTTTCTTTTTTGCAGAGCGGAAGGTCAAGAAACCATACAATTATCAGAAGAAAATGTAAATCCTGGTAAAATAAAATTAGGTCCAAAAGATTTCGAATTAAAAAAAGTTTTGGGCAAAGGTGGTTATGGCAAAGTATTTCAGGTAAGTTCAATAATAAATATTTTTCCCCTTACAATTCATAATTTTATTTAAAAATCGTATTAATAATTTTTGTATGTATTTCTGTATCTTCAAGGTGCGTAAGACGTCTGGTCGTGATGCTAATAAATATTTTGCCATGAAAGTTTTAAAGAAAGCCTCCATAGTCACAAATCAAAAAGATACAGCACACACTCGTGCTGAGCGTAATATATTAGAAGCTGTTAAACATCCATTTATTGTAGAATTAGTTTATGCCTTTCAAACGGATGGCAAATTATATTTGATTTTAGAATACTTAAGCGGTGGCGAATTATTTATGCATTTAGAACGCGAAGGTATTTTCCTAGAAGATACAACATGGTAAGTTGAAAATATTATAAATTAATCATAATTATTATAACATGCTTATGTTAATGTTTTTTTCTTTTTCTTTTTTGTTTTCTTACCACGTATAGCTTTTATTTAAGTGAAATTATAATGGCATTGGGTCATTTACATAAATTGGGCATTATATATCGTGACTTAAAACCAGAAAATATTTTATTGGACGCTCAAGGTCATGTAAAATTAACAGATTTCGGTTTGTGTAAAGAACATATACAGGAAGGCATTGTTACACACACATTTTGTGGCACTATAGAATACATGTAAGACAAAATTATTAAACAATTTAAATGTGAAAAATTGCTTAAACAAATTATGATTGTTTGTTGTGTTTTTAGGGCACCAGAAATTCTAACACGTCGCGGTCATGGCAAAGCAGTAGATTGGTGGTCATTGGGTGCTTTAATGTTTGATATGTTAACAGGTGTTGTAAGTATTATTTTTCATTTAAGCTAAGTTTGGATAATACTTTCAATTTTAATGCGTAATTGTTTTGAAACATTTTAGCCACCTTTTACCGCTGAAGATCGTAAAAAAACTATAGAGACTATTTTAAAAGCTAAACTTAATTTGCCTGCTTATTTAACACCCGAAGCCAGAGATTTAGTACGCCGTTTAATGAAACGACAAGAGTCGCAACGTTTAGGTAGCGGCCCAGAGGACGCTGCCGCTGTGCAGGCTCATCCTTTCTTCAAACATGTAAATTGGGACGATGTACTTGCCAGACGTTTGGATCCTCCCATTAAACCTTTATTGGTATGCATTACAATACATATGCTAATAGCTGTATTGATTAATTGTTTGCCTTTTCCGTTGGTGTATATAGCGTAGTGAAGATGATGTATCTCAATTTGATACTAGATTTACTAGACAAATTCCTGTAGATTCACCAGATGAAACAACCCTTAGTGAAAGTGCCAACTTAATTTTCCAAGTAAGTTTGTTTTTTTTGTTTATCATATATTAATAACTACTCGTATATTGTTATAAATAATATTAGTATCGTAATTATTATAATATACTTATATTATTACTATTATTACTATTTTATATACATTTTACGATACACTGATTTATTGCATATGATATTGACAGATTTCCTTTTGTTTGATAAACTTTTTATCTTCTTTTGGGGCGTAATATGGGGTTGCCATAAAAATAATATTGAAATCAATTATTATTACATCTAAACAATATCTCTGGATATTTTTATTTGAGTGTTATTTAGTTATAAAACTTGTCTCATAAAAGATTAGAAAATCTAATATCTGACAAGAGAAAAACGTTTTAATATTTGATTTACTATACAATTTCGAAATCTTTTATTAAATCAACATCAAAGGATTTCCTTTGATGTTTATTTATACGTTTTTCTTTTTATTAAAAATTATGGTTTAGATTTCTAATCTAAACGTGATAATGATATCGATCTGTTTTGTATTAAACAGTCAATTAACAACTGATTAGAGATGTTTAACTAAACGTTTATTATAATACTGATGTATACTTTTCGAAAGCAATAGCATTATAGCTAACCCAATTGATATTAAACTCTTCCTATATACTTTCGACGACATTTATCGTACAAATAAAAAAATGTGGGTCAAAGAAAATATTTGAAAACGCAAACATTGATAATTTGTTAAATTTCTGTAGCACTTTGTTAATAATGTTGTATTTAATTTAATTTAAAGTTGATTTATTTAAATTCGATCACAATTCCAAAAGTTGTTTACCTATTTAATTTTTCTATAGAGTGCGCTTAATAATGTATCATTTAAAATCAATCAATTTTATTCTTTCTTTTTTTCCATTGTACAAAAACAACATTTATTTTACATTAAAATAACAAAATATTTCTAAAATAAATAAGAACCAGAATTAAACTACAATTAACAAATACTGCGTGTGTGTAATCTACATTTGACATCAATAATCTTGTTTATTATTAACGCCTATACGAAGCACCACATTGAAAATGTGGCTCTTTCAAAGGAATACCAGTAGGGCCATCCGTAAATTCACAAAAATTCAAACCGATACGGCGTAGAGGATGACATTTACTTTTAGGATTACCCCATTTACCCTTGAATGACAGCCATGTAGGAGCCAAAGCGCGACCTTAAATAATTTTCATAGATTATGTGTTTTACTGTTTAAGAAAAGACATTATCTATCTTACCATAAGATTTTAAATTTTCGTAGGAAATTTCAACATGTTTCCAGGTATTCCAAGGAGTACCAAATCCGTTAATATCGTACAAACGTGCGACTTTAACAAAACGATGTTTACCAGGGGCTGTCCACAAACCATGCGATCCCTGTGAAATAAAAGTTAATAATTATATAGAGTTTATGTATTGCATTGTATGTACGTACCTTTGCTGCAAACAATACTGGATGATCGTTAAATGTTGTTACAGTTTTCGGAAAGTTTGGTCTTTGCAGTATACCTTTACGTGTTTCTTGCCGTTTATACTCAAACGATCCGGTTAAACGATTGTAAGCATAATATGCTCCCGCATCATGTGCCGACACATACATGGCTTCTGGCTCCGCAGCACCAGTAAAATATAAAGTCATATGTTCCCAATCTCCTATATGGCTGCCAATGTCTTTTTTACGTCCCAAACAATAGCCGTATACTGCCGGAAATGGTATGCTACCAAAAGGTCCCAAACTAACAGTGCACATATTTTTACCCTGACTATATGGGTAAAACATCCAATACGTAACATGAAAAGAGAGTATTCTGGTGCCTTCAGCATATGCAAAACCTGCCATTTGTTGGCCACTCCCATTTTCTAATAAATTTTCTTGTTCATCAAATGGTACACTGAACTTAACGTTATCCGATAGATTTGCTATAAAATTATTGACTTTTTCTGAGTCTTCATCTTCAGTTTGTATTGGTTGAGTTGTTGGTATTGAAGGATTTCTATCTAATTGATTATTGTTTTGCACAGATTCTCCCATTACCAAATCGTAGGGTGGTAAGGCAGCTGGCGGAGGTAAATTTGGTAGTGTAACACTGCGTTTAACTTTATGGAACATGGGATATAGGCGTGAAGAACGCCTAATATTGTTGTCGCTTTGTGGACCCAAAGTTATTGGTATATAGGGACCACGTGTAGGATTAGTATTTTCTACAGATGCTGGCATAAAACCATGTTGTAAAACCGGCACTGTTCCCGCTAAAGTTTGTGGCGAGAAATATGCTTGATGAAAGCCCTTTTGTATAGCCGGCAAGGATTGCTTAGTTGGCTTTAATTGTATCGGTGTTGCTATTGTCGGCTCAGGATTATCTAGATGACATAATGTTACCACTGCATATATTGGTACTGGTGTTATATTAGGATTTCGACCGTATATAAATGAAGTATCATTCTCTAATAGTTTATCTGTAAAAGAAAATTGAATATTTCTAAATTTGTTTTGTTTTTTTATTAATCAACAAATTTTTGCCCCACCTATTTCGGTATTGGTAACTAAAAACGATTTCTCTGAGTTTTCTCCCAATGGCACACCGGGTGTAAAGGAATTGTCTTTACTTTCTGGATGCACATGTGCCAAAAACTCCTCTACACCAAGTGGCATAAATTTTTCTTCTGGTGCTAACCAGACAACAGGCGCCCATTGTTTTATTAAACGCTCAACTGAAAACCAGAAAACAAATAGTTTGTAAATAAATGAATGATTTTCCAATTGAATTTTAAATAATTTTAAGCTTCTTTTTGTTTATAGGATTTGTTATAGGTTATGTAGTTTGTTAGTAATGACCCACACAAAATTCAAACATTGTACTCGTGCGGATCAATGATGCAATGCTAGAATTCAAATTATTTTTTATATTATTTAGTTGAACCACAATACATATATATTTTAGAAGACAGCGGATTTCATTCACAGTGTTCGTATACAGTCCTTTTATTGTATTTTCGCGGATTTTTATCCCTTTGCGTAATAAATTAGAGTTATCTATTATCATGACCTTAAAATAAGAAAAGGGGCATAAAGCTATTTCTGTATGTGCAGGCTGGCGTTGTCTCACAATGGAACACAATTCTTTTTCAATGGTCAATACTGAGCAATTGTTACCGATCGTGTCTTTGGATCGCTCTGATTGTTTCCAGTAAAGGTAAGAATTCAATATTTGGTCATAGGGGAGAATAATTATGAATTGAGAAGAGCTTCTATCTCTTTCCCCAGTTCATCTTTCAACAAGTACAAGCTTCCAAGCTCATCTTTCTACTCCAAAGAAAGTTACTGGCTCAATATAGGTTGTGAAGGCTCCGCACCTGTCCACTCATTGTCGTCAATTTCAATATGACGAATAAAGGATGATCTTAACCCTCTACCAATGCTAATTTCGAATCAGCCTTATGGGAACTAAGTGTCTGCAGGGCGGTGTAATTATGCTTGTAAAACATTCAGCACTGCTGATTCCATTCCATAAAGCATTTCAAAAATATGCCGATTACGTTGCAATTTAGCAGTCATTCACAAATGAAAATTTATCCTATGAGCGATTGTTTAGCTTTTCTCTAGTGGGATCTGTACGTTGAATTTTCTTTCTCAGTTATGTTTATGTGTAAACTTTAGCTAGCGATTGTAAGTCTATGTCTTCTCGACCACGACGATTTCTATTATTTTATTGTAAGCTGGAGCTAGTTGGAACTTTGACAATAAAGTTATCGTTAGTTTATTATTGTAACTTCAGTTGTTTAAAAAATTACCGCCTTTTTAATGTAAAAAATTGTATTGCAATTGTCCGAAACTAGTTATTAACAATTTCTTCACAATATATTTTTGATTTCCCTAAATAATCAAAATTCCTTTCTTGTTTAAATATCTGAATATTACAACATTTGTAGAGTACGTTTTAATCAATTACACAGACTTTAATTAAAATTGTGTACACAAAAACCTCTTGTGGTGCTTTGAATAAAATTAAATATTCCCTACAAATAGTTCGTTTCGTTAGACCATTTTTTGTTTTTAATTTTATAATGTGTAAGCACTAATTGGGTGGTGACCATCAACAAATATTATCTTTTTTAAAACGATGAATGATTTAGGTAAACTTTTTTAAATCACAATTGTGAGGTACCTAAGAAAGAGAAAAAATAATTTCGTATTTTAAAAGCGTGAAAAAAAATAAAACTCTTCACATTAATTCAAAATTGCATATAAAAAACAAAATGTGAATGCATAAAATGGTATCATAATATAAATTCATACATAAACACATGCATAGATAAAAATAATTGAAGAAACCAATTTTAAAAACCAGTATTTAAAGATACATATAAATACAACATTAAACAAAAAAAAATGATTGCAAAAATTTTGCAAAATAACTCCTCTTGTTATAAAACATTTTAGGCAAATAATATTCAAAAAAATTAACATAAAAAATTTTTATTTCCAATTTTATGTTAAAAAAACTTATTATTTGCAAAAAAAAAAAAGGTAATTTTTTTTTTTTTTTTTTTCTTATAAAAAAGTAAACACACACAACAAAGTTAAGCTTAAGTACTACTTGAATGATTGTAATAATCTAAAATTTATATGACATTTCATAACAATTGGACTGGTTTCAATTGGTGGACAATATGAAATTTACATTTCTCAAAACGACGGGACGTTTTATATCATGTTGAACCTGCCTTATATAAATAAATCGGAAAATTTTAATTGTTTTTTCTCTTTTTGCATGAATTCGTTGTGTCACATGTCAATAAAAAACTTTTTCAAATCCATAAATTTATTAAAAAAAATTTTAGGCTCTAAACAAAACTATAACAGTATGTGCCATTACAAACAAATGTTTCAATGAATATGTGTATGTATATAAAAGTGTGTGTAAAAAACCATCAAAATTATATATAGAAATACCAATTTCACTTTCGCACATACTATACAATGCTACACCAACTGGCTCTGAATTACATACATACATACATACATACGTTTTTTATTTGTATTTTATTATGTTTTTTTTTTTTTTTGTTTGATTATATCTTTTGCCATATGATGTGACGATTACACACTATGCAACAAAAAGTTTAAAAGAATATAATCTCTAACAACCTCCAAACAAGTCTAAATATTTTAGATCATTTTTTAAATTTACATGCTAATATGTTTGATATACAGTTATTGAAATAAGGCCAGTTTATTTAAAGATTTTCTGCTATGGAGTAGGTAAGAATAAAAAATATTCTTAATTTAAAAACGCTTAATTTACTTGGAAGTGTTTGTGTTAGGTTAGGTTAGGTTGAACCTAACACTGTAATCATAGTTTCCTGTCTTTACCCAGCGAACTATTGGTCCATTGTGACCCTTCATATAAGAAAAAATGGAAACGAAAGAAAAGACTAAAGAGAAGAGAAGAAAGAGAAAAGGTGAAAGAAAGACGAATAACATCAGTTAGCCATCACGCTAACCATTGATTAATTTTTCTCTCTAAACATATAGACAAAGGAAGATAGATTCTCAAATCTGTAATCTTCCAAATCTACCAGATCCTCAACGTATCGACTACCTCGCCACATCTGCCCAGTGCAAGTTTTTTGTTTTCTCTAGTTTTGATCGGCTAAAGATTTATGTGAAGTCGCCGTAGTTTAGTAGGTAGTGTGTTGGCTTATTATATTCCTTCGGCGACTTCCCCTCAACAGATTTATGGCAAAAACTCTGAGAGTAAATAAAATTGTCATGAAAAGTTTCTCAAAAATCTGTCGTTCGGAGTCGACTTTAAACTGTATGTTCTCGTCTGCGTATGGCAGCATTACATTTTCCAACAGATTTTTATAAACAAATCGATCCATTTTCTCAGTAATTTGATAAATTGGTCCAACTCTACAGCTGTAGAAGCAGATTTAAATGCTCGGAAACCATCAAAGAAACCATTTATTTCCCAGAAAAATCGCAGAGCCAGGTTAGCTTTTGGAAAGGCCCATATTGGTTGAAGTCCTGCTCAGTGGAGAAGCATATTGTTCTCCGATGAATCCAAATTTTATATAAAAAAGTTTCAGACATGAAGAACTTCACCGTAAGGAGACCAAAAAATGAACGCCTTAAACCTCAATATTATAAAGGAACGGTAAAAGATGGTGGAGGCTCAATAATGGTGTGGGGCTGTTTTTCATACGATGGAGTTGGACCAATTTATCAAATTACTGAGAAAATGGATCGATTTGTTTATAAAAATCTGTTGGAAAACGTAATGCTGCCATACGCAGACGAGAACATGCCACTGGTTTGGGTTATCCAACATGACAATGACCCAAATCATGCTTCAAAATTTGTTAAGGGATGGTTGAGTCAATCAAAAGTAAGTGTTCTCGGGTGGCTAGGTTAATCGATAGACCTTAACACTATTGAAAACCTTTGGAGCATAGTTGACCGCAAAATAAAAAGGGATTTAGGGACAAATAAACACCCCATTTTTAATCGTATCCAGAACGCATGGAACAGCATTTCTAAAGATCAAATTAGGAGGCTAATTGATTCAACACCCCGTAGATGTGCTGCCGTCATTAAAAATAAGGGTTACGCTATTGACTATTAATTTAATTTTTAAGTTTTGTTACAGAAGTATGAAAGTTGCTTTAGTTTTGACCACTAGAATTTTATGGTTATTTCGTTATTTTGAAAGAAAAGCAATATTTTAAGCAAATTGATTATAATTTGTTTGTATTTACGATTAATCTGAATAATGAGTAAACATAAAAACCAAAAAACATCCAGTTTTAACCTTTATAGCGGAACATATTAGCTAAAATATCAAAGTGTAATGTCAGTTGCTTTAGTTTTGGCCACCAGTGTATATGAAGTTATTATTGTTTCGGTGACTATACACTGGATAAATATTTGTTTGGTTCCACAATGAGAAATTAAATTTTTTTGATTACTTTTTACGAAAATCTATTAGAATTTTTTTATCATGTTTGTTCACAACAAAATTTTGGATCATAGCAATATATAAATATTTTCTTTTTTTTTTTCTTAACTTTTAATCCTTTTCTTCTTTTAATTTCCAATTTCCAAAGAAATATTTATTATCCCTTTTAAATGATACTTATTAATTACATATGTATGTATGTATATATGTAGAGTAACGTGATTTACATAACATTACAATTTAAACTTTTTAAGTTTCGTAACTTTTTTTGTTGAACAGTGTTAAAAAATAAAAGTAAAAAATAGTATTGAGGTGCCGCTTTTGTTAGTCACTTTTTTTATCAATTAAAGCCTACAATTTATACGCAAAGAATAAAAAAAATAGATGTGTAATGAGACTTAGGATGATACCAGCCATACCTACTTCTTTATCTAAGTTCGAGAATGATGGTTGTTGACTACGTTTGCGCATACTTGGCTTTTGTTGATCGATAAAAGTTTCAACAGTGCCTTCAGCAGTCGGTTGTGCCGTAGTTTCTCTTGAAGATGTTTTAATAACTGGCGCTGCTGCAATATTACTTGGAATTGCTGCAATCACAGTTTGAGCCATACTTATAGAAATACATATTAATTGTATTAGCAGACACTTTAGTAGCCATCTAGTAGCACTGCAACTAATGCTACTATATTTGATATTGCTGCTGCTGCTGCTTTTGTTGTCTCTACTTTTACCGTTTTTACCATGATTGTAATAACATTTAGGAGGCGGTTGTCTTTGTTGTTTGTCTCGTTTCAATGATAGTACTGGTGGAGAGTGGTGCATATGGTGAAAATTATGATGATATTTTTGATAGTTTTGTTTTAACATCCTAGTAAAGTTTCAATATATTTATGGACTAAGTAGTTAACAGCACGAGTAAATAGTAATAGATAGTTGTAATAGTAAATGTATTTTTATAGAGGCAGGTGGTTTGACGTTGTTACATGGAGTGTGTTTACAAATTTTTCAGTAATAATTATTTTTTTTTTATTTCTTTTAAGCACTAAAAATTTTAAAACAAATCTTTCAAATTATTTTCATAGTTTCTATACAAACAGTTCATTATTATTTTGTTGGTATTGTTTAAACGTTTTTTTTGTTTTATTTTTTTATTGTTTTATTTAAGTCTTCTTGATGATTGTAATGATAAAATGTTGGCGTTGTTGGCGAAGAAGTTTGTGATTTATTTCCATTACATAATATTATTATAGTTAGTCAGCCACTCAGTCATTTATTTTGCTTAATCATTTAAAATTAAGGCTTTCTTTTAAGCCAAGAAATATGTTGTTGTAATTGATGTTTGCTTTTTTGTTTATTTTCGGAATTTACAAAAGTCATACCATTTCATTCATTCAAGTTGTTTGTTGTCTAAACTCAATTTGGTTGCAGACAATGCGTCGTGAGTTTTCTGTTTCTCTGTGTTTAATGTTAAGTCAAGTTATGGACGTTTGTTTTTGACCGTGTTAATTTTATTAACATATTTTTATATTTCTCCTGTTTTTCTTTCTCTTTTTTTCTTTTTTCTTTTCCTTTCCTTGCTTTTATGGTATTTATTTTAAAATCTTTGCAATCTTTGAAATTGCACTTTCATCCCAACACGTTCAATGTGTACATATGTATGTATGTGTATGTGGAAAAATTCTTTTAAACGTGTTCCATTTTTTGGAAAGTTACTAACTAAGTTATTAACTCTCTTCTTATTGTTTATTTTATATTTCCTTTTTTTTTACTTCTTAATTATAACGTGTTCTTGCACTCACGTTTCAGATGGCGCGACCTCTTTCTTTTTTTCTGCTTTATTTTTTGTGAAGTTTGAAAGAAATTAACAATACCGTGTTGAATGAATATTTTATACTTTTTTTCCCTTGTTTTGATTCAAGTAAAAACTCTTAACACAGGCAAACGTTTGCTTTCCATATGAAAATATTCATAAGCACAATGGTTGGTACTACACACATATATGGGGGACCCACTTCACTTGTTGTTCACTTGCGCACTCTCCCCACACTTTGTACTCTTTTACAATTATTTTTCTCTTTTTCTTTATTTATTATAATTTATTTAAAGCCAAGCCGTGTGGCGCATGCTTATTGTATATACTTAACGTATACCACATACGTATGTATGTATATATACTCAGTCTTTATTGAGTGTTATAACTACCGCGCTAAACAAAAATGTTCGATTTTGAATAAAAGGTAACAGAGAGATAATATCTATTTTGTTGTCGTTTAACTTAGTCTATGGCTTTCTTTGCAGTTTTTTCTTTTACTTTGTATATAATTTGGTTTTATTAATCCGTTATATCGTGGTGTCTTTTTAAACTTTGAGCGCTTGCGTGCCGACCACCTTGAATACATACGCCTAACTAAACTTTTGGTTCAGCCTTTATTAACCATGAACTGTTTCTTTATTATTTTTTTTTTTGGTTTCTTCTGCTTCTTCTTTTGTCTTTGAGTTTGTAAAACTACTACTGCAACTGATGAGTGTTGTTTATCAAAGATTTTCTTTTAAACCATCATCGATGGTATTTGAGAAAATTGTATAAATTATTAACACAATGAATATTCATTTCTTTTGCTGTATATTGAGTGTAAGTCTAGGTTTATTTTATGTTCTCTCTCTCTCTCTCTCTTTCTCTTTCTCTTACTTTCAACACAAAAAGATTCTTTCATTTACTTTAATATCTATCTTCTACATATTAAAGCTTAACACTTCAATTTTTCATAGTAGTCATCGTTTTAAACTCAAAAATTCATAAAAGTTATGTAAATCAAAAATTCAAAATATTACCAGCCATTGTTCGAATCTAATTAAGTTGTTTTGGTTAGGTCAACTAGATAAACAAATGTAAAGAAAAGGCCTTGTGTTGTTGAAAACAATAAAATTTTATTATTGAATATAGCGCGCGCGCATTAAGCCATAGTTAATCAGTTTGCTTGTGATAAACTCCAAGGAATATTGTATTTTTATTGTTTTCTATTTTGATTATTACCTAAGCAATTATTTTACCATGTTAATATGAGATATGCTATGTATATAAATTAAAGACAAACATATGTAAATGTTGTTGATCTTGAGATTTTCAATGTTATTTTTGCTTTGATTTTGTATTTCTAAGGTTAGGTTAGGCTAATCTGGCAGTTGCCTCTCCGGTCATAACTTACTTGGGACCTGGAAGGTCCCTTTGTAACACCAATGTTACCTATTCCACCATGTAATTATCGGGCACGTCACAGATTCCGATCGGAATGGTTTTGATTCCGTATATGCAATTCCGATCGATTTTGTTTTACGTTCTTCAGATTCCGAACGATTTTGTTCATTCCCAAAAATTATAAAATTGTTGCTTTTTCAAATAAAGTATGGCAGTGTAGTGCAAGACAAAAGAAAAAATAAAACAACATAATTAGTGAATAAAAAGCAAAACCAAAACAAGAGAAGAAATAGGCGCTAATAAAGAACTTTTAGATCCTGAAGGTACTGAGTCACGAAGGCATTGGGCGTCTTCATCGTTGGAATCGCTGGGGAAAAGTATATTGGAATCAATTTCGGCAAAATGTAAACGGATCTAAAAATTCCGCTCAACCGTGCCACTGGTTCTTCTACATCAGACAAAATATATTTGTTGAACTCGTCACGTCCGGTTTTTAAGCTTTCTCTTTTGTTTGGCTCAATTTATTTGTTACATACGCCTTCCAATCTGCCCAAGTTTTCTTCCAACCGCTGCAGTCTTGAGTTTTTGACCCGAACGAATTTAACCTTTCCGTCAATTCAATCCATAACGAATCTTTTCTTTGACGCCTTTCTCACCAAGTTTACAAACTAAATACTTAGAAAACCTATGTAATAATAGAACATACCATTTTGTCTTCAGTTTGATAAGTTTTATTAATATTTTTCTTTAATAAATCATCAAAAATATCGAAACCACTTCCAAAATTTGAAGTGGTTTCATTCCGAAGTAATTTTTCTCGGCTTTCGGAATTAAAACCACTTTCGATCGGAATTGCGTTCTGTCACATGGCTGTATAGTTGCAGAGATTCTTATAAAAGTGTGGATTGGCTAGACAATTCTGGGGGTCCAAGAATCATTCTTCTTAGGTTCCTAAGCGTAGGAAACTGACAGAGAAGATGTCCTGTGGTCTTCTCTTCTTCTTTGTAGTGCAGCTGCTGCAGAAGTCGTTATGAGGTATTTCCAGTCTCCTGGTAAGAACAGTCAGAGGCCAGGTTCCTTAGATGTAGCCTTGAAGTTTAGGTTAGGTGGCTTAATCCTTCTCAAACCCACGGCTCCTGCCGAAGTCATTAGTTGGGTTGGAATGCCGGGTCTTTCGGCATGCCTACCAAAGGACAGCGGCCCGTAAGAATCGATATTGTGTGATGGATGGCCTTGCAATATTAGCACAGAAGTGAAGTAGTCCTCTTCTTTCCTATACATGTACAGCACACACCTTCCTGCTGTCAACGAAATTCACTATTGATACTTCGTTGATAGTAGGGATATAAAATTTAGGGACCCTGTAAGTGAAACTAACTCTGTTTTGTTTAGGTTTGCTCTCAGTCCACATTCGTTGAATCATTTCGATAGTAATTTTACCGCAGATTTTCTAGAATTTCTGAATTAATTTTGTATCTTTTGCCTGTAGTCACGTCATATGATAATGATAAAGTTGAGGTGCAATTGTAAGGGCGAGAGGTACACCTACTTGTAGTGTCCCTTGTATCTCTACTTTCGAAATATTTGGGGCGCCCAAATACCCCTATATCTTAGTAGTTTTTGTACAATATTGGTGACAGCAGGATTAATGTCCAGTTGTCTTATGGCGTTAATAACCGACTCCGCTTTAATCCTCTATATCTAGGAAAGTAGTCAGAGCGTATTTCTTACACCATAGAGGGATTTCTATGCGATCAACTAAATAGTGTAGCGTGGATTCGGTAGATTTGCCATTCATGGAGGCAGTGAATAATCAAAGCTACCACTTCGAACTAACCTAACCTCAGATCTTCAGTCCAAGTGCGAATTGGCGATGACTTCCGCATCTGATCTAATAACGAGCTGCATGATGTCTTTAACAATACGGATGTTGTGCAGTGCAATAATATCCATCGTCTGCGCTGGCTCGATCATGTCGTTCGGATGGAAGAGGATGTCCCGGCGAGATGTCTATTTGATGCGGAGATTTGCGGAATTCGACGAAGAGGACAACCTTGTCTAGTTTGCAAAGCCAAATTAACGAATCCCTATCGTCGATTGGTGTGACCATCTGGCGAAGGCGAATAAGAAACAGAAGCGCCTGGAAGGATCTGTTAAAGTAGGCCGGAATTCGATAAGCAGGTTGTTAATGGCCAATTAGTTTAGCAAGTGGGTCGCGTATGGGTAGTTATCTTGTCGTTATGCGAGGGCTTAAGTGCAAGGATGCTTAGGCCAAAGCTGACTGTAGTGATTCAGTCACTGTAACCAGGGTCACTCTGCTATTATGAGCATGAAACTAAGAACTACGCTTCCCGTCTGCATTTCCAGTTGGGACGGCTAATAGACACAAATCAACTGAGCGTTGTCCCTATTTATTCTAACGCTACTGAAGACCATGTCGAAGGAGTGGCGGCTCCAGTCCCCTCTAATCGGCGTGCTACTAATGTACTAGACCCTAAAACGGCTAGGCCGGTAGGCGACCAAATCGCAGCCTATTACCTAATCCTTCAAAACTAGGCGTCTCAAAGCCTAAAAAAGTCCAGATTGGATTCAATTCCATCGGATCCCAAGTATCAAGGGCTGGCAAATAGGCAGACTAAGTCAACCATTAAACCAATTTCTCAGTTTCTAACTATAATGCAGGGTGATCAGAGAAAGAATAATAAAGCAGATAAAGCATATCCTACGGCCTCAACGGACTTGAATGTTGTTCCTACAAGGCTGAAAAATCCTTACAAAAAGAGCTTTCATCACCAAACGAAATTGTAAAACGGTTGGGTAGTAAACCTGCCGAAGAGCTAACGCAACAGAAGAACAATTCTCCAATGGGCTAAATATGTTTTACAGGGTGGTCAGCTTAAACGGTTGCGATCTAATATAGCGCCTAAACGACAGCGGTTAGAGGACAAAACGTTGCAAAAACATGCCAACAAGGCCGCAATTAGGGTCGTACCTAGAGGTGGCGAAAGACTATCTCTGTGGGCGTTCACTGATGGCGACCATTTAAGCTGACCACTCTCTAAAACAATTTTAGCCCATTGGAGAGTTTTTTTTGATGTGTTAGCTCTTCGGCAACCTTTTTATTATTTCGCTTGATAGTGAAGGCCCTTTTTGAAAGGATATTTCAGCCGTAGGTGATGCTGAATCATTCTTCGTCTGATCCCTCTGCATTACAGTTAAAACCTGGGAAAATGGTTTAGTGGTTGTCTCTTTGCCAGCCCCCGAAACTTCGGATTCAATGCAATTGGATCCAACATGGACCTTTATAGCCTTTGAGGTGCCTGGTTTTGAAGAACTAGGTACTAGGCTGCGTTTTTTGTCGCCTACCGGCCTAACCATTTTAGGTTTTGGCACATTAGTAGCATGCCGATTAGAGCGACCTGGAGCCGCCACTCCTTTAACCGAGGCTTCAGTAACGTTAGACTAAAAACAGCCTACCACCGACACTATATAGTAGGGTCTCCGGAGATTATGAATGGGATTATGGGTTGTCATTTAATACCTACTGCCACGCTCTCTAAGAGACGCTGATAGAATTTTGAGTTGCGGACGGAATAGCTACAGGGCCAACGGACAGTTGGTTTGTGTCTGTTAGCCGTCCTAACTAGGAATGCAGACGAGAGGGGTAGTTTTTAGTTAGAGGACGTGTGCTTGTCAATTAAGACAAGTACAGTACCCGGAGGTCGAATTGACCCATTGTACAATAGTTCTTAGTTACGTGCTCATCATAGCAGAGGGAGCCTGCTGGCAGAGGCTGAATCATTACTGCCAGCTTGGCCCTAAGCATGCTTGCACTTAATCCCTCGCATTACGACAATACGCGACCCACTTACTTACCAAACATTGGCCATTTACAGCCCGTTTATCGGATTTCGGCCTGCTTTAACAGATATTTCCAGGCGCCTCTGTTCCTAGGTCGTCTTCTCCAGTTAGACACACCAACCAAAGCTAGGATTCCTTAACCCCATCCGGTACGATTTAATAATGAAAAACTGTGCATGAAATAACCATTTAATTTTTATTTAAAAAAAACTTGTTTCATTTTATAATTCTTACATATTCTTAATTAATATCCATTTGTACTCATTTTTAATATCGAAAACGGTAAAAATAAGGTAAAATCAATGAAATCTTACAGACTAACAGCAATTTCGCCGCGTCTTGTACCAATAAATACAATATGTGATATTTCCACAAGTAACAAAAGTGTTGCCAAACTTAGTACACTAGAAATTTTAATCTTAATTAATTATCATAGTCAACAGTAACTTTAGTCGCATGACGAGTGTAGACTAGACTCGTCATAATACCGGAAAGGGTTAATTTGGTCCTTGAAACTTAGACAAGGTCGTCCTCTTCGCCGACTTCCGCAAATCTCCGCATCAAATAGACGTCTCGCCGGGGCATCCTCTGCCAACGACATGGTCGAGCCAGCGCAGACACTGGATGTTATTACACTGCACAACATCCATATTGTTAAGGAGCTCATGCAGCTGATTATTAGATCACATGCGAAATCATCGCCAATTCGCACTGGACTGAAGATCTTAGGTTAGGTTAGTTCGAAGTGGTAGCTTAAGCACGCATAGCGGTACGTTGTTGATGACACAGATAAGCGCAGTTTCTGTGTTGACCGAATTCCACCAAATCATCCAGCAAGTTGGTCAGCGCAAGGGCTGCACATTAATAGCACGATTAAAGTAGTCGTTTTAAAACAGCCTGAAAGTTTAATAAACGAAGCTACATATATCATTGATATCAATGAATCATTACTCCGGTAAGCTGACTAGAAATGGAGAACTAAATAACCACATCTGCACCTCGCAAGAGAAAAACAGTTGCCTTCTCTTCAGGAGACCCACCCCACCGCAGAAGTCGTTAGATGGGAGCTGTAGACTTTCGCGTGTCTTCTCATAGCAGTAGTAGTAGTAGCAGCAGTAGTAGTAGTTGTAGTGGTCGCAGTATAGCTGTAGTACTTGTAGTAGTAGCAGCAGTAGTAGTAGTATAGCAGTAGTAGTTGTAGTAGTCGTATTATAGCAGTAGTAGTAGTAGCAGTAGCCGTAGTATAGCAGTAGTAGCTGTAGTATTAGTAGCAGTAGTAATAGTCGTGTAGTACTAGCTGTAGTAGTAGCAGTAATAGTAGTATAGTAGTAGTAGCTGTAGTAGTAGTAGTAGTAGTCGTATAGTCCTAGCGGTAGTAGTAGCAGTAATCGTAGTATAGCAGTGGTAGTTGTAGTAGTAGCAGTAGTCGTGTAATACTAGCAGTAGCTGTAGTAGTAGCAGTAATCGTAGTATAGCAGTAATCGTAGTATAGCAGCAGTAGCTTTAGTAGTAGTAGCAGCAGTAGTAGTATAGTACTAGCAGTAGCTGCAGTCGTAAAACTGCTACTACTACCGCTAGTCCTATAGGACTATACTAGTCGTATAGTACTAGCGGTAGTAGTAGCAGTAGTCGTGTAGTACTAGCGGTAGTAGTAGCAGTAGTAGTAGTCGTTTAGTACTAGCGGTAGTAGTAGCAGTAGTCGTAGTATAGCAATAGTAGCTGTAGTAGTAGCAGCAGTCGTGTAGTACTAGCAGTAGCTGTAGTAGTGGTAGTAATCGTAGTATAGCAGTACTAGCGGTAGTAGTAGCAGTAATCGTAGTATAGCAGCAGTAGCTTTAGTAGTAGTAGCAGCAGTAGCTTTAGTAGTAGTAGCAGCAGTAGTAGTATAGTACTAGCAGTAGCTGCAGTCGTAGCAGTAGTCGTATAGTACTAGCGGTAGTAGTAGCAGCAGTAGTAATAGCTGTAGTAGTAGTAGCAGTGGTAGTTGTAGTAGTCGTAGTATAGCAGTAGTAGCTGTAGTAGTAGCAGCAGCAGTAATAGTCGCATAGTACTAGCGGTAGTAGTAGCTGTAGCAGCAGTAGTAGTACCAGCAGTAGTAGTAATAGCTGTAATATTAGTAGCAGTGGCAGTAGTAATAGCTGTAGTAGTAGTAGCAGTGGTAGTTGTAGTAGTCGTAGTATAGCAGTAGTAGCTGTAGTAGTAGCAGCAGCAGTAATAGTCGCATAGTACTAGCGGTAGTAGTAGCTGTAGCAGTAGTAGTACCAGCAGTAGTAGTAATAGCTGTAATATTAGTAGCAGTGGCAGTAGTAATAGCTGTAGTAGTAGTATCAGTAGTAATAGCTCCAGCAGTAGTAGTAGTAGTAGCGAATAGGACTAAAAAAACTACTACTACTACTACTACAGCTGCTACTACTGCTACAGCTACTAGTATTATACGACTACTGCTACTACTACAGCTGCTGCTAGTACTATACGACTACTACTACTCCTACTACTACTAATACTACTACAGCTACTATTGCTACTACTACTGCTAGAACTACACGGCTACTGCCACTACTACAGCTATACTACGAATACTGCGAATACTGCTACTACTGCTATACTACGAATACTGCTACTACTACAGCTATTGCTAGTACCGTACGACTACTACTATACTACGACAGCTACTGCTAGTACTATACGACTACTACTACTGCTGCTACTACTACTACCGCTAGAACTATACGACTACTGCTACTACTACAGCTTCTGCTAGTACTATACGACTACTACTACTACTATTACTGCTACTACTACCGCTAGAACTATAGGACTACAACTACTGCTAGTACTAGTCGTATAGTACTAATACTACTATTACTGCTACTACTACTACAGCTACTGATAGTACCATACGACTACTACTACTGCTATACTACGATTACTGCTACAGCTACTACTACCACTAGTACCATACGACTACTGCTACTACTATAGCTACTGCTAGTACTATACAACTACTACTACTACTACTATTACAGCTACTATTGCTACTACTACCGCAAGAACTATACGATTACTGCTACTAATACAGCTACTGCTAGTATCATACGACTACTACTACTGTTATACTACGAATACTGCTACTACTGCTATACTACGAATACTGCTACTACTACCGCTAGTACTATACGACTACTACGACTTCTACTACTGCTAGAACTATACGACTAATACCACTATACGACTAATACCACCACTACTACTGCTGCTGCTACTACTACCGCTAGAACTATACGGCTACTGCTACTACTACAGCTATACTACGAATACTGCTACTACTACCGCTAGTACTATACGACTACTGCTACTACTACAGCTATTGCTAGTACCGTACGACTACTGCTATACTACGATTACTGCCACAGCTACTACTACCACTAGTACTATACGACTACTGCAACTACTGCAGTACTATACGACTACTACTACTACTACTACTACTACTACTACTACTACTACTACTACTACAGCTACTATTGCTACCACTACCGCTAGAACTATACGACTACTGCTACTACTACAGCTACTGCTACTACCATACGACTACTACTACTGCTATACTACGTTTACTGATACTACTACCGCTAGTACTATACGACTACTACTACTACTACAGCTATGCTACGAATACTGCTACTACTACAGCTATGCTACGAATACTGCTACTACTACTGCTGTACTACGAATACTGGTACTACTACCGCTAATACTATACAACTACTGCTACTACTACAGCTACTGTTAGTATCATACGACTACTCTACAGCTACTACTACCGCTAGTACTATACGACTGCTACAGCTATACTACGAATACTGCTACTACTAAAGCTACTACTGCTATACTACGAATACTGCTACTACTACCGCTAGTACTATACGACTACTGCTACTACTACAGCTACTGCTAGTACCATACGACTACTACTATACTACGATTACTGCTACAGCTACTACTACCGCAAGTACTATACGACTACTACTACCGCTAGTACTACTGTTGAATACCACTGTAGTTCCGGAGTGGGCACAAAGAGTCCAAAAGAGGAGGGGGAGATTTAGTGGGTGAGGGCCCCACACAGCGTAAAAAACGCTAGTACTATACGCCTACTACTACTACTACTGCTATATATATATATGCATTTAGGGCTAGTTGCTACGAATTTGGCGTCTTATTTAACAAGAAGCACAGTAAGAAGTCAGTTAAGCATTGCGGCAAGGCTTTTGTAAGGGTGGTAGGTAGAGCACCGATGATATGAATAGTATGCCAAGAAGTCTGATATTGTCGTTCCTTAAGAGCAGTTCAATAGAAAGCAACTCCCTATAGGAGGAGGCTGGGTTCGATGACTGCAGAATGGATCCAGCGCGTGATTTTCGGGCGGAGATCCCATCTGGATCCAATTGCTCTACTGCAGCAGTAAGCAGCACAGGCCGCTTTGCGTGCTCTAGCAGCCAGGTTTGCTTTCCAGTTGTAGTTAGATCTAGATGGGGTCTCCGCCCCAAAATAACGCGCTGGATCTATTCTGCAGTCATCGAACTCGACCTCCTATATGGAGCTGCTTCCTAGTGGACTGCTCTGGAGAGACGACATGTAACACTTCTTGACAAAGTCAGAAGATCTGCAGCTATTCCACCGGTGCTCTACTTATCACACCTCTACAAAAGCGTTGTACTCAATGCTTAGCTGGCTTCTTACTGTGCTTCTTGCTAAATAAGCAACCAAACTCGCCACAACTGGACTCAATGCCTTGTCTAGCTAGTGCATCATCCCTTCTGGGCATTCCTCTATTTTGATGGTTAATCCTACGACCCAATTGAACATCGAGCGTTACAGTTAATTCGCCGTTGTCTCGACATTCTCTATAGGCGCTTCAGCGTCTCATTTGTCTGCGTTCCTGTGCACAGGGACATTGGAGAATAAGATGAGAGAGTGCTGTTTCCACTGGTATGCCCCTCGTGTAGGCGTGTTGGGATGCAGCTAAGAGCCCCTGCGAAATATTATTTTGACAGCAGTTTTCATTTTCTGATTCCGAAGTCGGTTGCTAGGACTATCAACAGATACTTATATACTAAATAGACTATGCGTAGAGCTTTACGTAAAGTCGGTTTGATTGCAGCCATTAAACAAAACAACCGGCGTTTTTAAATAAAAATGCCTATGGAAACTGGACAGCTGATGATTGAAAACACGTTATTTTAAGTGTTTAGTCGGTCCACAATTGTAATTAATATATAAAGTTTAAAACATGAACAGGCAACAATGAACTTTATCACGAAAATTGTTTGTTTATATTTCAAACACCTATAAAGTTCACTTTTTTATTGAGATTCTCATTCGTTTAGGTGTCTCCAAAATGTTATTCAAGCGTAAAACCTTGTATTCAAACAAAATAACGAATTTGATTTATAAACCTCAAGGTAAACAATAAAAAAAACGACACAACAACAACAAAAAAAAACAATTTACTATAAAGTTATGTACAAATTAAATAAATAACTTAATAAGAGATACTTAATTACTTAACTTTTAATTTAAGAGTATAAGTTATTAGAGTATGGTTTATAAGTTTTTAAGAGGTTGGTTTTTCTGTTTTTTTTTTTTTTTTTGCGGCAGGAATTTACTATAAAATTATGTACAAATTAAATGAATAACTAATAACTTAAGAGAAACTTAATTACTTAACTTAATTTAAGAGTATAAAATATAGTTTTTAAGAGATTATAAACAATGTGTGTATGTAATATGTTATTTTTTCTCACCTGTTTTTTTTTTTTTCTTTCTTTTATTTATAGGGTTTCACATATGTAGCGCCATCAATTTTAGAAGAAATGCAAAGAGCTAATCGTATGCCAGCCCGTTCGCCTAGACGTACACCCAGACAAGCACATGATGGTTCCTATAGATTTCAATATCCTTTAGCTTCAAGAGGCATGTATGCACGAGCAACACCACCACATTTGCAAGCTTTCCCACCACGTCCTTCACCCCAAGACGAAATGATGGACGTACAGGGTTTACCCATGTCGTAGTGCGTACATAAAGGCAGCTGTAACTGCACCTCCTCCAATAGCCATCATAAATTCATCAAAGGCAATGGTTAGAAATGTCGTTTGAAACGCTGACTAAAAGTAATGTTAACTACACGCATACTATTATACAACAATGAAAAACAATTTAAAAAGATTACAACAAAAACAAAAAAAATGAAAAAAAAAATAAAATAAATTAAATTATAAGAGAATTATTATTAAAACAAAAGGATACATATTTAAAAATTATATGATTACATTCAAAAGTATGTAATGCTAAAAGAAATGAAAAACAAACACATAAAGAGAATCGTAATGTTAATGTTATTTTTTGTTTTTTAATGAAGTAGAAATTAAATTAAAGAAAAAAAAAAGAATGCTGTATAATGTAAACCAAATTTGGTTATGGTAAAATGTAATGGTAATGTACTGTTGTGTACAACTAAGCGGCAATGGAAAAAGGAAAAACTTGCACCATTTTCATTTCAACTTTTTTTTTTTTTAAATAAATAGTCATAAAATAATAATAGTGTATAACAATTACATACTTAAATACCTAAATATGGTAGTTTCTAAATAATAATGTTGTAATTAAAAACTTCTTTTACAATTTAATATATGTACGAATAAGCTCATAAAGTCAGTCTACATTGAATAGTTTTAAAAAGGTGTGACTCTTTCTTTTTCCCCAAAAGTCAATTGGCTTATCAACAGAAAAAAAGAAGAAGAAAAAATACCCTTCTAAGAGGGTATATAGTTTAATATTATTCTCAAATTTTTTAAAAACATTCATTCATTTTACTTTCCAATTGTGAAAAAAAGGAAAACATTTTGAAATTTTTTTGTATTGAATTCCGTATTTTTATATCAAATAGTTTGCATAAATACTGATGTGAAATGGACATTTTTCTGTAAATAAAATAAGTCACAATAACTCTGAAATGTTCGGTTTTGTAAACACCGCTTTAATTGTAAGCCGTAAGTAAAATATTTTCTGTCCGCTTTTTATACTTAGAGAACAAAACAAAAAACAAAAAGAGTCTTGTTTGAAAAGGTAAACGGTGTAATTACAATAATTTAAATAGACCAAGAAGTTTAAAAAAGAAATTGTAAGCAAGTAAAACCATAAATGAATTATTTATACAAAATAAAAACAAATAATGTTATTAATAATAAAAGTAACAATAATAAAATTTTCAATTAAAGAACAACAACACCTATGACATTTTATATTATAGAAAAATATTTAAAGCTCCTAAACTGCTGTTTATAAATTAAGCAAAGAAACAAATAAAATACAAAAAAAAACCGAAAACACAAAAAACAACAGTAAAGAAATTAATAAACAAAAATATCACTTGTGTATAATAAATAAAAAAACAAAAAAAAACGAAGAAAAACATAAAACTTCATTTATAACAACTAAAATATTAAATAAAAAATAAAATAAAATATAATAATAAAAAAACCTATAGTAAAATTTCTTAAACAACAAACAAAATATAAATAAATTTCTAAATAAATAAAACTAAATAAAATATTCTAAAATAAAAACAAACGCAGCCGTAAATTCATTAATGTATGTTAAGTGAATATTTATACAAAAACAACAAAACAAAAGAGAAATAATATACAAAATTTAATTATTTTTGTTTTTTTTTTTCTTAATTTTATAATTTAAACTATAATTTAAGTCATATGAAACGTAAACAAAAGAAAAACTATTAAATAAAAATTATATATAAAATTATTATTAAACAAAAACAAATTGCATATTGTTCAAGAAAAAACAATGAAAAAATGAAATTTTTTGTTTTAAATCGTAAACATTTTTAATTTCTATATTATAATTTACTTTTAGTTTACTTTTTTCTTTCTTTTTAATTTGAAAATATAATTCTACTTAATATTGTTTGTTATTATTAAAACCGAAAAAAAAAAATATAATAAAATTTGTCAAGTGCTTTTTATTTCTGAAGAGCCATCACCACCATCCAGGCTATGGCAATGAGGAATAATACGATTAATTTCATTCAAAAAAATTGCTAAGAATTCTTACAGAATCGTATGCTATTAATTTGATCATTTATTAATCAGTCTAAATATAATGATTCTTTTTTTTTTCCAAATGAATATAAAAATAATTTTTATTTCATTTTTCGAAAATTGGTTTCGAAATCTTAATTTCAAACAACATAACAAACATATTTTCAATGTAAATTTTTACGCAAATTTTGTTGATATGTTTATATTTAGCAATAATTTTTGTTCAAAGGAACATAGCTGCCGCTTTTTGTAAACGATTACATGTTCTAAGAGAAGATCTTATTGAATGTATGTATGTATGTTGTCGCAAACACCAAAATTATTATAGATTCGAGCTAATGTTTGCGGAAATTTATTTTCCCGTATTAGTTACCTTTTAGAATATAAAATAATTTTCTATAAAAAGAAAAAAATTCATTGAGATCTCGATTCGATTTTAATCCTATAATACCGTGGATTAAAAAAAATAAAACTGCCCTTTCAGTATCAGTTATTTTTAAAAGAATTTTTTATCCAAGGCGCCATAAATGTATGTAAGTGCAAAGGACATACAAAAAACACAACGAAATATATTTAAAACCAGTTCGAAACCTAAGCTTAAGCAAAATTCGCATATAAACTATCGATTAGCTTATCTTAGATAAAAGAAGCTGTAACTCAGAAGAACTTAATTCAAAACTCTGTTGGGCTCTTGTTTGTAAAGTCTTAGACTTTAAAGATATGACATAAAAGAAGGAATTTTTCGAATTTATAGACCAGTATACACCCTTTAAGTTAGGTTTTTATGCCAAAGAATATCAGGTATATTTTTAATTAATCTAATAGTCATCAGTAAGATTTTGATACTATTTAAACATAAATTTGAATTGTTGGTTTTAAAACTAACCACGTTTAAATCTATTTGTGATTTTGCTTACCTACTTGCAGTTTTCCTTCCTTTTTTGTGTCCAGTTGGTCTTATTTGAAAACTTTTATTCGAAAATTTATCTGCCATATGCTTTTACGATGAATTTCTATCCAATTAACTGATCGTCACTTTGTAATAGAAAGTGCAAATCAATTGACAGTTTATGGTTAGTTTAGAGAGCAGAACGGAGTCAATTGAAATATTTTTTTTGTCACTTTAAATGCCCATAAAGAACTCAAGTGTTATTATGTTTTAAAGAAAGGTATTCTTTCTAATGCAGAATGAAACCAATAGGTACTACCTTCGTCCGTTTGTAAGACAGGAAGGAGTTCAGAAGTAATTTTTCGTTCCCTCTGCAATGTAGTGCAGTGATCAATTAATGCTTTTATGTTACTTTATAGTGTAAATCAACGGCAGAGAAAACTGTTAAAAAAGCATTTTTTAATTAATTTTGAAATACTTTTTAGTATAAGCAAAATATTTCTGTTAAAGCTCTAAACGGATAGAAAATTTTTTTATTTTTTAATTTTAAAGAATTCTATGCATTATAATAAATGTTTTAAAAGAATCCATTTATAATAGACTTTAAGAATTATCAAAATATTCAAATCTTAAGTTTGATTATCTCTAGCATCGAAATATTTTATCTTTAAAATTGAAATCTTTTCTTAATCCAAAATTATTATTTTTAAGCTTGCAAAGTGTTTGAAAGTGAATTTATCAAAAAAAAAAAAAATATTTAAAAGAGTTTATGTTTAATATACGACTGAAACTATGATTATTTTTTATAAATTTTTTAAATATTTATTATAAAACAATAATACAAAAAAATTAAAAAAAAACAAACATAAATTAAAGCCCGGGACTTGAAAACAAAAGAAAAAACGATAAAGGAATGAAGAACCATAACTAAATAAAACAAGAAATGTTATATTTAAATGAAAATTACCTCAAAATAATATAAAACAAAAAAACAAAAGTTTATATAGCTGAATTTAGTAATAACAACAACACAAATTACGAGATTATATTTTTAGTTTTAAAATTTTGTTAAAACAGAACAAAAAACCAAAAAATTCAAAAAATATTTTTTAACTTTTTATGTTTTGTGCTAAAATTAAGTTGAAACATTTAAAAAAAATAATAATTAATTTTTGAAAAATCATTAAAAACGGAACTGACAAAGCAACATAAAACTGATAATAATACAAAACATATAAAAAAATATTAAAAACAAACCGAAAAAGCAACAATTAAAAAAAAAATGAAAAACAGAAATTTAATTTACACTGCCTGATTATATATGAATTAAAAAATAAAATTGAATAAAAAAAAATGGAAAAAAATAACTACAAACCATAAGAAAAACTCTATTCTAGGAACACCAATTTATAAAAGGTTAGATAATGAATTAATATTACCAGCTAAATGGAATAACAAATCAATAAAACAAAAAAATTATGAAAATAAAGAAACAAACAAACTGTTATTTATAAAATTAATAAAATAAAAAAAAATAAAAAATCTTCCTTATAAAACATAAAAATAAAAAAGTACATTTTAAACGAAATTATATACAGTTATGATACAAATAATAGCAGCTTATATATATAAGCTTAGCTTATTAATAGCAGCGTAAAAATTTGAAAATTTATACTTTTTCAAAATAAAATAGCGGCCATAACTCCTAATGATAGTCTCTAGCAATTTTATTCATGGGGGTTTGGTTTTGTTTAGATGCCTTTTTTGCACACCGTATTTTTTCCCTCAAAAAATTCATTTTACGTTCTTTTCTTTTTTACACGATCGTTTCCAAGACATCTAATTTAACCCCAACTTAAATGTAGTTTAACTGCAAGCAACTCTCAACGACCGCTGTTGATACCATTTACTGACTTTCTCATCATGTGGCTTATTAACGTCTACTCCATTTTTATCAATGGTTTTCTTGGGGCAGTATTTCTATTGGGCACGGTCTAGCTATCGCGATTCGCTCCCAAAAAGCTTTACGGTTTTCATATACGACTTCCAGTCTCTCCAGTTTTGTCTATTGGGTCTGTAGGTAGCTGAACAAAGCATCATATTTGCGTAGATGATCTACCTACATAGTAAACGTTGACAAATTCTGGACTGAGAAGAATCAAACTTTATTTCCGTACGACTCTGATCTACTTATATCGGAAATGTATAAAACAACTGCCTACATTGAATAGCAGAACCATATTGCGCAATGGGTAGGCATCCGCTCTGATTGCTGTTGAGATTGCTTACGTTTTCTAGATAGTCTAAAATGGCTATCACCAATAGAATTCAGATTGATCACCAAATTTATTAACGTTTCAGGCTGGTTTTCAGCTTGATTCTAAGTGAGCCATGCGTGTTGCAAAGCCATAACTGTCAAGTGAGCTTTCATTTAACACAACTGCTAATATCTCCTACCATGTCCTTCCTAGGGCATACCTTTAGTTTTCCTGGACCAATGTGAACTACGTTTGCATATCCGTAAATGTGTGACCAAACAGGCAGATATATTCTATAATCTGTATGCAGTCTCCATATTAAAAGAGTTTGTAAACCGGTTTCGAGGAGAATATTCTTGCTTGGTTGGATTTCAAGCTTCGTATGACAATTAACATTGTTATATATGCCTTTTAAGAAGATATGATAAGCTTGGGGATGTCAATGTAACTTTTATGTCATCATAATGTCCACGAACATCAGGTAAATAGGTGATCTCAATTTTCCATGCTGTAGGCCAATAGTTTCTTACAGTCTAGTCCAACAGCAGATGTCACCATCGACCTTCATCCACGCGTTTCCCAATTGTAATCTTTTTAAAACTTCACTTTTTCTCTAGCATTAAAAAATAATTCATATTCGAACCAAACAATATCGCTTCACTTACTGCTATTATTTACACCATAACTGTTTCATATTTCGTAAAATCAAATATACATACATATGAACATACATATGTATGTGCACATGTATATGAATTTTCTAAGCATATACAATATATATATATCGAGTATAACTTAAAAATTTAAACCATTTACGAATAACACTAGAGTTACGAACGACAAAACAAAAGAAAGAAAAAAAAATTTCCTTTAAGTCCCATTCATTATAATACCAAGAAGCATAACAATTGGTAAATTTAAATTACAAAATCAATATTTACTGAGAAAATGTTGGCATTTGTCTGAAAGATTTCGAAATTAAAATTAAAAAACGAAAAATAATAAATTCGGGTTAACAGTGACACTAAAAATTAAAAAAGCAAAATACAAAATTTCAAATTAAAATAATTTTCTTGTTTAAAAATTAAAAGAAAAGAAAATGGAAAAATAACTTTATTATGTATGTACTTGTAAAATTTAATTAAGAATTAAGAAAGATTTATAAGTTTCGAAATTAAATGTAAGATTTAATTTAATATTAACAATCGATATTTAAAATATTATATGAATAACAAGATATACACCATGTTGAAATCACTTGAGAAAAACAAACAAAAAAAAAACTAAAAAAATTATATCGAATTATCGATTTATTTTCTATAAAAAAAGAAATTGAAAGTAAGTATACACAGTATGTACAGTCACACAGATAATTATACGTACCCCCCAAAAATCATTTTTTAAAAATGATAATATATGGACAAGTCAACTGATTTTTGCGCCAAATTTTTTGCCGAACAAATTATATTTGTTCTCATCACTAGATATTACATTCGCCCAAAAATCAGTTGATTTGTCCATATATTATTGAGCGAATTCCAATCGTGGCTTTTTTCTCGGCACTCGGCTGCGGAAACCGTTCTTTCTCAAAACACTTCGAACTGTTTCGGAATGCACAATTACACTGTGATCACTTTCCGAGGTATTTCGTATTTCTACGGCTGTATTCCTAGGATTTTTATCCACAATACCTTTTATATACCGGACTACCCTTGGAGAAATTGTATACGTGCCATATTGGTTTTAAGCAAACTGCAGTCACAAATTCATAGATTTTGGGAATCTTTTTTCTTTATTTAAGTAAATGTGCCGTTACAGACGCTAATGGAAAGAAATTTTAGATTAGAAGTTCATTACTTTTTAAAAAAATGATTTTTAGGGGGGTGACTGTATGTATGAGGTGCAAAGATGTGTCTCTTTGGGCATATCGGATGCCATAAGCAGTAATGTATCTCAGGCTTTGTTAGAAATGATTGTGGAACTACTTCTGGTGGAGTTGGTGGTGAAGGGAGTGGTGGAGAGGAATCTTTTGAGTTTATTTGAAGGTGTCTTGCTAGCAGACGAAAGTTTACTGTGTATACGGATCCTGATTCTAGGTTCTATGGACAATATGGTCACGTCATTTGACTTCGACAAACTATCCTCGGAGGTAGTCGTGCGATCTTTATGGATAGCTTCAGGATGGAGTATACTTCTGAGGCGAAGGTCTATTTCAAAGATTACATAAAACTGTTATATGGGCTTCCTGATAAATATGTAGTCAAACTGCCTCCAAGGTCCTGCCTAGACACTATGTGGCAGGAATTGTGTGTGAAGAAAAATTCGAATTTAACTAGCAAACACAAAAAAATTAACGGAACCGATATGAAAGTTAAAAGAGAAATTTTAAGTGTTAAACCGAAGATATGAAAGATTGGAGAATATCTAAATATCTAGTAATTCGCAATTTGTTTTGAAAATTGAAAAACTTAAACAAAAAAAATTTATTTATTTCAACAATGTCTGGGGAGTATGATCGATATTGTGGGAAAATGGGACTGTAGCCTAAGATGTTCCAAATAATTTTTGAACTTGGGAAAATCGGGTTTGGAAAATTCACACTGTTAACAGTGCCTGGGTATGATGATCGATATTGCGGAAAAATGGGATTTGCTGCAGGTACCCTCTATGTATCTATGGTATCAAGTATTCCAAAATATATTTCCTTACGGTCGGTATTTAATTGTACACAGAGATATAGGCGACGAAGCTATTGTTTTCTTCAAATGTGCAAAAAAGTGCTCTGTTAAGTGGGACTAAATCGGATAAAAAAATTAACTTTAGGAGAAAATGGACATATTGGACTGGATAACAATGGTGTCAAGGATTCCAAACCGATTTACTTATTGTCGGGCATTACGTGTCCAAAAGGATGGTAGCTATCGATTAGATCAATAATGAGCCAATTTAAAATCACCAGGAGTGGAAGGTATCCTGCTAACATGTGGGTTCTCTGATTTACAACTTCCTCATATCAAAGAGCCACTGACACATCGACAAAAGCTTTCATCTCTCTGCTGATATACGGAGGTATTACGGATTTTTAGGCATATTTTATAGGTGTTTTATCTTGCACCTAACCTTACATAACTTAACCTAATTTAAGGAAAATCAATTTGTTCTTGAATTTTTAAGTATTACACCCATTTAAATTATGTTTTTCAACATATATGGTAACCAAGCATAAAATTTTTATAACACTCCCTTCTTCTAGGCAACCATATAAAAAAATATGTTGTCTGATCAATATTATAACCCATAAAAAGCAAAATAATTTATTTTAGTCGCACATTTACAACTAATAAATAATATTGGATCATAGTTTGGCTCATAGAAAATAACTGATTTCACTAATTTATGTTGTTTACATACATAATTGGCCATTACAATCCTTCAGTCAGAATTACGGCCTAGCTTCTCACATCACTCATGTTGTGTGTGTTAATTTTATGCATGCGTGGTGGGATCTACAGTTTAAAGTCGATTCCGAACGACAGATTTTTGAGAAACTTTTCATGACAATTTTATTTACTCTCAGAGTTTTTGCCAGAAATCTGCTGAGAGGAAGTCGCCGAAGAAATATTTTTTTCATATTTCGCTTTTGATGTCTGACCTGGTGTTTGAACTAGGGTCTTATGTCTACTATGCCAACACACTACCTACTAGACTACGGCAACAATTTATGCTGTTTATTAGACAATAATTTTACATTCTTTATCACCCCTCAATGGGTTAATAATGTAATAGTAAAATTTATGTATTGCGCCCAATTACTGAATACCTCTAGACAGCACCTACTGTAGTTATGGTGACATTATTATTATGAAATGAAAGAAAAAATGTGAAAATAATACGAAAAAAATAATATTTTCGAGTCAAGAGTCAGACATTTTTAGAACTTCAGGAGGAAGAGCCTTTTTAAAGAAATAACGGAAGAATAAAATTATTTAACAAGAAAAAGAATTCGAGTTCCATGCATAATGATTCCCAATATGAGAACAAAACGCATTACAGGCGTTCATGCTTGCGGTAAAAGTTTGGGTCCTTTGGCTCGATTACCCCCAAAATATTCCGACGAAGATTGGGACTATAACAATAAAATTAAATTTCGTATAACATGTGACCAAGAACGATTGGCTGAACGTATAGTGGAGTAAGTTAACCAAAAAATATTAAAGAAAAGCCCAAAAGACAAAGAAAATTAAATTTTTTCAGGGAATCTCGTCGCGTAGTGGATGATGTTAACGACACGACACGTAATTGGCAACGCGAAGTTGAACACCATTTACGTGAACGTGCCAGTGAAATTCGTTTCCTATGCGATGAACTAAATAAACAAAAGAAAACGGCTTTGCTGGAGGATGAAGCTTTAAATACTTATCGTAGCCGTGTCTTAAATGCCATTGAATTCTTGAAGGAGAAATCTTTGGCCATTTGTCAGCGTTGTTTGGTATTGCGTGAGGGTCGCTTGGGTGTTGACCTGTGCGAAGATGAAGTCGATCGTAATTTGCGCCGAGAATTGAAAGTCATTAAAGGTTGCCAATGTCTGATGGATAAGGCCTTAAAGGAAACTAATGAACAATTACGCAAATTACGCGCTACCATGTATCTTTTGGATAAGGATTTATCTCAAAAGGATAAGTCTTTGTTGATTGATGAAAAGAATTTGACCCTAAGGTCGTCACAAAATTTACGTGGAAGTGAATTGGCTCATCATCACTGGTAAGTGAAGGGAAGTAACGTAAACACTTCTAAATTATATATAAAATGGGTGTGGTTTGAAGTTCGAAACAATAGTTGCATGAGTAAACAGACTAGAGGTGTTATCCTCTTCGTAAAGCTCAATTTCTCAGTGCTACTTGTGCTTTTACTATGTGGACATAATGACATAACTAACATACATACATAATTGGCCATTACAACCCTTCAGTCAGGATTACGGCCTAGCTTCTCACACCACTCATGTTGCGTGCGTTAATTTTATACGTGAATTGTGGGACCTACAGTTTAACGTTGACTCCGAACGACAGATTTTTGAGAAACTTTTTCATGGCAGGTTTATTTACTCTCCGAGTTTTTGCCAGATATCTTCTGGGAGGAAGTCGCCGAAGAAATATTTTTCATATTTCGTTTTGATCTCTGACCTGGGATACGAACCCGGGCTTTACGTCTAATAAGCCAACACACTACCTACTAGACTACGGCGACTTCTGAAATAACTGACTTCTTCATAATAGACATAGTGGACATAAAATTTCACTGGTATCTTTTCAAATTTGGTTCTAAAAACAATATTTGGCTAAGAAAAGCGAATTGTTATAGCTTTTACTTCAAAGAATTAAGAGGGAAATAAAGTGGTAATAAATGTTACAGTCCAAGATTCCCAAACATTTGTTTGTAAACCCTATGCATGCCGATATTTTAATAGGTATCTAGAATAGGTTTGCAAAGCAGAAAGATTTATTTAAATTATTTTAATTTTAATTTATTTTAATGATTTCAGTCAATATTCCTTGGGCGAATGGTCGCATACGACTTATAACAATTTGGAATGCAATGCTAAGGAATTGAATTCGGCTGGCCAGTTGAGGGCATATATAGATTTGTTACTAAAACAAGTATGCGAGGATATGTCAAATCAAACTGATCGCACAAATGAAGCCTTCGAACGTCGAATAAATGAGTTGAAACATGTTAAAAAATGTTTAGAAAATAAACACAACGATACCATGAATCACATCAATGAGGTGCAGACTAATATACAGAATTTGGAAAAAGAATTGGGTGACAATCAGCGAGCTCAACAATTATGCTTGACACGATTAGGTAATCGTGCTACACGACCCGGTCTAGAGCTAACTTGTGACGAAGTTCAAGATGCTCTCTATCATGAGTTGAATGCTTTAAAGGCGTCAATGTGTAAATTGAATCGAAAAGTACAGGAAAATAAAGCATCTATGCGTTATTTGTTGCATGTACAAGTAATGCAGGAAGAGGAAATCAATATTAAATCGAATTCTATAAAAATCGATGAGGTCGATTGTATGACTATGCGTCAAGCCTTAAAATATTCATCGTTTTAAAATAAAATTGCACTGTTCGGCATCACAAAATTTGTCATTGTAGAGCATCACTTATAAATCAAGACATGAGAACATTTTGTTAGTCTACCCACATTTAAATTTTAATAAAAATTAATTTTGCACAAAAATTACAGACAGAAATTTTCAATTCAAAATACAGTTCTCTAGTTGAAAGTTATAGGTAGATTGTAACATTAACACATACACGACTGTTCTGAAACCACGTTGATTTCGAACCACCAATCCAACAAGTGATTTTTAACTGTTCTAGAAATCACGTGATTCATTTTTCTTTTTCAATTATGTTTACAATTAATTTTTTTAACTCGAAACGCTTTAGTTGTGGAACTATCCTAGAAACTATTATGGAAACTGAGGGAAACGACTTAAGCGTTGCTGGAAATTGAAGTGACAAATTCATGCAAGTGGCTTTTTAGATTCATTTCACTTTACCCAATGAATCAGAAAAGGAATCGTCAAACATAGTAGCAAGAGCTGTCAGGACCACATCACCTAAACCATTGTTTGCAATCCTTAACTGGGTATTACCAGACATGTTTGTAAAACAAGAACGTACATAGTAATAAAATTGTGCGACACCAGTGTATGGAATTAAATTTTTACATGAGATTGGCATTCCTCTTCAAAGGAAAGGAGCAATCAAATGATTTCACACAAACTTCATTAATTTAAAAAAGTTGGGATACTGAACCAACTCGCAGAGAAACTATACAGGTCTGACCCGATATGAGTATATTTATATGAAATAAAATTTGAGTTATAATCAGAGAATAAAAAAAAATCTCACCACAACTTCTACAGTAGCTGTAACGAGGAAGGAGAAGAAACCATAGAGCACCTTCTATGTCATTGTAGGGCGCTTAGGAACCAAAGAAATCGAATTTTTGGACACTCAGAAATTATTTACACAATGTGTCGAGACAAAAGCGATTTCATTAAAATTCACACCTTTATATAAATGTCGGGAAGGCAATAGGGAATGGTAATTATATGAGGATGTAGGTAATATCGACCAATAGGCTATGTTCAATAAGGCGGCTGCGAATTCAATCTAAACTAAACTTACTGACTAAATAGACGAGCACATCAATTAACACTGGATAATATAGCAAAACACTTACCAAATTGTACAATTCCTAAAATACTATAAGTTTCAGCTGCTTTAAGATTTTCAGAAGGCTGGCTGCATCACGATGTTATAGCAAACGCCACGAGCACAAACAGTATGTCTCACACGGGTCCATATTTCCACAAGTCACCAATTTTAAAATAAAAGCGAATCAAAATCTTTATTAAAGCTGTTTAGAATGACAAGTTTTAAATCACTTGATTTTAATTCATTTTGCAAACACACTTTCATTGAGCTTAAAATATTTCAATTAAAAATGGTTTCCAGAACTGGACTTAAAAAAAACTGTAATTTTTGTTTTAACTTGGCGCTTTTTTAGGATTCGAACGTTTTTTTCCGCAAAGTTTGAAATTAAAAATTAACATGGATTTGAGAAGGGCATTCACTTATAAATAATTAAAAATTTAAATAAGATTATAAAAATTTCAATAAAAATTTCCTTTTGCCACATGCCCACAATAATAAAATAATCTTTTATACAAAATAATGATTAATTTCGTTTATAATAACTACTTTCTACGATTTAGCGTTTTTTTTAAGATGAGAGAACGGCGCTATAGTTAAAAGCTAAACGGCGTTGTAACGGCGTCAAATGTGAAGTGCAATGGATTAACTGTCAAAACAACGCACACATACATATTTTCTTTTACTCCTATAGACGGCATTTTTTCTGATATTCGTGGAGAATATTTTTTGGGTATTTTTAATAATTATTTAAGGAAAATATTAACAAATTAGATTGTAAGTATATCTATTTAATTACATATTTTAAAAATACAATAATTATTAAGAATTTGACACATTATTTACCATACGAACTGAGAAAACATCATTTGCATGGTAGGCACACAGACCTCTTTCTAAATTGGCATATTTTTTCATTTTTTAATAAATAAAATATTAATAATCAATTTCTCTTATTTCTTCATTGATTGCGTAGAAAGTTTTCTTTTTAATTGTTTTATAAAGAATACTAAGATTGTTTATTTAATTGGTTTGCTTTCAACTTTAGAAGTATGTCTAAACGTGCTGCTGACGATAACAGCAGTGGTGGCAGTTCGGGCGGCACCACTGCCAACACGAATCTCGGTCAACCACCCATTAAGAAGGTACACTTTGAGCCGCATCTGATAGGGCCTGTCTCCACGCTGGAAGAAATGGACATTAAAGTATTAGAGTTTCAAAATAAAAAGTTGGCCCAACGCATTGAGCAAAGAATGCGCACCGAGGCCGAACTACGACACCGCATTGAACAGTTGGAAAAGCGACAAACCCAAGATGATGCCGTACTGAATGTAGTTAATCGCTATTGGAATCAGTTGAACGAAGATATACGAGTGCTGTTGCAAAGGTTCGATGCTGAGACCGCCGATGAACTGGAAAATCGCAATGAAAACGAGGTAACCACCTCTTTTCTAACACAGCTTTCCACTTGGGATAAGGAAGAGCTAGACGATAAACTTGCCAATCGTGTACAAGTCTCAAAACGGGCGGTAGCCAAGATTGTACAAGTTATTGATAGAATAATGCAAAGAAATGAAAAAATTACCATGTCCCTTAAAGGAGAAATACCAGCAACAGCAGTTTCCTCCGCGACATCAGAGGCTGGAGATGAATCGCAAACTGATTTGAATACTGCCAACAATATTCCCAATATAGATGAAACCCTAAAACAGACTCATATTGAGATTATGGCCGAGAATCGTAATTTGCAAAAGCTTAATACTTCGCTGCATGAGAAATTCCATACCATGTCCTTGAAGATGAAAGAATATCAGGATGCTTTGACAGCAAAAGAGACAGAAAATGCTGAGCTTAAGAATCAAATAGATGAGCTGCAATATGATTTGGAAAAGGTCCATTGTCGTAATGATAAGCTTGAAAATCATTTAGCCGAAGCTATTGAAAAACTGAAAGCCTATCATCAAATGCATGGTGATCCAAACAAGAGCTCTGCTAGTTCTAAAGGTTCTGGACATTCGCATGTCAGTAGCCATCAGGTGGAAGATTTACACAAGGAACTTGAGGAGTATCGTGAATTGGCCAATAATAGGTTGCAAGAGTTGGATAAATTGCATGCCACACATAGGGAGACACTAAAGGAAGTGGAAAAACTTAAAATGGATGTAAGTAATTAAATTAGAAAGAAAAAATCTTATAGTATTCTACTGAAGGGGTTTCCAATAAGAGAGGGTCAATAGTCAAAGTATTTTGGCGATCGTCGAAATGTATATGCAAATCGAATTGAATGACTCTCTGTTCCATAAATGATCAGTTATACAATTGTAAGCGAATGGAAGGCTGAAACAATAAGTGTTCTTGGCAGTTGTGGATATGTACGTCTTGCAGCACCAGTACGCTGGCTATGCCATTGCTTTTGTAGTGTATAAGATATTGAGTAAATTTGATGGGATTTATCTGGCAAGTACATTGTTTTATTAGAAAATTCATTGCTATAGAGAAAAGTGACCCACACTTATTTGACACCCTTTATTTATGATTAACTTTAATGCTGAATTATTTTCTTTTATGCAGATTCGTCAACTGCCAGAGTCGGTTATAGTTGAGACCACGGAATACAAATGTTTACAATCTCAGTTTTCTGTTTTATACAATGAATCTATGCAAATTAAAACGATGCTGGATGAAACACGCAATCAACTTCAAACCAGTAAAAATCAACATTTACGGCAAATTGAAGTTATGGAGAGTGAAGAACTGATTGCCCAGAAAAAGGTGCGTAGTGAAATGATACAAATGGAAGACGTTTTAGCGCAAATACGCAAAGAATATGAAGCTTTACGTATTGAATTTGAACAGAATATGGCGGCTAACGAACAGACAGCGCCGATAAATCGTGAAATGAGGCACTTGATAACATCCTTACAAAACCATAATGGTCAGTTGAAGGGCGAAGTGCAGCGTTATAAACGTAAGTATAAGGATGCCTCAGCAGACAATGTCAAATTGAGAAGAGAATTAGAAGAAGCTGTTGCGAAGCTAGAAGGTACAAAACTTCAAAATGCTCCGGGACAAGGAGGAAATGGTGAAGACGTGAAACAAGAAGGAGCAGGTAATATTAAAGAAGAATTCCCTGGTAATTCAGGCAATACAGCGAATGCAGGAGGTACAGGCACAGAAGGCGGTACGAATGTTAAGGAAGAAGGGGCTGTTGTCAAATCGGAAGATGAAACTTTGGACGATGATCTTAATAAAGACCAAAAGGAAGGTATTAAAAAAGAGCATAGCTCACCAGGAGGACCAGATAAAAAAGAAAATGCAACCGGCTGTAATACAGCTGGCTCGACGCCTAACGCAGCAGCTGGAGCTAATGCCACAAACGTTAAGCAGGAAAAGGATGCAAAGGAAGCTCAGAAGGTTAAAGAAGTTAAAGTACAAGAATCTGAAATAGTTCGTGATCTTAAAGCCCAATTAAAGTAAGTATGACTTCAACAATAAAATTTAATTTGTTCACATTTCATTTGTAATTTTTTTTTTATAATTTTTAGAAAAGCCCTTAATGATCAAAAAGAAATGAAACTTTTATTGGACATGTACAAGGGTGTCTCGAAAGATCAACGCGATAAAGTGCAACTTATGGCCACAGAAAAGAAGCTGCGTTCAGAAATCGAAGAATTGCGACAACAATTGAAGAAATTACAGGAAAGCAAAAGAGAAGAACGCAAAAAACTTGCCGATGAAGAAGCTTTACGCAAAATCAAACAGTTGGAGGAACAAAAATATGAATTACAAAAGCAAGTGGCTAGCCAAAAACCTCCAGATAATTGGGGCCCTGGTGGACCCAACTATGCTCGTCCATTTGTGGGTTCTCATGAGGAGGAAGCTTTGCTGAACGAAATGGAAGTCACCGGTCAGGCATTCGAAGACATGCAGGAACAGAATTCTCGCCTTATACAGCAATTGCGTGAGAAGGATGACGCGAATTTCAAGTTGATGTCTGAACGCATTAAAGCAAATCAAATGCACAAATTGCTTAGAGAAGAAAAGCAAATCTTAGAGGATCAAATGGCTACCAGAGACACACAAATTGAAGCTATGCATATAGTTTTACGTAAACTCGAGGAGAAAGAGAGAAGCTTACAGGCCACAGTGGCTGCTATTGAAAAGGAATTGGCGCTGCGGCAGCAAGCTATGGAAATGCACAAGCGCAAAGCCATCGAGTCGGCACAATCGGCGGCCGATCTCAAATTGCATTTGGAAAAGTATCATGCGCAAATGAAGGAAGCCCAACAGGTGGTGGCCGAGAAAACAAGTTCACTCGAAGCAGAGGCTTATAAAACTAAACGGCTTCAAGAGGAATTGGCACAATTCAAACGCAAGGCCGAACGTATGAAGAAAATCGAAATGGCCGGTACAACAATTGACGAAGTTATGCTCGAGGAAATACGCGAGTACAAGGAGACGCTTACCTGCCCATCCTGCAAAGTTAAACGTAAAGATGCCGTGCTCTCTAAATGTTTCCACGTTTTTTGCTATGACTGTTTGCGTACACGCTACGAGACAAGGCAACGCAAATGTCCTAAATGTAATTGTGCCTTTGGTGCCAATGACTATCATCGTCTGTATTTAACTTAAGTTAGTTTTACTAGTAAAACTTTAAATTCATTTATCGCTAAGAATGAAAATCTATACACAAATAACTTAACAAAAATAGCTACATACTCACTTAAGAACATTCATTACACTTCCATTATGTCGTTAATGTTAATTTAACGTGATTTTCTTTTTAAGTTCTATTTTAAATTAAAGAAAGAGAAAAAAAAAATCATCCTAAAGGATACAACAATACAATATTTTTATTTTAATTTATAATTTTAATGCTTTATTATGTGGTTTAAAAATAAGCAGAATTAATATTATATATTATAAAAATAAACAAATTATTTTTAGATGTAAATTAAACTTGTATTTATATTTTAATCACATAAAACTGTATTCGAACAAAGCCCAAGTGGAACTAAAAACAACCTTCAAATCATCAAAGTCCTATAGGCTGCTAGAGGGAATTTCTTTTCTCAGATTTGGAGAAGACCAGCTTTTCGCAACATATTTTTTGTTGTACAAATTGTCACCGGGCTTGAAAACTTATTTCTAAAATCATTTGCCGACTTGCGATGATGCTTTTTAGAATTTCAATTAAAAGTATCAAAATTAATTGATGTTTTACGCTTTATACACCAAGTTTCGAAAAGTTTAACATAATTTCGGTGTAGATTTTCTTTAGTCGAGGCATCGCAACCCTTTTCACCAGTTTTGCATGCCCTTAGAGATGGTTGATATCTCTATTAGAACGCGGATTACTCTGTATTCTACAAGAAAAGTTTAGAGGGATTAAAAATCGTAGAAACTTTCATCCGCTAAACCAGTATCTCTCAAAAAAGAAACTCCAATTGATAAATTACAGTTCATAAGAAAATATATAGGGACGGTATTAACCACGTTAATCCATTGATGCGCGTCTCTAATTAGAGGGGCCACAGGCATTTGTACATTTTTATAAATCATAATTACACCTATTCGCCAAAATTAACGGTATGTCAAATTATCGACACTTATTGCTGACGGCATGAAGCTTTACAGGCGGATAATGTGGAATACTCCACTACTACAAACTTGTTTCGATACACATTGCAAATTAAAATATTGCATTAACAATAAAAATTCAGCACAAAAAAGATCATTTTTGTCGACTTCATTAGAAAGTCTCGATTTAAAGACAAAAAAAAAATTTTTTTTTAAATTTTTTCGTCACTAAGTAATCAATTTTTATATAAAATTTTTACAAAAAGAATGTAGTCCAATCATGTTGGCTAGGCTGGCGATGGCTCCACACTCCGGTACGCTATCCCACTACTGCTTACCGCGGGGACTCTTGGCTGCTGGTTTTCACCTCTGGCCCGGTACACCCCTCCTTAGCCAACCTGAATACCTCGGACTCCTCCATGGTACCCATATTGACGGCAAGCTTAGTGCGGACGTTCCGTCAACATGAGGAAATCCATCACACAGGACCCCCAGCCTCAGAACATTCTACAATCCGACCTCACAGAAGCGTGATTACAGAAGATGCCAACCTTCCAGTCGAATGAGTCACAACGAATAGTCAATGTAAGGTGTTTACTAGTATGTATGTACGTATATGCTATTGGCATTAAAGATATTTATTTGTGTGTGTAGTTGTATCTGCTTTTTAACTGTGGCTTATCAGTATTCAAATAACGTCTTCAGCATTATTAGCTGAGAAATGTTTGCGTTTATTTATAAACAAGTTTAAATACAATGTTATCAGTTTCTTCATATGTTGTTTAATGCCTATTTTGTATGTTTTTTTACTTGCTAAACTCTCGACTGGAAGGTTGGCATCTTCTGTAATCACGCTTCTGTGAGGTCGGATTGTAGAATGTTCTGAGGCTGGGGGTCCTGTGTGGTGGATTTCCTCATGTTGACGGAACGTCCGCACTAAGCTTGCCGTCAATATGGGTACCATGGAGGAGTCCGAGGTATTCAGGTTGGCTAAGGAGGGGTGTACCGGGCCAGGGGTGAAAACCAGCAGCCAAGAGTCCCCGCGGTAAGCAGTAGTGGGATAGCGTACCGGAGTGTGGAGCCATCGCCAGCCTAGCCAATATGATTGGACTACATTCTTTTTGTACAAATTTTTATCACAACAATTTTTGAGACACTAATTGCGTAGTTTTGCATTTTAGATTTTGTCGATTATAATCCATAAAATGTTCCGAAAAGCATATAAATCATGATTTTCCTCCATTAAACCTTCTTAACATAACATGTATGTAAGTTTGTATGTTGCATTAAGTGGTATAATAATTTCAAGCTTAGCTTAAATTAATGCCTAACTAACATTATTAAGTAGTATTTAAACTTTTCTACTTTTATGTGAGTTTTACTGAATACGAAGTGTGTTCGTTAAGTATGGTGGCTTATTGAAATCAAGGTATACTTGATCGGTTTTCAATCTGTTTTTATTTTATTTTGAAAGGATACGCATAGCTTGTTTCTTGAAGGTCTAACATTTGGAAGAGTAAAAGAATTCCCAGCTATTCTCTGCTATAGAAAGAAATGAATACATTTTTGTATAAAAAAGTGAATAAAAAAGCATTTACCATGCCAAGTCAGTAAAAGGGGAGAGTATATGCTTGTGACAAACTTTATACGTATACCGTATAGAACTTACGCTATTCAGCAACAGAGAAATGTTCAAAAATCATCAGATCAACTTCAGTTAAGTTATTGATGAGGTTAGCTATTAAGCTGGCTCGATTCCAAGCAATTTTTTCACATGTTTTAAGAGCAGAGCTTTGGCAGTGAAGTTTGTTAATAAAACTGTAAATTTCTTACCAGAAAACCCCATGAAAAGAGCTTCGCTCAGTAATGGAAGTAAAGATTTTTAGAATAGGATCGTACCTTACTAGTGACAAGTCTGGAGTTTACAGCCTAATGATGCTCTTGCCCTATTTAAACATGGTTTAATACCATTCTCAAATCGCTTTCAAGGTAACATTAAGAAACCATATTGTCGAGCATTAATTGAAGAGAAATAAATATTTTTCGAACAATCTCCGTAAATGCTGGAATTTTGTTTTTCAATTTTATTACCAATTTTAGAATTATTCTGTAAATTCATAAAAGACAAAGAAAGTTGGGTAAAGCAAAATGCCAAACAGAATGAAACTCGATTAAAATGAACTTGAAGTGAAGTAAGTGGGTCAATGCGGATGTATACGAATTAATAATTGCAATTAAAATTGTTTCACATTTTTTGTTTATAGACTTTATAAATGTCATTACGTAGCAGTTTAACCAACTATTGCTGGCAGTTAATAAAGAATGGGTTTTAGTTTTATAAAATTAGTAATATTTTGAATTTCATCAACAAAACTTTAAGTCACGGCCTAAAAAGATATTAAAAACACCAACATGTCTCCAGTACGGCTTCTACCCATTGCAATTGTGTTAATTTCTTTAATCAAAGTACAAGTTTATTGCAATTGTTTTGCACCATTAACGCCACCTTCACCATCATCAGCAGCTGCTTTACGAATGCCACAAAACGATTGCAATGCTAATGCTCAGCCTAGATATCAATTAATACCAGCCGGCTTATATTCAGATGGCGTACGCAGATTTATACGACCGTTTCCCTTAGTTGATGCATTAAGGTCACTGCCACATAGACAAAACTCGGCCGTTGTACAACAAGTGACGGTTAATCAAAATGCTGGTATTGGTGGCTTTGGCGGTCTTGGCGGCTTTGGAGGTTTCAATCGTCCTTTCGGACGTCCTTTCGGACGTCCTTTCCTTCGACCTCATCTTCATGGCTTCCACAGACCACATTTTTTTGGCGGTTTCCGAACGCATTCAAACGAAGAATATAACAGTAATGGATCAACAATTACACCCCCTAGTTGCCCTTTGCAATACATGTTCTCCTGCCAGCCATCAGTATCAGAGGTACCGTGCACAGCCAACAAATCGTGTTAAAGAAAACAACTATGAAGACTGAAAATGGGTCTTTGTAAACAAATTGTTACCAAATAAATATTGTTAAACAAAAAATGTTGTTGTTGTCATTATATGAGTTTTTCTTTTTAAATGTGATATCGCTTCAGAATATTTCTTCAAGAGTTCCTAAATAATTTTTTTGTGTTTGCTTCAGACTTTGTTTTCTTATTCCTTTTTGAAAATCATAATTTTTTCAATCTGAAGTAAGGTCTGACTGAATTCATAATATGGAAGGTTTCTTTCAGAAAGTTTGAGTTTATTGGTGAGAGAGGGATGGAAAAACGAGTTTTCACTCCGTTAGTAGGCGCGCACTAAATAATTATACGTTTATTTTATTTCTTTATAAATGTTCTTCACTGTTATATGTTTTTAACTTTGTTTTAAACAATTTAAGTAACAGCTCAGCACAAAATATCTATTGAAATTAAAATTATAAAAAAAAAATAAATCTGAAATGAAAATAACATTTTAAATAAATTTGGGTGCTGAACCGGGAATGTATAAAATAAAAAATTGATAGGAAGTCAATTTTATAAAAAAAAATTCCAAAAAGAATGTAGTCCAATCATATTGGCTAGGCTGGCGATGGCTCCACACTCCGGTACGCTATCCCACTACTGCTTACCGCGGGGACTCTTGGCTGCTGGTTTTCACCCCTGGCCCGGTACACCCCTCCTTAGCCAACCTGAATACCTCGGACTCCTCCATGGTACCCATATTGACGGCAAGCTTAGTGCGGACGTTCCGTCAACATGAGGAAATCCACCACACAGAACCCCCAGCCTCAGACCATTCCACAATCCGACTTCACAGAAGCGTGATTACAGAAGATGCCAACCTTCCAGTCGGATTTAACGCAAGTTTTATTAAACACGAACGAACTAAGTTGGCCTCAATAAAGTTTTAAAAAACTCAAAAGCATAAATTAAGTTATAAAAGCTTGTGTGTGTGTGTGTGATTAAACATATAGTATATTAAAGTTTAGTTTGTATTTATAAAAGCATTAATACAGTGGCGGTCATATAACATTGTATTTCTTTTATATAAAAAGAGAAAAAAAGAAAATAATAATGACAACAGTTTTAAATAATTTTCATAATCTGTTAGGTTCCTTTTAAGCATTTCCAAATTAATTTTTATATTTTCTTGAATAGTCCTTCTTTGTATCACATCTCCACATTTAATTGGCTTATTTTAAATTTTAATGCCTACAAAAGGATCGTGTATTTACGATCCGTATAATCTGTATTAGTTTGTGCCCGTTTAAATTTTTGTTAAGCTCATCCTACAAGTTCTCAATTTGATTGAGATTAGGTGACTGGATGCTAAAATATTTCTGTAAAGTGTGTTTCGCATGATTATCGTTTATGAAACTGTATTATTTTTCTTTATAAGTGGTCATGTTGTATTCTCCATCACATTTTGATATAAAGGCTAGAGCATACCTATAAAACCTGTATCAGAAGCACAAATGCTGTGCCAAAACCTGGCTCTTTAATCAATGGTTTCTGTTTCCTATCAGACCTCGGCAAAACTCCATTCAATTTGAAATGTCTGCCTTTCATGACAGTAATCAATCGAAAAGTAATCAACTGCCTCCTTTTCGTTTCAATTTTATTGTATGTTTAATTAAAATATAAAGTTTATGTATAAGTACTCACGATATAAGATTCACCATATAAGATAAAATCCTAAGGATAATAATAAATTGTATATAAAAATTTTTGCAAAAAGAATGTAGTCCAATCATATTGGCTAGGCTGGCGATGGCTCCACACTCCGGTACGCTATCCCACTACTGCTTACCGCGGGGACTCTTGGCTGCTGGTTTTCACCCCTGGCCCGGTACACCCCTCCTTAGCCAACCTGAATACCTCGGACTCCTCCATGGTACCCATATTGACGGCAAGCTTAGTGCGGACGTTCCGTCAACATGAGGAAATCCACCGCACAGAACCCCCAGCCTCAGAACATTCTACAATCCAACCTCACAGAAGCGTGATTACAGAAGATGCCAACCTTCCAGTTGAATACAGTTATTCAAGTTGCTAATAAAAGCTACAAACGTACTCGTTTATTTGAAGCATATTTAGTGGTGTGCTAATGTATACCACTAAGGTGTAATTATGTTTAGTGTGTGCTGTTAATGCATTGCATTAGAGTGCTATTAATTAAATTTCACCAAAAAGGTGAATTTGGTGGTGAAGTGTTGCCAGAATTTGTATTATTTTGGTGTGGCAGCATTATGTAGTGGGATAGTATTTATTTGTTTACCTTCAAGCCTCACTATAATTTGCATTTATTGTCTTCAGTTATTGGTAAAATTGAAGGTAAGAAACACTATATACAAGCATCCCTTAAAATTTCAATAATCTTTCTTAACTAACGTGAATTTTTGTTTTCCTTAATTTGCCACTTATCTTAAATAGAACAAGTTGATACGGCAGCACCGTTTAATAATATGTACATACGTAAGAGCTATACGACAGCTTTATTTCCTTTTTACTTATATTCACCAATAGTGTTGAATATGATTTTGTTTTCACCAGCAATCTAATAATGGTTGTAAAAAAGAGTATTAGTTTGCGGTTTACGTTGTTTTCAACATAAACAAGTAATTTGTTTATATTTTTTTTGTTCTAGTTAAAGACGAAATAAAATAACAGTTATTTGTTTAATAATAAGACTTTTGTGCATTTTAATTTAATGATGAAATCAATATTAAAGAGGGAGTGTGATAATAAAGAAAGAAAAAAACGAAATATAGATAAAATTCACCTCATTTTAGTTTAGAGGTGTGTGTGCTCTAAACGATTTTGAGATTTTCAACTTCTATTTTTCTTCATACTTCTTTATTGGCGTTAATTTAGTTTTGTGTTGGCCGTTGAGTTAGACATGTGAGCGGAAGACGGAAAAGCAATAACAGTCGTCTTCGGTATAAAATTAGTAAACGGGGAAAAAAGTAAAGTTTCTTATTTTTTTTGTGTATGAATATTTCATAAACTTTTTTGTTTTGCTTTTTGCGGAAGTGCATAAATAAGTTGTTTTCGTTTGTTTAATAGCGCGTTTATGTTTCTTTCTGGCTTGTGTTGTTTTTTTAATCAAAACAAATAAATTAAAATTATTATTAAAGTATTACGTGTGTATGTGTATGAGTGTGTGTAAGCAATTTTAAAGTGAAAATTTGTTGTTTTTGGCTACAGGCAAATAAAATTGATTTTTCCCATCAAGAGAGCTTTCTTTTCATGTGCTTTTCTTTTGTATGTGTGTGTGAGTGCGTTGGTGCACGTACAAGAACATCAAAGTAAAAATAATAATAATAAGTACCATTAACAAGAAACGTAAAATAAGAAAATAAAAGCATCACAACAATAATAATAAAAGTGGTAGCAGCAGCAGCAGCAACTACAAAAGCAAAGGAATAATAAAACGATAGCGACAACAAGAACAACTATTACTACTAGAAATAAAAGAAGAAAAGATGTAAGAATAAAAATTTTCAACAAAAAAACTGTGTGATACAACAAAATATAAGGCTTTAACCAATATTCAAACAAAAGTTTGTCCCTGTGTCCATCTGCCCGTATAGATGGGCTGTAACGGTGGCAGTGTCTGCCTATGTTTTTTACAATTTATTCCTATAAAATTAAGTTATTAAATGTAGATAATGTATGTATGTGTACATGCATGTGTTGAAAAAGCGCAAAATTAAACAGGATCAAGTTCAGGATCAGTTACAGCAACAGTCTTTAGTTTCCTTTTATTCTAAATAATTTACGAGCAAGCAGCTGTCATTCTTTTCCTTTTGTTTTGTTTTCCTTTTGTTTTTGGGCTCTCTCTCTCTCCTTCTCTGCTAGCTGTTGTTTTTGTAGTGTTTCAACTAACGGTGTGCATGTGTGTGTGTTTAGAAAATTGTTCATATTTTCATATGGACATTTTGAATATGGAAGTGTGCGTATATGTTTATTTATTGTTTATTATGCATTATAATCTGTTATTGTAGTGGTCTTTTGTTTACTTAATGAATAGCGAGCGGTTCGTTTAAGTATTCGTTGTAAGCGTACATACATACATATTCTGTTTCAGAGATTTTTCGTCCTCTCTGGGGTAAAAATACCCAACGTGACATTGTGCAAAAGGATAGGGAACGTAAATGAAACGTGTTAAATTTAGTAAAAAAGGCTTCTCTTTATACTTAACAGGGTGAGTTACATTGAATTGGAATTATAAATAGTTGTTGTAAAAATAAAATACAACATAATACAGACAGTGAATGAAAGGCAAAAATCGATTAAAGGCTTTATTCATTAATTGCAAAAAATTAATGTATTTTGTGTGGCACAGTGGAGCTTAAACCTGTCAATTTCATGCAGTATTTTTATGAATTTGAAAATCATAGAGAAGTGGTAAAAATTTTGATTATTTTTTAGAAAAATTCAAGTTATTCTAAAAAATAAAAATTAAAAACGAAATGATGTGTAAATATGTACATACATATGTATATATGCCTTAAATTTATATTGAAAAGTTGTTATTAAGGACATTAATTGAAAAAAAATTTGTTTCAAACCAAACCTAATAAAAAATCTTATAAAATAAAATTTTCTTGAATGGCAATTTATCACGTCTCTTAACATATGCTGAATATGGTCACCAATAAGTATATGAGTGATTAGTGATACTTAGCAAATGTCCTTGCGGGATACGATTACTATGTCGATTATTTGAAGTAAATTTACAAACACATTATACCACCATTGTTGCCTTATCTCAACTATTTCAAGTCAAATATTGTTGTGCTAGGCTTATTGCAATTAAATCTGTGTGAGTTAGCTGCATAGTCCTAAAATTTCGCAATGATATTTTCGTTTTGAATATATTCGTAGATTTCATATCGTCAATATGCACATGATCATCAAAACTGGTTTTCCATTTTGTAAAAAATTAATACAGAATTTCATATATTATCCCTATTATCAAGGAGATTATGTCTTAGTTCTGCGGCCATACGATCTATTGTACTTCTTTCATACTTTACAGTGTTTCCCTAATATGTCTCCGCCAAGTCTATTGCTCTGACAAACCTTAGAATGATGCTCGATGTTAACAATATCAGTTCCCTGACCAGGATCTGGTTTGCACCCAGGTGTTTCCTTCTGGAATGCATTAATGCCTTACAGGTTTCATTTTCATCATCACAGAATCTACCTATGGGGCTCGAGGCAGGCCACATTTTAAATAAGAGTACTCCGAGTTTATCACATTCTGTCAAAAGACCGGTTATCAACCGTAGATTATTTCTTGATAATATGTAACTCAGCTCTCCTCTTATTGTAATATTCCAATAATAGTTCTGAAGCCTCAAACCCATTTGGTTTGAGAAGCGTCTTTGACTCTCTTTATCTTTCCTTTCGATGAGCATACCTTTACAAACCTACACAGAAGGGTTCTGGCCCCATCAACAGCGTGTAAGCTCCTCTCCTTGCAAACTCGTCTTCTTGCTCATTGCTGAGAATTGCTACATAACTTGGAACTCAGAGAGTGTAATCTTATTTTGACTTAATTTATTGCAGAAAATTTTGATTGACGAAATACGACTGGAAGCATATGTATGTACGATATATATATGCAAACTTAGCATAGGATGTACAGTGAAAATACTGAATTATTATGAAATGTGAAAAATTGTAAATGGAATTTTATAGAATTTATATGGGCCTTCAAAATCTAATAGTTTTTCAAATAAACAATATTTATTAAAGTAAGAAAATATGACAAATTATTAAGTGATTCCAAGCAATCTTTAGTCATTTTTATAAAGTCATACATAGTTTTGATAGGAATCATACAAACACTCCCTTCTGAAACAATCCTACAATTTATAATTGACTAATTTGAAATCATTACCTGAATCATGTAGACCTTGAATGTATTAAAAATATAGGCACTGTTAGCTACTAATTCGATAAAAAAGAAAATATATTTTAATAAAAAGTGGCAACGTTTTAAATTTCAGACGCCACATTGTTTTCTATTTTCGTTTTACAAAATTTATAAACGTACATATTAAGAATTGGTCACCTGTTTGTCAATGCAATAATTTCATTTCATAAGCCTCCGGGCACCTTATACAAAAGCGAAGTTGTTAGAACGAACACCATAATGGTCGACTTACTGACATAAGCGGTTAAGTAAATCCATAAAATGGCAATGAATCATCTTTGAAATAAGACGGTTTATAATCTGCAGTTGGTGGATATTTTAAGGATCCATACAGACAGTTTAATACTATAATCAGGGTACCTATTTACTATTGAACACCGCTGAATGAAGTGTACAAGAGTAAAAGGGAATTATGTTGAGAAATAAAGAAAATTTTAAAACAAAATTTATTGTATCTTCATTGCCATGTTAGGTAATCATGGTTGTCCCCAATTCTCAAAAAATTCGGTGTTTGGGAATGACTTAGAAGACCATATAAAAGACATGATTTTGGAATTATTTCTTAAGATGGATGTCCTTAGTGAGTGCCCATAGTAGTCTAGCGAGCATTACACTACTGGCGTGAGGGTCATTGGTTCGATTCACACTAAGTGAGCAGATAAGGTCCACGTTACTCAGCTTGTTATAATTATAACATAATTTTTAATTGTATTCTAATTAATAAATAAATAAATATTCCTTAAGATTGATGGCATTGCCGACCAAACTCTCCCATACTCTCTTCATAAAGATGTCTGTTTGAAGGCCTTTTTCAATAGTAACGCTTCAGTGTCTTATGAAATATTTGAAACTTTAAGATTTACTGTCGAAAACTTATTTAAGCCGTATTATCTTATTTTATTTTATGTGTATTAATAATAAAAGCTAAACAAAATAAAAGTAAAATATGTAAACAACGCAAAATAACAGGTCAAGGTTACATCTGTTATGCTAATATTGTACTACAACCATATTTTAGGCTGAATTAATAGTGCATTAAATAGCAATTTTAAATAGTAATATTATGTTTACGGTGTTAACTTTTTAAATTTCGTAAAATGTTCGGAAAATATTGTACTCACAATTAAAAAAAATTTTTGATAGGTTAGCGGATAGAAAAGTGTTCTCTGCAAACGTGTTAAAATGAGGACAACTCAAGTCTGGTATGGGATACTGTAACAGCTAATCAAATGCAAGTCAGAATAATTCATAGCAAAAATGCGTACTATGTACTGTCAACAATTAGACTTTAGCAAATAGGAAAGGAATTGCATTTCATCAACACAACTCCAGGTCACAAGTACAGATAGTCCTTCACTTTAAGAGTTCGGTTGGCAGATACTTATGTATGGGAAACTACCATCAATTCCAATAACTTTGTTGTGTTACAAGTTTTCACCAAAAGATTGAGTGAAATTATTTTCATTACAATAATAAGTCATCGCTCATATCGGATTTGAATGTTTGAATCCATACTTGATAGGTTGGGATAGGATAGGATAGGATAGGATAAGACAAAGTGACAAAGTTCACATGAATCAATGACCCAGATACTAACTAATAAGTCGTGATTTACGGGTACTGACGATCCAAATCAGGGCTTTGCATTTCAAGCATAACTTTCTTGGAATTAAACTGAAAACCAACCAGAAGGCTTAACAATTTGGGAATCGATCGATATCTAGCATCTCCGTTGAACTATTGAGAAAGGGTGATGCAAATGAGCAATCTCAATACAGCCAGGCAATCTGCGTAGATCCAGACGTACCATTGGCAAGTAAAGTGCAGAATACTTGATTTCTATGCAACCTATCTACAGTCTGTATAAAAGTTATTGGAAGTGTTTCCGCATGCCTATTCATTACGCAATGAGCTGGGATAGTAGACACAGTGTCAGAGGTGCCCTTTGGTTCTAGTTTAAGTTGTTGATGGGTAAAATTGTTATAGAATTTAGGCCAAGTGAGGTTGACAAATGATCAGGATTCTTTTGGGCTAACAGAGGTAATAGGTATACCTGCACTCGTGTGTGGTTTCGTGTTACACAGTCGTGAAGGATCAACACTGCATATTAACGCACGACATTAGTTAGAGGGGCGTCGTTTGGAAGTACTTTGGTCAGGTTTAGAAATTTTTAAAAATAGAAACAGTTTTCGTTTTTTCCTCCATTCTCTTGAATTATTTTTAAACTCTAATAAATTTTTAAAAATTTGACTGCTGACAACCTCTTGAAACAATAAATTATGCAACAACCTGTTGAAAGGAAGAAAGAAATGAAAAAAAATTCTAAAATTTAAAATCCTTTTCGCTTTGGCCAGCACGTACGGTAACTTAAAGGCGTCAGTCAGCATTTTTACAGACTGAAGCAATTGAAAAAAAGGAGAGAAAAATAAACTGTTTTCCCAAAACCCCAATCAATAAAAACATCTGTTTGGGTTTTTTGTTGTTGTTGTTGCCCTAATGTTTATAAATCACTTTGATAGTGTTGCTTCCAAAAAAATTCTGTTTTTTTTTTCGTATTAAAAAAAAAAATTTGTTACTCCCCACTGTGTCTTTTTCCTCATTAAAGCGTGCAACATTTATATTCGTTCACCTGCCTGTCTTCAATTGTTTACACTGTTTTAGTTGTTGTTTTAGAAATATTTTTGTTATTCTTTCCTTAAAATTTCTAATGCTGAAACGCTTATTCATTCGTTCATTTATTCGTTCATTCCTTTATTCATTCATTCATGCATTCATTCATTCAATTGTACAACAACCCTCAAAATCTATTTCTGGATAATATTTAATGACAACTTTTCAATTTCATTTTGGTTAGTCTAACTGCTCTATCTTATCTTGCTGTGCGAAGGAGAAAACGGCTCAACGACTCATGCCATTTTCATTGGAAAGTCAATTTTTATTTTGTGTGAATCTATAAATTTTTTTGGTACTTTTTTTCTGTTTTTGTTTATTTTTTTCTGCTAACAAATTTCGTTTTTGATTGCAATATAGACGATGTGATTAAATTGCAAAACAACAATAAAAGCATATACAAGGTGGCTCAATAATAATGTCATAAATGCAGTGTGCTACAGTCGTTTTAGATAAACGAAAAGTGTATTTCAAGACGTAAACTTTCTGATACTCAGTCATCTGTCGCAAACTTGAACTTTCGTGCTTGTTTCCACACACTCTGCCAGTTCCTAAACACTTAGTTAGTCTATAAGATTTAAACTTCTATTCTGGTTAGTTTAAGACTACCAAAAGGTAGAGTATTTCATACAACGTCTCGAGCTTTGAGCCTCTCTGGTTCTATAAGACGTCAGCATATATTTACTGGACTGTCGCTCCTTCAGCTTCTTTGTGGATTATTGTGAACTCTGGAACTTTTGGCGTTTTATTTCGTGTTATATTCGCCCCTGTTGCTTGGTATACCATAAGCTGCAATTGAAAATGGTTGCTGGGAGAATATTCCCAAGCTCTGTCTTAAGCATCTGCTTATAAATGTTTGCATTATGTGGAGGTCTCATGTTTCAGCGTTCAATGATTCCCAGCAATGCAGTACAACTTATTCCACGTTTAAGTAAAAAGGTGTAATCTTTAATGACCATATACTTTCTAATGTGTTTCGAATGATAGTAAAACTGTTGGATATGACAGATAGTAGAACTGTTGGAAAGCCATTGAGAGGCTTTTTCTCAAACTCTTGTGCTTTTTTGAGTCTTCAAGCACATCTCAAAAACCGTATATTAAAGAAGTGCTCTGTGGAATGGTCACTCTAATTATATGGATTCTTCGTAGATCTCACCAAGGCATTTGACATGCCATTATATCAAGCGAACTACCACGCACTTCAAAGAAAATAACGTTCAACTGTTTTTATTTCTGGTTTTTTTTACATGAAGTCTCGAATTCGTGAATCCTATGTGTAATATTTCTAGGCTTTGCTGGATATGTATAAGGAGAGGAACTAATTGTCTTCTTGTCTTAACTCAAGTGGCCATACATCGCTCTATTGCGACACTAACAGGCCACTGCCGTATTAAAAGACATGCTGATAGACCGCTGTAAGAGTTGTGGCTCTGAGGAGTAGAAATACACTATCTTTTAGCGTATGCGCCTGTGCCTAGGCCCTCTTTATGAAGAGGCAGAGGTTCTCGAACTTTTATTTCCATACAGTTTACTTTGGGGAATGTTTGATTCCCGGGTTAGATATTGATATGTGGTATCATAGACACTAACAAAAGGAAGGTGTGGTATATTAAAAAGTTGCGCCATACTTTGTTTGCACATCAATTGGGAAACTGCAAAGCGAATGAATTGCCCAGCTCTGGTACAATTGTCAAATATTCGGTTAAGTTCTGGGAACCCCAAAACTAGAGATTAAGAATGTAGTAATGGATTCCCTTTAAATAGCGTGTGTTGCTTCAGATGCGTGTAACATGGCTCACCAAATCTGGATAAGATTATATAAAACGTATGCGGAAAGGTTGCTCAAACTGCAGAGAGATACGCTAAGGGTAATTGCCCGAGTCTTTACTTCACATGGCATTTTAAAAAGTTATGTGAGACCCATTGGTCTAAGCTATATAGTGAATGACTTTTACAGATGCTGAAGAGTTCAAACTCGTCGTAGTCTAGTAGGTAATGTGCTGACTTATTAGGCGTAAGGCCACGGAAGAATAACAAGAAAAAGGACGACATAAAGGCCGACACGTTGCTTTAAAAATTGGAGCCATAATTATTTAAACAAATAGTGGTAATTACCGTTATCCGTTATACTCCATTGCTTGAAGTCAACTAGTTCACTATATACGGCATATTTTAATGATATTTTACGCCGTTTAAAGAAAGACCTTATGAACTTATTTTTAAGCCACCCAGTATTTCAATTGTTATATCTTTTACCCCTTATTTTTATTCTCATTATTTCTTATTTCATTTTTTGTAAATTTGTGCTGTTTATTACGATGATTTTGTTTTTATTCCATGTACGTAGTCAGTAAATGGTTTATAATGAGAAATTTACTTGAAAAAAAAAGTAAAAATAAATAATAACAACAACAGCAATAATAATAAAAATATTTACTTATCTTTCAACTGTTGTTCTTGTTGTACGAAAATAAAATGTAAAACGAAAACATTTTTATTCAAACAGAACTGTTAATCAAAATCAAAATAAAATTGAAAACAAAAATCGACCAAAGAATGTTCGTTTTTAAAAAAATGCAAAATTTATTTTAAAAACACGTTTAATATATGTACCTTTTTTTTAGTAAATTACGACAACAACAACAACTTTCGTATCTATCTACGTAAATATCTAAAGTTTTAAATCTAAATGTAGTCAGACAGACAGACATTAAATTTTTATACTCAAAATTAATTAACACGCTTTTGTTATTAAAATATTTTTAATATAAATACGTACGTATAGAAGAAATATTATATTTAATATACATACGTTATACGATATTATAAATACAATATTTCTATACATATTAGCCTGGTTTTAACACCAAAAATATTTGATAATTTGGTAACAATCAGTTACTGTCTGCGCAATATGTTACAAAGAAAACCATTCCATTTTAGCTTCAATTCAAAACCGCTTTTTATAGTCCTCCATTAAAAGAAAAAAAACTTTTAACGTTTTTGAATACAATAAATAATAAATCTTGAATAAAATTAATTAATTAAGAGATATGGTATGTGCTGTGAAGAGTGAAGTTAAGTTTTAATTTTGGGTCGTAGAGTTACTAAATGGCTTCAATACTTTTTTTTTGGCTTAAAGAATAATAAAATTCCATTCCGCAAATTTATTTGTGCTACTGGAAACTTAATGCTTCATTCCACTTTAATTTTAAAATAAATTTTATAATTTCAATGTACACTGAAGTATGACTTTTTTTTAAAGACAAAACACCAAAGAATTTTCTCGTAATAAATTTCTGGTTTTTCAGATTGTTTTTACTTGTTTAAATCTTTATCGTTTGTCCATAAGGGATACTCATTGATCCCTTTGAAGCAATTCCATTAGCAATACGAGTACGGTCCAATAATAATTAGAAAAGAAAAACAATAAATCTTCTTTTATTTCGATACACAGCGATACTTAAAAGCTTCTGTAGCCTGTTTATATTGTATTAAGAAGTGACTCCATTATGTTTCGATTATAGAACAATCAGAGGAAGCTACATTTGGAGCTTCAGGCGTTTGATAAAGTAATCCGAACTTTAACCCTTTGCGTCCGTATGTCTGCTCTCAGCCACCAAAGCTTTATTACCGATTTAGTCGTATATCTGCCCTCAATCGATAAGCTTTCGAAATTCATTGAAATCGAATGATATTTTATAAGTTGTGCTTAACTGAGATTTGGCAATTACGCTTCTTAAAATATTTCAAAATAATACTCTAATAAAATGGCAAAAAGAAATTTACTGAAAGAAGTGTTCCGTGAACTTGAAAGTAGCGGTGACGAATTTTATTTTGACTCTTTCAGCACTAACTTTGATAAAGAAAGTGATAACATTTGTTCTGAAAATATTTCCAGTAGTGATTCTGATGTGATGAGTGACGTAGCAGGAAACGAAACGACAATTAATTCCGACCAGCATAACACCCATATATCAAATTAATACGGTCGCAAAGGGTTAATTCATTGATTTCAGACATTGTTATAGTAAACGTGAGAATTGGTACATTGTCTCGGTGAAACTATACTAACACATACCCCTTTATAAAGCTAGCATTATAATCGTTATTAAAATCGTATTATTGTTTAAGAACAGGGATTTTGTAACAAAAACATGTCTTCGCCTACTTTGGTAATGATAACAACAATTTTCTCAATCGTATAGCACATTTTAAAATTTCTATAATTTTAAAAATTTTCTTAAACGTTTGTGGTATGAACCTCTCAGTTAATCAACCACTACGATCCTTATTATGAGAGCTTGTACAGCCTCGTTTAAATTTTGTCACCAAGTATTTGATACTCAAAATAAAAAAACTGATTAGCCCAAAAGTACAGAATATAGCTTGAATTAGAGCCGTTTATTTTGAAAGTGGCATAAGTCTCTAATGGAATTCACCATATGGCTGGAACCTCTGATACACTACGCCACAATGAGAAAAACTGCGAGTAAAGCTTCGAAACTTTGAGGAAACTTGTCATTCTTTTTTCAGCCTTGACTTTTAAGGCTCTTTCTTTAAGATGATTATGTAACGATTTTGTAGTGCAATACTTTTTTAAAGCGATGCTAATGTCAAGGACAAAATTAAAAGGTTGTGGAAAAAATTCTAGATGCTTCAAAACGTTTCAGGAATATGCAAGGCACGAGCCAGGTAAGCACTTCTTTTGCTAACACCATTTTCAACTATTTTATTAGTTGTGGACATAATGGGGAGCCCAAAGCAATATTTTTTAATATCTAAGGACTTTTTCAAATCGGATAACAAGGAATAGAAGTACTTCTAACAAACAGTTAGAAATGTTGCTATTGATTTCAACTGTAACTTTTTTTAACCAATTCATTATATTTTTTTATTTTTTAATTTATAAGGCTTTATAAGAAGGGGGAGGGAGTAGAGTGATCTTAATTTTTCCAATTTCTTTAAATTTTGTTTCAATAGTAATTTAAAATAAAACTGGAAAGAGTCATTTCTAAAGCCAAGTTTGGGTATACTTAAATAAACTAAAGGTAGTATTAAGTCGCATTAAGCAAATATTTGCAAAGAAAAAATATAATGAAGACCCTTTTTCTGATATATTTACTTGATTTCAAAAGGAGAAAGAAATTGAAATAATAAATGTTATTTGATACCGTTTTACGCTCACAATATTCTTGCAAATTCAAATTTTGATCAAACTATCAAATTTTTTTGTAACTATTCCTTCTTCTTTTGGCAAATATTTGCTTGATGTGAGCGTATTTTTTTGAGTTCCTACGACTGTTGTAAATAAAAGCAGGTGAAATTAATAAATTTCCTGCATTTAAGCTTGAAACACTAGGGATAGTCTTTAGAAATACTAGGCTACATTTTATTTCTCCTTTATTTCTAATGGAATAAATTTTTAATTAAAAAAATTAAAACAAAATTTGATTATTTAAAATTTGTTTGAGTTTTTAAGACCTTTACTGATTTCTAACCTATTAGTCGACTTTCAAAGCTTGTTTAACGAGGTATAGGTGTGCTTACATCACTTTTAGCCACACTACACGAAAAGTGGTATGAAAAACAGTTTCTGACTATTTACCCACAAACTTTGTTTTACCACCCATATTTCAAATCAAATCTATATGAAACCAAATTTGTTTTCCAGATGAGTCTGTCTTACAATTGCGTTGCAGTGGTTAATATTTATTAAACGCAAGTAAATATAGAGTTTTTTGTTTTTACATTGTATTATTAAAAATTAGCTTTTACTTGACTTAACAATAATGTTTGTTTGTTTCTTTTTTTTTGCCTATTTATTGTAAAGTTAGCTGGCAAAGGCTTTAGGAACAAAAATATTTAAAGAAAACGTCAGTATTAACGTCAAAACGTACTTTGCGTGATCATATTACGCTTTGTACTGCTTGATGGCTGTTAAAGGATTGAATTTCTATTATTTAACAAACAGTTATTAAAGATTTACAGCAAAAAAAAAATTAAAAACTAAAGAAAACTTCATTTACTACAATATATTTTATTTTTTATTTTTGCTTTTATTACTCTTTGTTTTGTGTATGAAAGAAAATATGTTTTTATGGTTTGAAATCGTACACAGTGTTTTGTGTTTGTAATATTGTTTGGTTAAATATTTAAAGAAAAATGTCTCGAAAGAAAAATATTTTTTAAAAGACTGATTACAACCCAACAATAAGTGAGTAATTGACGTGTTAACATTAGGGCGGTAACAATTATTACGAGTTTTTCTTTTTTCATATTTAATATGCTTCAGTAAATACGAGTAAAGTAGTGCTCACCTGGAGTATTTCATATACAGGGACCGTTGCGTAAAGTATAAGAAAGTTTCTGAAATTAAAAAATTAAAATTGAAATTAAAATTTTTGTAAATTTTAAATTGATGCATAATCTTATGGTATTTTGCCGTATTGTTGGAGAATAGAGAATATTAAAACGCAAAAATCGAAATCTAATTCAACGTTTAGTTGGTTTTTACACTTCCTACGACGTTTTTCAGACGCAATACAAAAAGTATTCGATTTAAAAATCTTTTGTTTCATGATAATGTCATAAACAATACCACAATCAGCAGCTGTTTTTCATTTGCAATGATTGAGAAGATAATGGCAATGTTACTGAAAAAGCTTGAAATTTTATAAAATTTTTGTTATCAGAAGCGTTTTGAAAATAGGGGAAAACGTTGACACCAGTGTTTGAAAAAATTTAATATGTTGGTATATTATCCTTGTTTGACTGTCCAATCGACAACCATTGAAGTAAAATGATTCTAAAGGTCGGGAAAGGTAGTTAGGTTAGTTAGATTAGTTTCGCCACAATCGATAATTACTGCTGAATAATTTAGTACACGCAAGGGAGCGGCTATTATCTGATGTAACTTAGGTTAGGTTAAATTGGCAGCCGTCTTTAAAACTATAAATACAATTAACGCAAAGCTGCAAACTTAGCAATCTCTTAAAAATAGAATACATGGGTGAATATGGAAATTATTATTTTAAAGACAACGCGACAACAAGCACATTGTTGTTGGAAAATTGCTGTGTTTGCTGCGTTGCGTTTATTGTGTTTATAGCATTAGGTTTCGTTGTAATACCGATAGTCATTTAATTGTAACTCGTGGTTAACAATTCCCTGCCATATTTGACAGCTTTATGAAGTTGTAAATTTTATTCAAATCACCTTTGGCTAGACATACGCTGTCAATGAATTTTAGATGCTCAAGATTTCTACGCCTAAGATTCACAAGTGTCGAGCAATAACAGGGAAGATATTGGTCTTCCCTTCTTCCTAGTAGCAAAATCCTGTTGAAGTATAGATTTGACGCTACAGTTAAACATTCTCAATTTTCCATTGTTCTATAATATTCGCATAAAACTACCACTGTTCACACTGCTGTGTCAGACACATCTCCTCTTAAACGACATAGTATTCAAAATTGTGGACATAATTACTTTCAATAAGTTTTAAAAATTTATATTGGAGTAGACAATATATTTACAAATCTATTTCTTATTTATATTATTTATAAATGAAATGCACTTCTACAATTAAGTTAGGTTAGGTTAATGAGCATATGAGCAATGAGTATAGCTTACTTGGATTCTATAAGGTCCTATTGTAACACCATAGCGATAGTTCTATGAAGTTGTGAATCCTATTCAAATCACCTGTGGCTAGACATGTTCTATAAATACATTTTGGTTCCTTGATAATTCTTCTTCTTGGGTACCCAAGTGTCGGATAATAACGGGAAGTATACAGTTGCAAACCTTACATGGTTAGTATTTGCAAAGAGTTTGACTAAACCTTTATATATTACAGCAAGAAAAAAACTACTACAGAAAAAATTAATTTTATTTTCCATTTAGGGTTGCTTATTATAGCTTCTGTGGTTCCAGTGAACCACATAAGTTTGACCACAAGTGCAAAAGAAATTTTTAAATATTTAAAACTACATTATGACCAATAAAAATAAGCCCTTGAAACCCTCAATATATGTATTTGTAATAGGATTACATTTGTTTTACAATTTAACACATGTTTTCTTTATTTTTAATTTTAATTTTGGAAAAAACAATCTATTACAAAAAGCAACAACAAGTTTGTCAACTATTTTAAAATAAATTTTTTTTAAAAAGGCACGTATCACTTACAAACAAACTTTAATAATTTGCTGTTTAGCTTCAGAATAGACAAAGAGTGTGAGGGAACGATAGACAGAGAGTGTCAAGTGAATTTATTTCCTACAAATATTTTTTTTGTCTATTTTCCGGAAGTATACTTATGATTTATATGGCCAGTCACACATTTTCTTTAGAATTATGGAGCTTTATTAAGCGGGAACTTAAAGTCTGATGGAGCATAATATAAAATAGTTTTTGAATTTTAAATTTAATGAAATTGAACAGAAAGAAGCTTATAGTTTAACTCTTAATTTAAATGCTAGAGACTAAATGTCTAAGAAGCAAATAGATGGGCACTGTATTGGAATCATTGTCAACAATCCAATACCATTGCTTTACAGTGTCAATATTTAAGTACCATATTTGTACTTATTTTATCAGCATACTTATATAGGAATCTATTGTAGAAAAATGATACAGTGGTGGCAAAAATAATAGGTATGCTTAAATAGTTTGCAATTGTTTTAATTTCTTTTTAAACTTTATCAATTTTAGAGATTTAAAAGCAACAACTTTTTTTATTTAAAATTTCCGATCCATTGCGTTCCAAACAAAAGCACATGTTTCGTTCGGAAATCGCATGTTTTTTAGCCTGATCCAGATCATGCGCCAAAGTCGGATATGCAATCTTTTCGCAACTGTTGAATCTTAGATTTTCCTACTTCCCGATTACTGCGGTAGTATTTAGCCCATTGTATGAATAGGGCATCAAAGTGTATCAAGTGGAGGTATACGCATCTTGATTAAAACGAAAGTGCATCTTTACTTTTACTTGCACCCTCCATTAACCTGCACCCTCCCAAAATCAACACAAAACACACATCAGAGTTTAGTGCCATTAAAATTTGATATTTTCTTTTTTTAATCCATTGGGTCTGAGGAGCGGTTTGTCTCTAGGTCACAAGATTGAACAGAGCCCTAGGCCAGAAAATGAGCTGAATTTTACCAAGGTACGTCTAATGAACACTTGTATCTTATGCCCGTCACGAGTGCTATAAAAGGTTGCTACTTTCGTACAGAGATGTAAAGGAGGAGGTGTGCCAAAGGTCTGTCGGGCTTTTTGACATCCCCGATTTGGGAACCTGGTCTTAACTAGGAGAGTATTTGTCTTTGTAACTTTTTTCAAACTGCCCAGTTCCACTGTATGTTACGATTTGAAGTTTCTTGCAAGGCCTGGAAATGGGTCATAGACAGATTTTGTCCACATAGTTAAAATCGTAGAAACGACATTGTGATTACCTTACTGTAGCGATATTTTCCGTTAAAAAAAAACTTGATTATATGACCCCCCATAGCGAAAACAGGCTGGTTCATAACGTAACATTGGCTGTACAGGTCTTTGTAGCCTTTGGAGTAATAGGATAGCCATCAATTTGATAAAAGCGAGGTGATTCCTCACAAGTTTTCGCATGCCCTTGGATCGCCTTTCTTCACAATTGAAAACACTACGCTCTTTTTTAAATAACAGGCATTTCTTTTGTCAAAAGTCATGCAGGCGCACCAGTAGATTAACCATATCTTAGTGATTAATATATTCCGTCTTTGGTTTTACTTTAAAGATGCATAAATCGAAGAACGGTAAACAAGTTTAATTTGTTTTGCAAATGGATGTGAGAAAATTCCAACGATGCATTAAACTATTGCCTTTTTGCCGCTATAATTTCTCCATCACTGTTTATATGAACATAAATGTGTTGGTATAAGTGGATATTTTACACTTAAACAAGAACAATAACAAAATGACAATGAATTTGAGATTGTCCTCATAAGACGATGACGAACAAGAAGCAGAATAAGCATTGTCAGCAAAATTTTGTATCGCTTTTTTGTTTCTGTTTTTTGTTTTGTATTTTACTTTTTATTATTATTGTTTTCTTTTCTCATAGTTGTTGTTATAGCTGTAGCTATTGTTTAATTTTTTTTCTGTTTTTAATTAAAAAACCAGACTAAATTAAGTAAATTTGGTTGCTATTCTCCATGTCCATGACAAAAATATTGGCGGATGATTTTGGTTCCAAAATAATACAAAAACAGAAAAAAGACAGAAAATAATGTAAACATAGCCAAAGCATGTGGATAATGGAGCATTCTCGTTGATCAACGGATAAACAAATAAACCAATGGATGATGATAAACAAATACAAGCAATTAAAATTAAAAAAAAAACAAGCGAAAACAATAAGAAACTATTTCAAATTAACACACATACGTACATACACAAGTATGTATTTACTACATATAACACTCTCACATTAAAATAATTTAAAAAAAAGAAATCAACCAAACGCGAATAAAAACAAAATCGACGCAAAATGTAAAGAAGATTTCGTTAGAGTTTGTCCATGAGTTGTCGTTTATAACTTTATTTTTATATGCCAGGGAATAATCTTGGCGATACATACAATGCTTTGGAGCATGAAATAAACAAAAAAAAATTTTAAATTATTTTTTTTTTCTTAATTTTTTTTTTTATATAAAATAAACTAAAATTAAAAAAAAAAACTAAAACAATATTTTAAAATATTATGCAGTATCACATCACATCACATTTGCTTGTGTGTTTACATTTTATTTTATTGTGTAATTCGATAAACGTTTAGTTTTTCTTTTGTTTCCCTCAAGCATTACATCCCTTATTTGGATTTCTTTTTGATTTCTAACCGTAATTAGCCGTTTTGTCTTTTAAGGAAATTACAAGGTAACTGTAAATTGAAGACTTATGTTTGATTTCCTTAAATGAAATTAAATTTACAAAAAAACAAAAAACAAAAAAAAAACGCCTCAATCACGGTAATTATTTATAAAGTTCCTTAACATAACGACAATTTAAAAGAACTTTTATATTTAAAATATTTAATTTAATTTTTATCAATTCCCCAAAACAAATTAACTTTAATTTAATCTCTTGAGTACTCTTAATGACGTTATTCAGTTTAAGTACACTAATGACAGCTACAATTAGAGCGCCTTTATTATTGAATGAAATCTGAATTTTATCAACAATTCTGCACATGTTTTAAATTTAATTTCATTTTTATTTTCATTTAAAAACAAAACCGTGTGTGTAAATGAAGTTTCCACTTGAAACAATTTATCATTGTTTTCTTCTTTCTTTTGTTTTTATCAGCATGTTTTTTAATTTTACTTCTTTTTTGTTGTTATAAAATTTCGCAGTTAATGTTATAGAAACTTTAAAGTGGTGTGATTTTGTTAATGTTTTTTTTTTGATACCAAATTATGCAGATTTACTCAAGTAGAAATGAACCTGAGTAGTATACATATTATGGAGGCAAATTAAATTTCTTTTTTATGATTTTATTTATTTTTTAATGATTGTATTTTAATATTTCGCTTTAGTGAACAATTTAAAAGCTTGGACGAACATAACTACTTGGAAACATGTAATCTTTAAGTCTTATGTATGTATAACAAGTTTATGACAACGTTACTAATGTTTACCAAGGTGATGTTCTTCTGTGGCCGTTGAAATGATGCAAAATATCACTAAAGTAGTTAACAATTTTCTTATTAATCGATCTACAAACCCTAAGTTGCATTCTTATATATAGACTTTTGCAAATGATTTGTTGTTCATACGTCTTTAACCGGTAGGCTTAACTAAAATGATTTACTTATCTACTGTCATACTACATGCTGTGAATGAGTACTCTATGCTTATTTATAAGCGTGACAATAAGTATATTTCGAGAGTCCAACTCCCATGTATGGGCTAATGCCCGAAGTCTATTTACAGGCTTCGAGATTGCATACTTAAAAGTGCTTAAGGGAAATAGGAGGACTTGTTCCTGAAAACCGCCTATTTTTGCGCATAAAAGACCTTTCGCATAGAACATATCCTTTCGTAGATGATTGGGCAGCGGAACGTACAGTGCACTACAAAGAAAATTTTGTTCTATTCGTAGGTGAAACTCTCTTCCTGCAGGTATTTTTCCTGTCATTAATAATATCATCGAATAAACACTACTCCCTCTCTTTCGTTTCTTCCATAACTTATTTTCATAGTTTCAACTTAAAGGACTGTACGAGTGGAGCATATCTTGAGTGTTGTTCGTAAACAGAAAGTCACATTTGAAATATGAACTGCAATAGGTAGGAGAATCAGGCTGTGAAATCGGAGAAAAACTCCGTTTTGTTCAAAAAGTCTGACCTGGTTTTTGAAGCTCGGTCGTTAGTCTAACAAGCCAACACACTACCTACATGACGTTCTGGGCATAAATATTCAAGGCGATGTCCCCAGGAATCAACATAAATTTGGAGAGTTGAAAGAAAAATTCAAGTGTCAAGAAGATACTTCACTTTATTTCATCTCCTTAGTATTTCTCCCACTTACATCCATCCGAAAAAAGAATACAATTCACATTGCCGGTGATTCAAAGTCTACTTAAGCTTTCATGACCGCATATAGGAGAAGATGGATGTGACAGTAGCCTATTCAGAGTATCTTTGCAATATGGCTTAAGGTTCGCTATTTTATTGCTAGTTAAACGGAAAGTACTTATTTACTTAGTTCAGCCATTACAACACTTTAGTCAGGATTACAATCTATCATTTCACATGACCCCTGTTGTGTGTGTTAATTTTATCCATCCCAGTTTAATGTCGACTTCAAGCGACAGATTTGAGAAACTTTTCATGACAATTTTATTTACAGTCGGAGTTTTTGCAAAAAATCTTCTGAGAGGAAGTCGCAGAAGGAAATATTTCTTTTCATATTTCGTTTTGTTCGAGATGTCTGAACTAGGGTTTCAAATCTACAGCATCTGTAAAAGTCATTGGCCATATGGTCGAGACCAATGAGCCCCAATTGGGTAGTTAAAATTCCATGTGCAGTAATGACACCGACAACTACCCTTAGCGTAACATTCTGTAGTTTAAGCAAACTTTCTGTATGCTTTCCATCTAATCTTGACCAGATTTGCTACGGTATGTTATCTGATCTTTAACCTTTAGGTTGCAGGTTCTCAATGGAGCTCCCAATGTACAGAATTCAACGGAACATTTGACGATTGTACCATAGCTGGGCAATTCATTCGCTTTGGAATTTCCCAGTATCTAATTGATGTGCAAATTATGCCAGTCTACCATCTCGTTGAAACTCTTGTGCCAATCGAACACTGTCCTGATGGTCAGGCAGCAGCATAGCTATCAGAAAGTAGGGGAAAACTCTTTAAGAAGGAAGGAAGAAGTTTCCTTTTTAATTTTCAAGTCCTATCTTTATAACGACTGGTATGCAGTGTAGTAGAGGTTAATAAAACTATCTTTTGTACAAATAATGGGTATATTTTGAGTATACCTTGTATGTTTATACTTTCTCAGTGTTTAATAATTTTATTTAATAGAAATTTAAGGTTAGGTTTTTCAAATTTTTAAGAAAAAAAAGAAAATCATTTAGTTTCGGTCTTAACAATTGAATGTTATATCATGTTATGGCCCATTTGGTGGTGGTTTATTAGTTAGTTTAGCTTAAAGGCAGTTTAAAATTGTTATTGATTTGAATGATATGTTAATATTGATGTATTTAGGAAATTGTCAATTAAAGTTTAAAATAAAAATCTGCAGTGAAATATAAAATAAGTTTTTTGTTTATGATTGTATAATTAAAGTCAATGGCCAGTTTTAGTTTTTATTTTTCACTTTTCTTTTTGTCTTTTATTTGGCAAATGCAGCAAGCTGATCATGACGGTTATTTCAAATATAATTAAAATTAAACAAAATTTATGGTCTATTAGTCTTCTCATGGAGACACAATTAAAACCAAAACAAAAAAAACATTTGAAAAAAAAAGAAATAATTTTTGAAAATTAATTTCCTGCTTTCATACAATTCGTTACGAGTTTTGTTTCCATTTTTTTTATCATTTATTTTTGGTGGACAAATCCCAAATGATGAGAAAAAAAGAATGAGCATGAAAAGATGGAAGGAAATAAATACAAATAAAAAAAGAATGTTATTTAACAGTTTAAATTATTAACAAAATACCGCTAAAACCGAAACTGAAGCTAAAGAACTTTACGCATCATTACCATCGGTAGTATTTAAAAGAATTTCAACAACAACAAAAAAAAAAATAAAAAATAGAAGGCTTGATCAGTGACTACTGAAGCTCGCGTTTCGATTGTCTGCGCAAGTGGAAAAAAGGCATTTTTTATGGTTGATTGTAAATTGTTGTAAAATTGTTTTTCGGCTTGAAAGTACAACAGCAATAAAAGAACAAGAAAAAAAATTAATTACACACACACCCATTCCATTCCACAAACTAAATACTTGTCTAGTCATTTATAACAATGGGACGAAAACGCTTAATACCTTCCTCCAGCGTGTTAAACACTTTCAGCATATTTTCTTGATTAATTTTTCATTTTCATTTTTTTTAATAAATACATTTTCTTTTCGTAATACTTGTACAATATAAAGTAATATTACAAAAAATAGACCCCCTCCCCCTATACAAGACATATGACGTGCTCCACATATAATCCCACACTTATATTATGGATTGTATTGTGAAAGCCAAAAATGTGCATTTAATGAACGTTAATTTTTAATGATGTAATGATGATGTTCAAATATAATTTAATATTCGTAATGGAATTAAAATGTGTTTATTTTTAAAGCCTAGTAAAAAAAAGGTATACAATCTAATGATTTTCTTCAGTGTAAGATTTAAGGTTTAATACTATTCTGGAAAGCTACAGAACCTAAAGGGAAAAAAGAATCAAAAAAGCAAAAAAAAAAAAATAGAAAATATTTCCGTATATTTCCAATCATCGTTGTCTTCTCACTGTAAAGCATCGATCTATTATAGTTCACTGTAAACGTCTATTTTTCAAATAGCCCAGATGTAAAAACAATCCTTTCTTTTTTCTCTTTGCTATTCCTTTAGTAACCAGTACTTTGCACTGTTTAAGTAGGACCATTCTCAGCAGCGTGGCCAATTATTTTTTAAAAACCTTTTTTTATAACAAAAAAATTGTTTTCTACAAAAGTACAAAGTGCCCTCTGTTGGTGTTTCTTTGCTACTTTTGCCCGGGACTAATACAATACACAATACTTCATTTAAAAATGTAAATATTTCGTGTTATTATTATTGAATTTATTGAAAAAAAAATTAAATTGAATTTTGTTGAAAAAGCTTGTTTTGTTAAAAAACAAATTTAATGAAAACTTTTTCGTCTCTCAAAAAACTTAAAAAAAAATAACGCTGCCGCTCAGTGACATTGTAAATATAGGCCTTAACTTTTCTTTTATAGAAATAGATGTGAGGACATATGTATCTTATAGTGTTATTTCTTCAAAAAAGCGTGATCACAACTAATCAGCAATTTGGGGTCCGTCAATTCAATTGAATTGAGCTGGCCAAGACGGTTTTGCTGAATTTGGAAAGAGGAAGTTTCTATTAAAAATTTTATTTTTGTAAGTACGGTTACAGGTGTCGAAAATTTCAACTATAAAGTCAAAATCCCCATTGCCATTTGTCACTCAGAACACTTACTTTTATCGTAAGGGTAGCGTAGGTGGTGCAATTAGCACTTGATTGCTGCTTTGGAATCATACCAAGACCACAGGTGATAAACTACTTAAAGAAAAAGGAAGAAAAGAGATTTTGACTGTATAGAAGTATTTGAAGTCGCCGTGATCTAGTAGGTAGTGTATTGGCTTATTAGACATGAGGTCTGTGTTTATACCCCAAGTCAGACATCTCCATCAAAACGAAATATGAAAAAATATTTCTTTCGCGGCTTCCTGTCAGCAGATTTCTGGTAAATACTCTAATTGCATTGAAAAGTTCAAATTGCCATGAAAAGTTGCTCAAAACATTTGAAATTTCAGCGCTTTTTGGTGTTGAAATGATCGATAAGACTTCAGAGTCTTTACGGCCGAGACGATCAATTTGATATAGACATTCGCAGAGTAAATTAACGATTGTTTCTCTCTCCAAAGTATTGCTTTAGCTTCTATAGTGAAGGTTAAAGCGTAAATTCAATTTTTCGCTAGTATACCGATACCGAATGACTCGGGTACACAATCTATAGTACATCTAAGTCTTTATGTTCTTGGCAGACGCGAACGTAGTTTCTAATTTTATCATTATTTTCTCATTTTATCAAAGGCCATACTCATTGAAGTTCTTATGGAACACTGTATAAGCGCTTTAGACAAGTGATTTAAAGGCTCTGTCCTGCTCTGAAGTAACGTAAACATAAATGCCTGTGAAGTCATTATTTTCGAATCTCGAATTTATTGTAAACGTGAAAGCAAATGGTTCCAACAGATACTATGCCTTAACCTGATACATTTTCATAGACTGCGTTATTTCTATGTAATCACAAATGGCAACTCTATCATCCTAGCACTTGTTATAGAATTAATGAAAATGAAAGGCAATAAAGAAAGAAAAAATGAAAAAATTAGGGAGCGGCCTTGTGTTTAAAGATTCATTTTTACTACACGCGTAAAGTATATGTACATATAGAGTTAAGTTGTGACAACTTATTGTTGCAGAAGAGACATTAGAAGTTTGGAATTGTGATTAAAACATATCATAATTAATGTCGTTGGGTAATCTATTGTCAGCAATATTCTTGGTTGCAAGGTTTTATTTTTAATTCGTTTTTCACTTGTTGAAATTAAATATTTTTTTGTCTGATCTTTTTTTATTGCAGACTCACATGCTATTAAAAGTTAATATTCTGTGAAAAATTATTTGTTTTTAACAAGATTTATTTTGTATTATTTTGTATATAATTTGAATAGGTTCTTAAGTTTTGCAATTGCTTGTCAAAAAAGCACTTTTGCACAATAAATTTAAATTGGATGCAATAAAATCTCACGACATTTTCAGATACAAGATCTGGTATTAATTTTTGAAACAACAACAAAAAATAATAGAGACTTTAGCAGTTTATTTAGTTTTACGAATGCTTCATAGGATAAAAAGAAAAAAGAAGTTGTTTAAAAAATTATTTTAAATCCAATACATATGGCGCGAGAAAAAAAAACGACAATCAGAATAAGAATACGAGTACAATTTTTTTGTACACGATTTTATATGATTTTATTAAATGGAGGCCTTTCCAAATTTATTGTTGCCATTGTTGCTGGTGTTGTTGTAGCTAAACAACAACTTGTTGCATGTGTTGCACAAACTACCCACAACATTTACTTGTACAACGCCAACCAACCAACATTCCCACATTCACACATTTATTATTACTTTAATACACTCTATTTTTTTTTGTTGTTAGTATTTTTGCTGTTGTTCTTGTTGTAGAGTAAATAAATTGTAATTAAATTAAATTGAAAAACTACAACAAAATCCAACAACAAGCTCTACATATAAAAATAATATTAAAAAAAAAAGAAAAGAAAAAAACAACAGAAAAATTGCTTGTAAAAGCCAACCTATTTACGATCATGTATATGCAACACGCCTATAATCAAACGAAAACAAAAACTAGGAAAAAAACTTAAAAAAATAGGAAAAAAAAGACTTGCCTCTCTAAAATTTGTTTAACAATTTAAACATTTCCAACAACATTAAACAGAATAATTGAAATGAAACTGAAAATGAAAAAAGAAACAACAAGAATCAAGGGGAAAATGCCAAAGTGCAACATTTAAATGGCAAATCGTCACCGAAACAAACCAAAAAACAAAAGGCACCACAAACGGAAAATCTTTTGTAGGCATAAAAGAAGTTGTGTGTGCGGCGGAGACTGCTCCCCAAATTGAGGCAATTTTTATATGCTGCACATTAAGCAACATAGCTTTACAAAAACAACATTACGGAAAGAGGGGAAAAAAATGGCACATTAAGTACTTTGAAAATCTAATGATTTTCCGCCCAGCCGGCAAACGAATTTTTTTTTGTTGATAAAGTTTTACACACAAAAATTACACGAATTTTATAAGAGGGGCAGTTTCATATTAAATGCTAATATTTTACTGATCACTGCAGTGAATAGCCATCAAAACGTGTTCCATCATTGATACCAAATTTACTCAAGATATGTTGATACATTATCAACAAGAATACTGGCCATGTTTTCAGTGTCTTCTCTCTTTCCTGGTGCGCCCAAATAATTGAAGGCAAGCAATACATAGTCAAAGAAGATTTTTCGAAAATGTAAAAACTGTTGCCAAATAATCTTTCTCCATGAGAACCATACTGAAACTCATAGCCACAATCAATTTGTAAAGATTTTATGACCACATTGCTGTTTTCCGCAATGGAAGATCCCACGCGTTACGTGTCAATCTTTTAGATTATAATTGTGAAGGCAAAAGATCAAAAATTATTCACTTTTCGATTTAAACAGAGGATTTGACACCATTATTTTTGTTGCTGTAGTCGTGAAGGGTTGCCATAGTACTGCAGCAATATTATTTATTGTACTCCCCTAACACTTTATGGGGTATCCCTACAATCTTTCCTTCAAGTCTATTGCACTGACTAATTCAGGATGCTGTTCAGTATTCGCAAGTGTATTTCCCTGCCCAGCACTTGATATGCAAGCAGGGGTTCCCTTTGGGATGCCCACAGGTTCCAAGAAGGCGTTCCTGTGATTTATTCTCATCACAACAGAATCTACATTTTCGGTTCGAGACGATTTCATTCTGAACAAGTGTACTTCTTATCTACAATATTCTGTTAAAAGACCACAGGTTATTTCCGAAGAGCCTGGTATATGACTTTAATCTCCTCTTGGTTAAAAAAAAGCCTTTTCCTGTCTTTATCTCCTTTTTTTGAGTATACATTCTACTCAACTGAAATATTCTGGTTCTCCTCTAAAGTTCATCTCCTGTTCATTGTCGAATTCACTGAACCTGTTGTATTAACACAGCTAATCTTTGAATCTTGTCCATCTCCATTTGAGTAGTTTTCAGATTTGTTTTGTCTGCTCAGACAATGGCCCGATAGGTCACTCTATTGACCTATCAGTGACCATCATGGTCCAGATCCAGTGCATAATCTTGTAAATGGTACTAAAGTAGTCTTGTACGGGCTTATTTTTAGCCTCTTGATACACAAATCGACTTACATAAAATCTCAAGACTTATCTGAATGATGTCGCAATGAGTATATTTAAATGCTTATTTAGCCATTAAGACCATGTCTCAAATATTTCATGCCCGCTTCAAATATTTTTGTCTAGAGTTTATACACATCCATGCTGCCTAATACTGGTGAAAGAACTCCGCCTAGTAAACATCCTATCGTGTGAGAAGAAAGTTTTCATAGATGCAGATACATTGAGATCTAACGGCAATTTGCAAAAGCGTCATTGAACTACAACGTTCAATGGTCACGTCGTCGTCGTCGTCTGACGTCCAAGAACGTTCTGTCTCGCTAAAACAACACACAAACTGGCTGTTGAGAATTTTCATGAGACGATGAAATATCCCCAGCTTCTCACATAGTCCGACCAGTCATTTACCGTGTGATTTCAAGCTGGTATATGATTATGACTTCTGAGATGATGATGATGATGCATTTACATTAGTTATCACTAAAAAATCTTATTGACCTGCCTATTTTGAATATTTGATCAGTATTCATTAATTGTTATACAAAAAAAAAAAAACAAAAAAATCTCCTTTCGATGAATTTTTTCAATTTAATGCATTTTTTTGTTGAATATGAAACTCCCCATATAGTGGAAAATAATTACAAAAAAAGAAGGGATTGACCGTAAAACATCTTTAGCATCAGTTTCAGATGAAACAGCAAACAGCGGCAACAGCCAAAATAAAATCGAGACATTAATGTTAAAGTAACAACTACAACAACAATTTGTTGCATGCTTCTTTACACACACAATGTAGGTTTTTTTCCGTATTCCAATAAAATAGAAAAAAAAATTGTTTTCTCTTGTTGTTCATAAACATATGAAAAGAAGTTGAGTTGAGTTGAAGGAAATTTTAAATTCAATTTGATTTGTGCCCATATTTTATGAGTCTAATGTGAAGCCATAAAGGCTAGCAAACAGGCAGTTAGGCAGGCAGGCATGAAAATTTAGAAATTTTTTCTTTCTAAAAGAAGTTTAAGTTTACGAAAGAAAAAAGGGAGAGAAAGAAGTGAAGAAATGAAATGCAGTTGCTTATATTTCCGCCTTTTAAATGAAAGAAACTCAACCACATGAGTTGCTTGTTGCAAGCCATTGGAGGCATAATGGATTTCAACGCCCTTTTTTCATACAATTTCATGCATATGTACACATACACTACAGAGCAAAAGTGAAAACTTGAAAACTTTAAAAGCAGGTTTTCAAATTTAATCATATTAGGCGTCATAGTTTTTTTTAGATATCAACAGGTTAATAAAAATTGTCACTGTCTTTGGAATCCAAATGTGGGTAGATTAAAGGGGAGAAGGCCAACCATAGGGTTCAAGATCTCATGCACATCAGTATAAACCTAAGCCATCAAGATGCGTTTGTTGTTGGTGTGGGGGCGATTATTTGGAAAGGTAGGCTGAACCAAAGGAAGATAAAGAGAGCCAATGACTCTTCTCGTACCAAATGTTTTGTTGGAAATTGTAATAGAGGGAGTTCTGTGTGAGGCATCAAACTATCCAGGAATAACCTGAGCTTGGTAAGCGGTCTTCTGACAAGGGACTGTAGAACCAGAGTACACTTATTCAGATTGAGGGTTGTTTCGAGCGAAAAATATACATAGATTCTGTGGCGGTAAAAAGGAGTTATCGATACACATTCTTGGGCACTGTGAGGTATTATTGCACCCCAAAAGAAAACACTTAAGTGCATATAAGTTGCTAGGCAGAGAATTATCATTGTTGACTGGATGTTGACAGCATCCTGATATTTGTCAGACTAATAGGCGTGACAGGTTGAAGTCGCCGTATTAGTCTAGTAGGGAGTGTGTTGGCCTCAGTTCAAACCCTAGGTCAGACATCATCAACAGAATGAGATGCAGCAGATTTTTTGCAAAAACTCCGAGAGTAAATAAAATTGCCATGAAAAGTTTCTCAAAAAATCTGTCGTTAGGAATCGACCTTAAACTGTAGGTTCCGCCACTCATGTATAAGAATTAACTCACACAACATGGAAGGTGTGAGAAATTAGGTTTTAATCCTGGCTAAAGGGTTCTAGTGACCAATTATGTATGTATGTATGTTATAGGCGTGGAGGAGGCATTATAGGTATGTCCTGAAAAATTTAAGGGGTGTTCAATGGATTGTATGATCGCATTACATGCCATCTCTTCACTGCAATAATAATAATCGATGACGAATTTTGGAAGTTTTTAAAAGCGGAGGAACTGATCAAGCTGCTTACATTGAAGTTATACACACATACCTCGCTTTGAGACGTTTCGTTTTACGTTTTTTCGAAGTTGCGTCGCTGCTGAATTAGTATTAATTTTAACTGTGCATCGTTAGATTTTCGAAGTTGCGTTGTTTTTGGTTCGAGTTTTCATTTTATTTTTTTTTTTTTTTTAATTTCCTTTTATACTAAAAGGTGGCACTACTTTTGTTTCTAATTGTGCCATGCTATCAAATCTTGGGGATTTCCTTCCTAACTGAAAATAATACAGTTTTATTTTCACCTTGTTTTCCTATTTTTTGAGTTCAGTTTCAATTAATGTGTTATAAATTAAGTGAATTTTTTATTTTATTTTAATTGAACTTGTTTTTTTATATGAATGTTTTAAAATTTTTATTTAAAAATTAAAAAAAAATATTTAATGTAAAATGTTTACTTTGTACAATTTTCTTTTTAAAAAGTAGTATTTTCGTATTCCTGGAACCTATCTTCGATCTTTATATGGTTTGCTATAGAAAATCATGATTCACTTTGCATCGTGTCAATTTGCGTCGTGTTTTTTCTGGAACGTAACCACGACGCAAAGTGAGGTATGGGTGTGGTTTTAATTTTATTTTGACGGACATATGTATGTGTCCCCTTTGTTAATACATTTATTGTGTTATAAAAATAAAAATTAAATAAATTAGTACTTTAAAGTGAACACACTTTTACTCCATAGTGTACTTAGCGGGGCCTTCGTCTTTCGTTTAACATTAAACCTCCAGTATTTGTTTAAGTCTGTATGTATGCTTCTGGTTTTTTGTATTTTTTTTCGATTTTTTTTCTTTGCAAAACATTTTTGTTTTTAATGTTTTTTTATTTTTCTTATTATTTTTATTATTATTTTGCGGTTATTTATCATTTCAATTTTTGCATACAAAAAAAAAAAAAAGAAAAAATTAATAAAAAGCCTGCTGATAAAAGAAATAAAAATAAAATATAAACATAAATGTTGTAAATTAAAAATTTTTAATTCTGCGAATTAATTTTTATTTTATGATAAAGAAACTCCTCTCCTCTCTTGTACTTGCACTTAAAAATATGGAAAGAAATATTGCATTCGCGATATGCAAATTGGAAACAGTTTTGCTTGACATTCAACATTCGTTAGTCGCTATTCGCCATTGCCCGTTCGTTATTTATTTTTTTTTTATTCTTCATTTTTAGTTTCGCTTCTGATGATTATGTTTCGAGAGTTCTTTGAAGTGTGTTGTCATTTTGAAGTAGTCATTAATGTTTTCGAAAAGGCTTTACAAGTAACTGTTCTTAAGGGTTTAACAAATTGCCATAATTGAAGGGAAGCGCATAGGAAACGTTAATTAAGCGTCAAGACATTAAAAAGACATTTCAGTAGGTTATGTATGTTATGGCGTTAATATTTGATTCTTATACAGTGTAGCGAAGCCACCAATTGTGACTAATTGTAAACAGTCTTTTAAGTTCGAGTTTCTTTTTAATTTTAAAATTAAAAACACATTTCAGATGGGAATTTAACATGTTTTTTTTATCAACTACCTGGTGTGCCTACAATTTCTAAACGTTAACCAAAGAAGTCGTGAAATATTTCGAGCCTGCGGGTATCTTCCCAATGAAAGGTTATGTCATCGAAAGTTGTGCTAAATTCAACTTGGATAGGATATACAAAGAACAAGACTTAGTAACACTAACTGACAGTCAGGCTGTGATTCGACGTGTCTGCTTTTATGAGGTTAAATGCAAGATAGTTTGGGACTGTTTGGAAAATCTGAATCAGATAGGTAAGCAGAAGCGATTACACCCTGCTAGGTTCATGTTATGTAGGAATTTTCGATAATCGGCAAACAAACATTTCATATCGTTGATGAGCCGAAAACTTTTCTGTGGAGAGGAGGTCAGAGTAATGAATTAAACAAAACAGCAATAACTTGAGGTTGATAATTAATCCCTTGACCGGGTGCCGTAGCACACATATTTAAAATGGGAGCTGTATCGAGCCCAACATATACCTCGCGGGCCATTTCTGCATACCAGATGCAAACACCTGGTTCCATATTAGATGCTAGGCAGGGAATTGTCATTATTGACATTGAGCTGCATTATGAAGTTTGTAAGGGTAATAGGCTTGGAAGACATATGGGAGAGAAGTGCAATAGATCGTGTAGTTCTGCGTACAGATCAACAACACCTAGTCGAGGTCACAATTATTATATTCACACAACCAAAATAAGGCCAAAATGACAGAGCCCATCCAAAATTATTACATTTACTAAGTTGAACTTCATTACTGAATAAATTCAAATTGTTTTATTTGATATGCCGCTGATATCGTGGCTGCTTCTTAAGATACCCTGTATTCGAATGAAACATTAATCTTTAGTTTGATTTCTTTTTTATTTTTTGATCGAATATTTTAAATTTAAATTGAAAGTTGAAAGTTCTTTAAAGGCCAAGAGTTTTCTTTGCTTTAAAAGCTGATTACAAACGGTATGAGTGCTTATTTAACATTTGAAAATATTAATTCTCTATAATTATCGTAATGAACAGAAATTCTCTGGGTATGTTTCCTCAGAGGACATAATTTGTTTCATGAAAAGTGTGCATAAAATGCCAAAAGAAAGAAAAATACAGCTTGTATCGTATAAGCAGCCATAGAAGTTGTTAATAAAAGAAAAAAACACCAACACTAAGAATACATAGGTATATTTTATGTTTGTATACGAAATTAAATCCACTTTTTCTCCAATGAACCTTAATCTGTGAAACATGCCAAAGTGTTCGTCAGAGCTACTATCTACTACTATCAAGACTAAGAAGAATAAATTCAAAAGTTTTCAAAAAAAAAGTGCAGTCTGCCTGAGGTAGTCTAGTGAGAAGTGTGCTGGTTAACTAAACTAAAATCTGGACAAATTAGATGTGAAACAAAAATATTACTTTCGCCTACTATCTTTGGACTTTGGCTATGGGTTCCGCCAGTCATTGATAAAATCAATGCATTTAACATGGGTTGTGTGAGAGGTTAGGCTGTAATCCTAATTAAAGGCTTGTTAGCTCTTGCTAGCCAATATGTACGATTCGCTGCGAAACTTAACAAGCCATATGTACGAAACCCAACAAACCTAATAGCGCTTCCTCTGAGACCACAATCAAATAACACTTCACTGATCTTGCTCTCTCTGTCATTCAGGTTTCCCCATTCATAGCTTTGGCCTATGTAGGGGCTGCATATATGGCAACGTATTAACAGCTCTCATCATCAGTACCTTTCCTCCTGCTTTATTTAGACCTCCCAGGTTGGGCAGTGTTCTCTCAAATGCGCATGTTGTTGTCACGCATTTTCCCCTAATATAAGCCAGGTATTCCTTGAGCATGAGCCTATCCACAATCATAATTCCCAGATAATTAATTGCCTGGCTAGATGTTAATCACTGGTCGCTAACAATTTTGGTAATGAATTCAATTTTCTTCCGACTACACGCAAATAGGATATCAGTTTCATGATCAGAAAATAAGAGGGCCTTAAGACCCAGTATCGAACTTTGCGAGACCCTCCTCCAATGCCATTACCATTCTTTTATAGATTGTACTATTCAGAAGCTTACAGTCTCTGTTAACATAACATTTACTGTAAAAAGAAGAATATAACCTTTGTAGCTAACTTCAAACACATGTAAGCTGAAGCAACTTGCGCGTTATTACACCAATCACTGTCTTTTCCATATCTGAGGAAATGTCCCCTACGTCAAATATGTTTCTATATTACTCTGTATTGCTTTCCATAGTTTCAGTCAGATTAGGTGATATTTAATCGATTTAGTCATGCTTAAGTCAACCTCTAGATTAAGCTTAAGCTGTAGCAGCAAAAAATTGAAATCATTGGAGTTTGGAGAAAATGGATTTTTAATAAAAAAAAAAAATTAATGAATTTTTAAAAACAACAACAATAATAACATTAATAATAATAACTAATGAATGAAAACAATTTCCGTTTCACTTAAGAAAAGAAAATAAAACAAAAGAAAATACACGTTCCGACATAAATAAGTCACAAAATCAATTTCAAAACGTACAGACACATGTTGGCTTTGTTTTGTTTTTAATATTCGAGAAGAGAGAATAAAAAAAAACCAAAACGAAAGCAAAATTTCTTTTCAATTAAAAAATGAAAAGAAAAATAATAAGAAAATAATCAACAAAAACAAGGTTTTTTTTTTGTTAAAGTGGTCACCCATCATCCATCCACACCCAAATGTTTAACGTTTAGTAAGGAATCCGAAGTGATGGCAGCCGTGTGGCAAGAAAGACAACAATATGGCACAACTAACTGATGCAGATGGGATATACTCGTATGCATGATGGCTATATGTAAACAGCCTGGAGACGTCGTCTGTCTGTTCCACTGCCATTGTATCACAACAGCTTAATGAATCACTTCACTTTTAGGTTTCTTTTTTCTTCTTTGCTTTGCCTTGCCTCTTCAATTTCTTATGCATATAAATGCGTGTGCACAGAGATCGAGATTCCTATGGTGAGCGACGATCGTTCTTCGATAGTCTCGTTTTGGTTTAAGTGACAGTAACAGGGTTTTTAAGACTTAAAGTAATTGTTGTTGTTGTTGATGTTGTTGTGTTTATTGTTGTTTTAATATTATTATTGGTATTGTTATTGTTATTGTTATGTCTTGTATTGCAATATGCATAACAATTTCTATTAAAACTTTAAAAAGAAAAGAAAAAAAATAAAGCTGACAAGCAGACAGAAACACAAACAGATGTTTGAAGTAAACGGATGATGAACGGACAGACAGACAGACAGATTGTCTTACAGGCATAGAATTTAAAGTGGGTCGTCATTGTTAATGTTACCGGCTTAATATTACCAGTTTACTTCTACATTTATGCTGCTGCTGTTGTTGCCACTATAAATTAACCAAAAATTTATGAAAGCAACAATAACTGCAACAACATCAGAAAAAAACAGAAAAAAACAATAAAGTTTTCTACTGTGTCTCCATGTACTCGAATCGTATGTAAGGCAGGCAGGCAGGCAGGCAACACACTCAAACAAGACTCCAGTCATGACTTTCAAGTTCATGGAGTTGCTTTTTGTCGTTTTTTTTTCAATTTTTATATTTTAATTTCATTTTAGAGAAAAATTTTTCTACAACAACAACAGCAAAAGAAAACAAAAAGAGAGAGTATAGGTCGGTCGGTCGGTCGGTTTATTAATATAATAAATAAGTGTGTAAGTTTATAAACAAAATAAAAAGAAATGTTTCTATTACAACCATCCATTAACGCAGAGATTTAAAAGAATTACTTGCCAATCGATAATACTGTGACGTGTCATGATGTCGTCTACGAAATGAACGAAAAGTTTTTGTAAATGCTGTCAACTTCCCACGCGTTAAATATCGCATTGAAACGGAAAATAGAAAAGTTTTAATTTCATTTTGTTTTTGTTTCGCTTTTATTTTTTTTTATATTATTTTGCAATTGACGTAAACTTGTCTTTTAAGGGTTTAATAAACTCCTTTTGTAGTTATGGCAGGAAAGGACTCTTAGTCATATTTAATTCATAACCAGGCGTCAGTAGAATGTGTATAAGAAAATAAAGCACTGGGTGGGTAAAAATATTACTACGATGCACAGTGGATTCAAACACTTAATAAATGGCAAAGAAAATTATATATTTAAACTATAAAGTTAAAAAATGTCAATTTCTGTTTATTGATCGGTCTAAACCAAATGGTAATTAACAGAGTATATTGCAATCATACCGGAAGTGTGGAGCAGACATGAATTATTTTTGGGGAGGTGCAAGTGATGTGATCCTCAAATTTGGTCACATATTAAACCAGAAATTAAAATCATGAGAACAACGAGCAAAGTATATACCACCAATAAAAAGTTGTCAAAGTGTTATGTGTGCAATATCTGGTGGCAACCTAGCTTCACGCACACAACATTATTATTTATTACTGTGCACCTACACTAGTATAACAGCTGTTATCTTCAGTATCGATTTAGCTACATAGTTGGATCAAAATATGGAATCAAAATTAGCTTGGTACCGCCCAAACAAAGTGATTTTTTGAGATGACAAATTTAGTGCACATAACAAAGGAAACATATCTGAGAAACATTCTCTTTATTCACATTTTAGCCAGATACACTCTTCCCAGCGATATTCAGCAGCTATTATGCTCTATTTATAGGTTATGTTATACCGAAGTGGTAGCTTTGATTACCAAACCTCACTTGAGCACGCATAGCGAACCGTTGTGACGCCACAGGTAAAAAAACTCTACTATATTGTAGACTCTAGATCTGGATTGTTGACATATCGTTTCCCAAAAGATATTTGGTAAAACTTTAGTTGAGGAGGTACCTTGCCTCTAAGCCTACTAATCAAGTACTTATATTTGATTGAGGGGGTATCTCTATTAGTGTATCTAATACGAATGATTGTATAATAGACAGACATGCGGTAAGGCTTCGATTTTTTCTAAATGACTTTTGCAGAGATTGTAGATCAGTGGAGAGTATTGCTCACACCAATTACTTGTGTCCATCTCTAGATCGATGCGTACTTCTCTCATTTGACTCACTCGCTTTTTCGATAGTCTAACAGAGCCAGCGTTACTTGATCAGTCACTAACTCTCCTGCTGATTTTTAGCTTTGATACTGACTACTGATGGCGGTTAGTTAGGACTTGCACTTAGCTCAAGGACATCGATTCGTATGGAATCACAAAGGGCTACCATTTGTGATGAGCTGGGATTTAAAAAAAAACCGCTAATCCCTCTTATTCTATTCTTTTTCGATATGGCTGTTCTTTCTTTTTGTAAAACTTATCGCAGACGCATTTTAAAAATCTTAAAAAATACACATCATTGCCTTGCCTGTTTTCGTTTTCTGTGTGCATAGGTACGATTTTCTATTAAATTTGATCAACTGACTCCACTGTTCCAACGTAAATGAATGACATTTATTTGAAAAAGTATATTAAACAGAAAAAATTAAACAAACAGGAATATGCAACCTTAATTTTTTTTGTTTTCGCGGAGGCTAAAACTTAATTTGACTTCCTTGTCAGAAAATTCCCAGTTGCAAGAGACGCTGAATTTCTAAATTTAATACGCGTAAGCTTTAAAAGGGAGCTGTTGACATATGGTAGTAAAGTAATTAAACCGAATTTCAAATTGAATTGTTATAAGTCACCGTAGGCTAGTAGGTAGTGTATTGGCTTATTAGACAGGAGGCCTTGTTTCAAACCCCAGATATCTCCAACAAAACGAAATTTGAAGGAAATATTTCTTCGACATCCAGTCGGCAGATTTCTGGCAAAAACTCTGAGAGTAAATAAAATTGCCATGAATAGTGTCTTAAAAATCTCGCCACTTATGCATAAACTAACTCACACAACATAAGTGTGAGAAGCTAGATCGTAGTCTTAACTGAAGGATTGTAATGACCAATTATGCCTGTTATGTTATGAATTATTTAGTATAACTTGTGCCATTATATGTTAACAGTTGAGACCTTTTAAGCAAATCAAAAGCATCGTTGATATCATTCGAAAGTCTATGAGTGAGGATCATATAAATTTTTGGAAAATTTTTTTACTAAAAATGTTCAATAGTAAAATAAATTAATTTTCTTTGTGAGCGTTAATACAATTTTCCATTAAATTTAATAAATTTAAATTTAAAAAAAAATAATAAAATCAACTAAATCCACTGTTCCAACGCAGGAGAAAATTTAATAAACAGGAATATGCAACCTTTAATTTATTTTTTTTTTGTCGCGGATGGTAAAACTAAGTAAGCCGAAGTGCTTGTTAAAATATTCCCAGACGTAAGAGACGCCAAATTCGTAAACAGAGTATGCGTACGATTTACAAAAAAATTCCACATATGGTAGAAAAGTAATTAGACCGTATGTCGTTAGAATGAGATTGTCAACAGTAGATTTTGTATGTTACCAATATTCTTACTGAAGTCACCGTAGTCTAGTAGGTAATTATTAGACGTGAGGTTACGGTTCAAACCTTAGGACAGACATCTTCAACAAAATGAAATTTGAAAAAATATTTCTTCAACAACATCCTGTCAGGAGATTTCTGGCAAAAACTCTTAGAGTAAATAAGTCTGCCTGTCTTTCGGAATCGACTTCAAACGGCAAGTTCCGCCACTCTTGTGGTGTGAGAAGTTAGGTCGTAATCATGATTGAAGGGATATTACTCATGTGCGCAACTGAATTTTATGTTGATGAATTCGTCAATCTGTAAGGTTATCTGCCTAAATATCAAGAATATTTTAATTACTTTATTGTCATTGTTTGCTTAATTTAAGTGCATATATGCATAAAAGGTGTTAAAGTTCATTATAAATGAATTTTGCAATCATTTAAAATAAAAAAATATAATGTTTTACAAACACCTGACATCAGAGGAATTTATTTTAAATTAAAAAAGTGCTTTGGAGTCATGCATATTGTATATCAAATTGTATAATGGGCTAAATAATAGTATATGTATGTATGTAATCTTAAAATGAACAAAAAAAAGCTACTGTTCCCAACATTGCCTAATAGGGTCAAACTCAAATAAAAACTCACAAATGTTAACACGAAAAAAATTTCTTCACCAAATTTAACGCCTTCACATAAAAGTATTTGTATTTGTATTCAATTTATGGCAACAAATAAAAGAAATCTCATTTAAAATTATAACAAAAAAAAAAAAAGAAAACGAATATAAGTAATTAAATATTGTATAAAATCTGTAACACCAAGTGATAATGACTCGTGTAGTATGAGTTTTTAAAATCATACAAATTTTATTGGCAAATTATTTATTACTTGAATAAAAAATGCATAAAATAACATATTTTTTCAATACAATGCGCTACAATATCAGAAATATGCACTTAAAATCCATTGTATGATTATTATTTCTGATTTTTTATTTTTTATTTTCATTTCTATTGCTGTTAGACGAAGTGAGAAATGAAAAAGGGCCCCACACCACATATACATACAATACTAAATAATAATCTTTTCATGAACTCAATTCATTAAATACAACCTGATTTAATTTGTTTTTATTTTTTATGGTACTTCTCTAATTTTTGCTTTTTTAAGTATTTCTTGCTTTTCGAATTTTTTTTTCAATTTTTTTTGTGATTTTTATTTTTGTCTCTCATGTACTCATACATAATTGTTACAATTTAAACAAAAAAGTATAGAAAAACAAAAAATAACAACAACAGGCCAAAAGTTAAAAAAAATTGCAATAGTCAGACAAAATAGACGTATGGACGGACAAATGGAATTATAGCAGCGTACCTATAGAAAATAACCCACAAATGGGTTTTTTTTGTTCAAGTTAAACATCATGTTTTAAATTTATACTTCGTGTCAGTTGGAAGACAGCAACAGAAACAACAACAACAGCAACAAAAAAAATTAAAAAACAAGATCACAAAGTGCACATTTGTCAAAATCCAAATCGACCTTAAATACCATGTACCCTACAGTATATACAGCAGTGGACGTTTAAATGACACATTTAGTTTTCTCTTATGCTACTATACTGTAAATAATGTTAAAAACATTAATAAATATTCAATAAAAATTAACATAAAAATGTTAAATATTCATTAAGTGTGTTTGCACTGACAAGAGCTGGACACAGAAATGGCATAATCTTACAAAATGATAAAAAAAATTGTTTTGATATCCAAATTTTCGAATTTTTAAAACTAGGTCGTAATCCCGACTGAAGGGTTGTAGTGACCAATTAAGTTAGTGTGTCTAAAACACTGGAAGTGGTCATTACAACCATTCAGTCAGGATTATGACCTACGCTGAACGCCAAAAGTGAGTAAACACCATTGAAATAATTCATTTTTTAGGATAGCGAGAAAAGTAAATGAGAATAGTCGAATAAATTTCCAAAAATAAAAACGTTTAAATATTACTTATAAAATGTGAAAACAAAAACAACAATTCATGATAAAGGAACTTTTTTTATACTTAAGAACAAAACTGTTTTATACTTAAGTACAAAAGTGTTGACTCACTTATGGCACTCACTGTAGCTTCTTACACCATGAATTTTATACATGAATGGCGGGGCCTACAGTTTAAAGTCGATTCCGAACGACAGATTTTTGAGAAACTATTGCATGGCAATTTTATTTACTCTTAGGGCTATTATTACAACTTGCCTTTAAAGTTGGATTTAGTAAAAGCTAACTTTAGCTAAAGTGAACTTTAACTTTTTTGCGTTATTACAACTTAATGATAAAATCAAGTTAACTTTTTCAAAAATATGGCAGTTCTGGAGCAATATCGATAACATTGCTCAATTAAACAAGTTTTTTTAAACGTAGTGGCAATGACGGACCTCTTTTTTGTTGTATTTGTTAATTTTGTTTATATTTGAAGTTGCCATATTGAAAATAATATATCATCCGGCAAGTTCTAAGATAAACTTAACTTTAAAAGTTACAGGTAGGATGATCTTCTCTTTAGCTTAACCCTCACTTCTACCTTCTTGTCCACTTATAATAATGAAAAACAATTTATCTGTCCGTTAAAATTCTCCCTTTAGTTAAGGGCAAGTAGTAATAATGGCCCTTAGAGCTTTCGCCAGAAATCTGATGAGAGAAAGTCGCCGAAGAAAAATTTTTTATATTTAGTTTCGTTGGAGATGTCTGACTAGTGGTTTGAATCGAGGTCTCATGTCTAATAAGCCAACACACTACTTGCGACCAATTAAGTGTGTTTGTCTAAAACATTGGAAGAAGGAAGGAATTACAGACTTTAAATATAGTATGTCTTCGAAGGTATCGAGTAGTGATTTTATCTAGACCTATTTAGAGAAGTACAACAGCTAGGGTTTGTCGGATCTTGAATGTACAAGTTTGTTACTTCGTTAGCTGGACAAAGATAGAAAAGTAGGAGCGGTGCTGCCAACACAAAATGTGATGTAATATGTGATATATAGTATAAGAAATAAGAACACTGGGATTTGGCTAGTGTTGTAATTGTAATCAAAGCAATGAATATGGTTGTTCTTCACTGTTTTCCAAGAACACCACAGACGAAGGCCCCTACTACTAAGCAATGTCTTGGCACCAGATATTCAGTTTAGGTAAATAAAAAGTGAGAATTGTTTCTATGGTCTTTAGATTTGAACAGATTTACTATATCCTGTGCGCCCCTGACCGTGTCGACCAATTTCTTTGGAATTGCGTCAGTACGGGGACTGCGCTTACCCGTGGCTTCACAACGGGGCGCTATGCATGCTCAAGTGAGCTTTTGATATCAAAGCTACCACTCCAACCTACCTACCAACATACTCGCTATATAAAGAACTTTCGTGACAGAGCCTGCAGAGCTATGGAAACAGAGACGACCGGGCAGATATGGCCGTAGGAATACAAATACTAGCAGAGTAATAATCTAATTCTAGTGTGTAGGGTAAAACAGAACTCAATTGTCTCTCTATTGGCGTTTAATGTGTCTATCTTTACCTTTCTTTTTTGTAATGCTTTTGAACCTTAAAAAACATAATTTTCGTTGCCAGCATAAAGTGTTTCAATTAAAAAAAAAAAACTCAAAATTTTTTACGTATTTCCCAATGCAATTTATTGGCGTAATTTTTCCGTATGTTGTTGTACCAAATTAAACTTAACATTTATCGTTTTCGTGTTGACATGTTGATGTAGGCCATGTCATTTCTGTAGGTACACGTTGTAGCGTGCCAAAGACGTACATATGTAGTTCACAGTTGTTGTTGTTTTATTTGTACATTAGGCTGTGTTTTGTGGTTTTATTTTGTCGGTTTTCATGTTTGATTTGCTCTTTGTGTCTTTTTTGTGTCTTCTTAATGGGGATTATCATTTCGAAAGCAGCTATGCGGTACTGATGTTCAAAACTATTGGCCAAAAACGTCTAACTTGACCGTAAAAACCAAAAAACCAAATCGCGCATATTTGTCTGCATTACAAACAAGTAACACTGATTAACGAGATATATTTCTTCTAGTGGCACAACAATCCATATTCCTGCTGCCAACATTTTTGAGGTCTTCCCGTTTCACAAATTTTTTTTCTTTTTTTGGTTTCATTCTGTCAGCGTACTCACTCATATGGTGTCCGCATATGTTGTATGCGTGAAGTGATGTGAATGTTTTATGAAACTTGAGCGAAAATATACAAATAATTTCTATGAATAAATATTCTATTTTGAAAACACAAAACGAAAGTGAATGAGTGCATTCAGTTTTTATTTATTTTCAGTTTTGAAAAAATGAAATTTCTGTTTTTGTTTTTGTTTATTTTTTTTTAATTTTGTATCTTTCCCTGTTTTGTTTGCCTGCCTGCACTGACTGGCAAATGCATTATTCCCGCATGCACTTGGCACAGTGGGGTGTTTGATGGGAAGAAAGCATTCAGTGTTTTGAAGCGCTTAGATGGTGCACGTAAAATTGTATTTCAAGAAAATAAGTTAGTGTAGGTTATGGAATAGGTCTACTCTGAGGTCATACCACCCAATAAGCAAAGAAAAACGTAATCAATTGCACTTCCCCAGATCAGACATCAAAACGAAAATATATAAAAAATATTTCTTTGGCGACTTCCTTTCGGCAGATTTCTGGCAAAAACTCTGAGAGTAAATTAAAGAGCCATGAAAAGTTTCTCAAATAAATCTGTCGTTCGGAGTCGACTTTAACCTGTAGGTCCCGCCATTCATGTATAAAATTAACACACACAACGTACATAAGTGGTGTGAGAAGCTATGTCGTAATCCTGTCTGAAGGGTTGTAATGACCAATTATATATGTATAAATGTTGATTTCAGTCACAAATTCTTTAATAACTGCTTCGAGGTACACATATAATTATCATCATACTCTATAGATCGTTCTTCGGTATCATGCCATGTACAGGCAGGTAGAATTTCACCGTGCTCCGAATAAAGTCCTGATTTTGATTCGATTTTCTCCCATTTAAACGTCAGCGTAACATATTTGCACAAAATGTGTCCTATGGTTTCAAGAACAGTCAAATAAAGTCTCATTCAGGAGAGGTAAACTTCTCCAAACGAGAAAGACTCATCATTTGGCCTGCTGTTGTCCCCAGGCGCTCTTCCAGTGGACAACTCTAAGAGATTGTCCTCAATGGTCTTTGCTCGACAAGTCTACAGCCGAGTTGTTGAAGACAACCAGAGCGCTTCACAATCAGCCTCGATTTATTTATCATAAAAATAATTATCTGCGTACCTCTGATACCCGTCTTCTGTAGATTTATCTAAATACACCTCGAAATTGAATGCAGCGCAGCCCAAACGACACAGGTATAAAAATCCATCTACCCTTGAATATGGCCATTCAGTTTTCTTCTTTTGCTCCATTTTATAAGAACCCGCAAAATGTAGGAGTCAATGCTTAACCAAAGGAACTTTTTAATGACGAAAGTCTACGGAAAATATGGAAATTATTTGCTATCGACAAAACCCCCGTCTATTTCGTTTTTTTTTATTGACTTTTATATGACATTGATATATTTCCTTGTGTGTTTTTCCAAAGAAATGTCCCACTGTGCACTGTTGCAGCCGAAGTCAAACATATTAAAGCATTTGGTGCTGAAATAATGAGATTCGCATACACACACCCATTGCAGCCGATAAACAACTGACCTACAATAATTCCAGAAGCATTTGCGGTTGGCCAACACAAATTGCTACATGCGTTAGCCGGCCGGCTGGTTGGTTGGTTGGCAAATTGAATTTTGCCATAAAAACTTTATTCATTTTATCATTTTCAAGCATATTAAATATCTTGTTTTTCTTCAATACAAATCTAATAAAATTTATTTTATTTTCTTTATTTTCTTTCCATTTATTGTAGTTTTAAAACCTTTAGAAAAAATTACAAAAAATATGCATTAAACTGATAAACCACGAGCAGAAGTGTGTTAAAAAGAAAACAAAACATGTCTGCCATACTGTTTAATCCGGAAACGGAACACGATTTAAATACAACGACATCGACGACTTCTACTCACAATGAATCTTCATCTATGGGGGACCACTTTACTGAAGTAGCACAACAAAAACAAAAGCTGGATCGTCCATGTTCGGCCATTTATGAGGATATTTTAGATACCAAGATGAATGGCCTTTCGATCCATGCCATAGGCGATGATGACGTTGATCCTTCTGTGCATGCGCCACACAAAGGCCAGAGTTATTGTGATGGCAGTGATAGTGGCGTGGAAATTCCTAACAACGTAAACGTTTCCTTACAGCGGGCATTGAGTAATCAGAGTGGTGGTTATGCCAGCAGTTGCCAGGGTGGGCTGGATGATACAGCACAGGGCATAAATCTGTCCTGTAATTCGAGCATGATTAGTTGCAGTTCGGATGTATACGATACGAAACAACAATCTCATAGTTTGGCTGGTACCAACGTAAATGGTTGTCGTTCTTCCCTTAACTACGAATGCTGTAGTGAGAATGGCAGTGAGAGCAGCTCTATAGCAGGCCCCACTACCATGGCTGTACGTAGGGTTAGTAATCATAACAATGTAAAGAAGAAGGTGGCCATGTTTGAGCCCTCAATGCATGAGAGTCTTATAGTAAAATCAAAGACCTCCTCAAAGGAAGTATGTACTGTGGTATCAACCCCAGCTCAGCAACAAAATCGACCACGTTTAAGTGGTTTAAAAAGGGCAGTGTCTTTGCCACGTCCCTCACATGGCACCGCCCAGCAGGTGCGTGAGCGTTTAAGTGACAAAATGCATGGCCAAACCACAAAAACTACAAATAGCAATTGCTTGACACCCTATCGCAACACCCAAGCGCGTACACCTCTTGCAAAACCTCAAAAGCCCGAAAACTTGCCCAGCCAGTTGAGCCGCACTACATCGATGAGTATGCAGCGTTTAGTACAGCGTACTCCCTCACTAAATAGAGCTCGTACTCCCTCCACCCCGGACGATGGTCGTTGGCCTAGTGTGAGCAGCAACTCTAGATCATCGGTCACTAGAAGAGGATTGTCCGTTACATCCGACTTGTCTTCTATGAAAATGCGCAGCAGTATGATGGCCAGCATGGAAATAAAATCGTCCTCAACCAGTCCTTATGGTACCTTACCACGTAGACGTAAACAAAAGTCAGTGGAAGATCTAACGGGACGCAGTTCGCGCAGTAGTTCTATTACCAGAGAATCCAGAATGACTTCTTCAGTTATAATGACTTCCCGTAAAAGTTTGGCTACTTCTTACAACAATAGCAGTGCCAGTACGCCTACGCAGCACAAAACCATGACCTCATCCCTTAGCTTAGCCAAGACATCAACCTTAAGAAAATCTCAAACACCGTCTGCCAAAACTAGAATTTATCACGAAACGGCATGCCAAACCGCCTTAACCAATAGTGATCTGGAGAAAGCCTTTGCTGGAGTAGTACATGCCGCTCGATCAGTAGAATCGGTTGAGCAAAAAGACCAGGAGATCCAGGCCGAGATAAGAGATCAAGAAATGGCACGTTTACGTGAAGAACTGAGACATTTAGCCCAACGTGAGCAGGAGTTAAGCTTGAAGCTTAAGAGAGAGCGCGAAGAAAAGTTGGCCATGCAAAGGGAATTGCACATGAATACGGAAAAGGTAATGGGTCTGCTCAATTTGGCGCGTATAACTGGTAACGGTAAGATACTAGATGCCGGCACGCCTACTTCCGATGAGGGAGAATCCAATCAGGATAGTTTACTCATGTTGGAGTCTCAAATACAACTGTCCGGCCATGAATTAATCCAAAGCCAACAGGAAATCGGCCAGCTAAGGAAATTGTGTCGATCGCTGCAGGCCGAAATGGAAAGATCTCTAATGCAACAGGAATGTTTAATGCAAGAAAAAGCTGCCATTGAACAAGAATCCAATGAATTGCAAGATTTTTTGCAACACGAAAAGGCTGCCATGTGTGATGCTCTCAAAGATCTCGAAGAGGACTACCAACAGTGCCAGCAACAATTGGCCAGTAAAGATGAGGAGGTGAAAGTGTTAAGAGATGAATGCAGACATTTAGTGCGTCTAAATGAACAGAGAAGGTATGGACTTTAAGACTATATTGTTTGAATATTTATTATTAATACGATTTCCATATGTATTGCAGACAGGAGAATCGCTTGCTACAAACTAAATATGCCGCTTTGGAGTCAAAATCTAAAGACTTAATAATGCAACAAAATGCCTCAGTTTCGGGCGCTACAGCCGCTTTAACTGGCTTACATGCCCGTTTGGATAATTTAGTAGAACAGTTGGTCTTCTCGTACAATATATCCGAACAGGATTTAGAGGTATGTTCATATGTATCATGTTATCTTCTCCGATTTACTCCTTCGAAATTAAAATTGTTGGGTTATTCAAATGGACTTTATTTGAGCGTTGTTTCCGGCATGAGAAGAGGTATTATTTGTGACAATTTGTGTTGAAAGTAAATTTTAATGAAAAGTTTCTCTTTGAACATATATTTTTTCGAGGAGAAGGGTAGCCCCTTAGTCCATTTATTTGTATTCATTGCGATAACCGTATAGAATGAATAAGGAGACTGCAATCCAATCATAGAACTGTGAAAGACAGTGTAATTTCAATACATTCTTGGATTCATTAAAATCCTCTAATTTTAGAAGATCCTCTCTTTATTACAAAGTCCTTTATTGTCAACCAAGGCTAAATCAAACAAAAGTTCTAACCCAAGGACCTAATTCGGTGCTTATTTAGAGTTCTTCTTAATCGATAAATTGTTCTGATGTAAGTGGATATTTAATCGATGAGTTCATCAAGATAGGTGTTACAGCGAAACGCAGTACACAAGAAGAAGATTAGCTAAGTGATAGTTACGGTTCTTCTATAACATTGCAGCTTCTGTAAAAGTCTTAAAGAAGGATTCAATTTTCTCGTATGCGCCTCAATCATCAGCAATCTCCACGACTACGTGTAAACTAGTTGAAGTTGCCAGTGCTAAGGCTTCAGTTTCTTATGCAGTCACAGAGAGCTTGAATGCTTACGGTACTCTGTCAGTGAGTTATGAATCCGGAATTAAACGAAGATGCACTTCTTAAAGCTTGGTATGCTAGAAATTTATAGTCTTGTAGTTTCTGCCAAAGAATAGAAGGTCATTAGCATCCTAATTTCTTTAGTTTAGATTCCAGAAAACTGCACATAATGTCCAGATTCTTACTTTTTTCAATAATAGCAGTTCTATTGGGCATAGCAGTCACTTTTGCAAGCGGTTTGTTGAGAGTAAGGTCCCATCGGAGAGATGATAGTATCCTCCTATGCCAAGGTGCAACAGTTTGTCACTAAGGTCATCGTGATTCTTCCCTCGGAGGGTTTTAATCGTTATGTATGCCCAAAATTCTCCGATGAATCCACATCAAATGTCTTTAAAGATCTCAAGACTTGTTATGGGTTACGGCTTCGTTAAAATAGAGCAAGACAAAGAGTGTATATGTGCTATAACCGAGATCTTACTGAGAGAGACTTCCGGTTTCGGTTGGAGTTAACACCCTTTTGAGTTTTGGGACGATTGGAAAACCGACATATCGTTCATTAGGCCCATGTAAGAGGCATTCCCTACTTTAGGAGTAAAAGTAACTGCATGTCTAGTATACGATTTACGTATGATAAACTTTAATAAAGACGCAACGACCGCTAGAAGCTAACTAGGTCGCTTATGAGAATATAGATGAATCAAAACTGCTAACCGCCCTTTTGATAACCTCCCGCAAAAGAAAACAGGCGGTGTGCAAACAGCCGACCTTGCAGTTTAAACCAATTACGAAAATAACTGTTCATAAGAGAACATAGCGCCCTTCAGTAAATATTTGTGTAAGTGGGGTGTAAAGGACACACAAACACCGTACACCCTTTCCCATATGCAAAATTTAAATAAACTTCTCTTCGAATTGTATGTTTAATTCGCTCTTTGTAAAGAAAAAAACATGAAATTCAAAACTTCTGTAGATCTTTGGAATACCAATTTGACATCTTGAATTATAATACCCGACATGAGCAGCATAATTTAGTTCATAAGTAGAGAAATATTAGTGGAGATTTTTGTTATTGTTTAAAACAAATGAAATGTTAAAACAAATGAAATGTAACACAATTTATTGTCTTTTTTCCCAATTTTCTATAGCAAAGCAGCAGTGAAGATGATCTAATCTTACACTGACACTGTCTCTTAAGCTTAAGTAGGGTGGGTTGATAATTTACAAACAATTATTTAATTTTTCCCTTTTAAAGGAATTTTAAGCTTGAAATTAGAAATAAAAAAACAAAAAACAAAACAAAAATACTTGTATTGAAACAAAATTTTGCAAAGATAAGAAAACAAATTGAAAAAACGCATGCATATATGAAAATCATGTTTCAGCGTAGAAGAGTTAAAAAAATTTAATTAAAATTATTTATTGTATCTACTCGTATATAACTTCATATTTAATTAAATACATCATAAATAATACAACATAAATATACTATATAACTATGTATGTATGTATGTATACATTTAAACATCATCTCAAACCACAAATTGGTGCGTAGTTAAGTAAAAGCAGCAGCAGCAAAACTTAAAAAAAAATATTGAACAAATACTTCAAAACAAAAAAGAAGAAACAAAATTCTTTGGCTTGTTACTTAAGTTTATTAAGCATTGAAGCAAAATTTGTAATGAAATGGAATTTCTGTTTTTATTATCGAATTAATGTCATTACAGGATATTGGTTTTCAAAATGATACACAAACAAATGTCAGTGCCAGTGGTGAGAATTCATTGGATTGTGAATCGACAACAACATCTGTTAAATTAACTCTCAATGGCCATGAAATAACCCAAACGCAACAGCAACAGCAGCAGCAGCAACATCCACAAACGCTTAATTTCGCCCAGGCTCAAAATCATCACATACAACAATTCCAATTGAATTCGGCCAGTGATGGGTCTTTGTCACCCCAACGAAATCAATCATTTATAGCGGCTGTCATTAGTGCCATACGTAACGCTACCACTCACTCGGGTAAACGTTTGCTAGTGCGTCATAATAAACGCCATAGTTCGGCAGCCAATGGAGGCGTACATCATCATCATCATCACCATCATCATCATCACAGTCACTTACACAATCAATTGAATGGCAATAGCAGCAATAGCAGTCAGAACAATAATAACAATCAACAGAATGCCAATGAAAATAATGGAGGTAATTATGAATTTCATTTAATTTTTGAAACAAACCAAAAAAAAAAATGGGACCGTACTTTGGAGACGTTTTGGGGAAGGGAAAGAATACATTTTTTCGATTGTGTTAAAATATCATGAGCAAGTAAAATAACAGAATTCATCAATTTGCCAAGAAAGTAGAAAATAAAGAGTGCCTCAGTAAGAATGTGTTTTACATTTTAACAATGTTTCTATTGGATTGTAAAGAAGACAACATAACATATATACATTGGTCACTACAACCCTTCAGTCAGGATTACGGCCTAGCTTCTCACACCACTCATGTTGTGTGTGTTAATTTTATACATGAATGACGGGACCTACAGTTTAAAGTCGACTGCGAACGACAAATTTTTGAGAAACTTTTAATGGCAATTTTATTTACTCTCAGAGTTTTTGCCAGAAATCTGTTGAGAGGAAGTCGCCGAAGAAATACTTGTTTTCATATTTCGTTTTGATGTCTGACCTGGGGTTTGAATCGCGGCCTTTCGTAGCTTTTCATGACTTTTCTGCAGAAATGTGTCTGTATCTCATCGATGACGCGATTTAGGATTTTAGACCTGTAGTTGTTATCTTGTTTTCTTCTGATAAACCCGATATTTTAAAAGACCACAAAGGAAAAAAATCATTCAGCGAAATCGTTAACCCTGACGGCCAGTTGACATCTGAATTTCTTGAGATAACTTATTCTGGAAACCGTTGTTGTAATAAACAGTGCAGAATGGCAGCTGTCTCCCTCTTCCAGACCCCACATGTTGTTTAGATTCATGCTGTCCAATTGAGGCCATAATAACTCGATTTTCACGTTCTTGTAACAAATGCTGTTTACAGTCATTCCAGGGACGACAGCTGCTCATTGAGAGTTCATTTGTTTCTCATGGATTGCATAAGGATTTCCTGAGGCCCTGGTTCTACAATTTTCTGTATTCACTTTGCTTTGTACCACTAACTGGCACTTTCCATTCTCTACTGTTCTGAGCTCCTGATTAATATACATTTTGTATGCATTAAGGTGAAGGTCTTTTGTTATAATTTGATGCGTAGAGCTTCGTGAAATTTGAAATTGTTGAGAGTGCTGAAGAATTGATGTTTTCGGTAACAATTTCGTTTACAGCAGCAATGTTTTCAAGAGAACGACTAGTACGTTGAAGCACATGAATCTTACTGTCCGTTACCAATCCAGTATCTTCGAATTTTTTTGTCACTTTAGTTGATATATCTCAAATGAAAGTTCTTCAAAGTTTATGAATTTCATCAATTTTTTTAAATTTTCATAATTATAACACGTTCGTCTTTGGTAAAGTGCTCCATTTTTAATAATCGGAATAAATACATGTGACGTCTGTCAAATGTCAGATTTGCAACATTAATAAAACTCCTACTGAGACATTCCTTAGCAGAGATATAGTTTTCACACTGGCTTTAAAAAGCACTTCATCTAAGCCTTTTTTAATGGCGGGTATGAACTAAAGTTGCTTGAAAAGCATTGTAATAATGTTTACATTCCGAAACAATCCCTTTTTTTCTACTTCAACAGAATTTCTTAAAAATAACACGGTTTTTTTTGTTCTTTTCAGATGATTCCGATTCAACCGAGATGTTAGACTCTGAAACCGAACCTTGTCTAATGATGGACAATGTTTTGGAGGATGTGCCAATGCCAGATTCACACTCACATAATATGGTTTCGTCATGCACAGGTATGATATCCCAAATAGAAATACCTTCGGAAATTTTAAATGTCACCACAGCAGATGAATCATTACAAAACCTATCGCAAGCAATTGTTAATCGACAAAATATGGAATCACAAGTGAATGCCTTAAGTGCACATAAAGTGAATTTACAATTAAAGTAAGTGGAATATTTTAAATTATTAAGGATTTCATTTTTAATACGAGCATTTATTTTAAACCCGAAAACAAACACAAACCAAAAAATATGTAGTGAACAAGCCAGTTGTACAGAGGAACTAAGTTGTCATGATTCGGTTAACGAAATGCCATCTTTGGTGGAATATTCTGTTACGCAAGCGGTAGTCGATCAAGTCATTGAGGTGGACAGTTTGGTAACGAAACTATTAAAAGTTTTACGTCTTATACAATTGGACAATGACAATTGTATACAACAGTTAATAATCGATAAGTAAGTGGAAGGAACAGGAATGAAATTTTGGAAAACTGAGTTTAAATATTTTTTTTTTTTAATTTAGAAATAAATTACAACAAAGCAAAGAAGACATGCTGGAGAAAATTAAAGACTTGCAGGATGTTAATGTTAAGCTACAGGATGAATTGATGGACGCCACCCAGGAGTTAATGTTGAAGAACAATGATTTGTCAAATACCAAAGCAGAAATACAACGTCATCGTAATGAAATTGATGTAAGATTTTAAGTAATTTTTTTATTATTAGTTTCTAAAAATATCAATCAAGTTTAGTTATCAATACAATTAGTTTTTTAAAGTGTATAAAAAATTAAAATAAAATTAAATTTCTTTTATTAACTGTTCCTTTAATACTTTATCTCTCTCATTTTAAATTATAAGTTTTTTATTTTGTATTTTCTTTTGTATAATGGCTTGTTGTATTTGTATTCGATATGCTATTCCATTGTAATTGTCGTCTTTATATCTTTTTATAGTTTTATAAATTATATTTGGTTTCATTTAATATACAAAAAAAAGTATCCTTTTTTAATATTCTTATCCATTTGGTCTCATTTTGTAACCAGTTTATATACATATGTATTCATTTGATCCTCGAAAGGACTTTGTTTTAATTCTTTTAGCTTTTAAAAATTTCTTTATTTTAAGCAAAATACTGTTCCACTGTAATTTGTAAAATTTATATGTATTATTGTTATTTTTATTTTTATAATTTTCATTATATGATGCACTTACTTATAAAAGAAAATTAAAGTTTATTTTTTTCTAATTTTTTTCTTAAGATGGAAAATAAATTTTTTTCTTTGCATTGAAATAATAAGTTTTTTTTGTTTCAATTATTTTTTAATTTCTAAATTATTTTATAAGAGAAAGTATAGGTACGATTCATTATGTGTAGGAATATGTGCAAATCTTATACGCCTAGAGATAATAAGAAGTGGTTAATAAGTCTTCTATAAGCCTTTTTCTAAAGGCATTATCAGCCCTTTTACATTCTAATTTATTTTTAATACGTGATATCACTGCCGATCAAGGAATTTCACGTTCTTTCCATACGTAGTTTACAACGAAAAGCTATTAACAAGGCAGTCAAATATATTTCTGTGATTATAAAAGGTGGGTCATATATCGGTTTAAATTTGAATCATCGGTTATTTCGAATCTGGCAATACTTATGTCTTTCTATTCTATTCACAAAGTTCTATTTATCATTCTCTGCTAAACGTAATTGATTGATTTACGCTTGAGCAAGGTTGGGTTTGTTAGGCCAACGAGAATATTGATTTTTCCAAAAAATCATCTTTTCGGATGAAGCTTATTTTCGTCATGATGGGTACGTTAATAAGCAAAACTGCCGTATTTGTGGCTCAGAAAAATCCCATGTGGTCTTACAGAAACCAATGCATCCATTACGAAAGACTGTTTGATACGGCTTGTAGAGCGGAGGCATCATTGGCCCATATTTCTTTGAAAATGAGGACGGCGGAACCATTACGGTCGATGGAGACACCTATCGCACCATGATAACCGATTTTTTGTGCCCGTTCTTCATGGTATTGATGTAAACAATGTTTGGTTTCAACTGGATGCCACACATCTCATGCCACAACGGTTTTATTGCGTCAAACGTTTACTAGTCGTTTAATTAGCTAAAATGGTGACGTCAATTATTCGCCAAAAAGCTTCGATTTGACACCGTTGAACTATTTTCTGTGGGGCGTCGTAAAAGAAAAGTGTTATGCCGACAAACCCGAAACAATTGAGCATTGGAAGGTCACTCGAAAAAGTGCACGAAAATTGATCCGATCGAATGAGGCACTGTGAGACCAGCAGCAGCAGTCATATGAATGAGATAATATTCCATTTCTAATCGGAACAAATGTACTTCACAACCAAAAGATAAATTTGGTAAAAATTCAAAACGTTTTTCTTTTTTAATTGCATTTCTAAATTTAAACTTTTAAATGACCCGCCCTATATTATGACTACAAGTTAGGTACAACGTCTAAGGGGAGCTTTATCTTCCACTTGTGTTAAAATAATTTTCCATCTATGATGTTTTTCGAAACGAAGAAAATTAAGAGGGTATACACAACCCACAAATATGGGTATGAACCATTGTGGATCTGTTTAGGGCATCTATATGCGGGAAATTAATGTCGTACATTAGTTTAAATGAACCATAAAAAAGGCTATCTTATACTTATTGGTTTCAGATGGGCAAATTCATTCAGAACGAAAAATCCTTAGGTATTTACATATATTGGTTACGAGGTGGTATATTGATTATGATGAACCCAGATCGTCCAAGTTTCCCCATAGGAATCTATCCAGATTACATAGCAATGTAAAGTAACGACTTTTTTACTACTCCACAAAACTATAATCAGTAATTAACACGTGATTAACATATGTAGAAGGCCTCTGTGAACATAGATCGGTGCAAACAATTTCGTGGTAATATAAAGATATCAAAGTCGACGTAGCCTATTATTGGACGAAAGCCTGTGATTCTACCCCCGGCTCAGATATCTCAAACAAAATGAAATAGGAAAAACAAAATTGGGCGGCTTCCTCTTAGCAGTCTCCTGGTAAAAACTCTGAGAATGAAACAAAACCTTCACAATTATGTTGTCTGGAGTCGATATTAAACTGTAGGTCCTGACATTCATGCATAGAATTAACACATATACACACAACAGGAATGGTATGAGAAGTTACTTTGTAATCTTGACTTAAGGGTTGTAATGACCGATTAAGAACAAGATAAAGGTACGGGATCTATCGTGTACTGGCACAGACAAGTCTTCACTTAGACTTCAGACAAGACTTGGCTATTTCAAGTCTTCACTGAGTTCAATTGCATGTGTATTGTAAGTGATGCGATGGTAATGGATGGAGATACTAGCGTATGGTAGATAAACAGCTTTTCAGAGGTCAAGAGGCCATTCAGTAATCAGTTTAAAGTTACTGTGAATGTTTTTGTAGCATACGAGCTTAGCGCAGTGGTGACATGAAGAGCATATGATCTATGCACTGATCCGAAGATTCAAAATAATACGATATTATCGTGAAACAATCGCCATTAAACAACCGTTTTATGTGGTAAATTGCTATAAAAGACACCTAGGACTGAGTTCTGATGTTGTTTCCGTCGTTTTTTTGCAGTTATAATTACTATTTGAAGTCGTAAATATTTTTCCTTGAACATTCAGGCTCCTTATTAGTTTTAAATCGAGAGGATGTCTTAAATACCTGATGCTATCTTCATTAAGTTTAAAAATTGAAAAATTCATAGCGCAAGATTACGTACAAATCTAGGTATAGCAATATCACCATTATTTGCATACTTAAGTCTAGTATGGGGCTTACATATGTACATATGTATCACCCGCTTAACTATTCAGATTATCTAAACGATTTAATTTATTTTCATAGAAGAAGATCATATAAAATGTCGAACTTAATTACAAAAGTGAAGAAAACAGTGAAGTCACTGTAGTCTAATAGGTAGTGTGTTGGTTTATTAGACGTGAGGTTACGGTTCAAAGCCCAGGTCAGACATCTCCAACGAAACGAAATATGAATAAAAATTTCTTCGGCGACTTCCTCGCAGCCGATTTATGGTAAAAACTTTGAGAACTAATAAAAATTACTATGGAAAGTTTCTTAAAAAAGCCGTTCGGAGGCGACTTTAAACTATAGGTCCCGCCACTCATATATAAAAATAACGCACACGACTAGGTTGTAATCCTGACTGAAGGGTTGTAATGACCAATTATGTATGTATGAAGGGTTGTAATGATCAATTATGTATGTATGTATATATGTATAAAGAAATAACAGTGTTGGCTATATTTACTCCTGTTGTAGAATTGTTTTCAAAGAAAGTTGCATAATAAGGTGACAGGGTCAGTATAATTTCTGTTTATAAGAGTAAGGGCAATTCCCTTTTATTTTTGTTACCAGCCTAGGGAGATTAAAGTTGCTTTTCTGTTAATGATTTTCTACTTTTTGATTTACATTTCGATTTTATTTTATTTTTTTTAAAGAAAAATTAAAAATTTTGTAATAACAATGCAATTAAGTGTGTAAAATGTTTGTCTGTATATTTTTTTGTGTTTTTAGCTAAAATTATTAAAAAACTTTATAACGCAGTAGTTAGTAGAACCATAAGACAACGAAATCATCCAATTCATCCCTTCTAATCTTAACAAAAAAAAGAAAAAACCATAACAACCCTCTTGTATGTATGAAATGATTTTATTTTTAATTGTTATGCTGTTCAGTTATACTTTTGTTTTCTTCTCTAAAACCATAAACCAATTTAACCAACCATTTATTAACAATTTTAATTAAAAACCAAAAAAAAAAAATGTTTGCAATGCCACGTCCATAACCAATCACCACAAATAAATCATAATCATCGCAACCAACCATCATCGTTAACTTCATCACCAACATTACTTTCAAATACCAAACCAAAACCATATCGTATGTAAAATAAAACACAGAAAAAAACATTATTTCGTTAAATTAATTACAAAATAAAATTATAAATTTAATATAAAAAAATTTTAAATTATTTGTAAATAAAACAAAACAAAAAAAAATGGAAACAAAAATTAGCGCCTAACCGAGGACATCTGTAATTTGAGCACTTTATGCAGTAATTATCGTAAACTATCGCCCAGCACGGAGCTGCCACAATTTCCCGATTTGAATTTGACTCTACAATCAGAAATTGTGGATAATCAGGACGATATTGGCGGAATAATAAATCTACTGAAAATGTGGCAGGCTGATGGCCAATTAAAGGATAATAGAATACAAAAATTTTTGTCTAAACTATTAGAAATTAATGTGAGTATAAACGCAATAGTTTTTATTTAAGGATCTTTCAAGTTCGATGTTATTTTTCAAAAACAAATGAAAAATAATTTTTAAAATAGAATTCCGTACGTTTGTTTAGACATTTTCTAGCGGGTCTACCATTTATGAATGATAATCACTGTTAGACGTTTGATATGACATTATTTTTGATAACATTTTGGCGTTATTGTGCTATCCATGTTAGCTTTTTAGTCTGGCAGCGTGTCAATTGTTTCTGAGCTATTTGAACACTTAAGAAATTCCACAGACATTAAGTCTGGAGATCTTGGCGAACAAATGGTTTTAGAACTTTTTGAAACTTCTCATTCCAGAAAGTTCGTTTAAAACAATTAAAATTTTCGTATTACTATGTAGCCTTCTCAGAAGCTAGGTTGTAATCATGTCTAAAGGGCTGTAATGACCAATTACGTTCTGTTATGCGTAGGCTTCCGATCACGAAAATTTTGAGACAACAAACTCATTTGCTCCGATGGAGCACATTTCCTTCAGAAAGGCTTAGTGAATACGCAAATTGTGGAAATTGTGGCACATAAAATCCTTATGTACTCCATGAACATTAATTACAACCACAAGGAGCAACTGTTTGGTACAGCTATTGTTTAGACTGCGTGGTTGGTTGTCACTTATTGATAATGAAGAATTGTAGTGATCGTGAACATGATAACGGCGATCTCGTGCTTGAACAGAGAAATTTTTATGGTATTTTTTTTCGGATTTCAAAAGTAATGCCAACGTAACCTCAAATGTTGAGAATAATTATTACAGAATTACTAGCTGTTTCCTGCTTTGTATCACACCTAATGGAATATGAGTTTGCCTATCTAAAATTGTCGTAACTGGGTCTTATGAACACCTCGTGAAGATGTTAGCCTTATCACACCTTTTATAATTCTTTTTTTTGTCCCATCTAAGGTATCCATTAAATAAACGCGATTCTTATAGATTCCACACACTATTCTATACCCTTTCTAACTATTATTTAACTAAAGAGAGAATACGGAAAAAAATTGACAAATTAATTAAAACTTTGCTGAAAAAGAAACCTGAACTTAAATATCCCTGTGCCTTAAAATATAGAAAATTAAAATCATTTTTATTTAATTTACAGGTATCCAAGAAAACCTCAAAAGATTTGCTGCATCCATTAAATGAACGTTTACGCATTTATGCGAATCAATTGGAAAATATTTTAACGGTATTAAATACCGCCAGTCCACAATTAATCCGTGATAATCCTGCATTGCAGCAGCTGCACAAGGACTTAGAGGTAGTTAAGCTTAATGCCAATTGGTCACAACTGTTGGCCGAAAACGATTGCACTACGAATAGTAATTCCATACAAGAGGACATAAATGCCAATTAAATTTTTAAAAAATTATTTTTAAACAAAATTTATAAAAATTAAAACAAATGAAGCAACAAAATTAAAAAAGTTTAAAAACAATACAAAATTATTTACAAAAATTAAAAATTTAACGTCCAAGAATTTATGAAGAAATTACAAAAAAAAAAAATTATTCAAAATTTACAGTATTTTTAGCTTTTAAATATTATTATTACTATTACCATAATTAATTATTAAACAATTGTTTTATTTTTTTAAAAATCAAACAAAATATTGTATTGTAAATATACAACAAAGAAAAACAAAAAAAAAAGAAATATTATACAATATAAACAAAAAAAAAAAAAACAGAAACATAAAAGGTATTTAGTTAAGTATTAAAGTATTAAACAAAACAAAAAAAAACAAATTAAATATTAATTAATTATTTTATATTCAACATATTTTGCCACAAAAATAAAATAAATTGCCAAATTATTAAAAAAAAAATTAAATAAAAATTTAAAATAGAGGCTCAATAAAATATTAGAAATTTGGAAAACATAGGGGTTTTAAATTTAAAACCCAATTCTCCTTCTTATTTAGTAGCTTTATTACAACCCTTTTGTATCCAACCCGAATATGAATAGAATATCTAACGCCGAGATCATATGCTGTCTTCTAGCAAACTTTATTCACTTGGGTACATGTTCAAAAGATCTTTTTGCCAAGGCATCTGCGATGAATTTTTGAGGCGTCTAACAATTTGATGTCTGCATTAGGTTCACTCAGTTCTGGATTCATTCCATGTCTATGCTAGTCCCTAATGCCTATGTGTCCCTATAAGATGAAGGAAAGCTCTATTTAGCCGCCAGTTTCTGACAGCTGGTATACCCCCTCAAACGCTAATTAGTCTCATTTATATGGACATATAGTGGCTTACAGACCATCAATCTCTTTCAAGGATATTAAGTTCACATAGCTTCGAAATGGATAAAAATATTCGAAAAAGTTTAAATAAATACTGCAGTAGTTTCAGCTCATTTAAACCAACTCATCTCGGGTGTGGATAAAATCACAAAGAATTTCTTTTTAAAAAAGAATTTCAAGTTAAAACCCTGGAAAACTGCGCATATGGGTTTCCCTTGGTTACGATTAGGGAATTAAAGAAAAATTCCACTTTTTGACTAATTGTTCCTGGCTAGTGTTAGAATGCTACGATGGGCTGGCCTAGTTTTAATTCAAGGCGAATGAAATAGCCTATTTCTCTTCTTCCAATTTGATTCTGTCCTTACGAAACTTTCGCTAATAAGAAAATATGCCCGTCGGCTGAGTGCCTCCTCACCTGACCTGATAACAGCTTTAGTTGCGACAGAAGTGCTTAAATTTAGGATAGAGGCCGTTGAGGCCATTATATATAAATGAGTCTGGGTAGTTAAGGCTAGAAGACTTGTTGCAAATCATAGTCTTTTAATTGTAATACACATACATAATTGGCCATTACAACCATACAGTCAGGATTACGGCCTAGCTTCTCACACCAATCATGTTGTGTGCGTTAATTTTATACGTGAGTTGCGGGACCTACAGTTTAACATCGACTCCGAACGTCAGATTTTTGAGAAACTTTTTCATGGCAGATTTATTTACTCTCAGAGTTTTTGCCAGAAATCTGCTGAGAGGAAGTCGCCGAAGAAATATTTTTCTTCCATATTTCGTTTTGATGTCTGACCTGTGATACGAACCCGGGCTTTACGTCTCATAAGATAACACACTACCTACTAGACTACGGCAACTTACAATTTAATTGCAATAGAATGTTGTTTATGTGTAGCGATGCCACCATGCCCCGAATTGTTTAGTAAAGTGCCAAAGCCAGAGGTGCATATATATAATGGGACGCATAACTACCATCAAACAAAACGAATTGTTGACAATGCGGAGCATAATATCTCGATTCGTTGATAAAAGTAAAATACATGATAAGGACAGTAAAGACTCCGTCTATATTTTTAATGAAACTGAATATAGCTGCATTGTAAGATTAGAGAGACACGAAACTATCTGTTTCAGCAGAAAAATAAGTTTTCCATTTTTTGAGAATTTTTAATATTTTATTTGAGCCTTAAACTTAATTACCTATACTCTTTGCAAATTCGTTTAAATTTAAAGCACACTTTTACAAACAATTAAACTTTTAATCCTTAAAACTAGATAACATTGTGAACTAAAGCTAGGCCAACAACCAATAGTTTAGAAATTATTTTAATTTCGAAAACGGAAAAACCTAAGGCTCAATATTTTAATCTATGTATCCTTTATTGTCTATGTTAAGTTAAAAACAAAATTTAGCAACAAATCTATATTTTAGTTCCACTCTTTTACTGATTGAATACAGTAGAAAATAAAATAAAAAAATTTAAGGAATTTTAGCATTAAAATCAAAAGCTTTTGAAGGAAAATGCAACAAAATAAAGCTTAGTTCTTAAAAAGTATACAATCTCGAAATGAAAATCTTTAATTTCTAAAACTTTTAAGGAAAATATTAGAAATAAAGTTTTAATTCAAGGTGACTGAGATTTATTCTGGCAACTCTCAAAATTGAAGGCATATCAAGATAAATAATCGGTACGTTTCAACAGAATTGTACCAAAAGATAGATTTTAGGCGGATTTTCCTTCTGCAAGCGATTACCGATCCTCCTTTCGTAGATATAATACTCCCAATATGGTAGTATTGGCTGACATTCTCTATAAATCCTGCGAGGATTTCGCTTCCTTCGCCGCGCTTTTTCAGTTTGCCGCTAATCAAAATCGTTTAGACAAACCTGCAATCCCTATGTAGCCTCTGCCATATGAAGGGGTATTTTAAGGATCCAGAACTGTATTAAATAGACGACGTAATATGATCGTCCTTAGGGAATACAAAACTAATACAAATTGAATACAAAATATATAAAACGTGCAATTGATCAGAATTGTTGACCCTCCTCTATTATTACTGGAATATGCGCCACTGGTTTTCATTTGGAGATTTAATACTTTCAAAGTACTTAATGCTGTACTTAACACAGAAAACATAAAGCTTTTAGCTGACGTTAAATTGTAGTCGATGGATTATTTTTTAAATAAAATCAATTAAAATGAAAACAACAATAACAACATACATAAAAAAGTATACTTAATGAAATTACGTAGTTAAAGATGAAGAAAAAAAAATAAAAAAATAACGAATTTTGTTGTTTAATTGAATAAAAGAAAGTAAATAAATGAAATTGTATTTTTATGATTGAATATTTGAAATGTGTTTTTATTTCGGAAGATTTCGATTCCACCAGTTAACTAATTACTTTGTCCAAAAGGAGTAAGAATACTCAGCTGTTCTCTCCTGAAATAGGAAAATACCACGATATGCGCCGACAACAGAGGTATACTTAGGGTTGCCAGATTCCGATTCGCAAAAAGCTGGACATTGGGTTTTAAAAAGCTGGACAAAACAAAAAAAGGCTGGACATAAAAAATACTGAGAAAATGTTAATTTTGGTTTTGTCTAAATAATTTTTATTAAAATATCCATTGTTATCAACATACACACAGTTCCTAATTTATACGTACGGTTAAAAATTTCAGAAATTTTTTAACTAATCCGTTTTCGTTAAAAATCTTTATAGTTTCCTTGATGTTAAGACGGTCTTTGGTTAAAAAATTTCTAAAATTGAACTGAATTGTGGCCCTGCACAGACCCACAAAGGTATGCATCCGATTTACAAATTTCACAAATTTCTGAACCAATGCAAAAGACCGTCTTAAAATCGAAGAAAGATGTCAGACAATTATAGATATTTTCAAACAAAACGGATTGGTTAAAAAATTTCTGAAATTTGTTATCCGTATGTATACTTTTGTGACTGAGTATTATGAGTATATTATGAGTATATGTATTATTATTTAAAAATATTACAATTAAATAAATTCATTGCATTCTTTAAAATGTATTTAACTAAACTTAAATTTTTTCGGTTCAGTCCGTCACATACATATTTGCATATGCATATGTATGGGAGATTTAAGATTAAATACTAAAAACAAACCAATAAAAAATATCAGTTCAGTCTAGTTTGATTTTGTTTATAGTAGTTTGCACTTTGGTAAAAAAAAACACGTTTGTAATAAACTAATGATTTGACAAAGATAACATGAAAATTATTGCCCAAGTTATTGCAGTGTACTAAAAATAATTTCTATTTAGCTGGACAAATTAAATTTTAGCTTGAAACTGGACAAGCTTCAAAAAAGCTGGACAATCCAGCCAAGTCCAGCCAGGCTGGCAACCCTAGGTATACTACATGCACTTTCTCCTATCGAATTCAAAGTTCTGACGAAAATATTGTGTGAAGTATTAAAGTATGGAAGTATTGATTGAACTTTATCACTATCCACGAGATATTGCTTTTAGGCTTAATCATGGAGAACGTGTCGGATGATTTTCCCGGACATTTTGAGAATGTGTGTAAAGATAAATTCGAATTTAACTAACAAAGACAAGAACCATAATATTTAACAGAGCCAGTGTTAAAGTTAACAGAGCAATGTTAAGTGTTAAAAAGAAGATACAAAAAATGATGAAGGAAAAAATCGCCCAAATATACGATATCGAGGAACGGAAAATACTCCATTCCTTAAAAATTATACTCCACACGGTCCTAGGAGGAACAGCTTCTCTGGTAATTCGGAAAATCTTTTGAAAATTGAAAAACTTAGACAAAAATTTTTTGTTTGTTTTAACAATGTCTGGGTAGAAAAAAAGGAACTTGCTGCAGCTATCCCCCTATATCCAATTTGTAGCTTAAGGTATCCCTAATGAAACCCAATTAGTGGTATATCCCAAATAACATTGGAATTTGAGAAATCGGGCTTGATTCACTTTGTTAACAGTGTCTGCATAGGATGATCGGTATAGTGGAAAAATGGGTCTAGCTATTCCACTATATCCATCGTATCAAGGATTCAAAAACAGGTTTCCTTACGGTCGAGCGTTATTTGCGACCAGACATATAGAGGACGAAGCTAATTGTTTTCTTCAAATAAGAAAAAAAGTTCTCTGCATAAATAGCACTAAAGAAATGAACTTGTGGGAGAAATAGACCTGGTTTCGGACCTAGTGGGCTGAATCGCCATGGTATCAAGCATTCCAAAACAGGTTTCCTTACGATCGGGCATTAATTGGGACTGGAGATATAGGCGACAAAGTTAACTTTTTTGTCAAATTTGCAAAAAAAAAAATATCGTTTTATATAAGTCAAAATCAGATAAAAATGGGCTTGCGGGGGAAGTGAACGTAGTGGTCTGGATAGACATGGTTTCAAGAATTCCAAAACATTTTTCCTCAGGGTCGAGCTTTATTTGAGCTTTACTTTTTATATAAGCAAAAAAGTGGTCTATATATTATGAACTTAAAAATTTTAATAATTCTCATTGAGTTAATATGCATTTATATATAAAAGATCCAACAAAAAGTCGTATTATTTGCAAGTTGCATTTCTTTGGAAGGTGACTTGCATTTTTTGATCGATGACTTGCAAGCTTGGGTCTTGCACTTTTTTGTTTAATAACTGGCATGTCTTTGATTGATGACTTGCATTTTTCGTTGATGAGAAAGATATTAGTTTTGTCGACTGTATAGGTTCCGAAGTTTATATCATCAGATCAAAGAAGTATGAATGCTGTTATACATCAGTGCCACTGCTGCCAGATTAGGGGATTTATCCCCAAATAGGAGATTTTTTTTAGCCAATGTGGATGAAAATTTCAGTTTGGGGATCTAAGGATTTTTTGGGGATGAACCAACACTGCTGGGGAGTTTTTGAGGATAAAAAACTATAGATTTTTTTACATATAAAAGTCGATTTAGTAACATAATGGAGTATATATAATGGATAATAATAAAAATTATATATAAGAATTTAAGAATTTTTACTTTGGCAAATCTATAGTTTTCTTTTGTTGTGATTCAAATGTTAAAACGTTCTCCAACAAAAATGATGTTTTTTAAAACATACACACAATTTTCTCCAAGTATATGCAATAGAGCAACCAAATTTTTGTTCTATTGCTAAAATTTTAATCCTGTATTAAAGGCAAATATCCCAATAGAATAGAATAAAATGGAACGATTGTTTTGTAGAAGAGCCTGGACAAAATTTAAATGTATTTTGGAGTAAAGTTTATTGCTACAAAGATTCTGCAGGTCCTAAACCATTCAAGAAACTTGCTGAACTAGTTTTAAATATTCTTTGTGTATCAACAAGTAACGCTTGCGTTGAACGCGTTTTTTTAATAATGAATCTTACCAAAACAAAAATACGAAATAAAATGTAATATGAATTATTAGAAGCTTTTCTTAAGACTAAATATACATACATATAACAAATAATTCTGTTTGCTGTGAAAAGTTCGAACCATCTCTTGAAATGTTGAAACTTTTTAACTCAAATACAATGTACAATAAAATTTCTGAAGCTAATGACTCGGAGGACTTCGATACCGAAATTTTTGAAATAGTCAATATTGGCCAATAGTTTTTTAATTACAAAATTTTTATATTATTAAATATTGTAATTAATCCAATTGATTTTTTACTTTTAATTAAAGTAAACAAACTTTAAGGTAGTTTATAAAAAAGAATTTAAATTATTTTATGAAAAGTAGTGTGTATACTTTTACGTACATATATGGTAATATTGTACTTACATGTATATGTGCACATAAAAAATTAATTTTTAAATAAAATAAGAAACAATATTTTTTAATTGTATTTGGGATTTTTTTGGGGATATAATAATGGATTTGGGGATTTTTGGGGATAAAAAATGGATTTGGGGATGAGGGCTGAAAAAAATCTGGCAGCAGTGATCAGTGCAGCTATTTTTGAAATGTTTGAGAGAAAAGTTCTACGTAAGAATTTTTATTGCGAATGCGATATTGAGATAATTAACGCATAAGAAACAACATAGAGTTGTATAGGCTCATCGAAGACGTTGACTTTGTTCGCTGTTAACATCTAGCATCTACGCTAGTAGCTCAAACAAGTCGTTCAAATGCCTAAGATGTTAAGGTGAAATGTTGGCCAGAGGATGACCTTATTTCTAAACGAAGAACCAAGTCGAAGATGCCCTGTTATTGATTAGAGTGACTTATTGGCGAAGATGCGTGTGAAGCAGAGGCTTCTGAAAGGAAGTGCTAATGCCGACTAATCAATTAAAATAAAATAACGCATAAGCGTCGTTATGTGAAGAACGAAATAAAATAAATTTTTTTTTAAAATCTTGTATTACACACATTGTGAGGAACTTTCAAAATCTTAAATTTTCAATAAAGAAGTTTTGAGCCAGTAACAAAGGCAATATTTTATAACCAGTTATTGGGCAGCTTTTGAAAAGTACCGACATTCTTTTCCTTTATGATGGTATTCTTTATTTTGTTTTTGTTTTTTTATCTTTATTTAACACTTTACATTTAAACTTTCAATAAATTAAAGATATATCTACGTTGATTGCCTTATTTAAATAATAATGAATGAATGAATAACGATTGGAAGAGCGAGCAATCTAATCAATAGTCTGTAGAAGAATGTAATTAAAACCCATACAGATTATCATGGGACTATTAAAATCAACTCTTAGCCAAGCTAACGTAGACGAAATGAAAAACTAAGGTATTGACAGACTAATAGCATGAAGACAAATCTAATTAAAACTATGTAAACGGTTATGTGTGGGTTGAAAAGATTTCTTTTTTTTTGTTTTTTAAAATGTAATACACGTTACATGTTACAACAACAAAATATACATTTGGAACGGGACAGGTAAATAAACAAAAAACGAAAAAAAATCTCAGGAAACTTAAAACGTTCATAGAAATAAAGGGCGTAGTAGTTTTGAGTTTTAAAATGTTTTTTTTTTGTTGCTTTTTTGTACTATTTTTTGTTAATAAAAATAGAATTTGGACAAAAAGGGAACGAATAAAAAACATGTGCATTTGTATGTCTTTTAATATACAAACATACATACGCATGTATGTATGTATGCTTCTCCACAGGTTGTTTTATAACCATAAAAAGGAACAATAGCCACCTCTTTTATTAAATCCTTAAACGTAGTATTTGGTTCACAGGTACCAAAAAAACAGAGAATTTAACAAAAGATTGGTTTTTAAAAGGTTTCCTTAAAATACCAGCAAAAAGAAAACAAAAACAATCACAAATCAAATCAACAACAACAACAACAGAAAAAAATCCAGCAAAAGTTAAAAGAAAAGAACCGGAACACTGAGTGCACATCGTAAACGTAAAATCACTTACACAATGTGGGTTCATGAATGGAATGAATGTGACTGGAGTTGCTATAGAAATTGAAAATTCAAATGCCAAAATCATCTTTTTATGTACGTTTCTTCTCAAGAAAACTGAAATTAATTTCAGAGATTAATCTTAAGGTACGAAAGGTGAGCAGATGAGCTAATAATATGTGAGAGTGTTTAACTGAGAATAGTGTTGATTACCTGACAGAACTTTAAACGCTGGCAAATTTCGAAATGAAGAAGTTTAGTCAAAAATTATTTTAAACTGATTTAGGGCCTAAAACAGTAAATAATTAAAAAAGTATTGAACTATACTCTGTCACAGGCGGCCTGAGTCACGAATCTCAATAGAGACCTGTTTAAATATGGTAGGGAATTAAGAGGCAGTCGAATGGTGACATTCAGACTACACTATGTCGTCTGCTACTATAAAAACTATGTGGCTAGAGGGGACATCAACATACAGTTGTTGTACAGAAACATTGGTCAGAAATGAAATTGGAAGAGCAATCAAAAGTTTATTATTCTCGTGTAGAAATGTAACAATACAGAGATCGTACGATCTATATGTACTAAGCTCAATATATGTACATATTTAGGGCATCCCTATAATATCTTTCACAATTTGTGCGATGTCAGTAAAGTTAACTCTTTGTATAGTACTTGATACGCACCCAGGCATTTATGTCTGAGATCAGTTAACGCCGCACAGTTTCCAAGTGTGTGATCTGATAATTCACTTTCATCACAGAATCTATAGAGTTTGTTAGAAAAAAAGGTTATCTTTTAGGAACAAGTGTTTTGTGAGTTCACAGTGCCCGACCAAAAGGCCTGTAACATTTATCACTCCTTGCTTAGTCTGATGCATGAGTGAAATCTCTTCCCGCAGTAATTTCCAAATAAAAGTTTAGATCGCCTCAAAACCATTTGCTTTAAAAATAGTCTCTGCTTTATTCTACGCCAGCTCTCCTTTTTCCGGATATAACCTTTCAAAATACTCTAATATGGTCACAAGAAAGATTTACAAAGATCCTCTAGGCCGGCCTTGATGAGAGGATAATCATGAGTATTTGAGAACTGAATTAGGGTGTTTTAGACACCCTGATGAGTACTCATAGAATACTCTGCCTCCACAAAAACCTGCACCGCTTTGGCGTAGTGAAACAGGATGAAAGTAGAGCATGTGGTGAAGACATCGAAACTATTAAAAACTTTTCATATCATTGTCCAGCTCAAGATTCTAATATTTATATCTTAATGATAAGCGAAGAACAAGCTGATGCTGATAAGCACAAGATCTTCAACCCTGTGGTTGGTATCATTACCTTCAACCTACCTAATTCTGTCCTAGACCAAGTTCTTTATTTCGTTCCATTTGTAGCTTTTCTTTGCAACTTCTGAATCCGACTTCTATCTGCACGTATTTGCTGGCCTTTTTCTTCTGCGGGTTTCGTGTGGGTCTTAGTAGAGGAAAACATTATTTGGCATTCTTAGGTTATGATCAACGTCGGGTTCTACGTATTGTAGGCTATTGCTTTGAGGTTATCCACACATATTGTTCACCTGAAACAGCAATTTATACTAGATTGTAATGCTTGTTGCGCGTTTCACGATGCATTCCATTGTTATTTACGTTAACTAATGTTATTTTAAAGTCCTTTGAAATGTGTGTCTCTCTCCTTAATCCTTATTAGCCATACAATAAAAATACAGCATAAAAACGCTTTTTTCACAACATTTAAACGCTAAATTGTTTTTGTGGCATAAAAAATACAAAACTGAGAATGAAAAACATCAAAAAAAAAACAACATTATTATGAGAAAGAGATAAAGAGCGTAGCTGTAAAGAGAGTGTTTTTATCTTAAAGAATTGTATCTGAAAGATACTAAGAGAGAATGGAATTATTATGGAACTCAGGATAGGTGAGATTAATTTATGGGGGATCTTGTATCCGTACGATACAATTATAAGAGGAAATTAGTTGTTCAAGAGTGTTGTGTGTATAAGTTGACATTGCCGAATAAGCGGATATATGAGACAAAATAAATTCTCATTTTTTATTTTTATGAGTTTCATTCAACATATTTTTGTTTAGCAAAATACATAAATGTGTTTGTTGGGTTTTGTTTATAGTGGAGTTTTATTACGTTAATAATTAATAAACAAATAAATAAATTGCACAAGTTGTTCTAAGATATTGAGAAACTAAAGACAATGAGGTGCAGTGTGTGAAATCAATTACTCAAATGAAATTCAAGGAATCAGACAACAACAATACTTATTACAAAATTTTGATTACTAAAGAACTAAAGCAGGGAAATGTTCAGAAATTGTGAAAAAAAACTTGTATTTCGTAAAAAAAAAAACAAAATAAAAAATATCTTTAAAATACAATGACAACAACAACAATAAGAACAACAACAACAACAGTAACAATAATATAATATAAAATGATCCCAAAAAGATGTGTGGATTTATAAACAACGATAGGGAGAAACCGGTTTAACAGCCTCTTTAACAAAAAGACAAAAAAAAAAACACATCAAATGGAAAAACTTTAAACTCACAAAACGCCAGAATCCATTAAAAACTCCAAACGATCACACTAACACTACTGGGCTATTATAACTCTGAGATACTTTCTATACACCGAGTATCTGTATGTAAGTGTGTGTGTGCGTGTGTGTTTTAAGTACATTTCGATTATCAAAAGAGCTGAGAACGTTATTTCATAACAAGGAACACATTAAGTCCCGGAAAATGTTTTCATTATGAGGCCTACAAAAGAAAAGCTTGTACACGTCCAAGTACAAGTCCCATAAAGACTCAAGAATAATTATCAATCAGAATAATTTATGTATGAGCATTTATTATGCTTTAAAGGTGCGTGTTAAACTCGCATTTATTTTAACAAACGAGGGAATATTTTAAACAATCAACGGAGCTGAAAGCAGTTAAAAAAATAAGAAGAAGAAAAGTAAAGAAAAACTGCAGTACTTTAGCAAATATATTCCCATACAATGGATATGGTGATGGAGAAAAGTACAATAGCTGAGAGGAAACCCATAAATGTGCCGAATTCTTTGAAAAGATCATCTTTAAATCCTTCCCTAACCAGTTCTGTCGACAATGTTATCTATCCGCCATCGCATCAGTATCATTATATACAATACTATCAGCAGTTAACCCCACAACAACAACAGCAGCAGCAGCTTCAGCAACAACAACATCAATATGCAAATCCTCCATCAGCTTTTTTATCGTCCTCAACAGCAGCGGCAACATGTCAGTGCAGCTGCTCTTGTGGCCAACAAAATCAACAATTGCAGCTGCAATACCAGCAACAGCAACAGAAACACAGTGGGCCCCCTCAGCATTCCCATCAGGGTAGTGTCGATTCGCAAATGGTTAATGTTATTGTGCATCGACAAGCGAGTGGTGGCAGTAATAGCAGCAGTAGTAATGAAAATACCTCCTCCTCCAATACCACCAATAGCCATAGCACCTCCTCTAACTCTTCGAATGCCCAAACCATGTCAAATAAGCAAGATTTACCCAAGAAATCCCAATCGGAAACTTCCTTACTCAATCACTCTTATCAGGCTTTAAAAATGTCGGAATCCCTAACGGATAATATATTCGATTGCGATGGCCAGGCGAGGAAAAAGAAATTGAAGAGATCTTCCAGCTGTGACTGTGATTTAGAATGTACATGTGAAAACCCTGAAGAAGACGAAGATAGACAGGATGGCCACGACAATGAAAATGATGAAAAACATCATAAGAAACGTCTTCATCCTCATTTGAATCATAAACAACAGTTCATACTATCGGAAGCCATGTTGACGGCCGATGAAATAACCGTTAGTGAATCGGATAACAATAGCACGACGGTTAAACGTTGTGAGCGTAATCAGCATGGAAAATTGTAAGCCATAACATAACATAACATCTCTTGGCATTTACTGAACTTTATTTCTTCTCTGTAGAAAATCAACTTCCAAGAGTTGTGGACTGGATGATGCCAGTTATCATAATGCCAATAATATTGACATATACAGTGATGGTGATGCTGAAGCCATTACCGAAGCCTGCCTAAAGGAAACTAATGGTATGCCTGGTAGTACAACATCAGATTTAAGACCACCATTGCCACCTAGACCGCCACCAAGACCAAAAATGACATCAGGCTCAACAAATGGTGAGTTTTAAGCGAATGTAATTCTTATAATTTTCAAGAAGTATTTTCTGGACAATGAAACCTTGCCTTCCTTTAGAGTAAATTCTAGAAATATTCCAGTTGACCTCTGACCTGTTACATATTAAAACATATATAAAGTTGCCTTAAAGTTTTTTTTTTACAAATCTCTTAAATGCAATAATAAAATTTTATAATTTTGAGAACAAATTTCGTCCGCTTCCTTTAGAGTTCGGAGTCAATAGCGCATTAACCAAGTGGCTTTTGCCACTTTTTCTTTTTAACTCTTCTAATCGATCAAGAGAGCACTTTTGTTCAATATTTTTTACTAAATCTTCTAAACATATTGGCATCACCAAAATTCCTCCAAATTCCAAAAACTAAGTCAACTATTTGGCAACGCGGAAATTTAAGCACCCTTCTTGGATCTTTCCTATGGAAGTTTGCTGGTCTATTAGACCACATTAACAGTTTGGTTAGGTTGCAAAGGATAACATGTATCTTATACTCTCATGCTCTCTACTCAAAGAAAATTTATTGTCCCGAATAGTTTTTGGAATTAGCCTTTGCGGTTATAATACTCAGGCTAAGTTCAGTATAAAAACAACAAATTTTAGGGTACGAGGTTTGAAGCTTTTATTTCTTTCCTATTTAAAAGTGATAATCGTTTTAGTTACACTTCTCAGTTGACGCAATTGTTATGTAACAAAAGGTTCCTCAGTTGTCTTTCATTTCTACGAGTTCTTTCAATTCTTTTCTGAAGACGTGGTGTGGTGTGTACATTGAAAACTTGCACATTAGAAACCTATACAGGCTCGGGGATCACTTCAGAGCCTTCCAGCCAGTAGTTATAACTATCATTATGGCGACTAAGTGCCTGCTTAGTACGTAGGTATTGTTACATTCGGACAGCCAGACTGTCATAAAGTTCCTTTCAATATGTCATACCAACGTCACACTGAGACGTCTGGGACGTCGGGAAAATGTTTTGCAATTGGCCACAATTAGGCTGAAAAAAAGAGAGAATTTGTTCAACCGCTAGGTAGAGCTGGTTAAATCCTAACCCAGGAAGAACGAAACAACATTTATTACATGTGCTAATGGAACTTTGTTAATAGGGAGACATCATCCACAGCAAGCCGCTCCTTCAAGTGAGATCTACCTTTATTGCAGAGAAAGAGACTCTCGAGTCACAACGCAGCACTCAAGCAAACACGTGTGGGAATGTTAGGAACCCCATTAATGGCATTCCTGACGGGACAGTCTGAATTTAGAGTAAAGAACATTTCCTGGTACATAAATGAGTCGGAGGAGCTTTTACTGGAAAACTTCAGTAAACTGGTTTGCATTGCTAATTGTATGAAATGTGATAACACAATGAGTCTGATATATTGGCCTAAGAGGGAACCTACTCGACTTCTTCGACGAATTAGAATTATTGGTAACTACAACTGTTACATTCATATTCCTGTAATGTTCCCTAGTCTCGATCTATTCGTAGGAATTATGACTTCCCATTTACAAGCTGCTTTTCACGGCATTATTTTTTACGCTTTATCTTCGTACATGAAAAAAGTTCGGTTTTCATAGACCGTGCTCTCGACCAGAAAAGCTGTGGAAAAATTCGAATTGAATTGATTATTATTGTCGTCGTGCAGAGGTATAATAGTACTTCGAACGTAGGATGCTTTTTACTACCCTCGACTTATTGGATATCTCTGTAATGCCTCTTCATATACTTTTGCCCTGATAAACCTCAATGTTATACACCCAGTAGTTGTTGATAGAGAAAAGGTGTTCCCTTCTGGGCCACATTAACGCTGCATAGGTTCCAAGTACGTGTTCTGATGGCTCATTTTCTCCATTACAGAAACTACATATTGGGCTAAAGATGACCCTCCCTTCTGAGCTAGAAGTTTAAATACATCGTATTATACTTCTTGTAAGGAAACATTGCATACTTGTCATTAATATTTTAAAGCCATTCATCTCCTGTTGTACTGCATCGTTTTTTAAATTAGCTTCAGGACTTCGTAATCAAATGTGTACTGAATTTAAGGAAATTTTGCGTAAAAAGCAGACCAAACATTCTAAACTACGCTACCACAAGCATGAAATGTCAAATTTTCAAAATGAAACGTTTTCCTCTGCCTAAATTTCAAACATCGTTTGCAGACCTGCGCTCTAGCCTAAGGTAACTAACTCACAAGGTTCTGTTTTAATTGGCCATAATTTTAACCATAAACAAAGCTTTTTTATATTCAAAGGTTAGATTGCCATAGTGTAGTGTAGAAATGTATGAAAGCTTTCAATAAAAAAAGATATGTGGGTAGTTGAACAAGGATGACTGGAGAAAGCTTTCGAAGTCAAGAGATAGAGCGAGAGATTTGCAAAAGGAATTGTAAAGGAATTTTTTTTCTTTTTTTTTGAAGAAACAAAAGCATATGGGGATAGATACAAAGTCCGTAGTGAAGAATAAAGATGAAAATTTAGATGAAGTAAAAGAAAAAATTTTTATAAAAATTGTAGGAAAAAATTCTCGTATTAAGTGCCAAAAAACCATACCAAAAACAAAAGAAAACTTGTTCCAAAATTGTTTGAATATTAAAGAGACAACAAAATGCATGGCTATCCAGTCATGCAATTTATGCAATACAATATGCCACCAACCACCTGCACTTGGATGCCTCAACAGAATCATCCACATCGTGGCCTAGTGCGTGACACACACAATGGTTATCCTTTAAGTTAGTGTCGGATTCCATAGTGTTTCCGAAAAAATATGAAAAAATTAATTTTTTTTATTTTGTATTCCATTATTTCTCTACAGCACGAGCTCGTCCTGGCATGGTCATAAAAAAGTATGTGATTTGGTGTCTCGTCTGTGGTGGGTTCTCTTGTATTTTGGGCCTTTTATTTCTGGGAGTTTATTTTCTTTTGCATTCTTACACCATTACTGTGGGAAATTTTGAAACTGTGCCCACTTTTGTGCCCGCAACTTTGGTAAGTATTGCGTTGGTTACTGTATAAGCCCCCTAAAAAAATGGATTCTTTTCAGCTCATTCTAACGGGTTTATGCGTTATGAGTTTGGCCCGTAGGCGTAATCGTTATAGTTATTTGGTAAGTTCGAGACTCTTATTCTAAAACGTAAACAAAATTTGTTTAAATTTTAAAATTCTTTTCCAGATAAAATTATCGGGTGCCTGTGGTCTCATTTCGGCCTTAACCTGTGCTCTGGTAACAGTTACCACAACAGTTTTACATATGAGCCGTTTACAGGCTTTAAGGGAATGTGAATATGCTCAGAAGACCAGAACCTGTACCTGTTATTCGGATTTAATAGAATCTCAAGTGGATAGGGTAGATAAAGGTAGCAGAGCCGTTGTAAATCTCCAACAAGTTTAATTCTCAAGCTTCAAATCTATTTCAGAAGGCGTGCGCTTGGTATTCGATTCTTTGTCTGATTGTGGTGTGGTACATGGTTCTCTGTACTCCTGTCTAAGAGCCATTTTCGGTTTATCAGTAGCTGGAGTTTTAGTGGCCGTATTCAGTTGTATGCTGGTCTATCAGCTATTAAGGTATGCCATTGAACCTTGATATTGAAAGCCTTTTATGAAATTTTTAATTTCTTTATATGTATGTGCGTGTGTGTATCAGCCATGAACGCAAGAAAATGTATTGGGAGCAATTGGAGTTACGCTGCAGGTCCTTGTATACACGACCGCAAATGCCAGCACAAAACATGGCTGCCGTGGCAAACCCTCATGGCTGTCGTTGTTGTGAGCAGTGTCATGCCCATAGGCAAGTGCCCATACAAGCGGCGGCCTATCCTTGGGATGAAACAGGAGAACCGAGATTTTGGTCTACTCAGCCACCGGGAAACTTTTATTCTCCCAATCCGGGAGGTGAAGATTTACAAGGACTGAATACCACCTGCAGAGGACATGAAATGTCTCAGACACGTAGTCGCGGCACTGGCTGGAGTTGGAATCGTTGGTGGCAACGCAGTTCACCAGATCCGAATTCTCGGTTTCGCCAAACGCCCTCCAGTCCCGATTCTCAGTATGGCTTTTCCAACAGCAATAACTTGCAGGGAAATGCCTTAACCGAAGAGGTGGCAAATGCCAATAACGCACAATTCAATGTTTTACCCAATAATCTGCCTTATGGTGTATGGGGTCCCCCGCCACCCTACAGCGATCCCAATAGTCCGGCTAGACGGCAATACTATCAGTATATACAACCACCTCAACATTTAGGCACAAATGCTCAACAGCCCCATATGAATAGCATTATGAATGCAAATTCTACAGACCCTACACACACTCAATTTATGGAACAGCCTGCTGCATCCAACTGTTGCCAGCAAACATCCATAACACGTAACAATAATCTGGTGTTGGGCAGTGTAGGCAACTTCAAGTCGAAAGGTGAATATGAAAATACACCCTCCGACAGCGATTGTGGTGGTAATGTACGTGAACGTGATCGTTTCTCCAATACATTGCCCACAAGAAAAATAAAGAAACGCTTGGATCCGGGCAATAAAAGTATAGGACCCAATTCACATAGTACACAACGCATTAATGTTCAACAGGTATTTGCTAATATAGGCACAGGTAACGAGGAGCAGGAGTATCATGAACCACAAAGTTTAGGAGAGGACTCGCTGGCAGCGCCTGTGCAACGCAATAAATGTGGTGTGGAGAATAATGGTTTTCAAAATAGCTGTGAGTCAACAAATGCAAATCAGAATGCAGAACAACAAATACAGTCTGCGAGTGATCCGGCAGAGTCTGAAGTATATTTTGCTGATGTGAGTAGCTGTTGTAATATGTCGGTGAAAAACGATCATTATTATGAAGACACCAGAGCCTCGCAAAGGACGCTTATAGCTGTTACACACAGCCATGGCCATGGCCATAATCATCACCATCATCATCATAATGTTAATGGTGGAGGGGGTCCACAACATCAGCATCAGTTAAGCAATTGCAGCAGCAGCAACAATGAAGATTATTTGGCACAACGCTTTGGCCAAAGGGAAAATTCGATACGCAGTCGTTTGCCGTTTCCACAAAATCCTCATGTGGCCAATGAAGGTTTTGTAGAAAATCTGAAAATGTTAACCAACAACTCAAGTGCTAATAATAAAGATAATCATGCCACCACCACCAGCATACCCAAGGATACATCCAGACAAAGTATGTGTTCGGTGGAGTCAGAGGCCAAGACTGAATTTACCGATCTCTCGCCGCTAACGCCCTGCAGCAATAAATTAAATCAATTGCAAGATTTCGTGGAGGCCAATAACTCACCGCAAGGAGCCACAACACCCACAAATTTTGTGGCCTCTTATCCATTTTCATCGGAATCCCAAAGTCTAGAAGCCCACCGACGCTCAACCAAAAATCTAACTGAAGCTCATTACGAAATAATCGATGATCAACAGACGGCTCAACAAAATAGCCGTAATATAGCGCGGTCCACTAACAATAAAACCAAATGTACGATAAAGCCTACTGCTACTACCGCGGCTCGAGAACGTAAAGATGTAAATAGCAGCGACAGAGAATGGTCGGATAATAGTAATGGCGGTGAACGTCATAGATTATGAAATGAGGTTTTCGTTTAAGTTCACAAGCAAGCCAGCTAAGGCAATGGCTACGTTAGGTAAACAGGAATATTAAGGGCAGCTAAAGAGACTTACGCCATATTTTTTTTTCGTATTTTTTTTTAGATAAAAATTTTTGTTAAAAATTGTGTTTCCATTGTTATTAAGTTTAAATTACAATTGTTATCTAGCGTAGCTAATTTAACTCGCATTATAAAATCTAAAAAACAAAAAAAACTTCAATTTGACTGCCATTTAAATCCCAAAATGTTTAGGAATATTTAGGAACTCAATCGTTTTCCGTATTTAGTAAGAAACTAAGAAACTAAAACTATGTGTGTATTTAAACTGAGATAGTTTTTAGCTATGAATGTGTATTCGTTTAATCCTTTGATCCTTGAGACCCCCCTTTAGTTATTTAAATGTTATTTACCATAATAATGTATATGTATACACCTGTGTAAAAGTAGTTAAACAGTATGTATTTAAATATTTAAAAATATATTCTAGATTACGTACAATAAATAATATTAATTAATGAAATTATAAAATAAATCATAAATTAAAATTAATTAAAAAAATAGTATTAAATATTCAATGTATTATAATAACGTAAATATGTACACACAGTTACTAAAGTATACATACGGTTAACAAATTTCAGAAATTTTTTAACCAAGACCGTCTTAAAATCGAGGAAAGTTGTCAGACAATTATAAAGATTTTCAACGAAAACGGATTGGTTAAAAAATTTCTGAAATTTGTTAACCGTATGTATACTTTTGTGGCTGAGGGTACATACTAGTACAGTATATGCGAAAAGTATGTATTCATTTACATATAATATCATATGCAATATATAGTATGATGTATGTAATATGATATAAAAAACAAATAAAAAAATTAAATGTTGGCTTTAATGTGTCCATAAGTTTATAAAATAAAAAATATTAAAAGTTTATTAAGATTTGTTTAGAAACAATTGTTTAAATAAATACATATTCTTCCAAATGATATAATGAAAATAGAAAATAATTTTATTTACCATTATTGTGTGATTAATCTTTACATACATACATAGATAATTGGTCATTACAACCCATCAGCCAGGATTACGACCTAGTTTCTCACACCACTTATGTCGTGTGTGTTAATTTTATACATGAGTCGTGGGACCTACAGTTTAAAGTCAACTCCGAACGACAGATTTTTGAGAAACTTTTCATGGCAACTTTATTTACTCTCAGTGAGAGTGAGTGCTGAGAGAAAGTCGCCGAAGAAATACTTTTTGTATTTTATTTTGATGTCTGGCCTGGGGCTCGAACCCTGGCTTTACATCTAATAAGCCAACACACTACCTACTAGACCACGGCGACTTCATTAATATTATTAATCTTTAATATTTTTTATTATCGTTCTTAAGTTTCTAAAATCATATTTTCAGGCAGAAAACCTAAATCGTCTAGGAATTTCGATTTATTACACCCAGAGACCGCATGTCATTGGATACAATATTCAATACAATGGAGTGTCTTTTCGGCAGACATCAGATTCCTGACATCATTGATTTTGGAGTGATCAAAAATATTTCTAGCAATTGGATGTAAATTGGGACTTCTGTGGACCTGTAGTCGGATTATTAGTCCACCATTATTATGATCTCAAAACCTACCATAATTTAAACTACAAGACTACATGTTAATTAGCAAACATTTAAAAGAGGTCATTACAATCCTTTAGTCAGCATTACGATTTAGCTTCTCACACCACTTATGTTGTGTGTTAATTTTATACATGAGTGGTAGGGCCTACAGTTTAAAATCGGCTCCGAACGACAGAATATTTGGAGAAACTTTTCGTTGAAATTTTTATTTACTCTCAGAGTTTTTGCCAGAAATCTGTTGAGAGGAAGTCGCCTAAGAAATATTTTTCTCGTTTTTTTTGTTTTGATCCTGGCCTCACGTCTAATAAGTCAACACACTACCTACTAGACTAAGGCCTCAAAGCTTACTGCACAGAAAATATGCGGTTGAGAACTTAAGGCATGAGGCTTCTCTGGATTTGTTTTCGAATTTCTCCCCCACCATAATTACGACCTCAAACCCTAACAAAAATGAATTTAAAGCTACCTTAGAGCTTATATGTAGTACGGAAGTTATTCGGTATAGAATGTAAATATTTCCTTCTCAAATTTTAGCAAAGTCCTTAATCAGGTTGCTTGACATGCCACTTCCACCGCAGATGAGAAACAATGGAATTTCTTCTGTGGTTGATAAAAGATTGGTTGCTGAATAAAACAGCTCCAAGAGAAATCAGGCTTAAGGAATACATACAACAAAATACTTAAAAAATTTGATACTAAACCACAGTTATCTAGTAATATTAAAAGACGTGAAATATTTCTTTACAGAACTGCATCTTTGGTTGGCCAATAAATCATAACGAGAAAGAAAGTGTCTTTGCTGAAAACTGAAAGTCTTCACCTCAAATTTGTGCGGTGATAAGACTATTCTGATACCTGTGGCATGTACCTCACGTTCAGGAAGTTCAGAGAGCACCTGAGTTTGATATAATCAGGAACAAGATGATTATAGAAATGCTCCGTACAGCCGTAAGGGTTGTTTTTATCTTCAATACATTGCTACAATTTTAATATTACCCGTAGAGTAGAAGGTTACTTTAGTTAAAAACATACCTAACCCTAGTAAAGATCATATGATTCCTGAGACCTGTATTACATTTAATATTTATCTCGAACATGCTACTCAGCAGTCATATACACAGTTTAACTTTTGCTGACGACACTACTTTGCACGTACGAGAATCCATACGAAAGTTTTCGGTGCGTTCAGGAACGTTATGACATTAGTGGCAACGTACCTGCCGAATCACCCTTGTAACGATAGAAGAGAGCTTGGTGAAACCACCAATAAAATAATTCTTTAGGATTATTGAGGAGTGACTTGATTCACTCATTGATGTTATATACATATAACTAAAGGACTGTAGGGTCGCAAGATCCTTGTAACCAAGGTTCAATCCTACAGGTACAAAACTTATCTTGAGCATAAATAGGAAAGTTGAGAAATATTATAGGAGTCTTAATGGATCATGGGGTCAACAGGTGAAACCGGGATTTCTGATTTCTGTAGGTTAGACGAAGAGGCAGAAAAACAGTGAGCCATTCGAAAATGGAATGTCGCACCCTCCGAAAATCATACACGACATTGTCATAACTGCCATCCAGTGTATATCTAAAGGATATACTAGTAAGATTTTTACGAAATTGTAGGAATTTGTCATACAAACTCATACCCTTGAAAAGATCCAAAGAAAAATGTGACTGCCCAACAGCTAAAAGTTGTATTAAAACAATGCTTAGAAATCTAGATTCACTAATTGCTTAGTTTTGTGTGTCTCCTGCACATGTAAACACCTTATGTACGTATATACATTGCAATATTGCCCGTTATAACCCTTTAAGTAGGGATAACTGCCAAGCTTCTCAGACTACTTATGCTGTGTAAGCTAATTACAACCGTCCAGGGTTAAAATTGAAACCGAACAACAGATTTCAGAAGTTTTTTTTCTTTTTTCTAGATATCTGAGAGCTTAGGTTAGAACTCTCGTCTAGGCAGGTAAACTAACACCGCGCTGACTAGAATAAGACAGCCTCCTTAAAAAACGCTCAATAATCAAATTTTCATCCGAGAAACGCCAAATTTTGCTATATCTGAATATAATATTAACTTGGGTTTAAAATTAGTTGACTTATGAGCGTAAAAATCGCTTTTAGTTATCGAAAATACGTAAAAATTTAGAATTTTATATATTTCTGGTTTGTATTGCAAAGAAATAACTGAGATTTTCCAAAGAAAGAAAATTTAATTTCAACAGGTAAAACTATTTTATGCAATTGAATAACTTTTCTTAATATTAAGCCTTAATTCTTAATAAAAGAAAATAAAAATATTGTGAAATAAAAATGAGAACAGAATAAACGGTTTTGTTTTGATTCCTGATACGCAGTTTTTTTTTAAAGACAACTTCCAATGCCTGATATTTCATTTAAAGCAACATGACAAAACAAAAATTTAGGTTTGGAATACAATTTTATTTAAAAATGTCCACTTACCCTTTTATAAGATGCAGTCTTAAGTAAACACATCCACACAAACACACAGATTATTATTATTAGCTGGTAATTTGAAAAAAAATTAATTTTAACACAAAGAAACAAATAAGGAACACTTCCATTAAGAACTGAATTTCACTTTCATTTAGCAACAACACACCTTTTTCATTCATCTTTTTTTTATTGAATTATTATTTAGAAACACTTTAAAACAAAGAGCGCGTTATTTTAATTATACGCTAGCGAATATTTTTAATATTTTTAATTATTTAATTGAAAAACAAACACGTGTTTTTACTTGAATGCCGGTTGAAAGCAACAGAATGACTACGTATTTGTTATTTCAAAACAAACGATAGGAGAGAGACAGAGTGAGAAAAAAGTAACGGTTTATTAAGTAAAAGAAAAGTGTTGCCATAGTTGTTGGAATAATACTGTTTAGGTAATTATAGTAGGAAATGTATGTCATTTATTTTAATATCCGCTAAAATAAATAAAAATAAAGGGTGTGTAAATAAAAATATACATTTTCGTTTTAAAATAAAAGGAAGTATTTTTTGAGATGGTTTTGATTTGTTTTATTGAATTGTAAAGAAGAAATGTTGCGATTAAGTGTGAAATAAAATATACGTCAAATGGTTGCCGGATGGCAGGTCATTACTTTGTGAAATTTTCCATAACTTTTTCACAGAGTTGTGGCTATATTTCACCGATCACACGTTGGATCATGGATTTGAGCACACAAATTGTTTGTGGTATATTTGCAAGAACCGGAGACTTCACAAAACCCCAAAGAAATTTTTCACGCGACCTTAAATCGCATGATCTTGCTGGGCAGTGTGTGACTACCATTTTAAATTTTTTATTTTCTTTGACCAAAGCTCACTTCCACAGTTCTGAATCTAGTCTTTAACTTTAGTATGAAGCTTTGAGAGCCTTAACAGGGCATGGAAGTAAGATCAACAGCTGGTTATATTTGATTTCTGTAGGTTTTACGGTATGGCAGAAAAACTGTGGTTGTTTAAGGTAATTTACTACATAAATTGTCGCTACATAAATCAACTGAGGCCACGAATATTTCTTTATCATGTTCCTGTAACGAATGTCAGGCATTACATTAAAACACCGCACCAGACAGGTACTCGTTGTTCGCATATTTAGTGTAGGTATTCAGATGGGAATCCCTTTCATCGGCTAAAGTTACTTATTTTTCACTTTGCTCCATTACCCATTGAAAGAAGTGCCTACGCTTTCCGTTGCCTGCTGCCATGGGCTGAGTAAACTGAATATTGTACGCACGAAGGTGGAGGTACTCTGTCAAATTTCGCTGTGTAGTGAAATTTTGACGTTGTTGAAAACGATGTCGAATTGATGTTTTCGGTGCGTTAAGTCTTACTGTCCATAACCGACCTAGTTTTTTCAAATTTTAAGTGCATTTTCTTTATTATAAATCTATTGAAGTTCAAGAATAACTTTCCAAACGTTTGTTATAAATTTCGACAACTATAACACGTTGTGCTTTAGTAAAGCTAGTTTAATTCGTAAAGCTAGTTTAATAAGATTAAAAAAGTTTATTTTTTATTAAATTTATTTAATTTTACACATAATTTACTTTTAATTTTATTACAAAAATATTGACGAATTTTTTAATCAAACTTTGACAAACAATCTAATTCTTACAACATCTTATCATTATATAGTCTATGTATGTATGTATGTATATAGTATAGAGTAAATATCTAAAAAAATGTTCATAAAACTAATGACAAAATTCCCACAATGATGGTAATAAAATAGGTATAAGCCTGTTTACTGGAACAGGCCTTGTTGCTATCACCTTTATGATCTTCTACAGAACCATGTGGTATTTCATTATCCGAGACATCAGGTTCTTGATTATCATCCCAGTCATGGCGATGTGGATGATCATGTTTATGTTTAATTTCCTCAATGGCCAAGGGCATGGCTTCATTAATGGTTCTTAAGAGAGGATAATTATTGCTTAATCTATGGGGAACTGCAAGATCCAAATGTTTGAAATGCAGAAAATCTTCATAGATATCGGTTTCCGGCTCACATTCACCCAGAAAATCATCGGTATCAATAGACCATACCATAATGCCTGCCAATTTTCTATCCACGGCAAATTTAACTTTGTTGGCTATAGAGCGGGAATTATCGAAGGTGACTACTTCCACTAGACCGGTAAAAACATCTTTTTCGGAGCGTGCCAATGCTTGGGAAGTTTCAGGATCCCACATGGTAGTCCAGCCCGATGTTTTGTTACTTAAAATACGGCAAATTTCATTGTAACCTAAAAAGCCATCTTCACGGGTAAACGGCCCTTGGAAGGCAGTGCCATCAGTATCATCGTCAATGTTGCCATCAAGGGGAGTACGAAAAGTGCGTCCATAAAACGGTACACCCATAACAATTTTTTCAGGTGCAGCACCCAATTTTATCAAATAGTCGATGGTGAATTGCTAGCAAAAATAAAAGACCAACAATGTTAAACAGGAAAGTACTAATACAAAAGTACTTTCTCTGAACTTTCTTCAAAAAAGTACTTTTTCGGGAAAAATTTTACTTTCTAAAAAATAACACTTACCACACTCAAGACATCACCATTTTGTGCGGTTAATGGAGCATTATAGCCCACTTTACGATCCCAACTGCCATGATAATCGTAACACATGATGTGTAAAAAGTCTAAATAACGAGAAAGTTGTCGTACATCATAGGCCTGATCTATGACGTTCTTAGCTGCGCCTATTGCCGAAGTCAATAGTAGATTATGAGGATTGAACTGTTCACGCAGTTCTTTGCAAAGCAAAACAAAATTTTCCCGATCCTGAGGAGCACCACCACGCTGAGTAGGGTATTCCCAATCCAAATCAAGGCCATCGAAATTATATTTACGTATGAATGAAGTGACTTGTTTAACGAATTTTCCTCGAAGCATAGGATCAGCTACCATATTGGAGTAATTCTTAGAGCCTTCATTCCAACCGCCAATAGCCAAGCTGACCTTTAAATGTGGATAAGTGCGTTTGAGGCCAGTTAAGCGTTCATAGCCGCCTTTGCCATATTCCTCCTTAAGATCTTGCCAGGGATCTAAAACAAATGCAATGAAATTAAATTAACTTTTTTTTTATTTTTTCATTTTGAAATAAAAAACTTACCCAAAGATTTAATGGCTGACTGTTGAGGATCTAGACCAGCAAAGGCGTACACCACATGTGTACATAAACTAGGATCAAAATTATCTATGGAATAAGCACCTTGACCAGGACGATACACCGCCCAAGTGGATATATAACACACCACTGTCTTACCATGCATGGGTCCTGTGTTAATAAAAAGAAAAAAAAAGAAAATTTTTTTTTTGTTTTTTTTTATTTCAAAAACACCCTTTGTTTTTGGATAACTTTGTTTTGCATAGAGGAACACTTACCGGTTTTTGCTTTGGTATTCATTACACAGACTGAGGAAACTACTAAAAGTATGAAAAACAACCTGTTTCCTGTGCAGATGTGTTGCCAGGTCATCTGTAAATTTTAACAAAAATAAAAAACTAAATAAATACAAGAAAGGAAAGAAAAAAATAAAACAAAATCAATGAAACCACACAAATTAATTGATACATTACTATGGGGTATATAAGTGGAAGAGAAAGAGAGAGAGGAAGAAAATATGAAATCAAGAGGAAACCCCTTTTGAAACTGTTATGCGGATAGACCAACAACGGCTTATTTAAACCACCAATAATAGCCACAAAAGTATAAAATTTATAACCACTACTACTGTTACTCGAATATTCAAAGAGTGTTGCGATAAAAATAAATTTTCTTTTATCGAAATTAGAATGTTTAAAACAAAAAAATTATTATTATTAATATTTAATTTATGCAATAAATGTGAATTGAAAAAGACGTTCACAACATCTTACTAACGCGTATTCTAAAGATCGATTTTACTTCGTTCGTATTGTTGAAGACATCGGTAACCCCATCAACATCAACCGAGTATGTACTTAGTACTGATAGAGTTATTGGTGTCAGAACAGTGATGCCATTGTGATGATATTCTACATCAGATTTGGAAATAAGGATACACAAGTTTTCAGCAAGAAGATTTAATTTGCCAATGTTCGTTAAATTCCCAAATCTGATGTCAGATTAAACTTGCCGGGTTCTGTGCAAAGTAAGACTTGGGATGTTAAGGTTAAACTGCATCGAACTGTCTACGTTGACTCCATTAGAGCAATGAAAACAAGTACGAGCGATGCATATAGGCATATACATATATAGGCAATACCCCCGATTAAAGAATATTTTAAAAACTGAAAAATGGAGAAACTAGGGAACGTTTGAATCTCTTAAAGGAACTTCTGGGCTTTTCGATTCGATTCCATAGTGATAATATGCCGCCACCAATGTCTATAAAGACTAAAGAATTGACTCTATAAACTTCAGGGTGGGCTCTCAAGTCACGATTAAATAGGTTCAGTTTTAGAAATCGATTCCATTGGCCACCATAATGTTTTATAGGCAAATTAATTAGACCTGCAATACGGTACACAAGCGGCTTTTAATCAATTACAATCACCTCGAATATGCAATGTGAGTGCCCATACCTTCTAATTAAGGTATTATTTTAAGTTTTATTTCTAGAGGGTCATGATGCTAAAGATGGCGAAACGAGGGTCATATTTCCCTTAAAGGATTCCACGGATAACCGATTTGGCTAAGTTAAGATGACTTAAGCCCTTCAAGGGAACACCTTACCGACTATTGCAATCCAATGTACTACAGGAATAAACGTCTGTCATTTTTATAAACGTGACGTAATGAGCTATTGAGCTGCTTAGGTACTTTTACACTCGTTATCATTCTGGAGTAGGCATTTATAATTTACCTTCTTGAACGCATAGTCTAAACTTTGATTCGTTTGTAACCTTCCCACTCAATCGATACTTTAGGCTTTTTCCTCTTTTGTTCCCGGCTTATGATGACCACGTTTTCAAATTATATTGAAATAAAAAATAAGGTAGTACTTTTGATTAAATTAAAAGTACTTTTTTTTAAATTAAAATACTTTTTCTGAATTAAAAGTAGTTTTTTGCATATTTCCACTTTATAAACAAAAGTAAGCGTAAAAGTAAGTAAATGCTCTTATGAAAAAATAGAATATAGTTTATTTTGGTACTTTCCTCCTTAAAACATTTCAGGGTACTTTTTTTCTTTGCTCTTTTATAAGTACTTTTTATTATAAATTTAAAATTTTTTTTATTTAAAAATGAAAAATGTTTAAAAAATTGAGGCAATTTTAATGACAGCCACAGACATTCTGCAAAACAACTCAAAACAATCGCCACAAATAATTAAACAACTGTGATCAAGTGTTCCTAATTACCCATTAATCTAGACAAAGAAAGAATCAATTCTCGTATGTGAATTAGTTTTTGTATTGTTATTGTACAATTTTTTTTTCAATTCTCGTTAAAGTTCATTTGCCTGGCATGTTATCTGCTTATTCAGTATCTGTTTTTGAGTGAAATAGTTATTGTTGGGAAAACGTTTTAATTGCGTATAAGAGAAGAGCTTAATGGGCAAACATTAGTGGGGCAAATTATCAACAACTTATGTACGTGGCTATTGCGATAAACAATTTTTGAAACTGCGGTAAGGGGCTCAACGATCTTGTGAATAGTTTTTGGAATTGTAGTTGTTTGGCTTGGTACACAAGCTATTCTTAGGCAAAGGTTTAATTACACATAGCGACCCGGAATCAACCTTGTAACTCTAGCATAAAGAGCATAAATTTACTTTAACGTTACTTAAGAGCAACATAATTAGCAGTAACTTCCCTTTTTACTGCCATAAAATGTTCTGTAATTTTGATGTTTGAATTCTACATCTCCCTACTTAACTATTTATAATGCAGAGAAGTATTCAAAAGAGATAAACAAATCGGTTTCAAATTAAATAAGTGACCATTTTAAACCAAAGATGAGCACCTTAAATCAAATTTCAAATCGAAAATATTTTTTTAAATGGAAGTCAAAAACAGAGGTAAACATAGCTGATGTTGACCGACAGAAATGTTTATACAAAGTTCCCTTACGTACTGCATTCCTTTGAAAAGTCTAACTGAACTAAATAGGTTTTTGGATATTTAAAAATATTTTTTTCTTTTTGGCAATTTGTTCTAAAAAGAAAACAATTTTGTTTTTTGAAAGCTTACTCACTATGAGACTTTAATTAAAATTCCGCACACAACTTCAAACAACAACCACCACTACAACAACAACAACGTTAAAGAACTTTAAAGTTTAAAATTAAGATTTAATTTATTCGGTTTTGTTTTTGTAATTGTTTTTACTTTTAAAAAATTTCGTATGTTGGCCAAGTGTACTCGTTGGTTAATTAAAATGCACACAGGTTAAGATTGCAGACAAAAAAAATTCTAAAAACCTGTAATCGAAAGCTAACCGCACCTCGAACAGAGTTTTACAAATACGAATGGCTTTTTCAATAATATTGACAGATTTTTCTGACAGATATCTGATAGATTTACTCAAATGACAACAATCAATATCAAACTGGGAAAATATTTAACAAAATTATGGATATACTTGATCCCTATAATCCTCCCTTAATTCTTTACACTTTCGAATTTCCTATTTTTTAACGTCTTATTACAATGTATGAAAAGAATAGGGATATATCAACGCTGTGGTTATCGAAAAATTTTCTGTAAAAAATTTTATTTATAGAAAAATTGTCTATAAATAATTTTAATTATCGAAAAATGTTCTATAATAATTTTAATTTCCGAAAAATATCTTATAAATAATTTTAGTTATAGAAAAATTGTCTATAAATAATTTTAATTATCGAAAAATTGTCTATAAATAATTTTAATTATCGAAAAATTGTCTATAAATAATTTTAATTATCGAAAAATGTTCTATAATAATTTTAATTTCCGAAAAATTTTCTATAAATAATTTTAGTTATCGAAAAATTTTCTATAAAAATTTTTAGTTATCGAAAAAATTTCTATAAAATTTTTTAGTTATCGAAAAATTTTCTATAAAAAATTTTAGTTATCGAAAATTTTTTATAAAAAATTTTAGTTATCGAAATTTTTCAAAAAAATATAGTAATCGAAAATTTTAACCTTAGAAAAATGTAACATAGAAAATTTATCGTTAACTAAATTTTACGATAACTGACAAATTTAAATTTAACTGACTAAAACTTACAAAAAATTTTGTTATCGAAAAAATTTCTATAAAAAATTTTACTTATCGTAAAATTTTCCAAAAAAAATATTAGTTATTGAAAATTTTAACGTTAGAAAAATGTAACATAGAAAATTTATCGTTAACTGATTACAACTTATAAAAACTTTTGTTATCGAAAAATTTTCAAAAGATAATATTATAAAATTTTAGTTATCGTTTATTTATATTATAATTATCGAAAAAAATTTTTTTAATAAAAAAGGAAAACTTTCTCAATTGTGCCAACATCACAATATTTGATTATTTGCAACCATAACATGGTCCCTTCCAAATAATCCATGCAGAACAGATGATGGAGAATAGTCTACAGGGAAATAATAAATCCTTTAATAAATGAAACTGTTTTTAATAGTTTATTTATGTTGTGATTAATCAATAGGCGATAGGCTTAATCAAAGATAAAATCTTAGAAAACTATTATTATTGAGTTGTTCTGCAAGCCAAGCTTGTTGACAAGAACTCATAAATTCCGATGTTCAAGAGGCAAATTCCTATGAACTAGATCTCGACTTTGTTCGGGTGCATTAATACCGGATATTCCTTAGGAAAATTTTGGATCTTTCAAAGGTAACACCAAGTCATGGAGAATTGTTGAAAATTGCATTACTGACGAACTGGCCGGGACTGATGTGGAATTCACAGCCTCCGACAAGTAAAAGGACATATATAGGTGTTCCGATCGCCTTAATTAAACTGACTCTGTAGAATATATTATATACGGTCATTCGATAGAGACTTTCCAATTTTGACAGTTAATACATCCGTCAAATTAGTTGTTAACTATTTAGTCTGTTTTGCACAGACGACCATAGGCAAACTACCTGTTTTAGCTTAATGGGCTCTTGTACTTGGAAACTGAACCTAATTTTCATCAAAAAATCATCTTCAGCGATGATACCGATTTCTGGATGAATGGATACGATACAAAACGACAAAACGGTGAGCACTATATTTCAATGATTATTAACTTTTTCGATCTGAATCTGATGATCTGGATACCAACGCCATATAGTTTCAACAGGATGGGGCTGCGTGCCACACAGCTCATGCAACACTAGTTATTCTGCACGAGCATTTTGAGGGCGTGATCATCTCAGATAAAGGTGATGTGAAATAGCCACCGAGATCGTGCGATTTGGGTCTGTTATACTTTTTCTTGTGCGATTTTCTCAGGTCTCGAATAAGCCACAAATCACAGCGGTCCTCAAACTCAACATAAACCATGTCATCGATCAAATTCACCAGAGTCATGGAAAATTTGACATTTTGGTTGTGTTACAACCAGAGAAGTAGTGGCGGGCATTTGAATGACGTCAATAGGTCTTTAAAACGCATAAACAATATCAAGATCTCACACAGACTTTGTTTTATTTAAATCAAAAGATAGGAAGCGTTAAAACAAAGACCCTATACGGTAAACTCGTAAGTACTGGTTGTACATATAAACGTAACAGGTTTCCTTACAAATTAACATATAAAACTCGAACTTGTATGACTATCAACATGAAAACAACTTTACATTTAAATGGAAAAATTCAAAAATCATTTGTAATAAAGAATTGTGATACATTGTGAAATAATCTTTTAATAATTTTATTAATTTTATTATTTTGTTTGTTTATTTGTTAATTGTAAATAAAAAATATTTATTTTAGAAATTCCTGTTTTTTTATTATTATTTTTTTTAGATGGCTACAGCCGGTTTGTTTTCTTAAGAAATAAATAAGTCACACAATTTATTTACTTTTTTTTAATTTTTCTTCTCAGCTTTTTTTTATTAAAACAACAAGTTAAGACCACAATGATTAAGTAAAAGCGTAGTGGTTGGTTTTTTTTACTTGTCGCGGCAGTCTATACGGTCTCAAGTATACTTTTTAAATGATGGAGTTCAAAACCGGAATGCCAAACAACTCATAAACAATTTTTTTGTTTCATTTTTTTCTGATTTTCTGTTTTTCATTTTAATTTCGTTTCATTTTTTTCGTTTTTTTTTTCTTAATAAATGGACCCTCTATGTGAACGAGTACCCATATAGAGGAACCAAACAAAGTGGAGAAAAAAATCACAAAAAGTGAATATTCGAGCACATCTTTGGCTTTTTGTTAATGTTTTTTTAATTTGTTCTTTTTTTTTATAAAAATATGGTAAAAAAAATTAACAACTTTCCGTTTCACTATTTATTTTTACGTTTCCCATGCACAACAATATTTACAGAGACGTCGTCACCAATATGCACTACTTATACGATCTACATACAATGCTTAATACAAAAAACAATACCAACACACAACCACAACATCGTATGTATGTACATATGTAATGAATTTTGAAAAAAAGTTGCGCATGCGCATTATATCCATGGCTTAGAAGAAACTTACTTTTGAGGTAGTTTTTTTGTTTTATTAATTTAATCAACAACAACAACAACAGCTAAACAAAATAAAATATTTTTTTTTTCAACAAAGAAAATTTTATTCTTTTTTATTTTCCATTCAAAAACGCCGTCTCTTTATAATCCGTTTTACGTTTAAAGTGTCACCGTGTTGCTCTTTAACCACCAACTGAAGTTTTCAATTTTTACGAACGGCCTGTGAAGCCACAATTGCCACTGTTGGCTAAACTTGTACTAACACTCAGTCAGTCATTCATTCAATAAACCACAATTCACAAAACAGTAGTACGCTATAACAGTAGTAGTGGTCGTAGTAATTGTGGATGTGCCAGCCAAGTTTACTCATTGAACCGATATATGCTCATGGGGGGATTGAGAGTCATTCAGACGTACCTAGCGAAAGACAAAGAATACAAAAATAAAATGTAAAAGAGCAAAAGAGTATCAAGTCATATAAGTTAGAGACGAACATGTCATTAAGATTCTTCGTTATTTTCTTTAAATATTTCGTATTTATTTGTACCCTACAGTTGGCATAATTATATTAAAATGACTACAGTTGCGCATTCAATAGGAGGCCCATCAAAGCATTAATTTTTTGCGATTACCTGACTCAGTTCACAGTGTTAGAAGTTAGACTTTACTTGCCGTAACTATCTATACTTACATAAGAGTGCTCATACTCAAGAAATTCTGTCTGAATCTGGACAACAGCATAGGGAAGGAAACATTAAATTAAACTTTAGTGCAAATAATCTTTCTCTAAATCATTAGAACTTCCAAAGAAGATTTTATATGAAGGACCTAACCTGCATACGCTTCATGTTGGTTGGTAATTTTCAAGCAGTCAGATATTTCCTTATGAGGTTTATTAACATTACATAGGTTCAGATTATGTGTTCTGGTGATTCGTTTCTGGTTCTGTTATTCTGTATGTTCTGTTGATTGGTTTCGCACGATATATATTATGAACAGGTGTTCTTTATGTCTTCAGTGCCCGGTCAGAAGTTCGGTTACTATCCTCATGCTATCTCTACTCCATAACTCAAATCTCTTCCTTCCGAGCCAAATTTATCTGGGCCATCTACCACCTTTCCTTTGCAATGAGTAAAGTTTGTCTGATATCAGAGGAATGACAGGTTATGTTGTATTGTACAGACTCAATTTAAGATTCGATTGTTCCTAAAAGACAAAATATCAAAATCCCTTGGAGAATAATTGAATGAATAATGGGAGGTGTAAACCATTAACATAATGCATAGCACCGTGATCAATAGTCTTGTCAACAGGAAGATGCAGATCAAGTCCGGAAGTAGCCATGCTATACTTAGTAAACAGTGCCTTATATGCTGCCTGGATTGCCACCTTCCTCATAATACGCTTAAGCCGTGTTTGGAAAGATGAAACTTTTTTGTAAAAAAATTTTGGTTAACCTATTCAGAAAGAAGCTGACCTCACAATTACTTGTAATTTGAATTTTTCACTTCTCTGTGTAGGGCGTCCCTTATATGCACTCGCCCATTGCAAGTACAATTCGCTTATTTTATTAACGTAACATAAACCCATACACGGACATAATATTTTTGAATGTTGAATGAGAAGACATTTGATTAAAGTTTGTGTGTCGTTTTTTTATTTTCTTGCCACCATATTGGTAATACAAGTTGTTTAAAGACAAGAAAAGTGAACAAGAAAAAGAAAGAAAAAAAAAAACAACAACAAAAGCCTTAAACTTTTGCCCGTCTTGGCTCACTGAATAAATTATTGTTGTTGTACTCTGTGGTTTGCGAAAAACAAAATGAAAAAACACTTACGCTCCAGCAGAGTTATGATTTTTTTTTTGTTGTTTTAATTTTAAATTTTAATTTCTGGCTGAAAACAAAATTAAAAAAACGAAGAAAAAAAAGAGTTTATGGGAGAGGAAATGAAAACTGGCTTAAACATGAACCAAGATTTTGCAGACAAATGCAATTAAAAACCAAAAAATGAAAAAAAAAAACTGAAAAATCACGAAAACAATAAAACGAAATGAACGCTACAATCGAATAATGGAAAGTGTGAGTCATGGAAATGATGTGTTCTCCACAATTCAACCAGGATGCGAACAGACACTTTCGTTTTAAACTGTATCGAAAGAAATTGATTTATAAAATGAGAAAAAAATAATAATTTTTAAAATTATTAATAGAGAGCATTTATGCCTATGAACGTATAGGAATTAACCCATGAATGCCAAAGAAATTGTAAACAAAATTTTGTTCACAATCATGTTCAATAGTTTATCTATCCATTGATCGCATATGAGAATGGTATCTGCAATTCACAACTATCCAAGGGTGTTGAAAAATCCAATCTTCGCTTGTAGAAAGGAAAGATAGTCTATTTATGGATGGCAGATGGTGACAGAAAATGAGCTACTCGCTGATAGCCTCTTCCTCCTTCTTACGCCCACAGCTCCTTCAGAAGTTATTTGCTGTCGTGGCAAGTATTACGGCATGTCTTCCAGTAAGACGTGAGCGTCTCAATTGTGTGATGAATGGCCATGCGATTAATGATAGGCGTAAGTCAGTCCCCTTCTTGTATGTACCAGTCAAGCAGAATCCAGCAATATTACACGTATCTTGCTGCTGCCAACAAAATTGGGCTATAAAACAATTTGAAGTCGCCGTGGTCTAGTAGGTAGTGTGTTGGCTTATTAGACGCAAAAGCCTGGGTTCGAGCCCCAGGCCAGGCATCAAAAGACAAAATACAAAAAGTATTTTTTTCGGCGACTTTCTCTCAGTAGATTTCTGGCAAAAACTCTGAGAGTAAATAAAAATTGCCATGAAAAGTTTCTCAATAAATAAAAATCTGTCGTTCGGAGTCGACTTTAAACTGTAGGTCCCACCACTCATGTATAAAATTAACACACACAACATAAGTGGTGTGAGAAACTAGGACGTTGTACAATGGGTCAATTCGACCTCCGGGTACTGTACTTGTCTTAATTGACAAAGTACACGTCCTCTAACCTAACCTAACCTAAACAATCGGAGAGTACCTAGCCTAACTGAGGCAATATGACGGAGATTGTGAGCTCCGTACCGACTGTGGCCAGATCATTAGCAATATAATTTCACAACAAAACAGTATGCATCACACCAACAGTATTAATTTGCTAAGAAAATGCGAGATAATGAGGTCAGTTATCCAGGAAGCTCACAAATTTAGTCCACTATGTACTAAACAGAATTCATCTCAGGACCCTCATACACTGACCCTGGTGTGCACAAGCCTGGTGGTTGGGAATACCTTAATACAATATCTGCAGTAGCTGTAGGGGCAAGGAAGAAGAGCAGAGATCAGAGAACATCTTCCCTGACATCGTCTGGAACATGGGAACTTGAGACAAAATTGTCTCAAATACACTGTGCTCTTTTAGATATTTTTATAGAATCATTTGGAATGAAATGAAAATGAATGAATGAAAACTTTCCAGTTAATAAAGTACATAATTTTCATACAAAACGTACATCGGTTACTTTCTTCATAGCTCTAAAATAACTCGATTACTACGACATGTAACGATTAAAGCATCACTAATTTAATTTCAATGTTTTGATTGCTACCAATAGCCGTGTCAGAGGCACCCTGTGTTATTTACTGTTTATTTTTTATTCGATAGTGTTATCAACAGTGATTTTTGTCAAAGAAAATTTTATAATTTAATAAAAAAATAAAAAAAATTCTTTGAAGAAAAAAGTCAGCAAAGCTTTTGCAATAACTTCTTCCACGAATTTAAAACTAAGGAAAGTTTTCTTTTCCACAGGAATTTTTAATTGGAATACAACAAAAAGAACAAATATTAGAAAGAAATTCGTGATACGCAGAAAGGCAATAAGAAAAAAACAGAAGAACCCATTGAAAGATTTGGGGCCTTTTTCAAAAGTCTCAATCGAAATGGATAAACCTGTCGATAATCATGAGGAATCTGCACCAAAACGTAGCCGTTCCAATGAAGAAATCAAAACAGAAAAAGAACCATCCTCCAGTAGTGGTGATAGTGGGCAACACAGGTAAGCTAGGGACAAACAAGGGTAATTAGGTGACTCCTTTATCATGAAGAACAATTTTATCGTGGCAGATGTTGAAGTAACATATTGATTAAATTGTCCAAAGAGAATATAATACAAAACAAAAAACAAAAAAATTATTGTGTTTCTTATTTCCATTTCTCTCTTCTTTTCGTTGCATATTCTTATTGCTGCTGCTGCTGCTTAAAAATATTGTTATGGTTTGGTGTTGTTGTTTTAAATGGTTTGGTTTTATAGCCCGCATGACAAACAAGAGCAACAACAACAGGCAGAAGAGCACAGCATGATTGCCTGTAGTAGCAACAGTATCAACAATAACAATGTCAACAACAACAATCATTTTAATAATAATAGTGATAGTGGCTTAAGCCTTAAAATGGAAGATTCCTCTGGTGGTTATAATGATTTAATGGAAGAGGAAAAAGGATCTTTAAAATACGCTAACAACCACATTGATGATGATGATAATACTATGGCCGATATACAACTGAATGACCAGAAAAAAACCATTTCAGTTGCCAATGAAATGAATAGTGAAGATATTGCAATCGGCAGTGAAATTGTTGTAAATGCTACTGCTAATGATTTAGTAGCCGATGGCGGCGACAAACCGAGCACTTCATCTTCCACACACATTAAACGTCATAAACGCAATCGTTCTCGTAATTATCGCGTTAGTGGACGTTCATCGTCTTCCTCATCGGCGTCTTCCAAAGATGAACGCACCGAACGTGGCGAACAGCCGCCGCAAGAACAATTGGAAAATCAAGAAACTGCTCATCCTCCTGCAGATTCTCCACTGTCAGCTAATAACAATGCCGCAGAAGAATCTTCACCTCTATCGCCTTATATGTTTGTGAGTATATTTTTGTACAATTCTCTTTCATTTTCCTTCCAATCTATTTAATCTTATCATATCTTAGCCTGTTATAAACAAAAAAAAAACTGTAATACTTTTTTTCAATTTTTCACAGTTGCCCTACATGTATGAATCGCCAGGGAGTAGCCTTTCATATGCCAGTTCCACGAATAGCGATGACGATGATACCGATTTTGAACCACCCATACTTAGTGACGTACCGACACCGGAGGAAGTGTCTGTCGATTCTGAAGATTCAAATCGTCTTAAGGAAAAAGATGAAGAAGTCAACAGAGTGCTAAATAAACAAAAACCTCCGTATACATGGTGTGCTGGTTATGAACTGTTGCGCCGCGAACATGGTCTTAGTGGCGATGGCAGAACATCGTTACGTAATGGTTTTACATACGGTTTTAAAAATCGTTTCTATGCCTCACGTCATGTTGTGGAGCGCATGAAAATATCACATGTTTTGCGTAAACACTCAGGTTGTGTCAATTGTTTGAATTTCAATAAAACTGGTGATTTATTAGTAACCGGCTCGGATGATGCCCGTCTCATTGTATGGGATTGGGCTGCCAATAAAACGAAACATGTTTGGAAATCCGGCCATAGTGCCAATATCTTTCAATCGAAATTTTTACCATCATCCTCATGCATTGATATCATATCGGCAGGGCGAGACGGCAAGGTAAGACGATCAGTAATACCACCATCCGGTGGCAAAGTTCAACTCTCCAATTTATATTTGCATTCTGGAGCCGTACATAAACTAGTCATTTGTCCAGATAATCCATCGGAAGTAATAAGTGTGGGTGAGGATGGTTTAATATGTAGCACAGATTTAAGAGAGCATAATCCAAAGAAGGATATGTTAAAAGTCTATTCAACAACGAAAAAAACACGTAAAGTACGCTTATTTAGTATTTCGCATCATCCTTTTGCACCGGAAATCTGCGTTAGCGGTAGTGACCAGTATGTGCGTGTCTATGATAAACGATCTATGAAAGATCCTGTGCACTTAATGTCACCCGAACATATTTTAGAAGTAAGTACACATAATTACTCTCTAATATACATGTATGTGTAGACAGTTTGAAAGCATTTAAATACTTTACAGACCAATGCTCCCAATGTTACTTGTTGTGTTTATAACAATACCGGTACTGAAATCTTAGCCACTTATAGCGAGGATAATATTTATTTATTTGATAATAAAAATTATGTTCCTGGTCAATATTTGCATACATACAAGGGACATTTGTAAGTATGGCAAAATATGAATTGTACCTATTAATATCCCTGTGTTAATCTCTATTTGTTGTTGTGGTATATTGTTTTTTCAGCAATCAAAAGACTATTAAAGGCGTCAATTTCTTTGGTCCAAATTGTGAATATATAATAAGTGGCAGTGATTGTAGCAATATATTCTATTGGGATAAAAATACTGAAGCTATACTTAATTTTATGCCTGGCGATACTGCTGGTGTGGTAAGTAATACAATACTTTGGAGTACAGAGAGAGGGACTAGAGTGACCGCTCTTAATTTCTTGTCGTTCTTAATTTGTTTGATTTAATTTATTGTTGTAAAAGTGACTTCTATTTTTGTTTTTTGTTTATGTTATTAAGCTTAGTAATCAATAATTGATTTATAATTTTTCGTTTGACCGCAGTAGTTAAAAAGTTAATTAATTTGTGGAAAATTATTATAAGAGCGTTAAAAATCTTTCTAGGTTAATTGTTTGGAACCTCATCCTTCTACACCGATTTTAGCTACATCTGGTCTCGATCATAATATAAAAATTTGGACTCCCAGTGCTGAAAAGGTAACATATTTTTATGTTTTTATTAAATGTTAATCCCAATTCGAATTATGGTAATTAAGCGTTATTTTATGCCGCATAAATTCACTATAGTATTGCATCATATTTTAAATAAGTCTCACTCATTTAAGCTTAAATCTACATATTTTAAATTGGATTCACCTTATTGCCCAACAGATGTTGTGTTGTAAGTCACCTTTCCTTTATCATCAGTTACCCTTCACTTCATAAAAAGGTCACTTTTTGAAGCATCAATTCCCCATTTTCCCTCCCTCTTTTTGCAAGTCATAACATAAACAAAATGTCCTTTCATAATTAATTGTTACCTGAAAATATCGCTTACATATGGCTCATCTAAGGGTTTTAAATTTTTTTTTCTTTTTCTTTTGTTTTTTTTTTCTTTAAAGAAAATATTTTTTTGTAATCAATAATACATTTTTGAAATTTTTAGTATCCACCCGATTTAAGCAAACTTACCGGCTGTGTTCGTCGTAATATAAGACGTACGCTTATTAATGATGGCATGGATTTGGATAGCCAACAGCTGCAATCGCTTATACGACAAATACTGTGTCATTCACGTGGCAATCGACGCCGCAATCGTAATGCGAATGCTAATGCTAATGCTAATGGTGGCGGTAGTGATGCTGAAAGCGCTAATGTTGCTAGCAGTAGTGATTCATCAGAGCCTGAAATACACTCGGATAACGATGATGATGACGATACAGATGATGATGAATGGGATGTAAGCAATCTACGACATGTTACTTGTGGCACCCAATAAGTTTTGTGCTACCTGTACTCATAGTTAGGGCATGATGTTCGTTGTATTTGGTTAATAGGAATATCTATCTTTGAATGCCAATATAAGATGTGGAATTATAGGAATTTTTAATGAGCATGAGACTGGTTATTTGAGGGTTTCGTCTCCTGTTTTTTTTTTTTGTTTTAAACGAAGGCAACATTTTTTTTTATTCTGTAAAAATGCGTGTTATGTTCTAGGATTAGTTTATTAGGATTTTTATTTTTTTATTTTTAAATGCTTTATTTTATATATTAATGTCTTCTTCGCTATTGTCCTCTCTTTTGCTCGTGTACTGATATTTCAATTACAATTTATTTTTAGTTTTAGTTTCTTAGTTTGTCTTTTATAAGAAGAGTTTATTTAACACAATTATTAACTTAACTAACATCTTATTATGTTGTTCTTCGTGTGAGAAGAGCTTGCGTCAGTCTTGAAAATTCTATGTTGGTTGCCAAAAAAAGGACAAAGAAAGAAAGAATTCTTTGAAAATTTATGTTTTCAGCTTTTTAATTCAGTTTATTGTTGAAATGTCGCATACAAAACCGAGATAAAAAGAAAAATATTGTAAATGTTTATTTATGAAAAACATTATTATTATTTATTGATAAAATTGATGATTAAATGAAATGAAAATTAATAAATGTTATCGTAAATAAAAATATTAAAAAAAAAGAGAAAAAAATCTACAAAATATGATGATTGGGTGGGGTATGGTACGGTCATGTCATAATATTTAATCATTCGTTTGACATATCAATGCTACACTACGCTTGACCCAATGTGTGGCCTTGATTTCGGTATTCAAGAGTATGGGTATAACATAGTTTGTCGAATGACCAGTTGTCGATAGAGTGCCTTTTCTTTCAGCCGTTTTATATAGAGGACTTTTATAACGCGTGCCTTCTTTTAAATCAGCTATTACAGTCGGTATCAGATATATGGCCGGCATCGCATAAATTAACACTTTCGGCAATTGTTCGTCAACTATGGCCTTGCTCCAATTCCAACGAGCTCCTTCCAAAAATAAACCATTTATGTAAACGCCATCAATAGGTGGCTCATCCAAGCTGTAAATTAAAATTTTATTTGAAATTGCGAAATTTATGATTGCATTGTAATACTTACTATGACTCGGTAAGGACTTCATGATCAAAGGTTAGTGTATCGATGGGAATTTTATATTTTCTAGCGAAATTCTGCATGGCACCAGTTAAAAATGCCTGAGTAAAGAAAAATCCGGAAATCCAAAATGTAGGCGGCTTATTATGATGATGCCTGTAAAGTAAATAGGAAATAACGGTGAATTAATAGAGCCAACTATTATGTTATTGTGGCTTTATGCTCCAACTAGAGACTTCGTAACATTACCATCACAAATGCCTTAACTCACCAGTGATGTAACCAATTGAGTCTTTTGAATAAATCCTGTATATAAGAGGCTAAATTTTTCAAACTAGGATAAGATTTTTTCATCCATTTAGCCGGTATACGATTCAATTTGATTGCAGTGATAACACCTTCCAATTCCGGTGTCATTACGATAATACCATGAGTAGCATTTTCAACATCACGACATGATGCACGAATCTCCAATTGTAGTTTCAAAAAACGTTCCATTTCTTGTGTAATAACTGTATTCATGGATTCACTGTAATCGACAGGATACTTTTTCTTAGCCGCATCAATATCCATATTCTCCGGCATTTCGCGAACAATATCTTTGACGGTTTCCAATAACAATTGATCGGCACTTACACCAGCAGCACCACCTGATGTCACCTCACTGCCTAATATAAGGATCATGGAGTCTAACAGGGTCTTGGTTGTCTGTAGATCACGTGTAATACCCGAATTGGAATGTAGGCCATAGACTTCGGGTGCAGCTAAGCTGGGATAGTTTTCGTCAACATAACGTAATATTTCACGATGTTCAGTTTTTCGTGGCACCATAAAACGATCATCGACGGCAAACTTGTAACGATTGTCCGCCACAACATCGGGATTAACATAGTCGGCCAAAATGGTAACAATAGCACGACGATCCCAAGTATCGGTAACACGACCACCATAATTACATTCAGCCGTTAGATATGCAATGGCAGCATAGGGTACATGTTCATATTGATTAAGCAGCATCTGTTGGTAGAAGTAAAAAACAATTGAATCTCTTAAAAGAAAGTGAACAAAAAAACTAATATGAGCAGCACTTACATTTAATTGTAAGACGGATATTTGTAAATCGGATTCATTAAATCCATAGGCTATATTCCAACCTAAGGGTCCATATTTACGTCTCTCCTGTACCACTGCATGAAAGAAACAGATACCGAATAGCAGACGCGTAAAAGCACGATCTTGTTTAGCTACACCCGTATAAAAGGTAGGATCGTTTATCGGTTCAGAATTATATGAACGCATTATGTTTTCTTTTAGTCCCGTAGGCGGTTCGTTTGTCATTTTGACACCATTCTGGAGCAAAGCCACCGGAAACTGTGGTGTTGGATAACTGGTTAACCATAAACGAAAATTGGCTGTAAGTTTTGAAAAAAGAAAAAAAAAGAAGAGTTTTATTATACAACATTAAATATTGTTACGCTACGTAGTTGGCATACCATTACGTAATGACAGTTCTACTTACGTGACGTATTGAATGTATCCATATTTTCCCATAAAAATTCCAATTTTGGCATCCAAGAGGCAGCCAAATGACAATTTTGCAAACACACCCAGTAGCCCATTTCTTGTGCAATTTTTATAAGATTTTGTGCTATGGGTCCTTGACCCTGACCCAATGATATACTTTGGAATGTCTCATCGTAGCCAGTTTTTTCAGCATACGATAGCAGAGAACCCAGAGGATCAGCTCCAGGCGAGAGAATAAAAATCAAGGGAGTCAAGGCCGTGGACTCAGTAAATGATTTGCTGATATCGAAGTCAGGTGGTGTAACAAATTGTTGACCCATTTCGGCTGCTATGAAATACCGTATGGCCAGAAATACTTTATCTGGCCGTAATGCTTTTAAGACAATAATTTTCTCAAAACGTGTGAGACCATTTTGGAAGGGTTCTGGCAAGGGTTGTTCTTCTGGCTCTGCGTGGTCATAGATCTTTTGCCAAAGTTTAGTTTGAGTTTGAAATGATTTGACGATGCCCTTAAGTTCAGGCAATTCTTCTAAACGTACAACATTGGCCCATATTACGTCCGATATCCACGAAGGATCGGGATTATTAGGACCATGACCGATTTCCTTGGCCTGGGTCAACAGGTGGATCATATGCCGCATTTCTACTTGCTTGTTGCCCAATAGTATACGGCTGCACAATATAAACGAGAACAACAATTTGTCCTTTTCGAATATGGAACGGCAAACGTTGTTGTAAAGGTTCTTAGTAACAGCGTCGACCAAAAACTTTATACGCCTCGGCAGTTCTTTGGACTTATTGGCCGTCTCTATGGAGTACATGTACAAGTTAATGTACCAGTTTAACGAGAACTGGTACATGGGATCTATGTTGGGTAAATCGGTTATGGAGTAGTAAAGTATGGAGGAGTGTACGGCAACTGGTTTGTAATTCAAACGGAAAGCTTCTATTTTTGCAGAGGTTTCCTTAGAGGCTTCCTGTTTGGCCACTATATCCAACGATAAGGTCTTGGATTCGCCCAGTATTTGTATGGCTGATTCGTTTTCTAATATATCACCTTCGGAGGAGCTTAAAGTTTTCAAAATCATATTTTCGGCATCCACTAAAGCGGCCTTATTTCTGGCCGCTTCATCTGTTAAGGTCATGCGCAGTTCCTGCAAATCTGGTCTCTCCTTGGCCACCACTATGCCCAACAGTTGATCCTCGAGAGCGTTTTGCGTCAAGGCGAAATTAATAATCGTAACTTTGTTGAAGGTTTCAGGCAGAAAGTGTGGGTTCCTTAAATTGCAAGTCATGTACAAACGAAAATTCTTATGTAGGGGCACTATATTGTCGCCCAAACTTATATGGGGTTGGCCACCCTGTATGAAAATCTTACGCATTAAAATTGGATCTAAAGGCACTTCGAGCTCTTCTAAGACATTTTCAATTATTACCGCATAACCGTATTCCATGCTCTCGGCAATAACCTTCATGTAATTGGCCTGATTAAACTTTACGGCGCTTAAACGATTTTTACGTTCCATGTTCTTTATCCAGTTATTGGCCTGGCCCTGGGGATCTATGAACAAACTATAACGGCTAGAATTGTCCGAGATAATGGCATTCTCGGTGGAGAAGACATCATTAGGCAGACCATTAATATTCCAGTTTTGTATGGTTATCTCCAGACCCAAAGCCTCTGTAATGCTGTATTCTTTCGATATGGGAATTTTATTCGAGACACACTTTTGATACCAATCCTCCACACACATGGAACGATATTTATAATTGACTGCAGAAAGATAAGCTATAATACCGCAGGATAACAAAATATCACCGGGTAAGTGGTCATAAAGATTTTGCAAATCCTCGGCTGCCTTGGTCCATCGGGATTTCTCACCACCCAAGCCGTCTATTAAGGATTGCGCTCGTGTCAGTCGGTTTTGGCAAAGATCAGCTTCATCTTGTGTACGCTTCATTTCTTGATTGGCTTTATCCAAATCCTCATTGAGTCTGGCCACTTTAGCCTCTAGAGCAGCCGTTAATTCACGTTTTTCGTTTAGGAAAGTCATCGTATCGGAGTATTCCTTCTCAGCAGCTGCTAATTTGGCCTTCTTAGGGGCCACCACCTTTGCTACATTATCATAAAGATCCATGGCTATTATCCATTGACACAAACCCTTGGCCGCAGATGAGGCTTTGGCTACTATTTTCGGATTGAAGTCTTTGTTGGGTATAAAGTCTTTGCGTATCTTTTTCATAATTTCCGGATTGATATTGTCTTTGTCAAAGTCCTTAAGAGCCTGTAGAAAGTTCAAGTCACCTAAAATACGTTTACTCGGACCCCAGTAATCGTTAACCATTTTCCCTGAGGCAGGATCTGCAATGCGATCTGGTGGTACACCCTTTATAACACAAACTGCCGCCATTACCAGTTTAATAACGGGTGGAGGATTTTTCATAGACTTGACCAAAGTAATATCGGCCGGTTTAAGGGTATTGAGTGCTTGCAAAGCTTCCTCTAAAACTGGTATGGCTTGGGCCAAATCTTTTTCGCATTCACTTTTCAGTTCCTGGGCTGCTTCGGCTTGTATACCCGCTACAACTTCGTCTTTCTTCACCTGTTCGGCAGCAGCTTGAGCAGCTATCGTTTCTTTATTGATTTCCAGTAACATTTTACGAGAGTTTTCAGCCAACATGATCAGTTTGGGCTGCAATTCATTCAAATCCTTTTTCATAATCGATATGGCAGCAGCCGCAGAAGCCAATGTATCCAAACCGCCAATATAACGCATTTTAGATTCCATCACTTCCTTCTGTTTGCGGGCCATGACACTTTGAAATGACTTGATCAGCTCCAAAAAGGAGGCGTTGGTCAAATAAATATAACGGCCAGTAGCTTCGCAAAACTCGGCACATAGTGATGCCGCTGTCGTATGAAAATATTGTGTTGTCTCCACTATGGCCTGCTTCATTTCACTGGAGGGCACATTGACATTTTCCAAAGATATTTTCGCTGTCATTTGCAAAGCCTCCTCCGGCCAACTTTGATACCAATCTATGGTACAACAATTCACCAGTGAGGGATACAAACGCACACGTGTCCTCAAAGCATCTCCAATGGGTGAGAGGCACAAAACAATATGCAATTTAAACTTGCATCGATTCACGAAGAACGAGAACACTTGTAGGGGCGATATATCGATATTGCGATTACCGCCCTGGGCCGCTAAACGAACCATCTCTAGAATTTCTTGTTTCTCATCGATGGCATAGATATTCGGTACCTCACCCTGATTCAACAGACAGTCTATGTCTTGCAAAAACAATTCCATTTTGATTTGATTTTCGGTCATTAGGAAGACGGTGTGCTTATCCATGCCACCCGCTTCCTTTAAGATATTTTTTAAATCATCGTGCCAGTCATTGGGTCCATAATTCTTTGTGATTTCCGGCTGGAAAAAGGAAGTTTGAACCATATTGGTGGCTAATTTGGTCAAAGACTGGCGTCCGGAGCCTCCAAGGCCTATAAGTAGAGCGCTGGCACCACCAATGGATATAATGCGGCAGATACGATTCAAATGCTGTAAAGCAAAGTTAAACAGGGTGATATCCATTTTAGATCTTCTGGTGGAGTTATAATCATCCAAACTGATCATGGCTAATTTGTAAAGAGCAGCTACGGTAGGCACCTCTTCATAACGTCTCTCATCGGGGACACTGTCTTCATCGAAATAGACTCCAAAGAATATGCGACTGGCTGACTCCAAAGTAAATATGGAATCTGAACCAGCTTCTATGCAATATGACTCAAATACCGTTTCGAGTTTTTCGCGGAAATTTGTCTTGATACATTCGTTTAGCCTGTTAAACATCCATTTGCGATCATTATCATCCACTAGGCGATCATAAAAAACCCTCAAAGCCTCATGATACCACAGACGAACAAAAACCTTCTTATCACTAACGGACTCCTTACGCATTAGGGAACAACCCGTTACCACACGAGAAATATCTCTGAGATTAAAAATATAATGACTCTTGGCGGGCGTAGCTCTCATTTCATTTTGTACCGATTTATAGATTTGCTGGGTGGCGGCGACTATTTGATTGACCACCACAAAAACATCATTACCATGGCCAGTTTTGCGGAAACCATTAAGTAAAACGTTAACAAATATTCGATTCATGGTGTCATCACTGAAAGTGTCTATAGCGAAAATATTAAAGTGATTCAAAAATCTGGCATAAACATCTTGGCGACTGCCGCCGGGCAAGCCGCATGCACTGACAAACAGAAGATTGTGTATAAAGATTTTAGTGCTGTCCTTAAGATCATAGACATGGCCATAATCGAAATACTGACGCAACAGCTCCAATGGTGGTTGGGCGCCGTACTCCTCTTTGATTGGCATACTCATATCGTCTACAAATAAAACCGTATGCTTGCCTTTCGGTGCACCATAAATACCACGTTTCCATTTTTGCAACTGAAAATAAAGTGGATAAGAATATAAAAACCGTGCATAGGCCATTCAATGTTATTGAGACTTCTACTCCCCCTAATACATCGAAGTTGTGCACTAAACGTTAATCTTCTTTGGTCCGACGCCCTTAAAACGTTTTGTCAGTTAAGTAAAGAGATTTGTCGTCTTTCATGACAAATTTAAGTTCATTTGGCAGCTCTAGAAGGTCGAAAGCCCATAGAAAATTCAAGTCATCGACAAAATTACCATAGAAAGTGCAAGTTATCGATAAATTTACTACAATTCTAGTTTACGATCTGTTGATGTAGCAAATTCTATGATGATAGGGTCTTTGTCTGGATCACATGACAATGCCAATGAGCAGACAGAACAGCTTACAAAGTGGGAAGTCTCTATGTACCTGATAGAGCCAGAACTCTGCTTTAGAGTGCAAAGAGATGATTGGAAAGAATTACTCCGTAAAAGGAAGTATGGAGAGAAACGAAGACTCTTCCCAAACCATGTGAATATGAGATAAACTAAACTTTTATTTGGTAATTACAATAGAAAACGATTTGAGTCAAGCATAAGACAATCCAAGAGCACCATGTATTGTATTTTTCTTATCTCCACTTACCTTGGATATTAACAGATCCTGTGTTTGATTGGCGGAAATCATTACAGTAAAGGTCATAAAAGCCGATTCAATGGTTTCACCATTCAATTTGTTCATGAGATAGTTCTGTATGTACACACTCTTTCCAGTACCCGTAGGACCAACCAGTAAGATTTTCTTTTTATGCTGCAAACAGAAATAAAAGAATTTGAAGTGAAGCAATTGACAAGAAAGCTTTTCTTTGGTCTCACATCGATATGCATTTTCAATAGATGCATATAACGGGCCGTATCAATGGTCGGCACTTGCACGCCCAATGAAGTCTCCTCAACCTCCATACGCTTGGCCATATCGTTCCAGGAACGCCAAGCGCCGCGTTGTTTAAATATGTAAACATAATCGACAAGAAGGCCTTCAACTGGTATGGCAATTTCCAATTTCCCTATAATCTCTGGCGTATTTTCCTCGTCAGCCCATTTCTAGATAAGAAAAGGTTCGAAGATTATTTTATTCTCGTGGGTTTACCAAATTTAAATCGCTTTACAAATACCTGTCTAAAGAACGTATCAAACTTTTCCCTTGACTTGGAGTCCAGTATACCAGCCACACCCCATATCAGACAAAATATGATGGCCGCTTGAAAATAAAAGTACAAGTATTTCTGATAGTCTTCCAGATTTTCCTCGACGCCCTCGGCCAGGCACATTTCAAAAATATCGAATGTTGTTGTAAGACAATTAAATTCGCCAGGCTTCAGATATTGATTGCAATGTTTGCGTACAAATTCCTGACACTAAAAAATTCAATATAAAATCAAGACTTAGCCTAAGCTTTACTGGACTTCAAACCCCATTTGAACTCTTGTTGTACTTACCGGTTCCAAGAGCCAACCAAATAAAGCCTCTATATAGGGTATCGTTTCCTCATCTGCCCACCTTGGATCAGATTTTTTTAACCAAGAATTAAGAAAAGCCTTATAACCTAATGTAGACGGTTCCATATATATCATGCCACAACGTGATACCGTTGCTGGTGAAGCCTGAGCCAAGTCCATGACCTCGAATATCATCGACATTTCTTTGGTCATTGTTATGACTTCACCAGAAGTCAGGCACAACTTCTTATTGTCATCCAGCACGGTATTCATATTCTCAATCCAGACTGCATCAACGGGCCCATCAAATATAACCTGAAATGTATGGGTTTTTTAAAGGCAATGGTTGGTTATATATCTGATAGTGCATACTCACCCATTTTCTATCTGGTGTAGGAGTCATGGCAAATTCTCTGAAAATACGCGCTACTAAACCATCAGTCCACTCATATGATACCGGATCGAAAGAGCCATACAACTGATTCATGGTTATCGATTTCGGATTCATGATGCCCATTTGAACATGTTGAAAGTAAGGACTTTTTTCGGGTGCTTTGATTTTTAGAGCCGATAAGATTTTCGCCAATATTTGTAAAGTTTTACTTTTGCCCGCCAACGGCTCACCCACCAACATAAAGCCATGGCGCACTATAATCATTTCATACGTCTGTATTACCTTTATGAGAAAACTTTCAGCTGGTTCCAGAATCATTTCTTCACAATATTTCTTAAATTCCATTTCAACGAGCGTATAATCAATGGTGGGTAACGTAATGCCAGGGAAAATATCTGAAATTATGCCCTCGAATAGGGGAATATCGAAAGACATGAACTTGGGCAGATTGACATCGATAAGAGAGCGTAAAAGTAATATGTCCTCCACTTCATTGGGAAACTGTTTTTTGATATTGCCACAGGCTGAAAGGACCGTCTTCACTGCTCGCATGCCATAATCATAGTGATTCTGCATGGACAGTTGCTCGGAACATAGACGATAAGTGGTGACAATTTTCACGGCCAATTTACGGGCATCAACAAACCCATAGGAGTACAAGGAGATTTCACCAATCATAGCATAGTCCGGCACCATCATCGCCACCGAACGGAATAGCACCTTTAAGTTGTCAGGTAACTCTGAGCGACCCGCATAGCCGGGATTCATAGTGATGCACACATAACAGCTGGGATTTAAAGTCAGTTCGGTGCCCTCGAAAATGAATTTCACTGCATTGGCCCTCACCGCCTGAACAATTAGTAAAATTTGTTGGGCCACCACAGACAGAACCTCTAATTCTATGCGATTAAATTCATCAAAGCAAGCCCAGGCACCACTGGAGGCCAAGCCCTTAAAGAATTTTCCCATGGCCTTGTAATCCAAACCATCCGAACAGTTGAATACTTTACATTGTACCGCCAAAGCTTTGGCCAAATCTTTAGTGGTCTCAGTCTTACCTGTGCCGGCTGGTCCTTCGGGTGCCCCATTCAAATGCAACTGATAGGCTCCCACCAAAGTGCGATAACATCGATCCGTTAACGGTGTAATAACCAAACGATCCGAATTACCCAGATACTCGTTAGCATAAGGCACAGTAGCATTGATTATACGCACCCAACTGTCACCCTCTTCCCAGTAATAGCGCAACTGGGACATCCATTGAAAATCAAATTCGCTATTGATTTTCAATCGTATCAGTTCCTCAATAACATCCTTGGCATGAACATCAATGACTATGAGCGATTTGATGGTAATGCGGTTCAAGTTGTTTATGTCGGGCGATCTTACCAGATCGACAATATGATGCAGGTCCGCGGTAAGTTCCTTAAAGAAACTGTTCATGGCCTGTGAATCATTGGCTAATTTACGTAGATTAATATGCACATTGGCGGCCCAATATATCTGAGAAACACACAGTACCACCATCTGTGGCCAATACAATACCCACTCGTATCTTTGTACTTTGGGATAATGTTCAAACGACAAACTCATTTGTTCTCTCACAGCCTTAAGCATTTCCGATTCCACACCCAATAGCCATTTTTCAACACTGCCACCAGCCGCTGCGGTGGAAACTTGTTCCACAAACGGCACTAACTCCATATCGGCACTATACATAGATAGAACATTTTTCTTTTCATCAAATTCTAAACTATTAATGCCCTCGAAACATTTACTCAAATGGGGCAAGACCCTTAAGGGGTCCTTGGTTTCCGATAAAATCTCTAGCATTTCATCATTGGACAGGAAAAAGAAACGAGGAAAATACAGTCTTTTCTTCTCCAAATAATTACTAACACCTGTGGTTATATCATCCAGAAGTTCTACGGCCTTTATTAAAGACTCGAGTAAACCAGGCGCTGGGGCAGTTTCCATAACTAACGGCTGCCTTAAGACCATGGCCATATTACGAGTAAATGTTTGCTCTACAATTACAAACAGTCTACCCTCTTCGGGCATTTGGGCGACAATATCTTTCGAAGAAAATATGGGCAGCAGGTATAAGAAATTCGATTGAACCTTGCCCCATTGCTCGAAGGTCTCATTGACTCTTTTAATTTTATCATACCAGGCTAATACTTCCGTCTCGCAGGGTTTCATAAAAGCCGAGCCACGCATCGATAAAGTCTTTAAAATGTGATCATCCAACAATGCCTGTATATCATCTAGATTCGATAATATCTGTACGCCAGTCTCTTTGTAGGGCCCCGTGGGGAATACGCGACTATCCCATTCATGAATCATTGCTTGCAGTGCATTCCACAATTGCAGTTCCTTATTCGCACCCACACTTATGATTTCGAATTGATCCAGTTTGGCGTCCAAACGATAATTCAAAATTTTCCTTAAAGTAGTGCCAGCATCAGGTGTGATATCGAAGCCAGCTATTTCCGACATTTCCTTCCAATGGCGTTTCCTTAAAGCCGGATTACACATGTTATTCACTATGAAGACGCCGGTAGTGAAGTCCTTAATCAATTGTATCATTTTAGTGCACAGCCTTAAGGGTACGGGATGATTTTCGGGATCGGGATCTTCAGTTTGACCCTAGAAGGAATGGTATTTTTAAAGCGGAAACGAAAAAAACTGGTCGGATATATAATTTACCTTGAATTTACAAACTGGATTATCGATCAGATCCTGTTTAATTTTCTGTCGATAATATTTTTGATTCTTTTGGAATTCCTTCAGATAATTATCGGTAGTCGATTCGACAAAGTTCGGCTCCAAATATTCAAAGGGACCGTCTAACCAAACGCTATGATAACGCTTCCAATTAATGCATAATCTGGAAAGGATAGGATAGAATAGGAAAAGATTGGGATTATGTCCTAACAGCTTCAATACTCACTTCATTAGCGCAGCAAATGGATATACGAATGCCTTCAGTACCTCCAATGTGGCATACTGTGTCTGTGGTATTTTGAAAAGCTTCTCCTCCTTATTGATCCACTCCACATAGCTATCGAATGTTTTCAATTGATCGATGAAATTTTGCAACATTATATAATATTCCTTGAACTTGTTCTGATCACTCATGTCATTAACAATGGTCATCTGCGGTATTAACTCCTCTAGATCCGCATTGAGTTTCTTTACCACCTCCTGTAAATGTTCTTCGAATAAACACTTGTAGTTCTCCTGTTGCGAAGCATTATAATCGCAAATTTCATTGATGTCATGCAGCCAATTAATGGTGGTTATGGTGAGATCAAAATGATAGGGAGACATTTCACACAATTCCACTAGATTGGTGGCCACCTTAAGGCAGTCTTGTATGCGATTGCGTAATTCAAAGAGTTTCTCTTTCTTAACATAAATCATGTATTCACCAGCTGCCAACAGCTCTTCGGTGGTTTTGGGTATCTCCAGTGCACGATCTTTAATGTATTGAAACTCGGCGCATATGGCCAATTCGGTTTTAATGTGCTCTTTGCTTATCTCAGCAGTGACGCGGGCTATCAAGTCATCGGCTATGACTCTCAACTTCTTAACGGCCGGGTCATTGTTAATAATGGCCAAAACAAAATAATCCTGACGCGGTTCACTACGTAACAGATTGATGTATTCGAAGTATGTGTCTATTTTAGCAAAATATTCCTCAAATTCGCGTGGCTGATCCAGAAACAAATTTAAATCGTCCATTACCGTTTCACTGTAAAGACCGAAATATTTCGTTTGATAATTAAGCAAATACTCCTGTATGGGTTGATAGGTCTTGGTAATGGCTGCTCTAAGTTCGGCAACAAATTCATTCACATAATTCTCATTAAGATTAATACGCAGAAACTCGGCAGCTTGATTGACTGTGGATGGATCAATTTGAGGTTGTATGGGTTCCATTTTACAACCCACTTCGGTTATATCCCTGGCCATACTCTCGTACACTTCTAATATGTCCGTTAGACTAGGACTAATATCAAGGCAGTTGTCCTCCTCATAACACTCCAAACTCAACCTAAGCATGGGTATTTTACGCTCATTTTGGCATACTCTTAGCAGATGCATTAAAGTTCGTTGCTTCAGATTGTTCATTTGGCGATTAATAAGACCCTCTACACACAAAAACATAGAAGGCCATATATTAGCTGATATTATACGTTTCTTATGCATGCGCCTTAAAGTGCATATAAATTTCGGATACCAAGTCCATCGTAAGTAGGTATTTTTATCCTCTAAAGAGGTGCGACAGTATTTCCGCAAAGTTTTATACGATATGCACTCCCTTTGACCCAAACCTATTTGGGTAGCAGCCGTTTGTGACGTTTTCGATAGCATGGGATCAAATTGGACCAATAGATCGGGAAATTCTAATTCCGTATTATTTAAAACGTATCTGGCGGGTATCTGCAATAAAAGCAGGCGTTGTTTTATTTTCCTGCGATTCACCAGATATTTCTCATAAAATTCTGTTTTTCCGGGCAGAGAGAAACCGAATTTGGCTTTGGTCAAATCAAATTTAGCTGGATCTTCATCGGGTAATTCCGGTTTAACCAAAATCGCTTTCATGCTGTAAACCTTCATCAGCCGATCATATTCATCGTGCACATCTTTCATATACGACTTGACCAGTTCGGGCAGTTTTTGTTTCAAATGTTTGGGTGCATAGCTGAGTATTTGTTTTTCGGTTTTCACTAACATTCTCGGCACTTCTATCGTACGCACACAACGTCTTAAATTGTCCACATAATGGCTTTCAGGCAAATAGCGTATGTCAGGTTCGGGTTTTGAACGCTTACTAGCCAATTGCAATTTCACTTCGGCTGCGCGATATTTTAAAAACGTATGATGACGTCTTTCATAGACATCGGCTAAGCGAAATTTCAATAACGGATTCTTCGTATACTCTTCATTGTCGTATCGGTCCAAATTTGATGGTGGATGATGCATACAGGCCAACTTGCGACCAAACATGGTGAGATATTGTCCTCTCCTTGCGCTTCTATGATCCATAGCGGTTTTCTTTGCCTCTATTTATCTTTTTTGAAGACTAAATAAGAAAAAAATATTTTTCTGTATTTCAAAAAATGAAAAAAAAAATTGAAAAATTTTCTTTTCAGTTTTCTGAATATGTCACTGTGACGTTTCCAATTTTGCCCATTTCTTTTAGGCAGGTGTTTGTTTTTTTGGAATTTCTCTTTGATTTTGAAAGTTTTTCTTCTGTAACAGGTAGTCAAGCAAGGTTGCTTAACGACGGTTTTTAAAACAGGGTTGTATTTGGAACGTTACGGAGAAAAAAACGGAATTCATTCAATAACCAAGAAGAGGCTGTGTTTCAGAGACAATTGGAGGAGAACATTATATGGTCAGGGCGGACATTTTATTCCAATAATGGATACTCCATCCATATTTTATTGTAATTCCAAAATCTGATCTGAAGATTCAGATCCCTTGAGGTTATATCTTAGGGTATATACCGTCTGCTCTATATTGCTCGACAGCCTATGCAAAAAAAAAACCTCACGTCGCCCTCTTGCCTGGATGCCAAGATATTTCTCGAGGAAATGTCGGTTCTTTTAAAATTAACTCCTTTATGGTTGCCAGAACATGGGGATATCGAGGTAAATTGCATTGTCATGGCCGGTACAGAGCTCCGACACGTTCCAATGCATAGGTTCGCCGATCATACATACATAATTGGTTATTACAACCCTTCAGTCAGGATTACGACCTAGGTTCTCACACCACTTATGTTGTGTGAGTTAATTTTATACATGAGTGGCGGGACCTACAGTTTAAAGTCGACTCCGAACGACAGATTTTTGAGAAACTTTTTCATGGCAATTTTATTTACTCTCAGAGTTTTTGCCAGAAATCTGCTGAGAGGAAGTCGCCGAAGAAATATTTTTTTTCATATTTCGTTTTGATGTCTGACCTGGGATTTGAAGCCTGATTCGTCGATCGCTTAAGATAGATAGGTCAGTCATCGGTCTTTTTATGGGTGTGATATGTTAAGGAAAGAACCTGATTGTATTCTTGCCTTAAATCGCATCCTTAGCGGTTCTCACAGACATCTGCCCTTTTGAAGAGACATGTCGATAGATTTGGCAATAATTTTTGCAGGATTGCAAGTAAAGGGTGTTTTTTATAGAGGTATAGAACTTTAAGTTGGCATTACTTTTCAAGATGGCCACCGATTTAACAGCTGTCAAGTGATTTATTCTCAGTTTGGTTTGGTAATTCACCGTGAATACACTCACGCCTGAACAACGCTTGCAAATAGTGAAATTTTATTTCGAGAATAATGGTTCTGTGCGGAAAACGTATCGCGCACTACGTCCATTTTATCGTCGACAAAATCGTCCATCAGAGCAGTTAATTCGATTAGCCATGGAACGTTTTCGCACCACGTTTACTCTTATTGATAACTCGCATCCCCAGAGACGCTGTACGGTGCGTACAGAAGAAGCTATTGCTGCTGTAGAGCGTAGCATTGAGGAAGACCCGAATGAGTCCATCCGCCATCGAGCACAGGAATTGGATCTGTGTCCATCCACTTTATGGAAGATTTTGCGGAAGGATCTTGGTTTGCGTGCTTACAAAATCCAACTCGTGCAAGATTTGAAGCCAAACGATCATCAAGTAAGGCGTAGATTCGTGTAATGGGCCCAAAACGAGATTACCGTTGTTCCCGATTTTCATAAGCGAATTTTGTTTAGCGATGAAGCACACTTCTGGTTGAATGGCTACGTCAACAAACAAAACTGCCGCATTTGGAGTGAAGGTAATCCTCAAGTGTATGTGGAAACACCGTTACATCCAGAAAAACTGACTGTTTGGTGCGCTTTATGGGCTGGTGGAATCATTGGTCCGTACTTTTTCAAAAACGATGGTGGCCAGAACGTTATAGTCAATGGTGATCGGTACAGAGCTATGATTACTAACTTTTTCATTCCTGAATTGAATAACCATGATGTCGAGGAGATGTGGTTTCAACAAGACGGCGCAACATGTCACACAGCTCGCGCCACAATAGGTTTATTGAAAGACACGTTTGGTGACCGCCTAATTTCACGTTTTGGACCTGTGAATTGGCCTCCAAGATCTTGTCATTTAACACCGCTAGACTACTTTCTGTGGGGCTATGTAAAGTCATTGGTCTATGCGGTAAAGCCACAAACGCTTGACCATTTGGAAGACAACATTCGCCGTATTATTGCCGATATACGGCCACAAATGTTGGAAAAAGTCATCGAAAATTGGACGTCCAGATTGGACTACATTCTCGCCAGCCGTGGCGGTCATTTGACAGAAATCATATTTAAAATGTAATGCCACAAGATTATCTTTCGGATAAATAAAATTCATGTCAATCGAATAATCCATCGTTGTTTTATTGCAACTTAAAGCTCTATACCTCTATAAAAAACACCCTTTATTAGTTCAGTTAGAAAGTTAACTATTCGAACTAGGATTGTTCCTGAATTGAATAATAGAGACTCCGTCTTACACGTACGCCTGAATCGAATAGGTTCGGTAGATAATACGGAATGCATGTAGTAGTAAACCATGAAACAGTTTATATGTCATTATGTCATAAGATCGAGATCCCAACTCATCTTCAGTTCAGAGAAGTGAACTGAGAACAGAGAGTACGGTTGGTACCCTAATAGTGAACGCACAACAAGCCTAATTGATGACTTTGTGTGTAGACTTGCTACACTTGGGCGGCCCACATACCTGTTATCTCTTAAAAGATATCCAAAATGCTGTTACGTTTGATGATGGTGAGTCATATTTCTTTTAATTTTTTTTATTCTTTATTTATCTACAGTTTTGAAATACTATTTTGAAAAGTTTGAAATTATTATTATTTTTTTGTTTTTGTTTTTTTAACTTAAAAAGATATTAACAATTTATGTTATATTGTAATTATGGATTATAATTATTATATGTAGTTATGCTATGCACATAATAAATAAATAAATATGATTGAGTTATTGTTTTTATTTATTTATTTATTATAATATATTTATGTGTATAGAGTAGAGCTATATAAAGTTTATTTATTTGTTTTAAATTTTATTTTTTATTATTTTTTTGTATTTATTTGTTTGCGATTAACAGGAACAATAACAATATGGATTTGTTTTATTTTTATTTTTTTTTAATTAAGTTTTATGTGTTTTTGGCAATTTGTAAGTCATATTATGTTTTTAATTATTTGTAGAGGGGAGTTTTTTTTATTTTGTTTTTAATTTAAGAGATTTCATTTTCAACTTTGATTTTAAAATACAATTTCAAAACATTATCGTAATGTTAACTTCTTTATTTGTTTCATATATTTTAATTTTATTTTCTTTTATTTATTCTTTTCTTTTGTTTGCTTTTTAACTATTTAATTCATTTATTTGGAATATTTCTTTATCAGTTTAAATTGCTCAGCATGGCACATAAAATTTAACTTATAATTGCCCTGATTTATATAATATTTGTTTAAAACTATTTCTTTATATTTTTTTTATTTAATTAAAATTATTTAAAAACATTAAATATAAATTCACTATAGACTTGTGTTTAATATATAATTTTTTTTTTACAACAGTTCATTAATATACTAAATAAGTATAAGTATGTATAAGGTTTTCTCTATAAATATTCGTTTATGCTAAAATTGTTTTGTTTTTTTAAATTGAATGCAAAAAAAAGGACACCTAAAAAAAACACAGTAGATTTGTGTAAAGAATTTTAGCCTTATTTTTAATTGTTGTAAATCACTTTATAAAATATGCAGATTGTTTTGCTTGCCTAACTTGCTTGCCTAACGTTTTCGAAAAACTCTAAAATAGACCTTCTTCCGCTGTGTCTCTTAAATTTGTTAACATTTTCGAAACATTTACTGCTGTATGATACGCTGTATTAATTTTCTTTATGTATATTGATTTTGGTTTTAGTTCTATCAATACCTACAACTTCAGGCTTGTTTTTAAGGTTTACAAATGTCTGCAGGGAAACTTTTAGTATTTCGCATCTTTTTGTAATGTCCCATACCATTGTTTTCGGGGAAATTTAATTCGAATCTTACGTTGAAAAGCATTGTGTTTTGAAAATTATTCTTACAAATCAAAGTACATAATAACCACTCCAATCTAGTGCTTCATACGATACCATAAGATATAGAACGAAGCAATAAAAGGTGTCGGTACAATCCGACAGCATTAATAAGCTTTGAGCGACACTAGACTAGACTACTAACTAGTGATCCTAGTTCAATATAAACCTCTTGATCTCATACAGTATGAGGTATGAACTTTAGATTATTCAGTAAACAGGGTTTGATTCCAGTTTGAAAGATTTCTAGGAATTTAATCGTCCAATAATATCTGTTTCAGAGCATTTTATTTCCATTTGAAATCAAATTTTGAACATTTGCAAAACACTGACTTCACCCAAAGCTCCAAATAGTTTAAAGCCATATGCGTACATAGTGCTTTTTCAATAGAATACAAATAATTGAGGGACAATGTATTTGAAATACTATTAGTGCGCACATTATTAGTATTCTGTATGCATCTAGGCTGTGCGTTAATAGACAAGTCCTTTGTATATTTCAATAATATGAATACTTGGATGTTTATTCACAGTTAAGACTTATTTCAGTTTGAATATAAATATTCTAAAGATCTAATCCTTCGAATAGCTTGTAATTCCGACAACTCAAACAGACATGTTGTGAAGCAAGAAAAAGAATTTTGTGATAGGAATTCATGGACGACACTCTTAGTCACTAAGTAAGATACGAAAGCTATAAAGAAAAATACGTATTCAAAGGTAATCTCTAGTCTACTTTGAAACTATTTACTGTGAATCAAATCCTTAGCAAAATAACATCTCAATTACAGCGTAACGTTTTCGAAAACTTTAACAAACGTAGCGACATCAACAAAATTTTGAAAATGAAATTCTATTCGAATTTCTATTATTTTCATATTTTAATCAAGAAACACACTGCAAACAGTTAAAACACGATCGTAAAAGTTCCGCTTAAGACGATACTCAGCGAAAGTCTTTTTTAAGATAAATTTTTTCCTATTCATCCTAGAGTTTAACAAAGCAAGTATGTATGTATTCATTTCAAATTGTCTATAACCTAATGTATGTATGTATGTATTTCAGACTACATTTTCTATTTGCTTTTTGTTCGTTTCATTCATTTCATTAAATTAAATACTAATTCGAATGCTGATACTTACCAGTATTAAACTATTGTTCAAAATTTAAGACATATTCCCTTAGCAGGCTGGGCAATTTAAGTTTGTTAATGTTTTGTGCTAATTTCCTATTCAACGATTCATAGATGGCAAGACGCGCTAATTGTTTAAGACTGCGAGGTTTACGGTACAGCGATGAAATGACCGCAATCAATTGTTCCGTCTTTTTGCTCGGCACTTGTGCCACATAGAAATTATGCAAGGATTTTAGGCAATTGTATAAAGCATCATGTTGCATGGTGGCATAGAATAAATGTATAATGCGGGTAAAATTCAATTCGGGATCATTGAGTATAAATTCTTTTTTGGTAATCAAAACAATATAATAGAATAGCAGGTAGCGGGAATTGGTGCGAAATGAATTGCGAAATGTGCTGTCACCTAACGATTGACGTGTAACAGCTACAGATTCTACACCAGATACACCACTACCAACACCACCACCACCAACGCCAACACCACCACCGCCACCTACACCACTTGTCCCAACACCGCCACCCACGACGCCACCAACACCACCACTGCCATTTGCCGTATCGGCTGAGGAGCCGGTCAAACCTAAAGCATCACCAAATCTGGCGATTTCATTGGAATAGATGGCACCGCCAGTCGTCATGCTACTTAATACTATATTCGGATCAGCACCATATTGTATGAGTGTCAAAGTTAACTCATGTATGCGCAACATATCCTGACAGTCGCGTACATTGCGCACCATATCCATAACAGCCTGTAGAATATTTTGATATGCTTGATTGCAGTCTAAGCCATGTTGCAGTAGGAGTAGTAAAATATTTTTAATAAAATCAAAATTTGTGCGTCTTAATGTGTCACAGCTCAAGGTAAAATTTTCACTAACGGTAAATACTAAGACTTGAAGTGGAGTCAAATTGTGATGATACGAACAATTTGGATTAGCACCATGTTGTAATAAAATTCGTATGCAATTAACAAAGCAAACCTAGAAAAGAAATTTTTTAAGACATCATGAACATTACAAACATGAATGGAAGCAAAACATTTACCTTCATTGAATGAGTATAGTGTTGTAATGTATCGGTATTAATTAAAGGTATTAACAATACCATTATTGGTACTGAACCATCACGGCCCACAATATTTGGATCACCTTTTGAAAACAAACGGAAAATATTTAGAATCCAAATTAAAATTAAAACGCATTTATCAAACACGGCTTACCATCTTCCTTGATTAGCATACTTAAAAGCTCAAAACAGACTTCCATATCACGTATATGACGAAATACGCACGCTAAAGCACTATTGCCAGCCTGATTGATAGAGTTTTTAGCACCATGTTGTAGTAGAAAACGTATCAAATGTAAAACGTCCCATTTACTCCATTTATCATAACCATACCTACAGACAAACAATTTTCAAAGTAAATGAACAGAAAAATAGATTATTACAATACCTGGCCTCCTCTAAAGCATAACGTACTATAAGGGAATGTAAAGGCGTATTACCCAGTACATCAGGTTCATTTATAAGCTCTTTGCAACCTCTTTCCAGCAGTAGCCTTAAAATGCTTAGTGTATCTTCCGCCGATTTACGGGCAATAAATATGACTATTTTTTGATTTTTAAAAATTCTACTTTAAAACAATCTTTATTAAGTGAAATCAATGTCACTTTACTTACCCATATGCAGCAAAGTAAACTGTTGCGTGCATGTTCTTACTGTTGTCACTGCGCCATGGTGTATTAATAGTTCTAGAAAACGCAATTCATGCAAGACTGCATGATGTATGGGATAATATTCATCTTTTATGAGATTTATTTCATCTGATCGCGTTACCACCAACTGTTGTACACAGTTCCAAGCACCACGTTCGCAAGCCATATGCAACAAGTGAAACACAGGCTTTTTCGAACGAAAAGGGATCTAGAAAATACAGCAAATACATTAGTTTTACTTAGTTTTAGTAAATCGAACGAAATCCATAATTTTTAAAAATAAATTGAATGTTTCACGTAAAATGGAAGCCTAAGGTTATCACAATCAAGCTTATGCATGTTATTTGGATGTTACGAATGTCTAAAAACACTTCACTTTACTCTGGCTTACCCATGGATCATCCAGTTTCTGTACCAGTATATTAAGTACATTTATTTGATCACCATCGATGGCATAACAAATGGCATTCTGCAATTTTGAATTATCGAAGCGATCCCTGTACTCCACATCTTCGTAATGGCTCGTGTTGTATTGAAAGAGCTCACAATTCGGCGAATGACAACCGGGAAAACACATGCGAGAATCGCATTCGATGCGGGCACCATATTTCAATAGTAATTCCACACAGGTCTCATGGCCTTTCAGGCAGGCAATGTGCAGGGGTAAAGAGCAGGGACTACGATTTAAATCAGGACGATGACGTTGCAACAGCCATTTGGTTAATTCGATGTGATTGAGACCAACACTGCGTTGGAGTATATTAAAGCCGCAATCATCGTGTATCACCAAAATGTTTTCATTCTAAAGTGAAAGTAAAAAAAAACCAGAAAATTAAGTTGAATTTGGATTATAAGTTTGTCAGTCAGACAGTCTGTCGGTCTAACAAACCTTTGGTATTTCCAATAGAAGACTTTCTAAGGGTTGTATTGATATCTTGGGATTGGCTCTGAGTATCTCAAATAGAGTTTTGATTTTTTCCTCGGTGGCCTTGGATACTTTGTGGCCATCTCGATGTGACAGTAGAGCAGAACCTGAACGAAATATTTGACTAACGGAACCACCCATTTTCTGGTGTTTGTTGTTGTTGTTGTTGTCTTTGTTTTTGTTTCTTTCTTTTTGCTGCTTTCCTACGAGGTTTATCTGTTTAATGTCCTGGAATTTTCTTTCTGTTTATTTGTTTTAATTTGACAATGTTGTTGTTGTTGTTTTGTATTGTTTTATAAACAAATATCAACTTTGTGGAATTGGGTCAAGTCCAAAATATGATTTTCCTTAAATTGTTATTTGTATGTGGGTCAGCAGCAGCAGCATTGATCATTATTATTCCGTGTACTTTTTGTTGTTGTAGGCTTAAGAAAATAAAAAAACTCTCCTTTTTTATGTTTATCTTGCAATTGTTTTTCTGTTATTGTTTTCTTATTGACTTTTTACTGGTTGTTCGTAATGGTGGAGAGCAAACAAACGTAATAAACAAAAATTTGTATTTATTTATTTACAAACAAACAAACAATTTTCACATTTCTTCCTCTTTTGTTGTTTTCATAAACATTTTCTCTATTCTTCTCATAGATGGCCCTCTTTATTCTTTATTTTATTCAATTTAAATTAATAATATTTTATAATAATTTTTGTTAATCTTCTAGATTTTATTGTACGAATTTTATTTCTTCTTTACAACTTAAAAAAATCAATACGCACTTTTAATAGTAGCAACAACAAAATTTTGTTTCTTTTTGTGGGGACTTTTCTCTCTTTCACGCATTCCTCCAGCCCGTCAGTTTTAAGCAACAGCTGTTGTTGGCTTTTGTTTTCAAAACAAAGAAAAGGTATGAAGTGGCAAAAAACATTTAAGGTTTGATATTGCCAGCTTGAATTGACTCATTTTGTGGATGCAATTTAATCCAATGACTCCGCTAATCGAGAGCTAATTCATTAATTCCAGATACAAACCTCACAATTTACCACTGGTAAGACGGTGCTATATGATAGTAACTGTCTGTCGGTAATACCTTGTATTTTTTTTAGTAACAGTTCTTGTGGTGAATTTCAAATTTATTCACCACATTGTAAAATTCACGACTTTTACTAAAAACTAACCACACCTTAAAACTCACCACTCTTTAAAACTCACCACACCTTAAAAATATTTTTACCGCATCTGTCACAAGTTTTTTGTTAACCTCTACCCTCCCCTCCCAACACCTTTGTCTGTCCATTCAGGGGAGGGAAGAAAGCAGGCACATCACACAGAAGTATTAGAAGAACACCACCCACTAATTGAAACCCACACATCATTTCAGTCCAAAAACAAACCCAACGTACAATATTTGTTGAACGAAGGGGACCTTAAGCTTACGCAAACCGAATATGGAAAATGAATGTGCGAATTATACACGTAGTTTGGTTGGTAGTGGTTTTTGAATTAAAAACTTTATTTTAAACCACAACCTAGCCCAAGGTTGGTAGTCGACTTGTTGTGTTTGAAATCAAATTTAGATACAACCAACTTAATGAACTTCATTTGTTTGATTCAACAACAAACCCGGTGGTGTTTCACAATCAATTTTTGCCTTTCGATTTTGAGACTCGCAATTAGTTGTTAACTAACTAACACACTCACAACATCAAAAATTGAAACGAATTTAATAAACCAATCATTTTTTGTTTATAGTTTGAAAATTGAGCATTTCAACATTCGCTCACCAAAACAGCTGATAGGTGTATAGTATTTGAAGCCTTTTGCACGTTCAGAATGCTTTGCAAAGTACTTTGATAAGTCTTGAGTTTGTAGGAGAGAAGGAAAAAACAAGCGGGGTTAAGTTCTCACTTTAATGTACTTGCAAAGTTGCTTTGTTCCCAGGTACGCCATATCATAACGCTCCTTCACAAAAATTTCACTTTTATCATACAGCGCTTGCTTGATACATGTTATGCCTGTAACAACGTTTCTTATCACAACTTTTTTAAAAGTTATAAATCGTAAAAATTGAAATTGGTAGGTAATTTTGATTTTTATAAAACACCCTACTTACTTATTGTAAACAAAAACTGCGCTTTTTCTTAAATAAATTGCGAAATGAAAAGCACTGCATTTGCTAATTACGTTCAGTTGTTGTGTGCGAGCGCGTAATTTTAAAAGAGAGTAAAAAAAGAGTAAAATTTGCCAATGAAAGAGACAATGTTATAAGCAAATGAGAGTAATTGTTGTTGGTATAATTGTGTTTAGTATGTAATAATGATTTTTATGAACTTGATGATGTGGTTCGCTGTTTATTTTGTTTTTGTTTCTGTTTTGAAAATTTTGCTTTATTTTGCAGTGGAGAGCTCATTGCGAACAAATGCCACCAACTCACGTTTAGTCTACAACGGACTATTGTATCGAACGGTTGTACAAAAGCAAGCTGAAAAGCGAGAAACGTGTTAAACGGAATAAATGAAAAAGTTTTTTTGTTTTTTTTTAGTGAGAAAAACAAATGCAAAAAAAATATTTACGAACAAAATACGCGCGAGTGTAACTAACCGTACACGTAGTGTAACGTACGTTTTCTTGTGATTTTACGGAAACGGCGGTAAAGGCGCCAAATTTTTTTTCGTTAAAATTAACGGTTTTGGAAAACAGTTCAGTTCGGTTCTTTATCATATGGATTTTATTTCGTTCGTTTTAAAGCCAAATATAGTTTATAAATAAAAATTTAAAAAAAGGGTTTTTATAACCACAAACCAACCTGTGCCTGCCTTATTTGAAATCCCTAATTTCTGTGCATCTCTGTCTCTCTTAACTGCCTTATGAAATAACAACAACAAAATAACAAAAGTCTGTGAATAGTAAATAATTAGTGATATTTTTTATACATACAAAAAACAACAACAACAAAATTTATTTTATTTACAAAATAAAAAATAAATAAAAAAAAAATTAAAAAAAACCAAAAAAAAAGAAAGAAAATATAATTTTTAATTACTTCCTAATAAAAATAAAAATTTTAATGCTCAAATACCAATACCCAAAAGTGCCTGTTCCCCCTGTTTGTCCTTGTGAGATGATTCTCTTTTAATTTTTGCTTAAAAAAAAATTGAATTAAAAAGTGAATTTAATTGGCAACATTGCTTGCCTACAGAAAGTTACGTTATCCCCCATAAACAAAATAACCGATAATAAATAAATACAACAACAACACATTGCAAAAAAACAGCAGCAAATCCAATCAAACCATAACAAACCAACTCGAACATCTACCAACTTTTACTCTCTACTACTGGTATTGGATTGCCTGCCTGTCTCAAACGCGGATATTTTTTGGTGAATAATTATTTTTTTTGTTTCGTTTGCCAAACGTGCATTGTTATTTTTGTTATTGCATTTCGATTGCAAACGATCAAACCTCATAAACAAAAGAGTGAGAGTAGAGTGTATGTTGCATATGAAACGTTCGTTCGTTCGTTTGTTCGTACGGTCGGTCGGTCGGTAATGATGATATTACTGCTTATTATGTTCGTTTGTTCGTACGTTCATTGATACAACATCATCAACAACATCATCATCATCATACTTGCTCTCATACCAAGGTCAATAAACGTAAGATTGCACGCGATATCAATACACCAACAGCAACAAAAACAACAACAGCAACCAGTGCATTAACAACAACCATAAGAAAATATATTTTAAAAAAAAGTGCAACAACAATAATATTAAAAAAATATATGTATAAAACCGGGGTCAACGGTAGGAAGGAGTATAATATGATCATACCGTAAACGTTCACTCACTCGGTGGAATAAAAAAAAAAACAACAACAAAACAAAAAGTGAAAAAATAATGAAAAATATGAAATAAATTTGTAATGTTATAATGAAATGAAAATAATATTCAAAATGTGAAATTATTATTTAATACACAAAACAATAACAACAACAACAACTACAACATTAAATAAAAAATAAAAAATAAAATCAGTTTTTTTTTATTACTTCTCAAAGAAAAATGTCCATTAAACTTTATTAATAAAAATAAAATTAAAAATAAAAAAAAAATAAATTCATTAATGAATCATGCATAAATAATTAAAATTAAACCAGTGATAATCAATTGTTTAATTACAAAAAAAAAAAAAACAAAACTTAATTATTATTGTTAATTCCTTCTTTTAAAACAAATTTAAATCAGAAAATATAAAAAAAATACCAAGAGCTGGTCTCTTAGATAACAGTTAACAACTCTCCTTTCCCTTTTGTTCCCCACTCACAACAATTTTGCTTTAAATGCAAAAGGATTTTTTCAATGATTTGTAAGAGGTAAGTAAAAAAATGCACAACCAACAACTATACTTTAAAAACACAGGGTAGCCTATACAATCAAAAAAAAAAACAGAGTTTAACAAACAGTGAAAGCTCTTCTTTGCCAACCAAATAAAGGCTTCAATTTGTATACCGTTATTCTAAATATGAAATGAAAATAAAATTTTCTTTTAATGAAAGGGTTGCCAGAGTTTCTATACTTTATTACAGAAATCGTAAATGTTTGTTATCCTTAATATAGAAAAATTTAATGAAAATAATTCTTTTCTTAACAGAGCTTCCATATTATTAAAATATTTGTAGAAGTTTTCGTAAAGTATAGAGATATTTAGAAAAAAAGAGATGTCAAAAAAAAAACTGTCGTAAGACTCTATTGTGTTGTCTGTTCATGAGAGTGCCTTGGTACAATTAAATTAATTTTATTTAAAGGAATATTTGCTGGTCTTTTCTTTATTAAATTTTCTCAATTTGTTTTCACTTATTTATTTATAAAAATACGATGATGAAATTTACATTTCATGATTGCTTTTTTTTTTCTTCATAAATTGCCAAAAAATTATTTCCTTAAATCGTTTCACATTGTCATGCAACCGGCAGAGTGTATGGAAAACTTTCTTTCATTCAAAGAAGATATTGTTTGACATTTTCAAAGATATTTATTACACGATGACATTACAATTTGACGGAAATTTTAATGGCGTATTCATTTAATGTTTCATTTTATTCTGTAAATATGCTTATAAAATGGCATTTATCGATAGAAAATGGGATTTTATCGCATTTCATTTAATTTCAGAGTGTTTTTATGGTGTATTAAAAATAAAAAGTTCAGTTATCTAATGATTGTGGTGGTGTTCTTCTCAGTTGTTAAAAGAAATTAAAATTTTTTCAAATTTTATTGCACTTTACTCTCGCTTCCTTCTTGTGGTCATGAGCAAGAAAATGTTAGCATTTGCCAAAATAGCCTTATTACGGTAAGACAATTAATTAAAATTTAATTCCGCTTAACAGACCTATTCCGTTTTAGAACCGACCTATCGGTGCCATATTAACCTAAAGATACTGCAATATCCCCTGTTGTAGTCGCCGTAGTCTAGTAGGTAGTGTGTTGGCTTATTAGACGTAAAGCCCAGGGTTCGAGCCCCAGGCGAGACATCAAAACAAAATACAAAAAGTATTTATTCGGCGACTTCCTCTCAGCAGATTTCTGGCAAAAACTCTGAGAGTAAATAAAATTGCCATGAAAAGTTTCTCAAAATCTGTCGTTCGGAATCGACTTTAAACTGTAGGTCCCACCACTCATGCATAAAGTTAACACACACGACGTAAGTGGTGTGAGAAACTAGGTCGTAATCCTGACTGAAGGGTTGTAAGGACCAATTATGTATGTATGTATGTAATATCCCCTGTTTCGCCATAAAGAATCCACTTTCCAATTCATTATCGTCTGATCTAACAGTTTTGCGCCCTTTGATGCTTATTTTCTTCCCAATGACTATAAAAATCGATTGCCACTACCACCTGCGTAAAGCCGCTCTCAGTTTTCTTTACTTCCATTCGGGGAATGGCCTCTACACGTAATTTAAATCTCATATCCTGGCACTTGATTATATTTTCCAAGGTTCCATTTTTATTTTGTTATCCAAAGAATAACACTGATTTTCTTAACCTTGGCAGCCTCTTACTCTGGCTAGGTCCTCTTACATTTTTAATTATTCTGAACAAGGACATTACATTGTTGCCATATTATCTGCCTGACATATTTCTATTGAAAAGAGAGGTCTTTAGAATAAAGTCGATGCTTGTATTGACCTTTTTCCTTGCCTGTATGGGACATAGTTCTCAAAGAACTATGAATCGATGAAGCCTCTAGCTGAATTTCAAACCATCCACTGACTTTTTCGGCTTGCATTGGACGCTCTTGGATTTCACGTGGATTGTGGCATCGTGACAAATTTGATTTAAAGATCATGTTGCCATGAAAATTAGGTTCAGTTGCCAACTGCTTTAGAGCCAATTAAGTGAACACACGTCGTTGTTTATATTCGACTAAGTGGTGATTTGATAACACAAACTGAATAAAGAAATTAATTTGACAGATGTAGCTTTAACAAGATGGCCGTTATCAATTGTTAACGTTCGGAAGTGCTTGTTGGGAGGTGTCGTTGCAACATACAATTATAATTCCTGGCTGGCATCTCTCTGGCATACCGTTAGTTTTACACCTTCCTTTCACTGCAGATTTTCCTCGAACCAACAAAATGCATTGCAAGAGTAGGGCTCATCCATCCATTGTGAGTGATGGTGAAAGAAAAAGTTTAATTTTTTTTATGGAATCAAACCCAGCTGACTACCTTATTTCGATTGTATTTTCTCTTTAAGTTTTCCGAAAAGGTTATTGACTTGTGCTACCATAAACTTATTATTATTATTATTAATTTGTTGTTGTTATTATTATTATTGTTGTTGTTGTAAATATTGTTTTTAATGAAATGCAAAGTGTTAACCAGAACCAGAAGTGCCGTTCAACCAATGGAATAACCAATAAACAATAATTGGGTTAAAAGCAATAATTTTCTCCCTTAAGTAAGCAATTTTCAAGCCATTGTTGTAATAATATTAAGTGCTATAAGCAACAACAACAATTAGAATACAAAGAAACTTTCTTTGAAAAACAAAGAAGGGAAAGAACGATTTTATTTGAAATCAGCACTATTTTGCAATCAATAAAAAATATATAAAAAAAAAAATAAAAAGAAAAAAAAAACTCTTGATTCTCACCTTTAGCCACACAATGGAGTTTATTTTTAAAGACTATTTAGAAAACAATATTCGATGGCTATACTCGTATTAGTCAAACCCAACGACTGACCCCATTGATTATTAATTTTTTTTAATCAATTTTTGTTTTATTTTTAATTTCTTGTTTTGATTTCAATTTGATTGGCAAGGCGAAATAATGCGCTGTTAAGTGTTTTTCTTTTTCTTTTTGCAATTTCTTAGTGTTGCCAACTATATGGGTACATGCGTATATAAAGGGTGTTTTTTTATAGAGGTATAGAACTTTAAGTTGGCATTACTTTTCAAGATGGCGACCGATTTAACAGCTGTCAAGTGATTTATTCTCAGTTTGGTTTGGCAATTCATCATGAATAGACTCACGTCTGAACAAAGCAATTTTATTTCGAAAATAATGGTTCTGTGCGGAAAACGTATCGCGCACTACGTCCATTTTATCGTTGACAAAATCGTCCATCAGAGCAGTTAATTCGATTAATCATGGAACGTTTTCGCACCACGTTTACTCTTATTGATAACTCGCATCCCCAGAGACGCTGTACGGTGCGTAGAGCGTAGCATTGAGGAAGACCCGAATGAGTCTATCCGCCATCGAGCACAGGAATTGGATCTGTGTCCATCCACTTTATGGAATGGATTTTGCGGAAGGATCTTGGTTTGCGTGCTTACAAAATCCAACTCGTGCAAGATTTGAAGCCAAACGATCATCAAGTAAGGCGTTGATTCGTCGAATGGGCCCATAACGAGATTACCGTTGTTCCCGATTTTCATAAGCGAATTTTGTTTAGCGATGAAGCGCACTTCTGGTTGAATGGCTACGTCAACAAACAAAACTGCCGCATTTGGAGTGAAGGTAATCCTCAAGTGTATGTGGAAACACCGTTACATCCAGAAAAACTGACTGTTTGGTGCGCTTTATGGCACCGTTACAGTCAATGGTAATCGGTACAGAGCTATGATTACTAACTTTTTCATTCCTGAATTGAATAACCATGATGTCCAGGAGATGTGGTTTCAACAAGACGGCGCAACATGTCAACCAGCTCGTGCCACAATAGATTTATTGAAAGACACGTTTGGTGACCGCCTAATTTCACGTTTTGGACCTGTGAATTGGCCTCCAAGATCTTGTGATTTAACACCGCTAGACTACTTTCTGTGGGGCTATGTAAAGTCATTGGTCTATGCGGTAAAGCCACAAACGCTTGACCATTTGGAAGACAACATTCGCCGTATTATTGCCGATATACGGCCACAAATGTTGGAAAAAGTCATCGAAAATTGGACGTCCAGATTGGAATACATCCGCGCCAGCCGTGGCGGTCATATGCCAGAAATCATATTTAAAATGTAATGCCACAAGATTATCTTTCGGATAAATAAAATTCATGTCAATCGAATAATCCATCGTTGTTTTATTGCAACTTAAAGTTCTATACCTCTATAAAAACACCCTTTACATAGAAAAGCAATCACTCTCATTTGTTTTCCAATAAACTCTGCTTAAGTGGACTTCAAATCACTAGACTGCAGTGCCTTCTACTGCTTTTGCTTTCATTGCTGTTACAATTATTTCCGCTTTCAAGCCAGGTTACTGTTTACGGCAATGACTAGTTGGCTGGCTGTTCGCATTTAAGAAAGTAATTGAAAAAATAATCATTACTTGTTATTTAATTTTATTTGCAATTAATTAAGCCTTTGAAAATTGTAATAAATCTTGTAATTCGTAATTAAATGCCTTCCAACTTACAGCTTCATGCGCTTTTTAGGCGACTTGTAGGTGTTTGTGCATAATATTTTAATCTAGAGTTCCTTTAAATATCTATTGAAGTCATTTACAAAGGAATATTAACACAATAAGACACAAGCCCGACTTATTGTAAGTTCTTCTTAGACAAGATAGTGCGAGAAGGTATTCTATCATCCTTATTACGAGCGTCCGCCGACTTCCGAATTTAAACCCTGTTTAATTGGCTTTCTATTGAAACATGTTAAATTGAAGGTCTAACAAAGTATGCTTAGGCACGTACTTATTTATTTAATTGGTCAGGATTTCGAATTAACTTCTCACAGCACCAATGTTTTGTGTGTTAATTGTATCCATGAGGACCTACAATTTAATTTTTGACTCCGAACAACAGATTTTTTTCATATTTGGCTTTATCCTGAGCTGGATTTGAACCATGGGCTCTCGTCTAATAAGTCAACACACATACTTTACTGGACTACGGCGGCGTCGTTCTCCTTTAAAAATTGATTATACGGTTCCCTATAACTCTTATACAATTTTATACCAAGCAGAGACCAAATTCTCTGGAAATTAAATAAGAAAATGGGATCACATAGTTTTCCTCACGACAATTTAGGTGCTATTCAGTAGCAGACAGTCATGCTGCCACAAAGTTTCCTGAAAAATGGCAGATTTTTCGAAAGTGCCCATCATTTCGATATCAGGGTATAGGGACATACTTATAAACTGTGTAGAGGACTAATTGGAAAACAAATCTAGGTGCAATCCATCTATAAGAGTCCTCTAAGTCACTGAAATGAAATGAAAAGCTAACATCTCTCAAGCAGCAAACAGGGTCTGCTCGACTGCTAAGTTGAGGGGAACTTCATTGCACCCCCTCTATTCATGTTCTTTCGAATTATTTCTGCAAGCGCTGTGGATCTGAGGATTAGGATGGGACTATTTAGTTCTATTTTATCCTTTAAGGAGAAACCTGCGCCTAATCTAACATAAGCTGCGTTCGGTTAGAACATTTTTAATATTTTCCGCAAACAATAATTAATGAAGTCGCCGTAGTCTAGTAAAGTAGTGTATTGTCTTCAGAAATGAGAGCCCGTGGTTCGAACCACAGCTCTGATATGTCGAACAAAGACGATAACATGGAAAATATTTCTTCAGTGACTCCTTTGCACTCTATTTGCAAAAATTCTGAGAGCAAAATAAAATTGCGACGAAAAGATTCTCAAAATTTATTGTTCGAAATCGACGTTAAACTGCATATCGATATCTTATTATTAAAACGACATCTGTGATGAAGTCCCAGATTCATTTATAGTTCTGTAGCTATTGATGATGTTTGCCACTTCTTTTGTATCCCTCGTTATGGATTTTATTGTAACTGACCTTTACTGACCCCAACTAGCACAGCAAATGAAGCGAACTATTATTTCTGACAGTGCTTCAAACGCTACATCGACTTATGTCTTTAATACACTGGCATTAACATTCTTATCCAAATGTCTGACCAATTCCTATAACCACTAATCAAACTAAAATGAACCACAAAATGTCAATGTCAAATCAGTTGTTAAAACCAATGTTGCTAACTCATTACCCTTTCAGTTAGAACACAGTGAATTTTAATTAACAATTTTTGTCACATACAATACAACCTTAAACAAATTTTGGGTGTATGTGTGTATGGTTTACAGGTGATACAACAATGTAAGCCTCTTATAAGGATTTACCTTGACACTTACAGAAATTATGACATGAAAACACAAAAAATTTTTGGTAAACCTATAAAATTATGAAATTTCCGTAAAGTTACAACCCTGGTTACAAATCCAAAAGACTCGCCATTACACCCAAAAAATATACAAAATTTTTATGCAGTTACAGAGCAAGCAAAAGAACAGAAAAAAAACAAACGAACATTAGAGGGCATAAACAACAATAAATAACGTTTTTAGTATTTTGTACGTTTATTTAAGAAAACTTACAAAAAAAAAACAGCAACAACATTGACACAAACATATGCACGTACATATATGTGTGTGTGTGTATACATGAAACTGAACATGAACGTGAACGTCGTCGTCGTTATTTAATTTTATAATGACCTAGACATTGACTATAACTGAATGACTGACTAAATGAATGCACTTGCCCACTAAGTGTATGCGTTTGAGTGTGTGTGTGTGTTTGATATGGTGTGAGCATTAATGTATGTAAGAGAGGGAGAGCATAGTTGTTTGCTGTAACAAAAATGATACACAGAAAGAAATTTTGTGATTTTCAAAGTAATCACGCACAATTAAAATTTTTTTAATAAGTTTCAAATCGTTAAATAAAAAAATAATATTTTTCTAAATTAATATATAAAGTTATACATACATACCTATAAATATATGTAATGTACGTAGATTTTAATAATAATTTTTAATTCTAATTTAAAAATTTTTTTCTCTTTTTGTGTAGTAAGTAAAAAATAAAAACATTTGAATATTAAATAGCAAAACAAAACTAATATTTGTTTAATATATTAAAACACTACATAACTATGTACATATGTACATGTGCATGTATGTATGTATGTACAAACAATATTAATATTATAGTAGCTGGAAACAACAACAACTACAACAACAATAGTAAAGAAAAATAACAAAATGAAAATGTTTATCTTTTTACGTGTTTTTACAATGCCGAACTGTGAAAAAAAGCTACAAAAACTACAGTTAACTTGTGTTTTATTTTTCAAGGTTTTACAGCAACAGCAACAACAACAGAAACTACAACAAACGGCGTCGTCGAGAATATAAAAGCTCTACTAATATACGTACACTGAAAGAAAATAAAAATTAACAGTAATTCTATTGCTTGCTCTAAATATACCACATCTGTCATGTCGGTTTTTTAATTTTCTTGTTATTTTCTTTTTTTTATGAAATAAAGAAAGAAAGTGCTGATTAATTAAAAAATCTCTTTCTCTTTTACTTTTACCTCAAGATCACTTTATTAATTTTTTTCCAATTTAAGTTGAGCTTGCACTATTTAGTTGAGGGTTTTGCAACATATTGTTTTCTTTTTGTGTCTTCAATAACGTTGATAATGAAAATTCAAATCTAGCATTTTTCTAACCTAGACCATCAATGCCCATTATTCCTATACGAGGCCAAAAGGCTGTATTATCTAAGAAAACCCACTAAAAGCAAAGCTTATTGCAATAACCGCCCCATATAATCTAAAATCTAAAATTTTTTATTTATTTTTTTTATTATTTTATTTTTTATAAAATGGCGTATTATTAAAATTTACATAAATAAAAAGTTAAATATAAATAGTTTTTATTATGTAAAAACCTATTTAAAAAAAGTTGTAAAAAAGAGGAAGAAGACCACAAAAATGTAAAAATAAAAGTTATAAACATACATACATACATAATTGGTCAGTACAACCCTTCAGTCAGGATGACGACCTAGTTTCTCACACCACTTATGTTGTGTGTGTTAATTTTATACATGAGTGGCGGGACCTACAGTTTAAAGTCGACTCCGAACGACAGATTTTTTGAGAAAACTTTTCATGGCAATTTTATTTAATCTCAGAGTTTTTGCCAGAAATCTGCTGAGAGGAAGGCGCCGAAAAAATGCTTTTTGTATTTTATTTTGATGTCTGGCCTGGGGCTCGAACCCTGGCTTTTCGTCTAATAAGCCAACACACTACCTACTAGACCACGGCGACTACAACAGGGGATATTGCAGTATCTTTAGGTTAGTTATAAAAGCGAATAATAAAACACTTATGGTTTTGTTTTGCACATATGTATGTACATAAAACAAACAAAAAGCCCGTATATTTTATTTATTTTAATTTTCTATTCTATGTATTATTTATATTTTTAAATTATAATTTTTAATAATTTTCTTCTTCTTTATTTTCTGTTAGAATTATAATATAAAAATCATTAACGCAACAATCATTAAGTCGCCCTCATTCTGTTTTGTTTTTATTTATCCTCGCTAAAATGCCAAAGTTTGTTGGTGTTATTAATAAGGCTGGTTGATTGTTGTTACAATATGGCTATTGTTTCTTTAATTCTCACTCTCCCTCACAATTGTGTTGTTCTTGGTTTGATTACGATTTGTTATGTTTAAAATTATTTTTGGTATTCGAGCTGTCTCTTGTTATGTTTGATAGTAGTCATCTCATTTGTTCTTATAATGTTTCTTGTTGTTGTTGTTCATACGCAATTTTAATTGCTTCTATGCAGATCTCTCTAATAAGTTTTCCAGTTCAATCAAACACACCGCCTCAGTGTCAGAGTAAACGCGCGCGAAAAAGGGCATAAAATTGTACATTGCTTCGGATTTTTTTTATTGGTTTTCTATCGCTTTTTGCTGTGTAATTCTTGAATATTGTGGCTACCGTTTAAGGATTTATTGTTATTTAAAAGAATTATAAATAATTACTAAGAAAATAGTAAAGGTAACAACAAAAACAGTAATTGTATATTGAATTGCAGTGTGAGGCTAAACGTGCGCGAAAAACTGCATAAAATTGTACATTACTTCGGATTTTATTGGTTTTTTATCGCATCTTTCTGTGTAATTATGAATATTGTGGCTACCGTTTAAGTACAAATTATTATTTAAAAGAGTTATTAACAATTAATAAGAAAATAATAAAAGCAACAACAAAAACTGTAATTCTATATTGAATTGCAAAGAAAAAGAAAAGAATCATTCATTGCATTCCCTTCGCCAGTGCGTGTACCGTTAAAGAATTGTGATGTCAATGTCGCTCAAAAAAAACGCGTAATTTGATTTAAACTGAAAAAATCGAAATTAAAACAAATATAAGGTGTTTTAAAAGTAAATCAATTATTTTGAAATAAAATTGTTTAAAAAATAGTAAATTATAACAAATAAAAGGTGTAGTGGAAATAAATCCATTATTTTTTATATGAAATTTAATCAAAAAATAGTAAATTGTAACAAATATAAGGTGTAGTGAAAAGAAATTCATTATTTTGGCAGAAAATAAAATTAAATTTAAAGTATAGTGAAAAGAAAGACATTTTTTATATAAAATTAAAAAAAAGAAGAAAATTATTATAAATCCATTAGTTCTTTAATAAAATTCAGCAAAAAAATATCCCAAATTGAAGCTAACATAAGGTGTAGTAAAATAAAATCTATTGTTTGTGTGAAATTGAATATTATAATCAAAATTAAATGAAATAGGTATAAAATATAGAAAAAGAAAATCCACTATTATTTTGTGTAAAAATGAGTAAGCAAAGCAGAAATGAAAAAAATAAGGTGTATTGAAAAAAACTCCTATCTTTTTGCATGAAACTGAATATGGATAACAAACTTAATACAAATAAGAGGTATAGTAAAAGCAAATTCATTATTTTTTATATAAAATTGAACAAGAAAAACAAAACTATAACATATATAAGGAGTAGTTAAAAGAAATCCAATATTTTTGCATTGATTTCAAGGCATTTACAGCACAGTAAGGATGATTTGATTCATCTAATTCCCTCTGACATTTTGACAACAATTCCATTATGAAGGCATTTGCTAGTAAAATATTATTTTCTGTCATAAAATTCTAAAATTCAAATGAAACCGAATTGTAATCCCACTTTTTGTTATTTTACGTTTTATGTAAACAAAAAAGCTTATTTAAGCTAAGTAAGGTTGTAATTGGCACCACTAACGACAACAAAAAAAAATAAATAACAAGTGATAAGACTGCGAGCGAGAGATTGTGTGTGAGTAAATGCAAGATGAAATGCAAGTTTATAAGTCTGGCCCTGTTTTTGTGTTTTTTTCTTTTCATTTCGCATTGTTTTTATTGTTTTGTTGTCTTTCTTTTTTTTTTAATGAAATATCAACGTCATAAATAAATGATGATTTTGTTGTTGGTTTTTATTTTAAAATTTCTTATCAAAACTATAGCCTCGACCTTCACTGACCTTATTTGTGTATGCGTTTGTGTGCGTGTGTATAAAAAAGTGCGTCTGCGAAATTTTTCTTTTCTTTTTCAATATGTAATGTATTGTGTTTGTGTATTGTTATTAATAATTTCTCTGGTTTTTATGTGGTTGTTGTTGTATTAATTTATAAATAAATCACGCCCCCTTTTAATCTTAAAAATTATGCTACGCAATGTAAAATTAGAACATAATCGCTATTTATGTGCGTTTAAATGGTTTTTAAGAGACATTTTAAGGGCTTTGGAATTTAATATAAAGTATTAAAGGTGTTGCCAAATATGTTATCCAATGTTGTATTAAAAATAGCAACAGAAACACTGGAAAAGTTATGCAAAAAAATTGTAAAGCATCTCTTCTGCTGCCTACTCTCAGCTGCTATTGCAATGACAAATATTGTATTATTTTTTGCAATTTTTTTACTGTTATTGCTGTTTAAAATGAGCGAGTGAGCCAGAGAGAGAGAGAGAGCCGTAAAACTGTAACGTAAATGCTACAGAAAATAACAACAACATTGTCGTCTATACAAATTGTAAATATTTCTTCCGACTTTGCGTTTATAACAGCAAAACAAAAAAAAAAACGACGAAATCATTGGCATACACTTGTATTAGAGGCTAAATTACAATAACAACAACAACAAATAGATAACTAAACAAGTGTTTGTTCGTGTGTAAACGAATAATGCTCGTTGAGTTATTAGCAACAACAATATTTTTTTTACAATTTGGAATGACTGTGGCTGCTTGATTCGTTTGTTTTTCACAAATGCCGGGGTATAGATGTAGTGTAGTGTAGCAAAGCTACCAGAGGTTTTTGTGTCCATTATTTCTCTCGTGACCCTGGCCTGCTATTGAAGCTCACTGCTAATATGCTATGTATATGTATATGTAGATTGTATGCGAGGTAGCACGTGTATGTGTAGAAAACATCAACGTAATGCGAATATGAATGAGTAGAAAAAGAAATCCAACAACAACAACAATATTAATAAAAAAATAAAATTCAAACACAGTGGAAACACAGAAAAACAAAAACAAACGTCTAATCAAACACACACAAAGTAAAACATATTGAGGCAGTTGCTGTGTGGTAGCACTACTACTCGTAGAAGGTAATGAACAAAAAAAAAAATAGATTTGAGTGGCGAGGCAGGCGTATTTAATTTTAATGGGTGGCGGGGTTGTTGTTTTTGGCTTTTTTTTGTTTTTGTTTTTATTTCAACACTGAATAGTTTAGAATACGCAAAATAAACATTGAGAATAACCTCAAAATATTGTATCGGCATATTGCAGTCTGTTTTTGTTTTCATGTAGTTTTTAACCCTTAAATGTTTCCGTTTTTTTTTTTTCAAAAAACGAAAAGTGATAGTGGAATAGTTTTTTTTGTTAAACATTTACAGTTTATATTATAACATTTTCAAAATTAAAATTTTTAATAAATTGTTATCATAATAATACCTTTTAAACATAATAAGGGTTAACAATTGTAAAAACCATTAAAAAATCCAAAACAAGAATACAAAAACTTAACAAGACCAAAAAAAAATGAAAAAGAACCATGAAAATACTCTCTTCAAAATATAAATTCAGAATTTAATTAAAAAAAACCGATTTTAAAATGCCTTTAAGCTAAGCTGTAGCACTAAAGCAACGACAACCACAAAATCATTGCTGCCAAAACAAACAAATCAACGCACATATGAAGAGAAATACTCATGCATTGATACACACACACAGGGGAAAAGAAAAAAAAAAGTATAATCATGACCTTCCACAATGCCAGCTAAAACAACAAACAGTAGAGCAAAAAAAAAAAATCAGCACGACAACGTAACATAACCAACAACAACCACAACTAAACTAATCAAGCAGCCATGCCATGATATATCCAAGCGCTCTCTATATTTAGTTTCATTTCATTAACTTAAATGCGCTCCAAAATGAAACAACCAACAAGCACCACTACCATCGCCACTACCACCAATAAACAAACGAACTAACTATGTACTCCAACAATTCGTATTATGGCAAACGAAGTATCCAGAGTATGCATAGTATGTATGGTGCTTCGAAAAAAAAAAAAACGAAACGAAACGATAAAATTAACCATCGATAGCCGAAAAATAAAACCGACAAAAATTAAAATGAAAAAAAAAAAATATAAACCGAAGAATAACAACAAAATTGAACACAAAAAATAAGGCCAAGGTGACTCACCTTGATTTAGAGACTCACAAAAACTTTAATGACCTCGCCAAAGCTTGATACACATAACAATTAACAAGCAAGACAGTCTAAGCTTCATAAACGACAGACACACAACAACAGTAACTACAAGCCAACGAGAGACTAGCAGATTAAGACGACTGTTGTTGTTACTCAGTCATCAGACTATTTAGAAACTAACCTCATTGTTGTTGTTACTGTCTAAACTTACTCTCACTACTAATTGTCAATGTATGTATGCTTTGATTAAAACACTTGTTGTTGTTGCCACTTGTAGTCGGAACTAAAATTTTGCCAAAAACAAAAATATACACACGTAACGAAATAGAAAGAATTTAATGTGTTTGAAAGATTTGCAATAATAATAATAACAACAACAACAACTACAACTACAACGATCACAAGCAAAAAAAAATTTTTTTTTCCAAACGAATGTATGTATGTACGTATAATGATAAGCCAGAGATTTTTGCACAATCATTACGTATACATGTGTGTGCGCGAATGTATGTATGCGCTTTTGTAGGAAAAGTTACTCAATATTTAATGTGAGAGTTCAACTTAGCGTTGCCAATTACTTTTAAAGTAAAATTCGCAAACTATGACCGTACACAATGTGGGCAAAAACAAACAAAAAAAAAATAACGTTAGATTTTCATGAAATAAAAAGCGCCACAAAAACACTACAAGTTGACAAATTGAGTATTTTGGAGGGCATACGATATTGCGAATTTTGATTGAATGCAAGCAAGGCTTTTGTGACATGTTAAATATTTAAACTCAAAGATGTTATAATTTCGAATTAAAAATGGTGTTGCGGTAGTCTATCAAATCCAGACAACGCATCAAATCCATGACGAAAAAGTCTCTGGCGTAACCATCAAAATTCCTTCCTTTATTTTTCAATATAGTCTCCCCCTGAGATATTGTATTAATCTGTTTTTTAGTAATAATTCTACCTCTCATCAACCACGGACTCACTCTAGCGAAGTTATTGTTGGCAATTTTGCTACTTGTTAGGTCTGTCCAAGTTTGGAACTGAAAAATAATTTTAACACATTGACTGCCACGCGTGTTTAAAGTAAAATCTCCTTTAGGCCACGCATAGTCGTAATCAAATAACGTCAACCCAATACGGGTGACGCGGTCCTATCAGAAACCTTACTGTCACCCGAATATGGGTGACGTGGTAGTCAATGTGTTAAAATGATTAGAAGTTTCAATAAATGCGTCAGTTTCCTTCCATGTTTTCGAGATTGGAAATCTACATGAGTTCTAATTCCTCCAGAGACATCCAGCTTTCTTCAGCAATATTTCATGTGGTGAATACGCTCTCTGATCATTGTTTTTTTTCAATGTAAATGTCAAATGCCAAAAATATCAACAAATACATTTGCCGCCGAATTTAGGGTGGGCAGCTGCAAAAGATAGTTCAAATAGCTGCCAGTTGATCTTGTCCACTAGTCGCCATATCAAATACGCCTAATCCAGCTGCTGGCTGTTTATGCGCAGAATATTTTCCATGTCGTAGAGAAGCTTTTATGCCTAAAGGTTCGGAGGAGGAAATCAATGTCAACTTTCATTGGAACGAAGTTCTTGAGTGGATTTTTTTTGTTGAATACACACTAGGCAACTGTATCGGTGTGTAGCACGGTTTCTGCTACTCAATTGCCAGTTGTGACTGAAAAGGTTAATACCCGTTGTCCTGAGTATTTCATGGCTGGATGATGTCAATGTTGTTTGGACAACTTACAACTCTTTAATTAGGATTACAATCAAGCTTCTCACACCACACATGACATGAGTATTCATTTTATCCATCAGTAGCGAGACGTACAGTTTAATGTCGACTCCGAACGGCAGATAATTTTCACGGCAATTCTATTTTACTCTCAGAATTTTTGCCAGAGGACTGAGAGGAAGTCGCCGAAAGAAATAATTTTACTTCCTTCGTTTTGAGAGCTTGGCGTCTAATAAGCCAACATACTATACTGCCTACTAGACTACGGCTACTACTAGACCGTCGTGTGGACAGAACCACTGTGAACTGTCTGCATGGCGAAGTCACACCTTGAATCAGAAGGTTCGAAGGTAACGTGTTATAACGCAAAGCTAATCAACTTATGCCGAGTTATAGCTACAAAAACGTGATCTATCGGGCTATGGAATACTTTGTGCTATTTTCGTCAAAAAGATGATGTTTATCGAATTGGTTTCCGTCAGGATTTGTCGATTTGTCTATAGACGAGAGTCATAGGACCTCATTGCTTTAATTTTTAGCAAAAGCAGATTCTGGATTCGTATAGTCAATGGTAGGGTGCTTTGAAGCTAAAAAGATGTCACATTTCTTTATAGATTTTGAGTTTTTCATTTTCAAACTACAATTTAAACATCAATAAACACATCAAATCTGCTAGTTTTTAAGGTCACATCCGTAAAACGCTAATGAGAACGTCTCACCTATTGCGAAATGCATTAAAAAAGGTGACCTAAATGTATGGGTCTCTTAAGGCGGCCTATAATTTATTTTAAAGCAGGCGTTTTTCCATTTTTTTTTAAATTTGTAAAAAATAAAATAAAAATTAAAAACGCTTGCAAAATCTTTTTGAAAAACTTGTCTTAGAAAACAAGTTAGTTGATTGCATTGGCAAATAAAATTTTTTTTGTGATTATTTTTTTTTATATTTTTGCAATCTTTTTTTTTTAGTTTCTTTTGTTGATTATAAAACGTTGATTTTGTTTTTGTGTTAAACAAATTGTACGTCATCAAATAAATAAATCGTTAGGGAAGATAGATAGTCAAAAGAAACCCTTTAATAATGAATTTCAAATTTAAATTCAAGTTTAAAAAAGTCAAAAGTTGTCGAGAGCGGGGGTAGGGGATCTTTATTTGTAAAATTTAAGCCTAATGGCTATCCAACAATGGAAATGAAAAATTTGACAGCAGAAAGAAAAGAAAAAAAATGTATAATTTTATGAGTAACTTAATTATTATTATTATTGTTGTTTTGTTGTTGTTGTATTATTAATAGGGTTTAAAAAAAAAACAGAAAAAATTAATTTAGCACAACCAAAAATACTCTAAAAACACATACTGACCCACATTAAAAAAGTGGTAAAACGGAACACAGAAAAAAAACGCAAAAAATTCAAAAAAAAAAAAAAGAAAAAAATCAGAAATATAACCTTGAAAAGTATTAAGAAACAAAGAAACTAAAGAAAAAAAAAACATAAAAAATAAATAAAAAAAATAAAAATTTCAAACCGACAACAGCAGCAGCAGCAGCAGCATAAAACATAATAATGCCGGATAGTTTCGCAGAAATTTCGCATGAATTTGTTCTTGGGCCTAAATTTGTTAACTTTTTTAACGTTTTATTTTGTTGTTGTTGTTGTTTTACAGCCTTTATTAACAACAGATTTTATTACAACAAAAAAAAAAAAGAAGAGGGGGAAACCAAGTGTCATAAATTTTATGGTATTTTTTTTTATAGAAAACGAATGTTAAAAAATCGCAAAAAAATTCCTTTTTTCGAAAGATTTTTAAATTAATAAAGCTTCCTTATTGACTACAAGCGGTTATATATGTATGTACCTCTGCGTATACATACGTTAATAAGTACAATGATGAACACTAGCTTAGTACACGTTTACATACTAACCAGAGATCAGCAATGAATCGTTTTTTCGCTACTCATAAGCACTCATGAAATGTTGAAGACATATATGTATGTAAGTGAGTCAACAATATTGAAATTTAACCACTCTGATTCATTCATTCATACTCACTACAACGTTGATTTATAAGTACAGGTTGCAATGGGTATGCGTACAACGTTGACATCAAACTCATACCATTCGAAATATGTTTGATTCATAAGCCTCCTACTCATTTAGATTCATAACTTTAGAAAAATACTTAAAAAATGACTCGAATCATTCATCAAAATTTACAGACTTTTTTTTTTTCACGCCGAGTAGGGGTAAATGTACCGAACCGCACCATAGAGGAAGTCGTCACAGCCTCCGTGTGTGGGGCCCTCACCCACTAAATCCCCCCCCCTCGTCTCATGGACTTGTTGTGCCCACTCCGGAACTACGGTGGTATTACTTCGGAGTGGAGTCCCTTTGGCTATTTGGCCCCTGCATGTTCATATCCGCGTCCGGATTGCGTGTCGAAAATTGAAGAGACATCTATGTGTCTCCACTATTCCTTTCCTGCAGGTCCCTGCTTCGAATTTCGCAAATTTACAGTCTTACAGTCTTAAAAAAGGAAAAAGACAGACCGGCAAGCATAGCAAATACACAACCTTCTAGTGAGTATTTTAGTGTTCGTATGCGAATCATACTTATTTTGTGCTTCGTGTATATGTTGAGATATGGAGAGTCGAAGTCAACAACATCATACGTGTTGTTAAGTATGAATATGATGAGTACTTCAGGCTTTGAATATGAGTAGAGGGGTTTCATGATATTAAAAGAAGTATGAATGCGTATAAGTATCAGAAATTATGAGTATGATTCGATTCTAATCATGTTTTTGAATACTCATTGCTGACCTCTGGTACTTACATCATTACAAGACTTTAATCAAAAGATTCGAAGAGATCCCTTCCTACCTTAAGCCAAATGTAGCCATTTCTCTGAGCATTACCAGAGGTGGCTACGACTGTTATAATTTGTGTTATAGTTTGTTCAATGAATGTAGAAAAATTCTAAAGAAATTTGAAGAGTTTGAAAGTGTTACAGATGTGGTCAGGCCTCAGCATGATGGTAATAAAGGGTGTTTTTTATAGAGGTATAGAACTTTAAGTTGGCATTACTTTTCAAGATGGCGACCGATTTAACAGCTGTCAAGTGATTTATTCTCAGTTTGGTTTGGCAATTCATCATGAATAGACTCACGTCTGAACAACGCAATTTTATTTCGAAAATAATGGTTCTGTGCGGAAAACGTATCGCGCACTACGTCCATTTTATCGTCGACAAAATCGTCCATCAGAGCAGTTAATTCGATTAGCCATGGAACGTTTTCGCACCACGTTTACTCTTATTAATAACTCGCATCCCCAGAGACGATGTACGGTGCGTACAGAAGAAGCTATTGCTGCTGTAGAGCGTAGCATTGAGGAAGACCCGAATGAGTCCATCCGCCATCGAGCACAGGAATTGGATCTGTGTCCATCCACTTTATGGAAGATTTTGCGGAAGGATCTTGGTTTGCGTGCTTACAAAATACAACTCGTGCAAGATTTGAAGCCAAACGATCTTCAAGTAATGCGTAGATTCGTCGAATGGGCCCAAAACGAGATTACCGTTCTTCCCGATTTTCATAAGCGAATTTTGTTTAGCGATGAAGCGCACTTCTGGTTGCCGCATTTGGAGTGAAGGTAATCCTCAAGTGTATGTGGAAACACCGTTACATCCAGGAAAACTGACTGTTTGGTGCGCTTTATGGGCTGGTGGAATCATTGGTCCGTACTTTTTCAAAAACGATGGTGGCCAGAACGTTACAGTCAATGGTGATCGGTATAGAGCCATGATTACTAACTTTTTCATTCCTGAATTGAATAACCATGATGTCCAGGAGATGTGGTTTCAACAAGACGGCGCAACATGTCACACAGCTCGTGCCACAATAGATTTGTTGAAAGACACGTTTGGTCACGGCCTAATTTCACGTTTTGGACCTGTGAATTGGCCTCCAAGATCTTGTGATTTAACACCGCTAGACTACTTTCTGTGGGGCTATGTAAAGTCATTGGTCTATGCGGTAAAGCCACAAACGCTTGACCATTTGGAAGACAACATTCGCCGTATTATTGCCGATATACGGCCACAAATGTTGGAAAAAGTCATCGAAAATTGGACGTCCAGATTGGACTATATCCGCGCCAGCCGTGGCGGTCATATGCCAGAAATCATATTTAAAATGTAATGTCACAAGATTATCTTTCGGATAAATAAAATTCATGTCAATCGAATAATCCATCGTTGTTTTATTGCAACTTAAAGTTCTATACCTCTATAAAAAACAGCCTTTACTTGCGTAACACTTGGCCTGTTATTTTTGCAACAACTGTGCGTATCTTTTAAGAGTAATCTCTTCGATTTGTTCTGAATTCAATAAATATTTTTCTAGGCGTTCTTTTCCAAGCAAACTGAATGAGTAATAGATCGTTAAAAACTACGTTAAATTAAATTGTTTAATTTGAAATTTTTAATTTTAATTTTTTTTAATAAAAATTTCATTAACAAACCGTGATATTTATTTAACACCTCTTGACTTCATAATAAAATTTACCAAAAAAAAAAAAAACTTTATTTTTATCAAGCTCTTTAGAAACTTTAAAACATTTTACATTGTTTCAGTATTTTTTGGTTTTTGTTCGTTTTTTTTTTTTGCTTTATTTTTTCGTTTTTTATTAATAAAATGACCCTCAAAAAATGTTCTTTTTGAACTCTAAACAAAAAAAAAAAAAAACAACAAAATATTCCTTAAATTGAAACACCAATACTGCTGCTACATATACATACATGTATGTACATATATAGCAATGAGTGTAAATACACATGCGTGCACTCTTTTTCTTTCTGTTCCATGTCTCATGTCTCTCTCTTGTATTTTTGGAGGAAATCATTGTACTTGAAAACGTACAACAACCGTTGAAATGCATTAAAAAAAAACAAATTACTTGCTTTTTGTTGTTGTTGTTGTTATGGTTGTCGTTTTCGTTAATGCATATCGATTATTAAAGAAGAAAATAAAAGTGTTATTGAAGGGGGAGAATGACCTCTCCAAAAAAAAAAAAAACAAAATATTTTTATTTAATATGTATATTACAACAACAACATTTGTAAAAGAGTTAATCATACTCATTGTTTTGATGTTTTTTTTCCTACATTGTCTTGGCTGTTATTGCATTTGCTTTATAATTATTTGCATTGTTGTGCATGTATGTGTATGCACGATTTTTTGTAATTGTGTGTGTGGTGTGCTGTGTGTTGAGTACCTTAAACTTTACCTTTTTTTGATGGTCACAATGTCAAAAATAAACTAAAATTTTGTATACTTTTGTCGTTAATGTTATGGTCATAAGAGACAACATGACAAGCATTTAGCTGCACTGTAATGATGGCATTACATTGAACTCTTGTTATACGGCTGAATGAAGACTTTATTTCGTAGAAAAATAAAATCGTTTATGAATCATTTGAATTCGGAATTTCACAAGGTTGTGAAAGTATTTGAAAATAAGAAATAAGAAAAATGAAAGCGTTTTTATTATGAAAATCATTGTTTCTAGATAACTACACATGGCAGCCCTATCATCCTAGAAGATGCTATTGTAGAACAATTACTAAAAAATAGATTAGAATGTGGGGAGCAAATAAAGGGTGTTTTTTATATAGAGGTATAGAACTTTAAGTTGCAATAAAACAACGATGGATTATTCGATTGACATGAATTTTATTTATCCGAAAGATAATCTTGTGTCATTACATTTTAAATATGATTTCTGGCATATGACCGCCACGGCTGGCGCGGATATAGTCCAATCTGGACGTCCAATTTTCGATGACTTTTTCCAACATTTGTGGCCGTATATCGGCAATAATACGGCGAATGTTGTCTTCCAAATGGTCAAGCGTTTGTGGCTTTACCGCATAGACCAATGACTTTACATAGCCCCACAGAAAGTAGTCTAGCGGTGTTATATCACAAGATCTTGGAGGCCAATTCACAGGTCCAAAACGTGATATTAGACGGTCACCAAACGTGTCTTTCAACAAATCTATTGTGGCACGAGCTGTGTGACATGTTGCGCCGTCTTGTTGAAACCACATCTCCTGGACATCATGGTTATTCAATTCAGGAATGAAAAAGTTTGTAATCATGGCTCTATACCGATCACCATTGACTGTAACGTTCTGGCCACCATCGTTTTTGAAAAAGTACGGACCAATGATTCCACCAGCCCATAAAGCGCACCAAACAGTCCGTTTTTCTGGATGTAACGGTGTTTCCACATACACTTGAGGATTACCTTCACTCCAAATGCGGCAGTTTTGTTTGTTGACGTAGCCATTCAACCAGAAGTGCGCTTCATCGCTAAACAAAATAAAATGGACGTAGTGAGCGATACGTTTTCTGCACAGAACCATTATTTTCCAAATAAAATTACACTATTTGCAAGCGTTGTTCAGGCGTGAGTCTATTCATGATGAATTGCCAAACCAAACTGAGAATAAATCACTTGACAGCTGTTAAATGGGTCGCCATCTTGAAAAGTAATGCCAACTTAAAGTTCTATACCTCTATAAAAAACACCCTTTACAACAAGTCTGACGAGAAAAATTTGAGGCTTTTTTATTATATTAATGATTATTCGCTTAAAAATTAAACAGTTATTCGCATAAAATTCTTAAAAGGATTACAATTTTCAAAGTTAATAGTTTTTATTTACAGTTTGAAAAAGTTTTTTGCAGTTTTTTCGCATTAAGTTTTATAAATAAAATGTACAAGAGCATTTAAATGAAATTGAATTCCACAAAAATTTGAAAAAAAAAGTTTCGTTATCAGCAGGAAATCGTTGTTCGCATTAAAGAATTTTAAATTCAGAGGATCATTCTAGACAAGAATTACAAAAGAAACGCTGAAAAATTAACTTAAACTTTTATTGCCCCTGTGTAAACATTTTATATCAATTTCTCATACTCTAGTAGAGAAGATAAATGATTTTCAGAAAATCGTTAAAAAGACAGTTTTATAATTCAAATAATATTTTAAATAATTTAAATTCTTTAAATTTGTGTTTTATTTATTGAATGTTAAAAAGAATGTATTGTTTTAATTTTACCTTTCACTGTACATATGTGCTTAACAGAGTTCATAGCACTCAATAAACTCATCACAAAATACCACGAAATAAGTCATCATCTTCCAAACAGTCATCAAATCTGGCAACCAAAATCATCACAAAAAAATATACGTCACCATTAAAAACAACAACAATAACAACAACAACAACAACAAAAAGAAACGAAAGAAAACATTTCAATTAAATTCGCAGATGAATAAACTTTGCTCTTGTAAAACCCATAACAGAAAAATAAAACGCACTCTCTCTCTCGCTCTGCTCTCTAAAGAAATTTAAGAAACCAATATCAACGAAATATATTGTTTTTGTTTTTTTTTTTCTTTTATATTCTTTTGTTTTTAATACAAGAACAATAACACGGAAAAATAATTGAAACTCTTGTTTTTCTCTTAATTTTGGTTTTTTGGTTGAAAACAAAATTAGAAATTTCTCATACTTACAGTGTGGTGGTAGCAATCAGTATAGTAAAGGTGTGTGCGTAAGTGAGTATGAGCAATATTTGTTTGTTTCTTTTTCTTCTTCTAAACACGGAATGTTTGTGTTTTGAAACCGTTGTGTTATTCCCATAAATACAATAATAAAAAATAGATTGTGGTAGGTTCTTAATTCTTATTCTCTTTCTCTTTTCAACTTCTGCTTCTACTTGTGTATTGTTTAGAATATTTGTTGTGCAGGTCATTTCTAATGTGTTGAAAGTAAAAACAAATGGAAAGGGGAATTTCTCTTATGAAAGGCTGTTTTTGAGGTGAAAATGAAATTAACAGTGGTGGTGCAAATAATGGGGAGAGAATCACACATGACTGCTTGTTTTTAAGGATTTTTTATACGGTTTTTAATAAATTTAAGGTAATAATAATTAATATGTATATATTATGATGTTTATTTTAAATTTAAAAACTTCATTAAATTTTAAAATATTTTATAAAAACAAATGATTTTCTATGAGAAAATCTTTATAGAGAGAAACAAGAGAGTTCCGGACTGATATCAGCGATATACTTTCTTGCTTAATTGATTACTATACAGTTCTTTAGTTAGGAATACAACCTAGCTTTTCATCACCACCCATATTTTGTGTTTTAATTTTATCCATGAGTGGCGAAATCTACAATTTAATATTGACTCCGGATAACAGTTTCTCAAAGATCTTCATGACAATTTTAAAGGGTGTTTTTATAGAGGTATAGAACTTTAAGTTGCAATAAAACAACGATGGATTATTCGATTGACACGAATTTTATTTATCCGAAAGATAATCTTGTGGCATTACATTTTAAATATGATATACCATTTTAAATATGAATACCTTCACTCCAAATGCGGCAGTTTTGTTTGTTGACGTAGCCATTCAACCAGAAGTGCGCTTCATCGCTAAACAAAATTCGCTTATGAAAATCGGGAACAACGGTAATCTCGTTTTGGGCCCATTCGACGAATCTACGCCTTACTTGATGATCGTTTGGCTTCAAATCTTGCACGAGTTGAATTTTGTAAGTACGCAAACCAAGTTCCTTCCGCAAAATCTTCCATAAAGTGGATGGACACAGATCCAATTCCTGTGCTCGATGGCGGATGGACTCATTCGGGTCTTCCTCAATGCTACGCTCTACAGCAGCAATAGCTTCTTCTGTACGCACCGTACAGCGTCTCTGGGGATGCGAGTTATCAATAAGAGTATACGTGGTGCGAAAACGTTCCATGGTTAATCGAATTAACTGCTCTGATGGACGATTTTGTCGACGATAAAATGGACGTAGTGCGCGATACGTTTTCCGCACAGAATCATTATTTTCGAAATAAAATTGCACTATTTGCAAGCGTTGTTCAGGCGTGAGTCTATTCATGATGAATTGCCAAACCAAACTGAGAATAAATCACTTGACAGCTGTTAAATCGGTCGCCATCTTGAAAAGTAATGCCAACTTAAAGTTCTATACCTCTATAAAAAACACCCTTTACATACTCTCAGATATTTATGCACAAAAGACAGCTGAGAGGAAGACTTCGAATGAAATATTTGTTCATAATTCGTTTTGTACGAGATGTCTAAGCCAGGGTTTGACGATTCTTGTAAAATAACAACAAGAATAGGAAAAATTTCTCGGTTATATTCATAGGTAATAAATTGAGGTCAAGCAAAGGTCACCTAAAGTTTAACAAATTATTTAACAATGTGTGTGAAGGCATATTTAAATTTATGTAGCAAAGAAAAAACCAAAAACTTTAGCAGAATAATGTTAACCAATGTTAAAGTTAACAGAACAATGTTAAGTGTTTAACTGAAGTTAACATGGCTATCCAGTCCATTCCACCACAGTTTTCAATATTTCATCCGATTTTGAACGATTTATATAGAGGACCATTTTTTGCTAACTTAAAGAAAACAAAATATATATGAAGCGTCCGTAAGGATACCTGTTTTGAAACCCTTGATACCATAGCTATCCAGCCTCTAGGTTCATTTCCACCACAAGACCATTAAAGGCTTTGTCACTGGGATAACGTAAGCTTGGCGAGGTGTTACGTTCTTAACGGAATGACGTGACCCATAGAACTGCAAGAGTTTAGATGGTCCCCAATCCCTAAGTTCATGACCAATTTCATGTCTTTGCATTAGTACTCACATGTGATGTTTCATATGTGGGGGTGCTGGTTGACTTTTTGTTGCCACCCGTGGTATTGAGTATCAACGGTCTCAATCACGTTCAATTTGATAAGTATACAATTTTAAAGTTGTTTTTAAACTCAATTTTTTTATTTTGTGGAAATTACTTTTAAAATTCATTTAATTTTTAATTTAAAATAAAAATTATTTCTCTTCTCCTTTCTTACAAAAATTTCTTTTTCTTAAAAAATTTTATTTTATTTTATACATATTTTAATGATTTTTATTTTTATTACAAATAAATTTTTTATTTTATATGTATTTTTATTTAATTTTAATTTTTATTTAATTTTAATTTTTTTTATTCTTTAAGTATTGTTTAAATCTTTAAAAAATTTTCTAATATTTCCTATACAACACTCCATGGAAAGAACTTAAAATCCTGTTCAAATTCCTGAATTTACATTGTAACAGAATGTTAAACTAACATTGACTGTAATAATAACCGAATGGTTAATGATGGGAATTTTTTGTTTTTGCATTGCAATGTTAAAGTGTAATGAACTTAATTTTGATTTTGCTTTTGTGGCTGTTTTTTTTTTTCACAAAAAAAAAAACTTTTTTAATTTTGAAAAGTATTATTAAACAAACCGTATATTATTTAATTTAATAAAATGTAATGGAAACAAATAAGACATAACAAAGCCATCCAAAAAAAGCGAAAAAAGCGAAGAAAACAAATAAAAATTATTACAAAAAAAAAAAAACAGAAAAAAGTAAATATTGAGTAATGAATGCCTTTTAATAATAATAATGATCATAGAGATAATGATGATGGCTTTGGACTTGTAAAGAGATTGTGTTGTTTGTTATTGAACTTTAGAAATCAGGTTTACGGTTAAATAATTTGATTTATTTGCAATGTATGTGTGTGTGCGTTTCCGACTTTTTTTGCAATGTGATCGTTTTTATTTTGACTCATCTTTAGCTGTTTAAGGGAGGCGAAACATTAAAACCCATTCAGTTTCAGTATGAAGGTTGGTTGGTCTGACGACACACCACACAGCATTATCACCCATCATTTGTTGCCAATTGCTTATTAAATCAACAAGAGAACAACAACAACAAAACAACGTAAATATAACTTAAAATCGTTTACAAGTTTGATGTTGATGTTGTGCCTTATCAAGTTCGTTCGTTTACTTGCACTCGAATGAATGAATGAACGAATGTATTTAGTTTGGTGGTGGGTGTTTTAGGTTTTGTGCGAACGAAGCCTTAACATTTTTAAGAGATATTTATTTATTTTCAATGACAAAAGAGCTGCTGCCTTTCAACATGTTCTCGCTCATAATGTTAGACGACCTTAAATGTTTGAGTGTACATACGTACAATTTGTTTTCAATTGTTTTGTTTGGAAATAATTTTTGTTTACCTAAATGACATCGAAGGGTTTGTAGGCATGTGTGTGTGTGTGATGTAGAACTCTCGTTTGCTGTTTTTTTTTCTTTTCAAACGCAAAGAGCAAAACAGTGTGTGTTTTTTTCATTATTTAGGGCTTGTTTTCTAATCCGAAGGGGGTTTTCTTTGCAGGCAGAGTAGTAAATACCGAAGGTTGTTGATTTATTCTCTTCGTTTTTTGTTTTCTTTCTTTTATTTTCTTTGCTTGCAAAAATTTGTGCTCTCTTTGTTTTTGTTTTAAATATAGTTCATTGAATCTTTATAAACAAGCCATAGAGTATTTGTTGTGGTGTTGTTGTTTTTGTTATTGCTGCCAGTATTCCTCATTACTCACTCACTGGGCGCGTTATTCGTGTTCATGAGTGTATTGAAAACAGAAAAAGGGAACTTAAAGGTATGCAATGATAAGGGCAACTATGAATGCGTTTTTAATAATGATGTTTAAAGAGATTCAGACATTTCTTGAGGGTTTTTAAACAATGATATTTTTTTTATTTATAAGGTTAGCACGCGGAAGTTTTTTATATTCTCCTCTGGTAAATGTGAACTGAATAAAATAATTTGTATTAAATTGTTTTGGAATTTAGTCATCGGTCTTCATAGTCTAGGGGGCAGTGCGTTGGCTTATTGGACAAGCTCAGGCATGTCGAAAAAAGCCATTTTTTTTTAACATTTCTTTCTGTGACTTCCTGTCTTCTGGCAAAAACACGAAGAGTAAATAAAATTGCAATTCAAGAAGACGATGTTTAACCTCTAGGTGCCATCACTCATGGATAAAATTGAATTGGGTAGTGTGAGAAGTTAGGCTGTAATCCTGCCTAAAGCGTTGTAATGATTTTTGCTACTTCATACATTTTGTTTGTCTTGTTTTTTTCAAACAATTTTTAAATTATGCACCCTTTTAAGCACCTGTATTGATAGCGAATGATGATGATGATGATGATGACGACGATGTTTGTTGTGCTGTATGAATTGATTCTGCCTTTAAAGGCTGTTTGCCTGGTTGCTGCTGACTTGCTGTTTCTGTTGTCGCTGCTCGATGGCTCGTTCATTCTTATACGTTTGCTTTAGTAATGTTTTGTTGTACAACAGAGCCGGCAACAAACCAACTCAACTCGTTGCAGGCTAACCAGCCAGCCAGCCAGGCAGGCAGGCAGGCATGCAGTCAACCAGAGTCATTCACTTTAACAGGCCTAAACTGCAATGCAACGGCGTAAGCAACGTCATTGTCGTCATCAGGCAGGCAGGCAAACAGGCACATTTATTTAAAGCGAGCAAGTATTTGTTGTGTAGAGAGTTTTTGTTTGTTTTCTGCTTGTGCTTCTTTTGCTTCTTCTTGTTTTTCTTTTTTAATTTTCAGTAGAGTAAAATGGTGTGTTGTAGCTGCTGTTGCTGCTGCTGCTCACGTTGGCTGCATTTCTACATTATTATTGTATACACTCAGTGCAATGACTACCCATGCTGATGATGATAACAACAACAGCAAAAACAACAACAATAATAATAATGATGATGATGGTTATCGAAGGTCTTTCACCCGAACTCGGTCATTGGCGTACATTTGCTTGTGAATCCAGAGCTTTTCAAACTGTTTGTGCTTCTTTTTTTACAACTACAGCCAGCAGCAACAAAATGTAAAACAAAACAAAACAGAATAACAACAACAGCAACAACAACATGTCGCAATTTCTTAAGAAAGTTCAATTGCCTCAACAATCACACATTCACTGTCGGTTTCTGATGCATTCAGGCTTACATACACACATGTACGTACAATAACGTGTAACGAGGAGATATACGAAGTGAGAGCATGCAAGACAAAGCGAGAGAGAGAAAGAGAGAGAGAGAGAAATAATAACAAAATTTTGAACTCTCCATTTACAAATAAACAAACAAACAAATATGCCTGCCTGCATAAGCATGCTTTAAAAACGTAAATGAACGCTGGATAGATGGATGGATGGGATGGCTGATGATGATGATGATGATGACACCAACAAATCTAAATGAACTGCATTTTTTGTTATTATTTTTTTTGCATTGTTTTTGTACAACTACAACACATGTGCTTCACTTTTCATGATGGTGATGACGATGACGTTGACTTTTTTGGTTGTTTTTCTTTTTGTTTTTATTATAAAATAACAAACATTTGTTTGTTTGTAAATATAACAAGAACAAAAACATTCAGCAATAAAATGCAATGCTGCTTAAGAAAAAAGAAAGGGAAAAAATTCTTATTAAAATGCTATTCAACTTTAGCATAATTTTGCTCCAAAACAAAAACAACAAAAAAAAATGCATTTTTTATGCAGTTTTTCAATTATTTTTTTTTTCTTTTTGATTTGAAATTAATTTCTTTTTCAATTAAAACCTTTATACGAAAAGTTAATGATCATAATGATAATGAAGATGTTGTTCGTTGATGTTGGTTGGTTGATGTTATTAAACTACGGTCACATTCAATATTGCATAGCAATCGGAACTTTTAACCGTAATAACGAAACACTCTTCTTTAATGCACACGAATTTCGTTGTAATTTCGGGTGATGATTTGTTTTCGTTAAAATTTTTACTTTTACTCTTTTTTTTTCAGCAACAACAACTACAGCAACATCAACAACAAAGGCCTACATTAACAGCCAATATAACAAGAAGAAGAAAAACACACACACACGTACACAAACAAAAAGAGTGTTTTGTTTGGAAGTTGCTTACATACACAGATACTCGCATACAGAGGAGGTCATTGACCTTTGTTGATGTGTTTTTTATTTATTAAAATGCAAAATTTTATTTTTTTAATATTTTTTTTGTATGTATTTTGTTGTTGTAGCTGTTGTTGGTGTTGTATTAAACAAAACAAAAAATTTGTTTACAATGAAATAATTTTTTGGAATTTTTTTTTCCAAAACAAAGACTTTCAAACTGTACAGCAGAGTATAATTTTACATTTTTTTTTTGGTAAAAAAACAGTGAATTTCATTAAAACAATGGCTTTAAAACTTTATTTTTATTTATAATTAAGTTTTTACATCAAAAGCACTCAATTGCGATCGTATGAAAATTTAATTTTAATTAAAAATAATTTATTTTTCTGCATATGTATCTTTATGTACTTGCTCGTTTTTTTTTTATAAGATTTTTGATAATTAATGTTTGTATTTTTCGTAAATATTTCTGTTCATTTTGTGTGATTAAAAGACATTAAAATTCCTTTTTTTTTGTTTCCTAAACAGTTGCTTTTAAACTGTTGTTTTGTATAAAGTAAAAGTGATATTTTCAGTAAATATTGGCTTTTTTTTTTTGAAAATTTGATATGATTTAAAATTTTTTAATTCATATTAACACGTACAAAAAATAGATATTAAAAGTAATTTATTTATTTATTTAAAATCAATAATAAGACAACATTTTCGACAAAATGTCTGCTGTTCAGTGGTGTCGTCTGCCTCGATATTTTTTGCAGTAGTTGAGCCGTTCCAAGTAGTTTTTGACCACTTTTTGCATATTTTGGTTGGTATCACTCGACGAATGTTAGCGGCCCAATGCCAACTTCAGACTATTTACAGATTTTTCTAGTCGTGGTAGACTAGTAGGTAGTATGTTAGATTACTAGAGAAGAGTCCATTGTTCAACCCCTGGTTTAGCAATGGGAAAAAATATTTTTATCGGCGATCTCCTCTCAGCAGTAATCTGGCAAAAACTCTGAAAATAAAACAAATTTTACCATGAAAAGTTTTTCAGATCTGTTTTTCGAAGTAGACACATACATAATTGGTCATTGCAACCCTTCAGTCAGGATTAAAACCTAATTTCTCACACCACTTATGTTTTGTGTGTTAATTTTATACATGAGTGGCGGGACCTACAGTTTAAAGTCGACTCCGAACGACAAATTTTTGAGAAACTTTTCGTGGCAATTTTATTTACTCAGAGTTTTTGCCAGAAATCTGCTGAGAGAAAGTCGCCGAAGAAATATTTTTTTATATTTTCGTTTTGATGTCTGACCCGGCGTTTGAACCGTGGCCTTACGTCTAATAAGCCAACACACTACCTACTAGACTACGGCGACTTCGAAGTAGACACACGCATGGATAAATCTAAAACACACAACATGGTTGGTGTGAGAAGCTAGTTTGTAATCCAGATTGAAGAGTTGCATCGACCAATTGTCCTGTTTTTAACAGAAGAAGTTTAAAAGGTGAAATATTTGAACGCCAAAAATATTGTTTTCCATTAAAGTTATAGAACTGTTAAGTAGTTGTCATGTTTTTCAAACTTTCAATGTGTTTTTATTTCATTTTTTTTAATTAAATATTTAGTATTGTAAAAGCACTTTCTTTAATTTTTTTTTTATAATTTAAAATGTAAAATATTTAATCAGATTAACATCACGATTATTAATTTTTAATTAATTTAAATCTTTCTTTGTTTTTTTTTTATAATAAGATTTCAAATTTTAAATCAAAGTCAAATGCCGTGAAACTTCCTCAGTTTATTGAAAAGCTTAAGATTTGTAGGAAATTATTATTAAAAAACACTTGTTTCTTAACAAATTAAGTATGTTTTGTAATAAAAACCAAAAAAAAAAAACATTTATTTGTCTTAATTTTAATTAATTTTTTTCTTCCAAATAGACTTAAAAATCATTATTTTGTTGTCTGTGCTCAAGTGTTTAATAAATGTAACTTAGCTTGGAATATGATTTTTAAAAAGGGAAAAATGTTACTTTTCTAATAGGCATTTTATTCGAGTAGGTATTCTAATAATAAAAAAAGTACTATTCTAAAAAGTACTTTTCTAAAAAGTACTTTTCTTAAAAGTACCATTCTAAAAAGAGCTCTTATAAAAAAGCTACTTTGCTAACAAGCTTCTTCTATTAAAAATTACTTCACAATATCCACATTTTCCTATTGTTTTTCGTAGCTTTGTTTTAATTTTATTACTAATGTTCTCCTAGTTAAACAGATAATTCGTCTACTGTATCAGGTTCTAGTAGGAAAGGGTTGCCAGCCATCCATTTGTACTATGTTAAAATAGAACATTGAGTCCTGATTTTGCACAAGAATTGACTAGTCTTCTTGTCCCTGAGATTCTTTGCGTGATCAGGGGGACTGATTTGATGGATTGTTTAGAAGTGAATGGAAAACTTCAGTTTTAAAATTCTTCTTTCTCTGAATAGCTTAAATTTGTAGTCAAGCCTTTTAATTACTGTGCCGCATCGATCCAAAAAGTTATATTTTTTAAAGGTACTTTTCTAGAAAAGTACTTTTTAAAATTGGTAGTTTTTTAAAAAAGGTACTTTTTGAAAAATATACATTTCCTTGCTTTGTCTGAGTATCCGTTGATTCCGGACGCTCTCCTTTCGTTCACTCTTCATTTCCGAATTGGGGATTTGAAACTGTCTTGATTCACAGTTGGTTTGGTTAAGAATTTACACCCAGCTAAACAGGGCCAAGATTATGAATAAATTCAGCATATATTATGACCAAAATTTTGCCACAAAATCCGTTGTTTCTCACAATAAAACAAACAATTTCTTTACAGCGTTTTGTTGTAATATTTTTATTAGATTTACGTTTTTTTTAAATTTCCATTTTTTTTTATAAAAAATTATAACAAAAACATAAATAAAAACAATCTGTTTTTATTTTTATTTCTTTTTTGAATTGCTTCCAAAAATAACGTCTTTTTTTTTAGTCCACATTCACTATTACAACATAACCATCAAATTTAACCCTAAACTGACACTTTCTTTCTGTCATTTGCTATGCTAGTTAAGCGTTTCCCTATAGCCTGACTTAATGTGTTCAACTACTGCTTTTATTGGCAACTTCAAATGGCAAAAATGGCAGCCAAATTCAAATTCCAAATTACAAATTCAAATTGAAAACGATGAAATAATTTTCATTATCATGTGCAGAATTTGTAAAAAAAAAATAAAAAAAAAATGCAATTCCAAGACATAGTCATGCCATGATGCCATCCATGTCTTGCCTCGCCATGGCATAATCAACGAAACAACAAACGAACGACAAAAATCGTTTGATTTCATTGCCAAGTTGCGTTACAACAGTCGATACTGGCACTGTCACCTAAAAAGGCAAACGAATTTTTTCTTCTTTGATTTTTGTTTTAAATTAAAATAATTAATAATTGCAATTAAATTTTTACGTTTTTTTTTTTCAAATTTTTTGGTTTTTGTTTTCTTTTTTCTTTTAATTTTTAATGCGTTGAAAATGAAAATAATTTCCAATAAATGAAGAAGAAAGAAAAAAGCGCTTGTCATGCAATTTCAGTTATAAACGAAAAAGAAAATGGAAGGAAAGAGAGGGAGAGATAGTCACATCATCTCATTGTTAACACCATTTCCAAGTTTAAACACAAATTTTAAAAATATCCCTTAAAATATGAAAGATCTCCACTCGTTTTAAATTAAAATGCTTTCTCTACAAACAACTGATGTTTTGCACACACACACACTCTCTCTCGCTCTCCTAAAATGTAAAGAACATGGCAATTAAAACTCACACACACACACACACACATTCACACATTCTTTTACTGTAGTTCGGCAAGTAATTTTGAAACACACACTGAATTGAAATCATCTGAAGGTTGTATCACAGGAGTTTATGAAAGTCTTTCGAAATCGTGTACACACAGACATATACGGAATACTGTTTGATTTAGTAATCGCTTGGACAGCGACGAAAGCATACTGCTTGTGTATGGAGGGGGTCGGTTTTTATAATTTTTTTTTCAAGTGCACTGAAAGAATTTATGTATGGTATGTGTTTAAATCTCTTATTTCTCAAATTTAAAGCAAAAACTTTTCTTTTTTTATACATTTTAAAAGTTATAAAGCATTTCTTCTTATTTACATACATACATACATACATAACTGGTCATTACAACCCTTCAGTCAGGATTACGACCTAGCTTCTCACACCACTTATGTTGTGTGCGTTAATTTTATACGTGAAACTTTTCATGGTTATTTAATTTACTCTCAGAGTTTTTGCCAGAAATCTGCTGAGAGGAAGTCACCGAAGAAATATTTTTATTTTCATATTTTTGTTTTGATGTGTAACCTGGGGTTTGAACCCTAGCCTTTCGTCTAATAAGCCAACACACTACCTACTAGACTACGGCGACTTTCTTCTTATTTATGAAAGTTATTTAAAAAGTCTATTTTGCAGTTTTTATGAAACTTGTTGGTCATTACAAGCCTTTAGTCAGGATTGCAACTTAGTTTCTCACACTACTGGTGTTGTGTGTCTTAATTTGTATCTATTAGTGGTGAGACCTGCAATTTAACGACGACTACGAACGTGTGATTTTTAAGAAAACTTTTCCCGGCATTTTTATTTTACTGTCAGAGTTTTTGCTAGAAGACTGCTGAGAGAAGATCGCCGAAAGATATATATTTTTCATATTTCGTTTTGTTCGATATGTCTAAACCAGGGGTTGAATTCCAGGTTCTCATCTGATAAGCCAACATACCAACTAGACAACGGCGACTTCAATTTACAAATTAATTTTTAATTTAGTTACGGTGCCATTGTTATTTACGGTGCATTTAAAACTGCCGTTCCTATTTGTCGTCCACGAACTAATTCGCTACAGTCTCACACAGGTTAAGAATTTGGCCTTAAAGCTACCACTAACATCTAATACTTGTAAAACCCTTTCTAAGCCTCAATTTCTGACGGCTCTTATTTCTCACATGATTTTTTTTTTGTTTTTTTTATAAAGTCGTAACATGTTTCTCATCTTTACGCACCATGGACCAGCAAATTGTATAGGGAAGTGTACGTACCTTTTGTTACAATAGGTTCATACCAAATTTTTGGTCATATCTATACGGCCAGATCAATATTGTGAGTTAAAGTTGAGATTATCGTTAACGAATGCAGTGTCCTTCAAGTCAAAGTATCTGTTTCTTATCAGGCTATAAACTAAAGTATTGGCGAGTAGTAGGTACCGATATTGAAATTGTTGCAAATTTTAATAATAACAGACATCTTCTGAATGATCTTTGTTTGGACACCAAAAGCTGTGGGTTTTAATCTAGCCACTAACATCGGTCTAGCTAAGCCAAGAACCGAAATGCTATTTCGGAGATCGATTATACAGCATTTGCCTTGCTAAATTGATCCGAAGTTTCTTGAAGTAAAGGGTGTTTTTTTTATAGAGGTATAGAACTTTAAGTTGCAATAAAACAACGATGGATTATTCGATTGACATGAATTTTATTTATCCGAAAGATAATCTTGTGGCATTACATTTTAAATATGATTTCTGGCATATGATCGCCACGGCTGGCGCGGATGTAGTCCAATCTGGACGTCCAATTTTCGATGACTTTTTTCAACATTTGTGGCCGTATATCGGCAATAATACGGCGAATGTTGTCTTCCAAATGGTCAAGCGTTTGTGGCTTTACCGCATAGACCAATGACTTTACATAGCCCCACAGAAAGTAGTCTAGCGGTGTTAAATCACAAGATCTTGGAGGCCAATTCACAGGTCCAAAACGTGAAATTAGGCGGTCACCAAACGTGTCTTTCAATAAATCAATTGTGGCACGAGCTGTGTGACATGTTGCGCCGTCTTGTTGAAACCACATCTCCTGGACATCATGGTTATTCAATTCAGGAATGAATAAGTTAGTAATCATGGCTCTGTACCGATCACTATTGGCTGTAACGTTCTGGCCATCATCGTTTTTGAAAAAGTGCGGACCAATGATTCCACCAGCCCATAAAGCGCACCAAACAGTCAGTTTTTCTGGATGTAACGGTGTTTCCACATACACTTGAGGGTTACTTTCACTCCAAATGCCGCAATTTTGTTTGTTGACGTAGCCATTCAACCAGAAGTGCGCTTCATCGCTAAATGGACGTAGTGCGCGATACGTTTTCCGCACAGAACCATTATTTTCGAAATAAAATTGCACTATTTGCAAGCGTTGTTCAGGCGTGAGTCTATTCATGATGAATTGCCAAACTGAGAATAAATCACTTGACAGCTGTTAAATCAGTCGCCATCTTGAAAAGTAATGCCAACTTAAAGTTCTATACCTCTATAAAAAAAACACCCTTTATATTCTGATGCTTCTCGATCTATTGAAAGAGTGGAAAATTGTCGAAATGTTGTTTGTGTTTCGCTGTATTTCGGTTACCATAATGGTCTATATTTTAGTGAAATAAGAGAACTTGTTTCCAAAAATCACATCTTTTTAAGTATGACTCATCTGTCTTACAGATCTCATATCCATTCGTGGCTACTCGACTAATGCAATTGTTGAAAGAATATGTTCAGCGGGCGCACTATCCGTATGTGAAACTTTCTTACTGCAGGAGTTTTTTCTGTCAATTAGATTATAACAGATTGAATCTAATCTTATCTCACTTTCCTCATTCCCATAATCTATTCTCACTGTTGACCTCTACACATTATTAGAAGACATTAATTGTAAATAAAACTGCGAGGTTTTCATGTCAAATCTTCTTAATTGACTCTCTGGCTGATTTGACATCTATTGATGCCCTTTCTGAATCTTAAGTGGGAAAGAAAGAGAATTATTACCGCTTTTCTATCCCTTGTACCTAACCCACATAGCCTAAGGCCGATGAGGGAATAATAGTCTTCGGATTTTGCACGATGAAAAGGAATTATTTAATGTGACACCAGAGGTTTTTTAAATGTATCTAAATTGCATTAACCGCATATGCAATTGTTGGTCAAAGTAAACTTTGCATGTGCAAAAGTAGGAGTTTTAGTTGCAACATTGATTACTTCAAATTTGATGTTGATGTTCTATCAATCAAGTTTTCCAAAAATGTCCCTAAAATTCCCAAATATCTGTTGAAAAAAACCCGCTAATTAAAGTTCAAATCCACTCTATATGGCATCACTGTTAATAAAATGCAAGTGTTTTCAATTGCTTAAGCATTTCTTAAGAATTTCTAACTCAAAACACACAGGCACACAGGCACACATGCACACATGCACCCACACTGACATACGAATAAAAGCTTTTTTCTCCCGAGTCTCTATTTTGATTCTCTTTTTTTATTCTCGTAATCACTTACTCTCATACCATGGTTTTTTTTATTGATGTTATGTATGTGGTTGTGTGTGTATGTATTTTTTTTTGTTATTATTATTATCGTTGTTTATTTGCTATTGTTTTTGTTGATCTTGACGACTTTTTTCTACTTTATTCGTGCATGCGCGTTAAAAACATTTTTTTTTTGTGTTGCTGTTGTTGTTTGTCTCGATCGCATTCATTCGCCTTTCAATGAATCAATCCTTGAAATTTTAACTTCCTGATACGCACGCACATATTAAGTTGTTTTCAAAGTTAGTTTGTGTGTGTGTGCAGTAGCTGTTGCCATAACAAAAATTGTATGTGTGTATGTGTGTGTTTTTGTATTTTAAATAATGCAGTTTAAATATCATTAATAACAACAACAACAGCGAAACAAATACTGTAAATACTCGTGTATACGAGTGTGTAAAAAATCACTCTTTTTTTTCGTATACGTTTTTGGTTTTTTTTTGTTGTTTTTAATTACAACTTTATAAACATTGACAAGACAAGACTGGCTTTATTTGTTTGTTTGTCTGCTTGTTACTACTACTCGTTGTAGACGATGATGAGTGTGTAGTTTTGTGTTTTTTCTGTTTTTTTTTTAATTTGAAGGTTAGAATATGTGTTTTTTTCTATTGTGATTATTTATTTCAGTATACAAATAAAAATAGAAATAAAAATAAATAAAAAAATAAAGAAATAATGAAAACAAAAAACCTACAAATTTACAGTTTTATTTGTAGCTTTTTTTTTTTGTAAATAAATTAACAAAAACAAAATGTTATAAATATTTATAAAATTAAACAAAGTGTTAATTTGTTATATTTTAATACACAAACAAAACAAAGCAAAAAACTGATTTAATTTTCTAAAACTGTTGTTTTTATAGTTTTTTTTTTCGTTTAAATAATAATAACGGTTTTTCATATTAAATATTAAAATTTTATTTAAAATAAGTTTGTGCGTTTGAATTAATTAATTTAACAAAAAAAAATATTTAACATTGAAAACAAGTCTTCTGCTCTTAATGAATTATTTTTTATTTTTTGTTTTTAAGTGTTTGTATGTGTGTTTTTTTTTAAATTAAAATTTAAATCATATTTGAATACCAATATTCAGAATTTGAAAGTTTACCATAATTTATGTGTAAGAACTTGAAGAAGTTTTGAAGTGGAGAGCACTGACTGGTTTCAGTCTATGAGAAGTTAAACAAGTTTTTGTTTAATTTTGATTATTTTTTTTTTATTACAAGAAGATATTCTTTATTTGTTATGAATTTGGATACTTCTATTGGAATCATTCAAGAACCGGTAGATAATTACAAGGCAATTATAAACAAAAAAAATTTTTAAATTTTACAAGGCTAAGCAAAGTTAGGTGCAAGAAAACTTTGGTGTTTGTAAATTAAAATTCTCAAACGAATATTTTCAAAGTTTCAGAAAGGATTTATAGAATAAATAAAAAAATAAACGGAAATATACAAAATTTAGAAAACGAAAAAAAAAATTCGAAACTAAAAATATATAAAAGTCACACTAAAATACATACATACATATGTGTAAAGTTTAATTATATGAATAACTTAATGAAAAAAAATTTTATAACAAAAAAGGTAAATTATAAAAAAAATTCTATAACTACATAAATTAAATAATTAAATAAAAGAGTACATTAAATTAAATTTATTAAAGAAAACTTTAATTTATTTAAAGATGAATATTAAAACAATGATATAATATTTGTTTTAAATAAATATAAAATATAAAATTTCTTTAAATAAATAAAATAATATAATAAATATTTTTTAAATATTTAATGTACATATTTAATATTATTTAATTGAATTATTTCTAAATAAAAAATATTAAATAAAATAAAAATAAAAATAAAAATAAAATAAAAATAATTTATTAAAAAATAGATTAAAAATAAAATATAAACTTGAAAAAAAATAAAAATTAAATAAAAATTAAATAAAAATAATTAAAAAAATAAACCAAAAAATATATGAAAATAAAATTAAAATAAAATAAAAAATATAAGAAATAAACTAAAATAAATTAATTTTATTTTATAAATAAAAATCTCGAAATTGGAAATAACAAACGAAACAAATATAATAATTTGCAATATTTAACTTGAATAGAAAAATAAATTTTAAAAATATTAAAACTGAAATAAAATTGTAAACCGTTTCAATTACAAAAAAAAACAACCTTTTTTGTTTAAAAATAATAAAAATAATATGCATATTAAAAACATTTTTTTTTAAATACATAAATTAATATTAAATTACTTTTTTTGTTGTTAAACAAAATATGTTATTAAAACATAAAAAACCGAAATTAAAAACCAAAAAGCTGTATTTAATTTAGAAGTATTAATATTTTATAAAAAAAAGAAATTATAAATATTAAAAGTAAAAATTTAAATTAAAAATTAAATTAAAAAAAAAAATTGAAATTAAATTATAAAACAAAATAAAAAAATCAAACGGGTGTCGAAACGCATAATCTTGGTTGTCTATGTACAATGCCAACGCAAAAAAATTTTTCTTTCTCGAGACTTCTCTTGTCAAAGAGCTAAAATTAGTTGTGTTATTTGCCTCTTGGAACCCTTTTGTTGGAACTACGTACCGTCCAGTTTATAATATTCAATTGCTTGTCAACAAAAGTCTATTATCGTAAGGCCATAGTCCTTTAAATAGATGATAATGGTTCTTTCAGAGTCATTTTCGGAAAAAAACACGGTCTATTGACACCTCCAGATCATAATGAGTACCACACATTTTTGTTTTTGAGATGATAGGACTTTCTCACAATCATTTTTGAGTTCTCTGAGTTCAATAAGCGACAAATGTTCTTCTCTACAGCATCGAGAATGGTTAGTCGGCTTTAATTATTGTGTGAGTTGAACCTTGTATGGATGGAAGTGTAAATCTAATTGCTCAATGCGCCACAATGAACTCTAAGATAAGCTGAGAACTGAAAAAGCCGCTGAATCAACAATTTCGGATTCTGCGCCTCACTTTCTCTACTAACAGCGGTATTTTCGGCAGCAGTGCGTACATTGACAAAAGGAAAGAAAAACTATTAAAATTGTATCAAAGACAAGAGATTTTAATTGCAATAATTAATAAAATATTTTAAAATTTTCTCGAAAATAAATGAACAATTAAATTGTGGCTGAAAATAGCAAGAACAGCACAATTACAAAAATATAAGCGTTTGTTTAATTACCAATCAACAGTATTTTGTTTAAAATGCGTTTTTTTGCTTGTTTTATTTTAATATTAAAAAAAAAACAAAAAAAATAAGGAACTTGAAATTGAATTTTTGTTTTTGTATTGCGTTCATGACAAATACCAAAAACACTTTCATATGGCAACTATAACTACAGCGATAGCAACAACAATGACCCACAATAATGCAAAAAATCAAATGCACACATACGCACACTAGACAAAAAAGAAACTATTGCCGTAAATTCCAAGTGCGAACTTGAGTGAATGTAAATATAAAATGTTTTCTTGTTGTTGTTGTTTTTTTAATTTCTTATATTCAATGAAATGAAAAACAATTTTCTTTCTCTTTCTTTTCCTTTTGCTTTTGTAAAAAACAAAAAAAACCCAATAGTTTTGTTGTCAACGGATTTATACTTTTTACCTTACCCAATATCCAATACTCATCCAATACGATGATATGTACATATATTGTAATCAATTTATTTTAGTATGTATGATGGGTTCCTAACAAAGAGAGTATGATTGAGAATTTATTTCAAAAGCTTTATTTTTATTATTTTTTCTCGTTCAGTCGTTCGTTCTTTCTTTACTTTGCTTTGTTTTGCAGCCCTGACAGTGTGAGAAGGTCATTTTTTTACACACACAATATTGTAAAGCACTGGTATGAGTCTTACGAGCATACGTTTACTTATGTGTGTGTATGTTTGAACATATGTGCCTTACACATTATATTTATGGCAACAATTATAACAATATGAGGCTTAAATTAAAACCGAAGATCAATTTGTATTTTCGTTTAATGTGTTCTATGGCCACACACACCCATACGAATGTATGTAACATTGTGGTCTGACGTCTCTCTTTGGTTTTCGTTACTTTGTCGGTAGTACAATTTAGAATGTAAACTTCTTGGTTTCTATTATAAAGAGAGAGAAAGAGAGTCAGCAAAATAGGCTTTTTATGTAAAAAACCAATCAAAAGCAAAAAAAATCCTTTTGTTATGAGTTTTTGTGAACAGTAAACGATGCTATCAAAAGCGTAATTATAATATAAAAAACAGTGTTGCCATACCTATAGGTTTCAGTATATAGAAAATAAGGAATATAATAAGGGGAATAATAATTTCAGCAAATTTCTCTTTGTATGTTTAAGGCCCGAATCAGAATAAAGTAGTTGTAGTAGAATCTGTTGACGTTTTGAGTAGCGTAGCGAACTATATATCCTTCAATCCTGTCATCCGCACAGTGTGGTGTGTTCTAATGATTCATTCCCTCATTATAAAATTTGCAAATTAGACTTGGGGCATTCACTACTCAGTGGCATGAACGCTTTCTTACTCGTAAGCTCATTTAGCTGTTCATTACCGTAAATTCTTTCATATGAAATGGTATTCAGCAGAAGACGCCTCTGTCTAGCTGCTTGGCCGGACAGTTCAATATTGTTTGTTTATTTAAATTCATATAATCTGAGTGAGTGCTCGAATGGCAACCTGACTGTCAAATGATATTCTTATATCCTGTCCTATGTACTTTTTATCTACTGAACACATGTTTTGATGCCATAAAATTTTGCTTGAAAGATACCAAAGAGTTTCAATTGGGCTTGAAATATTTGATTCTGAAACTAAAAACTCCGACTCATTAAGACTTTGTATTTATTTAGTGTAAGTTGAATTGAGCGCATTTTATGATTGCGTAGGCTCTTCATTTAGAAGATGACGGCGAGTTTCTTCCCAAACAATAATGAATATTTCACTATTGTTCCAACCACCTGTATGCCACAGAAATGTCCCTTTTTTAATAGAGTGTTTAACCTCAAAATCGCTCCATTTGCCTTTTTTATTATTCCGTCTCTTTGCCAAGTATTTTATAAAATTGCAGAGTTTTCTGATTCTATCCAGGCGACAATTACGGTGGGAGTCACGATGCGTTCTGTCTTGCCTCCCATTATCTCGACAATTATCTTTATAGCTCCCCATTACTATATTCAATCGGCAGAGAATTTAATAATGCTCTAGGCTAGGTTCTCTCTAAATCGGTTATACCAATGCATGCCAGTATTTGTATCTTATCCACAAGATTTTATTTCACAGTTTAAACCATATATACATACGTGATCCTCTACGAGCTGTGATCTTTTTAATCAAATCAGGTTCTTCATGGACGTCATTTAAAACACCCTGTGGGATATTTCCTCATTAGGTTATCTGTCGAGACAATTGTGGCAACTCAACAGCGTCAGCAATGGCAATATGGATCTCACCATACTTTTCTCATCATGTTATGATGTCCACAGCTATGTTGGGTATTATCATCTTTAACGGCCACCGTAGCATATATTGAGTCAAAATATACCACACTTCTAATATTTCAAATATTTTCCAGCAATTTGAATTTATTCTATAAAATTTGATGCAAACTCTTTAAACTGTTACTTTGGACTCTAGAAAGTCGCGCTGAGTTTCCTATTCCTTTCATTACATTTGATTTCTATCTGGCAACACGTAAATGGAACAAACCTTCTTTACGCATTATAAAACCACAGTACAAGTCTAATCTTAGTTATAAGGAAAGACAAGCAATTAGATGCACTCCTTCTCTCTCCCTCTCTTTTCTTTTTATTTTTTTTTTAATCTCTTTATAAGAATATAAACGAATAATAAAGATTATAATGACGAGTTCATACATAATAATTAATGACAACAATAACAGCAACAACATTATTTATTGGAACAGATTCTACACGAACTGTAGCGTCATTTTCGTTATTAATACTACACTTTTGTGTGAAAAAAAGTTTTTGTCTTCAAAGAATTTTTATTTTTTCGTTTTACACTGTTTTTGTTGCTGTTTTTTGTTGTTGTTGTATTACAAAAAGTGTTAAGAAAGCTTTTTTTTCCTATTGCTTGCATACGAGCATTATTTGTATATCAAAGCTTTTCTTATTTCGTTGTTTGCAAAGTAAATAAATGCGAGAGCTTATGTGTATGTGTGTACGCGCGTTTGTTTGTGTTTGTCTGTGCATGCGTAAGTATCTTTACAATGTTATTGAAAACAATTTTTGTTTAAGGAAATAAAATCATTGTTTTTCGTTTCGTTTCGATTCGATTTTTTCTCGTTTTTGTTTGTTCTGTTCGTTTGTTTGTGTGTAATAAAACAAATAAATGTCGTGTACAATTTTTAGAGGTAAAGAGAGTAGAAAATTTTAGAATTTTTGAGAGGATTTTTCTTTAATTGCTAACCGGTTTATATTTTCAATATGTTTTGTTAGCAACGTCATGAAGGAATCTGTTGAAAAAATAATAATAATGTGAGTGCGCAAAAGAGTAAGAAATCGAATTAAAAATTGTTTTTGTTTTTTTTTTTTTTTTTTTATGGAAAATATTACTCATGCGTTTAGATACTGACCTTCACAAAATATTTTTTTTTTTTCAATTTATTTTTATTTCTATTTGATTTGATTTGTTGTGTGTTTTTATGTTGTTGTTATTATTATTATTGCTTCCATTTAATTTGTATTTTAAATTTAAGTTGTAACACAGTGGGCTACGCTGACTAAAAACATAAAAATTTTTTTAATAAAAAAAAAAATTAAAAAAAATTATTTAAAATAAGGTATTAATACAGCAGCAATATTATTCCAAAAATACTCATTTTATAAATAAAAAACCCTTAATCTTTGAGTTGCCGTTGCTGACAGCTTTAGGTACTTTTTGTGGTACTTTTTAATATAAAAAAATCAAAAGGTTTTTCTGTAAAAAGTTATTTTATAATTAAGGTATTTTTTGTGGTACTTTTTGGTAAAAGGGAAAAAGGTTTTTTGTGAATATTTAAACAAATTTCCGAATTTGGAGCAGTGGTACTTTATTTGGTACTTTTTAATATAAAAGCAAAAGTTTTTGCAAACATTTATTTATTTTTTTTTATAATTTTAGTGTTGAGGTACTTAATTTGGTACTTTTTAATAAAAAAGGGAAACAGTTTCCTTAAAAAAAAAAATAAACAAATTTCTAAATTTAGAGGCACAGTACTTTAGTTAGTACTGTATATTTAAAAAAACTGTTTCTGTTAAAAATTTAATTTTTTTGTCTCAATTTTAATGCTAAAGTACTTCATTTGGGACTTTATAATAAAAAATTGAAAGAGAGTTTCTGTGATGACGTTTGGCTTAAAAAACTTTGTGATATCTCTTGAAAAGCACACAAATTTCTCAATGCAACGACCCAATAAATTTCTAGACAACGGCAAATGGCAACTCTATCATTCTAAAACCTGAAACTATGAAGTAACACAACTCTTTGGCTTGAAAAACTTGGTTCAAGAAACTGAAACAAGACAATGAAAAATGGAAGGAGATGCCTTGTGACAACTGAGTGGTCCTGACAGAAATTTATGAACTTTTTAAACTAATAAAGGCAGTAGCGATATCCTTTGATCCCATATGTTGCTATAGCCTCGATCTCACTTAATCTCTAGGTGTTTCTGCAACTTTTCTAACTTCATCTGTCTCTTACGTAGGTGAGCGAGTCCCTCTTTTAAAAGTCTGCCTTATAAATTCCATATGTCCTCCACTCTAATTCAAATTAAGTCTTTAAATAGTAGGTCTTTTGTTCATTTGTGCTCATAGGATGCAGAATATTCTTCGGCTTCGCAGCAAACATTACTTAATAAAGACCTGAAGGCTTATGACCATTGCGTGATACGGTAACATTGATTTGACTTTTGAGTTGAGATTTTTATACGGTTTTCTATATCCATTAAGGTGCTCCTGAAGAAGCCCTGTTTTATGCACAATATTTTCGTTTTGCCTGTGCTTATTTCTAATCCCTTCCCAGCTATGGCATTGCCTGGGTTTTATTTTATTTGTGGACATCAGATGAATATATAGAGCACTTGGGAGGGAAAAAATTCTAAACGTCCTGAGAACTTGGAAGAATTTTGACATCCCCCTGATACGAGACAAGGACATGACTAGTAGGTAAAGGAACTATGTCATCGGTAAGTCAGTCGATGATTCGTTTGGCCTGTGCTTCATAGTGAAAAATCAAAAAAATCAAATTCGACAGAGAGACTCCATAAAAATGGTTGGGTGTTGAGGATACAGCTTTTGGTATTCCTTAGAACAGCATTAGAGAAGCTTAAGTAGCATTTTCAACAGATTGCCTGACACTGATTGAGGCTCTAGATTGCTTATTCATTCCTTAACATTTATGGGGTCATGCAAGTACTCACTAAAGGTCGCAGAAGTTAGTGTGCTTCTGTATAATGTGCTCAAGTACTTAATGAAGACCTCCCCGGTAGTCTGTGTTGTATACTAATCTTTACCTGCCTTTTATGGGTACGGATTCTATCAGAAACTCTTGCTTGACTGTGATTATCGGAGATAAATCTGTAGATTATTTAAGAAATATGATAACACTGGTCATCAAAGCAGAAACTGTAACAATCCGACATTAATTTGTCACTTTTCCTTGTTGTAAAACCAATTTTCCAGAGCCCATACCTTGGGCAGTTGGTTAATCAGTTAAAACAAAATGAACGCTGATCTACAGGAACATTTTAAACCCTTACAGAGAATATGTATGTTTTCACCTCCATCAAAATCCTTAACGTATGCGTGATATTGTGTTTCAAGAAAATGTTACTCATACGCTGTGTTCCTAAATAGTTTTGTTGAAAGGATTTCCAGCAACAGCAACAAAAAATCGGTTTTTTTTTTTACAATTTCAAGTTCATTTCCTGGTTAGTTTTGCTGTTGAAAAATAATTTTGCATTGTCCAGATCAAAATTTCCGGATTCTTTTTTGCTGAAATAGGTAGAATAAATCAACAAAATATGTGATATCGAGTGTGTATTGTTTAAAGTTGAGTGCATTGCAAATAAACATCTTTTTTTTGTTTTGTTTAAAGTGCCTGCCTGCCTGCCCGCATATATTTTATAATCAAAACTGTGCGTAAATAAAAAAAAAGTATCATCGCTTTAAAATATAGTAACGCATCCGTCATAGTAACAGTTAAGACAAAACACAAAATAATTGTAAATTTTATTGAATAATTCAATCAATTGACAATGAATACAAAGAGCACAAACTAAACTAAATACAACGTGATTAATATGAAGGAAAACATGCGAATACTTAGCGTAGCAACAGCAATAGCTGAAATAGATAGGAACCCACCCCTCTTTGACTATTGAAAATTAGAGGTTATGTTGGGCTTAGAAAACACAATAAATTTAAATCTGATTCAGATCGTTAGACTTTCCCTTGTTTAATAATTTAATAGCCTTTTGGCTTTTAAAAATATAAAATCAATTTTTTTTTAAGATTTGATATTAATTTTTTCACTTTTTTCTCTCTTTTTTTCAGTATCCATGTCTCACTTCGATGCTTCTGATCAATCAAACCGATATAAATGCGTCCCCAAAGACATTGTGTGGGATTTGTTGATTTTAAGGCCAATAAGACACCATTTGTTAAAAGGATACGCTGTAAAATTAAATCATCCTTAATAGAGTGAGAGAGTGTGAGAGTGAGAGAGATAGAGACAACGTATAATAGTGCAAATGCAACAATGCTAATATTTGGTTCAATAAAGAAATAAAAAAAAATGAAAATCAAAATTTAAAAATCATCATCGCGTGCCTTAAACGCGAGTAAAATGCAGAACGCGGAAGAAATCAACAAAAATTTCTATTCAAATTAACTAACACACACACACAAATTCAAGCGAATTTTATTTTTGTTTTCCTTTTTCTTTTCAATATACAACAACAATAACCGTGAACAAAGCAAAAGAGAAGAACAAAAATGTTTAAAATTGCAAAACATTTTAAAACGAAAAAAACAATTATACAAAGACAATATAAACAACAGCAACAGCAACAACAACAAACAAACAAATAACGGTATTAAAAAGTAAAAGCATATCATTATTACAACAAAACAAAGAGAGAGAGAAAGCATAAGTCAATAAAAAAAAAAGAGAGAGAGAAATCATAAAACGGTATAGTTTTATACACATTTTAAAAGAGAGTGAAAATTAAAACCAAAAAAAAAATAAGAAAGAGAAAGAAAAATCTCTATTAACCCCCACACATAATTATACAAAATAATAAAATAAAAACAAAACAAGAATTTTATTTAAAATACAACAACAATAACAACAAATAAATAAATAAATAAGAAATTAAAAAAAATCAAATTGACAATAGAAAATTTACAAAATACAACAACAACAACAACAACAACAACAACAATAACAAAAAAGGTAAGAGTACAAAGAGTTTTTTGTTTTATTTCTTGTTCTTCTTAGTATTTCTTTATGACGCATCAACACATGATTTTAAGTTGACAATAACAGTGGGCCCTCTCTATAAAGAAAAGCGTTTTTTTTTGTGGTCACTAAAATTAAATCAAAAGAAGACTGTTATCATGGTTGTCGCCTTAGTCTAGAAGATAGAGTGTTGTTGGCTTGTTAGATAAGAGCTCGCGGTTCAAAACCCTGCTAAAAAAAAACTCAAACAAAACAAAATATGAAGAAATATTTCTATCGGCGACTTTCTATTAGCAGCCTGCTGACAAAAACTCTGAGAGTAAAATAAAACGGCCCTGAAATTTTATTTAAAAATTTGTCGTTGGGAGTCGAATTTAAACTTTAGATTCCCATTCTCGTGGATGAAATTAACACACACTACGGATGGTGTGAGGAAGCTGGGTTGGAATTCTGACCAAAGGGTTATAATGACCTCTCAAGTACTCGTAATTGGATCATATATGGGATACATACTCCTAGATCCTAACATAATACCGCAATATGACTGCTCAAGAAAGTTCAAACAACCATTTTGTGAAAAGAAGCTCAGAAAAATGTTACAATGTACCTCGTTTACGATTTTGTTCTTATTTTCATCGGTGGTATGCATATTTTTTTTGCTGAAGCCATGGATATAGTTTAATTCAATCAGATTACTACAGGGTTTTCCAGGTAGAAACCTCGGCAATACAGAGTGCGGTGAAAATTCATCTCCAGAAGGGATATTACCATACTTTGTGAAACCCAAGCGGCTGTCAAGCACTAGGTTCTAATGTAACGAATTCAACCACGATCGTTGTCATCCTTGTCATAAGTCTGTCAATGAGATAGCGGAATATTATAATATTCGTATCATCATTCTGTAGAGCAGAAGATCTGCGGCACAAACACAAATTCTTAAGAATTCTCTATTTTTGGGAAACTCCATATAAATGGTGCTGCAATCTAATAATTGACAACGGCTTCCGTCAATACCAAGTGAATCGCTTCGGATACAAGGAGAATTTGGTATAAACTAAAGAGCGCTCGAATAGTCTGCTCAAACTCTATTCCAAGTACTATACATACATATGTACATATCTTAGGAGCAACAGGTACCTCGAAGTCCCATTATATGGACGATTTGATTGGAGATTAATAGTGTAAGTCGCTTCAACAGAAGCTCCGCATGATTACAAGATTAGTGGAAAATAAATAATTGTATCACAATATGGCCATTATATGACCAAAGTGGTCATATATGTGAGTGCATTGTGTGAACAGCCTCGCCCTACCTAGTGTGTTGGAAAGACGTGAGCTTTCGCATCGAATCATTTGCATTTGCCGAAGCAGAAGAATAGTCAAAGCAGTGGATTCAACTTCCAAAACAGCAAAATTAATTCCATTTAGAGAAAGGACTTGTGTTAACCAGATTTAACTCTGTTGCCAAACTCTTGAATAAACTTTGTGGTTTAAAAGTTTAATAACAATGAATAGCTGCTACAGTCTCCGCTTATGAATACTTTAACAAGCTAGGCAAACAATTCTTTCCATAAACAGGCAGGTTATCACAGTTTTTGTATACCTCTGGCGAGAGTATGTACTATGAGAATCAAAAGTGAGTCAACACTGGAAATATTTTTATATTTTCTTATATTACGAGGAAAATTTTTGCTCTTCAATAATTCTTCCAGTCAAATTTACTTTACTGCAGCTTGAACACTAACAAATTTTTTTTTTTTAAATTACAACAACAATATATTTTATTGTAATTATAAACAAAAAATCTCTGAAAATTATGCAGCAAAAGTCAGTATACACACTCTTTCCCAGTTTTGTTATTTACTAAAACCGTTACATTTACTGCTAAATTTGTGACAAATTTAACGAGAATGATCAGAAAAGAATTGTTTCGTTTAATTAGTCATTGATATTTATCGTGAAAGTGTCATTAAAGTTCCACCAAATATTTTGCAAAGGCGAGAATCGAAATTTCAATAGAAACCAAAAAAATTATAATAGATTTAAAAAAAGGCAAATCTTTCCGTGAAATTGCAAAGATTGTAGGAAGGCATCATACTTCCGTAAAAAAAATTGTAGACGAATCAAAAAATTTTAAAAAAATCGACAATTTTCAGCGAACTAATAAGCGAAAGAGATGAAAGGAGGATTGTTGCATTAGTCAAGAGTAATCCAAGTCCTAGTGCTGTGGAAATTTGCCAAAGATATCAGTTCCGATTCTGAGGAGTAAGTTAGCAGCTGTACCATAAGACGTATATTACACAGACATGGATTTCGTCATTTCATGGCAGACGTCCAAGGAAAAAGCCTTTCATTTCAAAAGTAAATAAAAAGAAGCGTTTGGATTACGTTAAAATATATGAAACGAAGGACTATAACTATTGGAAAACTGTTCTCTTCACCGATGAGAGTAAGGTTGAGATTTTTGGTGGAGAAAAACATAAAAAAATTTGGAGAAAAAAGAATAAGGAATTCTATGAACAAAACATTCAATGCAGCGTTAAGCACGGTGGTGGCTCCGTTATGGTTTGGGGATGTTTCGCAGCGTCTGGGGTTGGAGAGCTTGACTTCATTGAAACTACAATGAATGCGCAATGCTACGTACAAATTTTAGAAAAAACGTTCCACTAAGTGTCGCCAAATTGGATTTGCCTGGGCATTGGATCTTTCAACAAGACAATGATCCCAAACACACATCCCGTTTGGCGAAAGAATGGCTGAATGCCCAAACACCAAACAAACTTTTTCATCCACCACAATCACCAGATCTCAATCCCATTGAGAACATTTGGGATTATTTGGATCGCAGGGTACGTAAACGGAATATAACCAGCCGTGAAACCCTGAAAGAGGTTCTGAGGGAGGAATGGGTAAACATATCGACCGAATACACCAAAAAGTTTGTGGAATCTATGCCAAACCGAATAAAATGTGTAAAAAAAGCAAAGGGAGGCCAAACAAAATATTAATTTTTCGAAAGGAATAAAATTTGCTGAAGTTTTACTTACGTAAGTATAGGTGTATACTTACTTTTGACGCGTAATTTTATAACTTTTTTGTAAGAATATATAAAAAAAAGAATTGTTGTTTAAGTTTAAGAGTTTTTTCTACCTTAATGTTATAAATAATGAACAAACCGTTTTATTTATGCAAAATAAATCGTTTTATATAGTCTATTATTTTCGTTATCTTAAGAGAAGAAAATAATCCATTGGTGTTTACTCACTTTTGACTCTCATGTCTATCAAATTAAGTGGAGATTTTTTTTTTGTCAAATTTGTAAAATTTTCGTCATTACAACCCTTTAGTCAGGATTACAACCTAGCTTTTTACACTCCTTATGTTGTGTGTGTTAATGTTATCCATGAGTGGCGAGACCTACAGTTTAAAGTCGACTCCGAATGACAGATTTTTGAGAGAGTGTTTGTCAGAAGACTACGAAAAGAAGGAAATCGTTGATAGAAATATTTCGTTTCGTTTGAGATGTCTGAACTAGATTTTGAACAATGGGGTTTTAAACTAATAATCCCGACGGCGACTTTATTGCGTAAGGTCGTCTATAATTTTGAGATCATTTTTGTAAGTGATGCCTCATTATTCTTAAAAATTACGTTCAATTTACACGTTGACTGCCGCGGCAATTTTCAGAAAACTGGCCGAGCAAGTCAACATTGACTTTTTGTTCTTTTTCCAGAAGCAATTTATCGATACTAGCACTGATATAATACGATTTTATTTGTAGCTACACAAAAAATGGCAGGTTTAGTGAGTACGTGATCACTCGTCGTTGGCACCCTAGAAGGGAACACAATCTACGAGTTATCTCGTAGTCGGCAGTCAACGTGTTAATGAACTTGAATTTCTTTCCATATTGCAAGTGTTTTGTGGTTGTGGTTCTGGTTAGTACCTCCTCAAAAAATAACTCCTAGACATTATAACAAGCAATCTTAGCTTTCAAATCGTTTCAAGGCGTCTTCCACTTTGTCGCGATTCCACTGTTCCACAGTGAGTGTGTCTATCTTTATATGTAAAGTATCTGTGAAGTACGTTGTTTTTGTTTTTAATCTTTTTTGTTCGTTTTTCTTTCTATTCAGAAAGTATTGTTTTGTATTGATATTGAAACAAAGAAATATTGTCACTGCCACTGCTACTGCTGCTGCAGCAATTAATATAATAAATAAAATAAATTTAAAAAAAATTTAAAAAAAAAAGAATTAAAAATTGTTGATTATTTTAATTAATATTGTGTGACGAATCTTTAGGATGGTTTTTTTCCTTTCTAGAACAACAATTCTTATGATCGTTTAATTAATTTTTCCTGTTTTCCTTTCCCATGTTTAAATTAAGTGCTTTACAGAGTTATGTTAGTAACATAACAGAGATATGTTAACTGACTTGGTTTGCGTCTGGGGAGATAGATTTTAAAATCTATCTTCACACACATAGTAACTATTATACGTATTTTTCTAAAGTTAGGAATCTAAATGAGTAGGAATGAAAATTTGGAATGGTACGAGTTTGATGTCAACGCTGTACGCATACTCATTGCAACCTATACTTACAAATCAACGTTGTAGTGAGTACGAATGAATGAATCAGAGTGGTTAAATTTCAATATTGTCGACGCATTTATATTCAGAATTTCATGAGTACATATGAGTAGCGAAAAAAACGATTAATTGGAGATCTCTGGTGCAAACTTACTCTCCAACATAAAGGTGGATTTGACCCTTACAAATCCTTCAGTCAGACGTGCATGGCTTCTCATACCATTTATGACAGCATGACATGCTGGATCAGATTTGGGAAGTCTTCTCGTGGTAATATGTTACGTTCAGAACCTATCATTGAAGACCTATCGGAATGAATTGCCGCAAGAAATATTTTTCAAGATGTCAGTGCTGAAATATAAATCTGTGCCAGTCGTTTAAAAATCCAGCACACTACTTACTAAACAACGACTGTTTTTTCCACTCTCCCCATCCGCAATCAGTTTTATATTGGTTTTAATAGGACAGCCATTGTTATAATTCCGACACAGGAAATTTATCTTAAAGTGTTTGGAATCAGAATCTCTTTCTCCGTCATTATAAATCCATTGCAAACAGTAACATGAATATACATTACATTACATACGAGAGTGAATCAGGAAGTCTGCAACTATTTTCTTAAATCCAGCCTTGCGACTTTATTACGCACTTACTTACGAGGGTGAGTCAAGCAGTCTGCGACTTCTTTGAAATCCTGCCTCTTGACTTAACTCCACATCTACTCACTTATTTAATTGATCAATTGGTTGAGATCTCTACACCTGAAACTTCCGAAAAAGTGATTGCGATGGCGGATAGAAGTCGGAAATGAGAGAATGTCTCAGTGACAAGACAAGGAACCCAAACGTTTTCATCTTCGAAGGATTGTTCAATATGAACGCGCTTTTATTGAATTTCCTAAACGTTGTCGCAACGTGGATACTCCACTGTAAACCATAGTAAATAGAGTAAGGTCTACTTTGTTAAATGATTGCGAAACATTAGAGTACCTAGTGCCACACACAATACAAACAATTGCATGCGAACAACAATGGTGGCTGGCGTACAAGGAGCTAAGAGGCAAAGTTAATCAATAGCAAGCAAATTCAATTTGAAATAAAGAACACGTACGTGAATCTGCGTTAGAAAACACGCTAAGAAAGTTAGAAGATAATATGGCCAGGAAGGCTGTTGATTAGAACCCGTAGGATAGGAGCGAATAGGGAAACTTGCACGCACTTGGAAATGCCAACTGCTAAGAGAACTAACTGAAACGGAGATTTTGAAGAAATCTTAACTTAACTCTCGAACTTTTGAAGAAATCTTCATTCAAGAGCAAGTTTATTTATTGATTGACCTTCGGTGGAAGGTAACTTACGCCGACATACATAATTGTGAAATCTGTACAAGTTTGTTGTTTTCATGTGAAATATGTTTTGTTAACGTTTGCAGCAATCGAAAGGACTAACGTCGTAACTAAAATTAAAGTAGGTCAAGTAGGATGGGTTTCCGCTTAGGCCAATGTATTACGCCCTCTTTCTATTTCTATTCAATTAAACGACAACAACGTACACCATTATGAATGTCTTCTAGCTTAAGCCATTTAGCATGGCTCACATGCCATTCAGTCTTAGATACCAGACAATACTCAAAGTCCTTCCTAAATTCTGAAAGTTCCGCAATGCATGGCAAGAATGGGATTTCCGGTATATGCGCACGCATTCAACCGAATGTTGAGTAGTGACACACTAATCCAACAGACGATCTCACCCTCTTTCTCCTTCGATTTTCAACAGCCGATGGACATGCTCCATATTAAGTAATGTACAGTGAGGGGAAAAGTATGACCTGTCTCGTCCTCTCGGGGTTAAGATTCGACCAGCTTAACCTAGTGGTCGAACAGGTCCTCTCTTTTGACCAGGAAAGTTAGCAAAGTTAACAGTTAACAAAGAACTAGATTTGATCATTAATCTGCAGCCTAATCGTGTACTATGCTCAGGGGAACACATATAAAGACCAGAGATCAGCAATTAATCGTTTTTTTTTCGCTACTCATATGTACTCATGAAATTTTGAATATAAATGCGTCGACAATATTGAAATTTAACTACTCTGATTCATTCGTACTCACTACAACGTTGATTTATAAGTGTAGGTTGCAATGAGTAAGCGTACAATGTTGACATCAAACTTATACCATTCCAAATATGTTTGATTCATAAGCCTACTCATTTAGATTCATAACTTTAGAAAAATACTTATAAAACAGTCTTACAGTCTTATTTGTTGCATTTACAAAAGACACATAAGCAAAAACGACAGAGCAGGTAGTAGAGCAAACACACAACCATTTAGTGAGTATTTTAGTGTTCGTATGCGAATCATACTTATTTTGTGCTTCGTGTGTGTATGTATGTTAGATATGGAGAGTCGAAATCAACATCATACGTATAGTTAAGTATGAATATGATGAGTACTACAAACTTTGAATATGAGTAGAGGTTCCATGATATTAAAATAAGTATGAATGCGTGTAAGTATCAGAAATTATGAGTTTGATTCTATTCTACTCATCTTTTTGAATACTCATTGCTGATCTCTAAAAGGCATATATCTGTACGCCTTTATGGTGGAGAGTAGGTGTAGGTGAATAGTGTTCAAGTTATATTGGATAAGGAGACGCAGACCTAATGGTTAAATTAACGAGAAGGAAAATTTTATTTTAATCAAAAACAACAACATTAACAACAATAATAGCATAAAATAGACATATACAATGAAAGAAAAATTGAAAAATTAAAAGAAAGAAACAAAATCCTGCTGCTGCTGGTTAGCATATGCAAATATTTTATTGTGCATTGCATTGTGCATTGCATTGCTCATTTAAATTTCATTAAAAACATTTTTTTTTCTTTGCAAATTTAAATTCATTTTCATTTTCTTCATACACATACATACGTTTAGTCTATCTTTCTCTCTCACACACATATACGACGAGTACATATGATTTAACTTGTGCTAAATTTGCTGCTGCATTGCAATTTGAATTTGAATTTGAATTTTACTTTTGTTGGTATGCCAGCCAACCAACCAGCCAACCAGCCAGCCAGTATTAGAAAAAAAATAGACACTCCAACTAAGGCTGGCAACTGAGACGATAATGCGGATGATGATGATGATGATGATGATAATAACGCAGGCAGTGACGATAATATTGCTGTTGTTTGCTGTTATTATTTTCAATTTTATTTTGTGCTGCATTAACCGAGGCTATGCATGTTGCATGCAGTGTTTTCTGTTTTTAATAGATGATGTACTGCATAATACTTTAAATGTGTGAGTACTTCACACACACATACACACATACACACGCGAACACACTCGTTATTTGTTTGTTTGCCGTGTGCTAATGTTTGTTGAACACACCACCAAACAAAGAAACAGTCATGATTATTGCTTATAGTTGTTGGTGTAGTTGTGTGCGTGTGTGTGTACGAGTGTAAGTGTGGTATATGTGTATGTGTGTGCGACACCATCGTCATCTATTGAATAATGAACCCAAAAACTCGTTTCCCAGTCATTGAAATCTATTGCTGCTGTTGTTGTCACAAATTTTTTTTATTTTGTTTTTTTTCTTTTCCTCTTTTCATTTTCATTTCTTCTGTTTTTCCTTTTTTTTTGTTTGTTTTTGCTGCTAATTTTGGTGGAAAAACCACACACACTCACTCCATACATACTGCATATCGTCGTCTGTCTGCCTGCTGATGATCATCTCATGTTAATGATGATCATGATAATGACGACGCTGTTGCCGCCGCCTGCATTCATTCGTTTGCTGCATCTAATGCTATTGGCATTGCGCTCTAATGCCATGGCAAACTTTGTTTGTTTACAGTACCCTACAGCAATTTTTTTTAGGAATTATTGGCTGGATCGTTTGGTTTGTTGCATCACACTTTGATTTTCTGCTTTATATGGTTAAAGAAAGAAATATGGTTTTAAGGTTAATTTTTTCTTCTTATGGTATGCACTGTAATCAGTTCCAATTAATGCCTATTTGGAGAGTAAAAGAAAGAGTGTCAGAGACTTAAAAAGTCGGCTCTGCATTAGAATTAAGGTAATGATTTTGGTTAAATTTTTTTTGGCTTCAATTGTCAACGTGGAACCGCATTTCAAACCCCAGCCCAAACAAATCGAACAAACGAATGAGAAAAAAATATTCCTTTGGCGAGTTCACCTCGGCGGTCTTCTGGCAAAAAGTCTGGAAGCAAATACAAATTGCCATGAAAAATTTCTCCTAATATTCTGTTGTTCGAAGCCTATAACCTGCACACAACATGAGTGGTGTAAGCAACAAGGTTGCAATCCCGACTTAAGGGTTGTTATGACCACTTAAATAAGTAATACAGAGCGAGAGAGAGAGACAGAATGCTATAAATAGCGGGAGATATACAGTCAAAGGGAGACGGATCGCGAGAGATATAAAGGGTGTTTTTTTTTATAGAGGTATAGAACTTTAAGTTGCAATAAAACAACGATGGATTGATTATTCGATTGACATGAATTTTATTTATCCGAAAGATAATCTTGTGGCATTACATTTTAAATATGATTTCTGGCATATGACCGCCACCACGGCTGGCGCGGATGTAGTCCAATCTGGACGTCCAATTTTCGATGACTTTTTCCAACATTTGTGGCCGTATATCGGCAATAATACGGCGAATGTTGTCTTCCAAATGGTGAAGCGTTTGTGGCTTTACCGCATAGACCAATGACTTTACATAGCCCCACAGAAAGTTGTCTAACGGTGTTAAATCACAAGATCTTGGAGGCCAATTCACAGGTCCAAAACGTGAAATTAGGCGGTCACCAAACGTGTCTTTCAATAAATCTATTGTGGCACGAGCTGTGTGACATGTTGCGCCGTCTTGTTGAAACCACATCTCCTGGACATCATGGTTATTCAATTCAGGAATGAAAAAGTTAGTAATCATGGCTCTATACCGATCACCATTGACTGTAACGTTCTGGCCACCATCGTTTATGAAAAAGTACGGACCAATGATTCCACCAGCCCATAAAGCGCACCAAACAGTCAGTTTTTCTGGATGTAACGGTGTTTCCACATACACTTGAGGGTTACCTTCACTCCAAATGCGGCAGTTTTGTTTGTTGACGTAGCCATTCAACCAGAAGTGCGCTTCATCGCTAAACAAAATTCGCTTATGAAAATCGGGAACAACGGTAATCTCGTTTTGGGCCCATTCGACGAATCTACGCCTTACTTGATATTCGTTTGGCTTCAATTCTTGCACGAGTTGGATTTTGTAAGCACGCAAACCAAGAAACCAAGGGTCTTCCTCAATGCTACGCTCTACAGCAGCAATAGCTTCTTCTGTACGCACCGTACAGCGTCTCTGGGGATGCGAGTTATCAATAAGAGTAAACGTGGTGCGAAAACATTCCATGGTTAATCGAATTAACTGCTCTGATGGACGATAAAATGGACGTAGTGCGCGATACGTTTTCCGCACAGAACCATTATTTTCGAAATAAAATTGCACTATTTGCAAGCGTTGTTCAGGCGTGAGTCTATTCGTGATGAATTGTCAAACCAAACTGAGAATAAATCACTTGACAGCTGTTAAATCGGTCGCCATCTTGAAAAGTAATGCCAACTTAAAGTTCTATACCTCTATAAAAAACACCCTTTACAACCAGAGAAATCACGTGAGATGTCTAGAGAGGAATTGAGAAATCGTGGAACACATACAGATTGAGATTGAGAAAAAAATGGCCAAAGGTGCCAGGTATTTCGTGCTCTTAATAGAGCACATTCTGATTTTGCAGCAATAGTCTATCATTGCTTCATTTGCTTTGTCATTTCAAGCTGATAGAGAATCTGATTCAATGAGTTTTTATTCCACAATAGGTTAGGTTAGGTAAGGTGAAGGAACCTTCTTGACGGAAATGTCCTTACTGGGCCAGCATTTAGGCTAATTGAGAACTGAGCTAGAGTATATCCTTGTGTGTGCAAGTGACTTCTCTATCGTATATGTAGGTCGATTTCAACGGGTCTCTCTTATTATTTGCATGCTAACCCCTTGGAAGTGTGTTGGCTTATTAAACTTGAGGCCTCGGTTCAATACCCAGGTCAGACCTCTCCAACAAAACGAAATATGCAACAAATCTTTCTTCAGCGACTTTCTCTCAGCTGATTTCTGGCAAAAACTCTGAGAAAAGTTTCTCACAAATCTGTGGTTAGGAATAGACTTTAAACTGTAGGCCCGTCACTCATTTATAAAATTAACGCACACAACATAAGTAGTGTGAGAAGCTAGGTTGTAATCGTGACTGAAGGGTTGTAATGACCAATTATGTATGTATGTGTAGCTCCTGGATAGGAGATTCCCATCGATGATCTGCCGTATATTTGCGTCTATGAGTCTCTCCAAGGTTTTCAGCACAAAGAAGGAGAGACTTATGGTTCTATAATCCTTAAGTGTAGTACATATGACAGTTTCTCCCTTCCTTTGGTACGTATTTTTTTGTATGTGTTTTAGCAAGAAAAATCCGCCTGAGGATACTGTAAAAGACCAGGATATATATATTCCGTCCGGTCCGGAGTATGATTAAAGTGTTGTTTAACGTTAGTTCATCTTCCGAATCTTTCACTCGCATTCTTGAGTCCTGTCGCATTTGAAAGTGAGCATCTACAAGTGGGTTCAGTGTTTCGCTTTCAGAACCAGTTCATGAGCCATCGTTACTTTGTAGCACACTAGAAACACAATATACAGTTGCTAGAATCTCTCTAAGTCTAAATGTTTCGCATGAGATTTTTCCACGAATCCCTCTTGGTAAGTCTTGTGGTGTTTGCGCCGTTCTATCCCTGATTATTGATTGATTGCCAATTATTAAATAGCAGTTCTTTAGATGGCTTCCCACAGTGGGGAATTCAACGGAGAGTTTGACAGTTGTGCGCCTTAACTGGCTAGTTCAAAACTGGCCAAAACTGTATGGAGAGTGTACTATAAGTCTGCTTAAACTCCAAAGAACAGTTTTAAAAAACTTAAAAAACTAACCACTGTCACTTTGCAGTCACTTTGTAGCTAGTAAAGTTGCTAGCAATATTGGGTAATAATCCGTTACAATTCAAAGAATTTAATCATCACACCTTGAAGTGGTTCTTTTATGCCGTTATTGTCTTACACACCAAAAAAACAAAAAAAAACTTGTTTTTCTAATAAAGAAATTGGACTTGAGTTTTTGTAGCCGATAGTTGTTGTTATTGCATTGCATTGCTTTGTATTGCATTAAGTCTGACTGATATTTACTCAAAAATTATTGACGACCAAAAACGAACACATTATGTGCATACTTACATACAATAACAAATCGCTCTCTCAATTGATTCAACATAATTAACGAACAACAACAACATCATAATGAACATGTTTATGGTATTTTATTATTATTACTTCATATTTAACTCTCATTTACTCACTCACTTGCTCTCTCTCTCTTTCTGTGTTTCTTTCTTTCTTTTTCACTATGTGTATGAATTTTTGTGTGTGTGTGTGTGTAGGATCACCAAGTAAAACATTTGCAAATATTATGCCTTCTAATGCCATCATTATTATTATTATTGTATCATTATTTGTTGTTGTTGTTGAATTTTTTTTGTACAGCAAATTGCAGCTATATTAGTAATACTTGTAGTATTGTTGTTGCTATGTTGTATGTAATAATCTATTGGCGCACTCACGTAGTTCAATGTTAACGAACTGTAGTCGCGCTTCGACTTTCACTTGCAATGAATTTGGCTGTGGTTCGGTGCGGTTTGGTTTGGTACGAAGTTACATTAGAAACACTAACACTAACAACAACAACAACAGCAATACTAAATGCAGGCAACCCAGGCAACGAGTAATAGAAAAACAAACAAAAAAATATGCCTGAACATATCGTTAGAAAAGCAAAAAAAAAAAAACAAACAAAAAACCGAAAACGAAAATGAAAAATGAAAATGTATTTGTTGTGTTGCTGTTACTGTTGGTGTTGTATTGCATTATTTCCATTTAGTAGCGGCAAAAATTTGCAACAGCAACACTTGGTGTCTATGAAGTAAAAAAAAAATAGCAACAAAAACTTGCATTTTATTTTTCCCCATTTTTTCTCTATTTTTGTTGTGTTTTTTGTTTTGTTTTGTTTTTATTTTTCCACAGTTCAATAACATGTTATGTAAAGTATTTTATTACTATTGTTTTTGCTGGTGCTGTCGCTGCTGGCGTCGTTATTGGTGTTGTTGTTGTTGTTGTTGTATTTTCCTTTCATTATAGTATCTTGTTCGCAATCCATTACAGCAGCAAAATTTTCTTTTCATTTTCTATTTTTCTTTTTCATTTCTTTTTTTTTCTTTAAAGTTTTCATCAGCAGTTTTAATTTTTGTTTTTCTTTCGAGTTTATCTAAAACACTGTTTCTGGGGGCACATTATGTTTGTTTGCCTTTTACAAGGTTAACCCTGCTGATAGGTTTGTACCATTTTGGTCAAATTTTTTTTCTTTTTAAGTTTTATTTAAGTTTGCAATGGCTTATCATATCCACTTAAAACGCCAGCTCAGGTATTTTTTATATTCTAATGGTTTTAGTTAGTTTTTAGCTGTCTAGGATAAAAACTAACAGAACAAAATTAAAAGTTACAATTCTTAGGTTATGGACCATTTTGGTCCATGCGATTTATTTTATTCTGTATATCAGTAAAAGCAAGAAAAAATAATTATTGCTTATTGCTATTTTCGCAGCAAGATATGCAAATTTGCATACAAATTAATTGCATATAATGCATTTGACATCACATTTGGACTTACAGCAATTGCAAGTTCCCCGTTTTCTAGGAGCTGACTTTTGTGTATCACCGCTTGTAGATGGTACGCTATTTGATAACAATGTTTGTAGTTGAGTCAAAAGCTCTGCCGCAAATGGATTTTTAGGTTTGACTGTCTTTGTCAACATGTATTCTTCTGATAGGCACATTTTTCTCTTAAATTGTCTTTGCAAAAGCAAAATTGTTTTTGCAAAAGCAAAATTGTCTTTGCAAAAGCAAAATTTAATTCTACCATATTTGTTCGTATTTTCAATGATTATTCTTTCTATTCTCGGAGGAAAAAATAATAAAAAAAAATAATAAACATCGCGGCAGCTGGACACCGCGAAACGTGTTGGACATGGTGGTAATGATATAATATTCTCCGCTGAAGCTTCAATGTGATGTGGTGAAGGATTTGCTCTCCGTTGCATTTTCTTCTTCGCAATGTATTTCTTCTTCTTATACATCTTTTTATGATAAATACAAAGTTTTTTTTTTTAACCTAACACCAGGGTTAAAGAGTAAAGAGTGCATGCATTCCATTGAATTTTGGAAAATAAAAAATTGTTTCATTCCATTCCAATACTGTATTCTGGTGATTCTTGGGGCAAAATCTTTATGGTGGTTTATGGTCGTTAAGAAAATAATTTAAATTTTTATAATTTTAATTTATGCATGAAAATAATTTTTTTTCTCAACAGCTGAATATGTATTTAAGAAATGTTGTATGCAGATCAAAATTCTGCAATAATGGATGATCATTTGACTGCTTTACTAAATAACTAAACTGGCTCAATTAATTTGTAAACCAGTATTCAGTTTGAAGTACAAATAATTTATTGATTTTCAGTGCAGTTAGTTCACTGTCATAAGAGATTTTTTTGCCTTTCAAAAGAATACAATGATAGTTTAACTAACTGGAGTTTCCTTAGAAGGTTGGAATTTAGAATTGTAGCGGCAGCAGCGCAGTAGAAGGTCTATAGAAACTCATGGTAAAAAAAAAATTTGCCTCCTAACGTACGATCACTGCAGAACATATCAAAATGTGAGTACTAGGCAATGCGAAAATTAAGGAGTTTTTTAATATGTGACTTCATAAAATCTTAATTTTATGAAGTTTTCTTAAATTATTTGCTTTCATATGACGTGACTGTTTAACAGATTATAAAATAATAACTATTCGGGGTATTACTTTATTCTTGATCTTTGAAAATAATGCTTGCCAACAGTACTAATACGAGCAATATTCATTAAACTTACTTACTACTTAATTGGTCATTACAATCGTTTAATCAGGATTACGAATTCGAAAGTCGTCGAAGATATATTTCTTTCATATTTTGTTTTGTTGGATGTGTCTGATCTGGGGTTTAAATCGTGGCCTCATACTGCCTACTAGACTACGGCGACTTCAATATCGATTAAACCATTTCATTTTGATTCAATACTCTTGCCATTGAACTTGAAAGATTGAAACACACTTCCGCGGATTACCTCGGAAACTTCCTAAATTGATACGGTGCTATAATGACTCAGTATACTTAAGTGTTTTCATCAGAATGCCCACAAGAGGTTTATATTTGCATACATCGTTATTACGACGCATTTTATATTAAACTTAGGCCTGTATCACTCAAAAATTTTATTGATACCGAAATTAAAGCTACAGAATAAATTGTTTCCTTGCAAATTGATCCCATATACGGGACAAATAACATAAATTTGTACTCATGACATTCTTATTTTACTTTTATTGATCTTTAAATGTGAGATTATGGTCCTAATTTTACACCAATAACTTCAACTCCTTGGCAAGAAGGATTCTTATCGTTTGTGCCGATACAAGAACCGAGCGCGGTTTATATTTGTACCAAATTTTACGTGTAAGCTTTTTAAAAATGACTATTTCCTATAGATTTCGGGCTAGTATTTTAAAATAAAATAGTAGGTAATGAAGTCGCCGTAGTCTAGTAGGTAGTGTGTTGGTTTATTAGACGTAAAGCCAAGGTTCGAGCCCCAGGCCAGACATCAAAACAAAATACAAAAAAGTATTTCTTCGGCGACTTTCTCTCGGCAGATTTCTGGCAAAAACTCTGAGAGTAAATAAAATTGCCATGAAAAGTTTCTCAAAAATCTGTCGTTCGGAGTCGACTTTAAACTGTAGGTCCCACCACTCATGTATGAAATTAACACACACAACATAAGTGGTGTGAGAAACTAGGTCGTAATCCTGATTGAAGGGTTGTAATGACCAATTATGTATGTAGTAGGTAATGTGTAAGGTAATTAGACGTCAGGCCACGGTTTAAGCCCCAGCTCAGACATCTTCAAAAAAACCGAAATATGCAACAAATATTTCTTCTGCCGAACTCTGAACGTAAATAAAATTGCCATGAAAAGTTTCTTAAACATCTGTCGCTCTGAATCGACTTAAAACTGTAGGTCCCGCCACTCATTTATAAAATTAACGCACACAACAGAAGTGATGTGAGAAGCTTATGCTAACAATCGAGTTTTATTATTATTTTTTTTTTTTTGGTTTGCTAGGTTACATTGATTACTACTTGCCTTTTTCCCTTAAATAATTATTGTGTGTATGCATATATGCGTGTATATTTGTGTTTAAAAATTAGACGAACATAAGAACGCATACTCTCGTACCCGCACTCGTGTGTGTTTATTATAAATGAAAGAGACATTTGCTGTCATTATTGTTATTGTTTTTGTTGTTTTTGTTTTATTGTTTTCATTGTTGCTCTTTATAATGATAATAGTTATAGTGATGGTGGTGTTGTATAAATCACTGGATAATTTAGACGAGTATAAGTACGTGTGGATGTGTGTGTATTTTATAACAACAACTTTTATTTTCGCAAATTGTATGTGAGGGTTTTTTTTTGTTTTTCCTTTTATTTTTAAGCAGTTTTTCATTTCGTTTGAGTATGAAAAACTATTTCGAAAAAAATATGACAATAAAAACCAAATGAGAGAGCAAGAGAGTATGTAAAAGGGAGAAAGAGAGCAAGTAAGACAAAATACAGTTAAACAAATTCAACAGTTGAATGATACTCTACTGTGTACTATGCGTTCTCAGAAGAAGTATCCCATGTGGGTACACATAATCACAAAATGCAGGATTTCTACAACATTTTTGGCATTTATTGTGAAACTTTGATGCAGAATATTGATCATCATTAGTTGTATGCGGCCTTTTATTAACTTTCTGGTTGGGATGTACTCCGTAGCAAAAGATGTTGTTCTTGTTTATGGCCAAGAACGAATCAAACCAATTTCGCATACTTTACATTTAAAAAAACAGGTTTATCGCATTCAACATCAATCGACACAAGTTGTAGTTGTATTAAAAGACTGATGAGTCTTATCTCGATTTTTTAAATAGTTTTTAGCTTGTCTTGCAACTTTTAAACTTCATATTTCGCGGCTTATTTTCACTTCTAATTGTTGAAATGTATTGGTACAGATTCATGTGATCTTCTTGTCTGATCTCATGGGCATTAGCTTCGCGACAATACTTATTGGCAATTATTTGATAATTACAATGCTTTAGCTAGGATCACACCATCTATTTCAAGTGTCACATTTTATCGAACAACAGATTTGAGAAGCTATTTACAACAACAAACATTTCTGTTTCGAGATATCATAGCTGAGGTTTGAATACACGGGGTGGCATCTAATAAGCCGACATACTACATACTAGACTACGGCAGCTACTACATCTGCAATTAATGAAAATAAAGTACAGATTTTTACTGCCCAAGCAGTTCATATACGACATGAGTTGTGTAACAAACCTAGCCGTTAGTGAAGGCCGGAAATAACACTGTCCAAGTCTTATGTAGCTGTGTAGCACTAAGTTCTCGGTTGTCAGGCTACCCGGCTATTAAAGATCTTCCTCGCGTTATTTTGCATTTTTCTGCATTCTTGCTTATCAAAGTCTGGACGATTGTTCGCACTTATTGTCAGTGTAATCAAACATTTAAAGCTAGCTAATAGGAGAAATGTGGTCTCAAAAAATTCCCTGTGCATAGTTCTCATTTGTGCAACTGTGAATTGCATCCATAACAATGAAGAATAGGAATTACGTTAAAAGACATTCCTACCTGTATCACCTAGATGCTTTAAATTCATGTAGTGCAGTGTATTGTGAACCAATAATAATAGAATCTCTTCCTTCTTTGAAAACTAAGCTACAACCAGATCTCTTTCAGAAGAGATTTTCAACTCTAAATTGGTTGGTAACTTCATCGTGATTGCCTTGATTTATTGGCGCAATAGCTTTGTGACCATCTTGTATGGGTTCAAGATTATAAGGAGAGACATCGTGATTATTTTCGTAGCTGATGAGCAAGATTAGGTCTTCTTCTACCAAATAGCCATTCACTTAGAAAAATAGGTGAACATCCTACCACCGCTACAAGCCCCTACTTGGCTGTGGTGTAAACTTACTTACTTACTAAATTGATCATTACAAGTCTTTAGTCAGGATTATCTCCAAGCTTCTCAAGCTTGTGTCTGTTAATTTTTTTCATAAGTGGCGGTGCTTACCTGCGAATGGCCTTAGTAGAGGTTGTAGATCGATTGAGGAAGAAGGGAGCATATAGCCCAGAGCAACAGCTCAGCACAGATGTATTTTTCTCTGGCTCCTCGTCTCTCTATAGTTTAATGGACATACCATTTCTGAACATCAAATCAATTGTTAGATTCATTACATATTCATGCCGTTTTTTAGCTTAATTTACAGGAGTGCAGCTTGGAGTCAAAGCTTGGGTGCTATTTATCGAAATTGTTTAATCCGGTCTTGCAAATTAATTCGCAGGCACTGCTTAATTCGGCAAAGCTGTCACTCCCTTCTCACCTATCCTAAATGCAGACTTTACAAAGAAAATTGAATGCTTCCTCGATTATATTCTTAAGGGTGTTTAGGACGAAAATTTGCATTCTACAAACGACCACGGAATAAACATATGTATCTTTCCCCTTCAGCTACTGCTTTCGATTTTAGGTCTCCTTTGCATGGATATCTTGCAACCACTTTTGAATTCGTTTGACCTTATGCTGGCAAAAAAAAAGGTTGGGGTATACTTTAAGTACTGCTGCGTAGCAATATCACTAGCCGTTGCATAACAAAAACTGGATAAATTGAAGCGTATTTGCTTGCTCTCTTCTTTTTAGCCCTTTTTAATCAATCATTTAATTAAAAGAAAAACTATCTTTCCAACGCCATCTAGTGGCTTGCTCACTCGCTGTTTTACAACCTGCTTGCTAGATTACTTGAAACAATCTCTGGTATTTCATTTAAATTGGAAGTAATTCTAGGGCATCGGACATTGTATATTTAAAGTGTGTTACAATAGTTAAGCTCACCACCACGGTACAATATATTCACCTCACTAACCATCCCTATGATCGCTGTAGTGGTGTAGGTTATTGTATAATAACAATAACAACAACATCCAACATAAATAGCAGAGCATTAGAAGAGAGAGAGAGAAATGCATTATCGTTGCTGTTGCAGTGTGATTGTTTGTATTGCTGTTGTTGTACTTGTTGAAGTCAATTTTAATTTTCTCTTTCTTTTGTCTAATCCAGCATGCACGACAACAAAAACAACAATAATGCAGCAACAACAGATGTTTATGTTGATTTGATGTTATTGAACTTTATTTTGCACATCATCATCGTCATCATTATTATTATTGTAAAGCTTTGTTGTTGTTGTTGCTGTTGTAGTTGATTTGTTTGCATTAGAGAGGCCATAATGATGATGTTTGCGAAGATAACGATGAAGATGATAATGATGATTAGAAACTGATGTTTTTGTTTTTTTTTCTTTCTGCAAAATCATGATGAAAATGATGCCAAAACGTCACATAAAATATTCATTTCAATTATAATGACTATACAATGATGATAATGATGCTAGTAATGTTGTATGATAATGATGATTAACCGGAAGAAAGGAACCACCACCACCAACATTATCAAAAATTAAAAAAAAAACATTTTTTTTTCGTATTTTCGTAAAATAAAATATGATTTTACTACAGTTATTGTTATTGTTGTTGTTGTCATTGTAGTTGTAGTTGTAATTGTTATTGTTTTATTTGATTTGTGATTTATACACGGTTGGAGTTTACTGTAGCGCAGTTGTATAATATTGAGAGAGTTTATGAGATCGATTTGCACAATATTTTTTGGATTTAAAATCAACGATGGTCGGTTCGTCGATGTGATGACTGATGGTTAACACGTTGATTTAATTTATTAATGCTGCTGTGTTGCTGGTTTTTTCCTACTGTTTTTTTTTCTACTGTTTTTTAATTAAATTATTTCGAATTAATTTAAATTTTAATTAAAATAAATCCAAACCGTAAAATCATTTATCCTTTCATTCCATTCCTTTTTCATTTCATAATACAACAGAAAAAAGTGTGACAAATCAAATCAAAGAAACGAAATGTTACTTGAAAAACAAACGAGTTCATTGACTTTCCTTGCATAATTAAAGAGAGTGCTTTTTTAATTACAAATTTATTGGGCAAAGCAAAGCAAAAACTCTTTAAAATGAGCTTCTCAAACTAAGGTCTTCAAGAAATTTAAGCATTCTACTGGGATTTTGTGTTCCACCATTTCAGAAACGGTTTGACAACAATGTTACCAAAGTGGACTCTGTTTTTCGAGTGCAGGACAATTACAAAAAAATGTGTTTTACGACCCCTCAGTATCACTTTCACAAAAGTGACAGACAAACTAATTTTGTACAAGTTTTACCATCGGCTGCAATGGAAAAAAGAAGAATGCAATGGAAGAAGAAGGTAATGACTGATTTGCTTAGCCAAAGCGAGCTGATTTCAGAAAGATTTCAGTCTGCGCTGGCTAGTAAAAAACGATTTTAAAGAGCTTCAGTCAACCATACTTAGTGAAAGCAACTTGTCTGAGTCCATGGTACGAATCCCAGATCAAACATGTAGAACAAAACGAAATATGAGAAAATATTTCTTCTGCGACTTCCTTTCAACAGCCTTCTGGTAAAAAACGTTCTTGAACAGGAAATACAAATCGCAGGGGATCAGAGTGAAACAATCTGACAGTCAAGAATTCATACGAGCACTCGGTTCATATGAAGTTATCTCGACTATATTTCGGAACTGCCTGAGGAAGGTGAATCCGATAAGCACGAAAATTAGTGTAATATTCAACTGGAAGCCAAATCAGTGGAAATTGGAGGCAATGAGCAGGTAGATGAACTTACGAAGAAGCAAGTTTCCTTAAAAAGTTGGCTAAAGGGACCAGAACCTTTCGGCGGTACTATGGGAAAAGATGTAGGGAAGGGTATTCCATCACGAAAGGGAGGATGGGTAGAAGCAAAAACCCTTCTCAAGGCAAATGTTTTTGAAACAAAATTGTTATAGAAGGAAATTTCAGTCATGCATCAGAGTATCCAGAGGTAGCCTGAGGACCGCTTCAAGCCCATTATGTACCTGTGCAGCTTTAAATGATTTCACAAGGAAACACATGATAGTGTATCAATCGCTAGCCTAAGGGCATCCTGAGGTGTGTCAGGGCAACAGGAATGAGGAAGACAGTACAGGGACACTCAATACCAGGCTCACTCTAGCACCTCTACACTATAATAAAACTTTAGGCAAAACTCGTTTTAAGTCTTTAGTTTACACGTGTAAACTGGCAGTCTGAAGTCGTCGTAGTAGGTAATGTGTTGGCTTATTAGACGTGCGGCCAAGGTTCAAATCCCAGGTCAGACACATCCACCAAACCGAAATGTGAACCAAAAATTTCTTCGGTGATTTTCTCTCAGCAGATTACTGGCAAAAACTTTGAGAGTAAATAAAAAATTGCCATGAAAACGAGTCTCAAAAAAATCTGAAGTTCGGAATCGACTTTAAATTGCAGGTCCGGCCACTTATGGATAAAATTAACACACACAACATAAATGGTGTGAGAAGCTGCTGGTCTTAATCCTGATTGAAGGGTTGTAATAACTAAGTATGTATGTAAACTAGCAGACACTAGATGCCCTAAAGTTTTGAATCCAAACCTTTCGAGATTTTTTTTTAATAAAAACTTAATACGACAGCATCTGATATACGATAATTTAAATGCTTTCTTGTTTTAACTACATTTATTAATAATTCTTATCTTTGATTGCAAAATGCAATAAATTTTTTGTTTTTTTTCTTATTGTTTCGTTTCGTTTTTTTTTTTTAATTTTGAATAAATCATCTGAAAAAGACCCTGAAATTTATTTTTAAAAATAAATGAGCTTTTAAAGGTTTACTAAAGAGCAGGTGATTAAAATAAAATTTTAACGGCGGTTTCTTTCATTCATTAAAAGCTTGAAACCGGAAGTAGAATTTATTTTATTTGATGGCACCTTAATTCAATCAAATCAGCATACAAAATACAGTCACAAGCCATGAGAATTAAGCCACGAGCCAAAAGCTTGGTTTTTTTCTTAAACATAATATTCTTTAAAAACGTTGTACGTTTATTGTTATTGTTTTAATTTTAATTAATAAATTATTAATTTTATCTTTTATTTTTCTGTTTTCTTTTTAGACTTAATCATCAACATCTATAAACTCCCAAAAAAAAAAATCAAACACCAACTGGTTGCCTTAAATCCAAAATTTTATAAAAAAAAAAAACATTTTAAAAATAATTTTTTTTTTTAAATAAAATAATTAAACAAAAAGTAGTTTTTATAACAGTAGTTAAATAAATTTAAAATTAATTTTTTTTTTACACAAAAAATCAAAAAACAAAAACATTTTTTAAACAGACTAACGCAATACGTCCATTTTGAAAAGAATACAAAAACAAAATAAAAAGAAGAAGAAGAAAAATAATATGAATTTAATTCTTATTTTATTGTTAATAAAATGTTGAACATTGTTTATAAAACATTAAAACTGTTTTAACATTTTTCTTTTTTTTTGTAAACAAAAGTGCCTAAAACTCAAAAAATTCTTTAAAAAAAATTAAAAAAAAAATCATCAACGTTTTCCATTTAAACAGTAAATAAAGAACCGTTAACATTTCTACACACATACACACACTTACTTATTTAACGATTAAAAGTTAATAAGTGTGTTAAATCAAAAGGCTCTCCCTCCCCCCCTCAAAAAAAAAAAACAAGCAAAATTTCTTTTTATACCCCCTACACCGGTGACAAAAACACGCTGGCACTGGTGAACGAAGTTTTAAGTGGCTTTGCCTTATCAGCGATGCCATTTATTGATGACGCTCTACTTTGGTGTCCAGATAATGACGGTCGCATTGTGGGTGGCTTAGATATTGCAACATGTATGCAGGTGAGTATTACAATGATTATTTAAATATGTTTTATGTTTCATATGGGTTTTTTTTAATTATAAATTTTTCCTTTTTGGGAAATGCTGTAAACTGTTTCCAAAATACAAAAATGCTTTCTTTTTAATTTTTTGAAAACAATTTTTTTTAACTTCTTTCGGAAACGGTGTAGTTTTTCAAAAGTTGTCTTTTTTCATAGAAAATAACGAAAAAAAAAACAAATTCGAAAATAACTTTTGGAATTGGTATCGTTTATACACTATTGTTGCAAATTGAAATTGTTAGAATTCTCTTATTTTCACTTTGGTTTCTTTTAATTCGAAAACATTTTTTCAAAACTACTTCGTTATTTTCCGAGTAGTTTTTTTTTTCAATTTTTTATTTAACAATTTTTTTCGGAAATCGTGTTGTTTAGGGAATGAATAAATAAAAAAATGTTTTTGATTTCTTTCAGAAATGGTGTAGTTCCTTTTTTAAAATTTAATTCCTTTTTTATAAACAATAAATTATTAAATTATAAAATTATTATAAAATCTAGAAATCGTGAATCCTATAAAAAATACTTTTATCGGAAACGTACATACAGTTGTGTTCAAAATGATAGGAGCGCCCTTTATTTAAAAGCAAAGTTTAAAATTAAGAAAAATAAAAATAAAAAGAAAATATCAAATTTTTTCGACTTAAAATTTATTTCTAATTCATTTTCTAATTTTTTAACACTTAATTATTTAATAAAAACTACGAAAATAAAAAATATTTCATGTAAATAAAGCTTACTCTCAAAATTAATTGTTCAAAATTATAGGAGTGTTAGCAAACAATCTAATAATTAAAAAAAAAGGCACAAAAGTTTGATATTATCTTAAAATAGTAAAGTCATTTTAGTATTTGGTTGAATAACTTTTATTTTTAATGAATTCACCACATTCACGAGGCATTGAGTCAATAAGATCTTGGCATCTCTTTAAAGGAATTTGAAGCCAGGCATCGCGCACTGTGATCCATAGTTCTTCTGCATTTGAAGGATTTTTTCTCTGCAACATACTTTTTAACATCTTCCCATAGTTGTTCTATGGGATTAGGGTCAGGAGACTGAGCTAGCCACGCCATAATCTTAGCCTCATTAAACCGAAACCACTCATTTGCCAATTTACTGGTGTGTTTCGGGTCATTATCTTGTTGGAATACCCATTTTAGAGGCGTGGAGTGTGGTAACATTACTTCTCTCAAAATGCCAACATAGACGTTCCTATCCATTATACCTCTAATTGGATATATTTGGCCTACACCATTATATGGAAACCTTCCCCATATCATTAGTTTTGCACCACCATGTTTAACTGTTTTTTGTGTATACTGAGCTTTATATTCGGTGTTGGGCGGACATCTAACATACAGTCTAGACCCAATGTCACCAAATAAAACAATTTTGCTTTCGTCGGTCCACAATAAGTTCTCTATTTTTCTTTCGGCCAATTGATATGTTCTTGGGCAAACTTTAAGCGTGCTGCTGCCTGTTTTGTATGTCAACAATGGCACCTTTTGTGAACGTCTTGCGAATAAATTGTTGTCCATCAGACGCCTACGAATAGTAGGGACAGTTACGGCAAGATTCAGATCCTTTTGAATTTTTTTTTTTGCATACGCCGAAGGATTCATTTTGCTGTATCGCACAATTCTGCGTTTGTCGATAGTTGATGTTTTTCACTTGCGCCCACGCGTTTCGAGCTTTTCTTTATATTTTAATGCATTTGCAATCATTTGAATGGAGCAACTTAAGGTTTCCTCAATTTCTTTAGAAGTTTTGCCTTTTTTTTTCAAAGATTTTTAATTAGTTTTCCCTTTTCTTCAGTGCAGTGCTTTCCTCGTCCCACTATTACAAAAATATGTGTGAATCACTGTAGATTTAGTTTTAAATACATTTTTTCATACTTATTTCTCACTTTTTTCTTTAAATTATGTCCTGTTATATTTTTATTTTTAAAAGAACACTCGCACTCCTATTTTTTTGATCAACTGAAGTCAAGGGCAAGCACAGAAATGAATCAATTTCATCGTAAATATTAAAGTTATTACGAGATTTTTTTTGTATTTTATTTCTTACATATCGTTGTAACTACCATTAAAATATATAATGTTTTGCAAATTGGTACAATAAAAAATTTTAACTTTGAAAATATTACATGGTAGCACTCCTATTATTTTGAACACAGCTGTACATATTTCTTTAAAATTTTGCATTTTTTCGGAAATGGTGTATTTCCCAAAAATTTGATTCCTAATATTTTCAGCATTTCTTAATATTCTAATTAGTTTTCTACGGAGAACACCAAAGAATGTTTTTCATGATTACCTTTGAAAGTGGTGGATTTTAAAAAATTTTAATTAATATTGTTTTTTTTTTTTTTTTTTTTTTGAAATGGTGTAGTTTCTAAAAGAGATAGACTTTTAAAAACATAATATTTTTAATTCTTTTGGAAATGGTGTAATTTATAAAAATTATTTTTTATTTTTTTAAAGCGTTAGGATTACTTAATTGTTTAATTACTGCTGTAGAAAAAGCAATATTCAAAAAAATTGTTTTCAATAATTATTTTTGGAAATGGTGTACTTGTAAAATGTATATATTTTTATTATTATTGTTTTTTTTTTTTTGAAATGGTGTTTTAAATTTCTTAATTTTTATAATTATTTTTTGTCTTAAATTTCTTTTGGAAATGGTGTAATTTTCAGAAATTTGTCTTTTAAATAAAAAAAATAATATTTTTTGAATTTTTTTTTTTGGAAATGGTTTACTTTGTTAAAATTTTCTCTTTTTTTTCCAACAAAATATTACTTTTATATAAATGCTGGAAATGGTGTAATTAACCAAACCTATTGAAACTTTTTACATTTTCGTATTATTGTAAACATTTATTTACTAAATATTGGAACTTTACATGTGTAAAAAAAAAAAGAAAAATTGAATTTCATTGTTTTTCTTCTTCTTCTTTTTCATTTTCATTTTCTTCGTCATTTTTAAAACCTAACGTGCACAGGATGAAGTCAACGAAACAAATGAAAATGTCAGCGAAAGCACGCAGTTGGCCGAAAGTACAACAGCAGAGTTAAATGCCTTGGAGACGTCGTTGTGCAACAATGATTCCTCCGATGAATTGTTTCGTCAATTGTCCGAGAGCAACTTTGAAATTGAGAGTCTTCTATCCGATTTGGCCACCGTTGAAGTGAAAGTAAAATCTTGTTTTTGATTTTTTCTTTATTTCTTTATTTTGAAGGAGTTTCTTACCAACAAAATAAATTTTTTTTCATTTTCTTTCAACAGGAGGAGAACAATAATATAAGTGATGTTACCAGTGATGTTGTGGCCCGCACACAACACGATACATTTGCGGCATTAGTTAATGCCAGCGGCGGCGGAGGTGGTGGTGCTGGCACTGCTACAACAGGTGTTGGCGGCGGCGGCGGCGGTGGTGGTGGTAGCGTTGGTATCAGTGTTAATCTTCTGAATAGTGGCCTATTAACGGGTTTAGTTAATGGCACGGCCGGTGTTAGCTCTTCTACCTCCTCGAGCAATAACCTGATAACGAGCAATGCTATACAGCTGCCGGGTGAGAATTCTGCTTTGGGTTCGGTGGGTACAAATTCACTGACACTGGAACCCACGGCAGCATCGTCTACCCAGGAGCAGGCCAATAGTAGTAGTAACACATTTTTAAACCAAAATCGCCACAGCCACACTCACAACACCTCCCATCACACTCACTCCTCGAACACAAGCCATTCTAATTTAAGCAACAACAACAACAACAACAGCAGCAATACCAACAACAATAACAACAACGATAACTCTACGATATTCGATGACAGCTCAACACGTTATTTAATAGCATCAAATCCACTACTGGCTGAAAAGTTGATGGCGAAAAGTTTAATACTCAACAAGAATGATAAGACATCAGTAGCAGCTGCAGCAGCAGCAGCAGCAGCACTAGGCGATTTTAAAGGTAAGTGGGAACATGCAATTTTTTCTTTAAAACAATACAGACAAACCAATTAAGAAAAATGTTATAAAAACCTTGTTTATGCAACAAAGCAGGGTTCACGTCTAACATAATCAGTTTTAGTACTACAGTTTGAAAGCAATTGCTATAAACTGTGTAATAAAGTAGGCACGTAAACATAGGTTTATGCCTGTGCTAGTTTTTAAGTTTCAAACCAATCTCGTGTAAATGTATAGCATATGTTTAGGCGTCTTATTTACATTTAAAGTGTATCTCTTATGAAAAGCTTTGTTGTGGTAGAATATCTAGAATTTTCATTTCAAAAAGCTTTTTTCTGTTGCAAAAGTATGCAACATTTCTAGTTTAATTGAAAAGAAACCGTTAAAAAATATTTTTTGCAGAAATTTAAAATTTAAATTCAAATATTTAACGGTCGTTTCATTGAAGAGGAAAACGTATGACCTCTGTTTTAAATGTTTAAGTTTTTTATTGGCAACGTTAAGTAAGCCTTGTTAGTTAAAGGAACGGTCGCAATATTGAGTTCTCAGTGCATTTAAGCTCTTTTCTCCTCCCTCTGGTGTTTAGAAATTCAAATTCATGTAAAGAAACTCTGACTGTGACAGCTAACGCTCTTGTTTGCCAAAATATTTGCCTCAATGATTAGATTTTACGAAAAACTTAACACAGCCAAATTGCATTTTAAAATCCATTACATTTCATTGCAAAAAAAGATCTTCATTTCGTTTGGTGCCAAGATTAGATATGTTAGCTTACAATTGTTAGTACAATCGTTAAGTTCATATGCCCCAGACAAGGGGTATATGTCTAAAGAAGAGGCCACAAATCCTAATTAAGGCTACAGATTTGAAATTCGAAAACAAACCCCCCTCTTGGTACATAAAGTTGGTGATCATTTGTCATTTTTAAAAACATGTTCTCACATAGCTCAGGCTCGATCTGAAACACTCAAAGGATTTTCTTACAATTCTTTGTCGATTGTTTATTCATATACATACATAAGATGACGGTTACGAATGCAGACGTTTGCAGATTATGCCTGCAGGCACCAGAATCAATGGATTACGAGGGTGGATTTCTTGGTAGTTTCAGCACCATGGAAGTATAAAGAGAGACACAGTGTTACATTGTCGGTACATTTCCTCCATTGATGTTTTGAATTGGCTAGCTTTCATGTGTGGCAATTGATACAATTGCTAAACAAACTGTAGTTCAGACAGATGCAACAGGTCATAATATCCAACTATTCGTATCAGTCCACGTTTGTAATTGTTCATCAATCTCAGACACTTGAAATACTTTTCCCCTTCTCTTCTTTATGGCATAAAAAACTTTAAGGACGTCATGAATTCAGTCGTTCGTACTCCCATGTAGTATGCAATAATAGAACCAACCGGTAAAACATATTATCTGGCCATCATTGTAAAAAGCTTGGGGGAAGGGAAAGTAAAGTTAAAGAAAGTCACTCTCCAGTTTCTGTATTAAAGAAGTAAGATTGGAAATGGGCATCTACAGTTTGAAACCTCTTAATTATCGCGGTGGAAGTATTTGATAATCTGTTTCACTTCTCTTCACACGTCACATGTATTAAACAGATGGATATAGAATAGAGTCCTGTATTCTCTTGCTGGTACACTCCTTGGCATCATAAAGGGGACCTTTCTCTTGCTTCACTATGCAGCCACCAATTGGGCATATAAAAGTGAACATTTGTGGCGCCTCAAGATAATCTGCTCAATCTGCTAGTAGGTGCGTCGGATGAGAATTTCCTTCAGCATATTGTATTGCTGACCATGCCCTCTAGTCACCTCTTTGATTCGATCATCAAATATTTATGAAAAATCCTTCTCTCGATACATTCATTTGGATTTTCGCACACTTTTACTAAGACATTCGGAACGTTATCCCAAATGGCGTCGATCAATTGTTGATATTAAATGGCCAGAGAATTCTTGCATTAATCGGCGGCTACTACAATGCAATATGCAATAGAGTCCTGAATGTCACTTCTGCGATTTCGTATAGTGAACAGCAACTATCCAGGCAAACTCGTCCCATTTGTATCCATCAAATGGAGACGGCTTTATGGGTTCTAGTTTATTTAAATATCTAATCTGTTGCCAACATGGTGTGGTATATGATCAATCAAAAGGTCTTCTCTACCGTAAAATTTCGATGTGATGTCCCATATTCTTTAATTGGTCAGAATAATTTACGTATTCTACTCAGGCACCGAATAGTGACTACTTTTAGCGACTTTAGACCACCACGTTTTGTCATATTGCATCCATGCCTCTCAAGTTGATAAAGGCTTTGCATTTGATGGGGATGGAGAACTGAATGAGAGTTTCTTCATAAAATCCTGTCTGTTTGGATTACATGCTTTGGCTTTGCACTCCTTTGTTACCTGTTGCACTGTAATGTTGAAAAGATATCTTGAAAGTTATCTTATAACGACAGCTAGGTTAGGTAAGTTTGAGGAAAGAGAAAAGTCTGCGAACATTGGTAATTAAAGTGGATCAACTGATCTTCAACCTGCATAGAATTCATTTGCATGTAAGAGAAGTCACTTTGCTGTGAGGTAGATGTCCTTATGATCGAATTTAAGTGGCTTTGTTGATACAGCTTCTGCTGGGTTGTTAGTTTTCAGAAAGCTTATCAGCATCACAGCTCTTCATATCCTTTGATGTACGGCTAGACATAAAAAGAGAGTGATTAACCAAATCAACATTTCTTTTTTTTACATTTAAACATACAATAGTTAGTGAAAGGATTGCAAATATTGTATAAAATAGACCCCACTCCCACAATCCAATTCCAAAACAAAAACGAATCTTGTGGTTTTAAAACGATTATTAAAATCTGTCCTAAATTTCACAACAAACAAAAGCAATACAATCTCCCCCCCTCCTCCCATTCCTTTGCAAACTAAAACATAAATACGAGGGAGGGGGGTGGGCGGTGTTATGTTTTGTTTGGCATGACATTAACCAGCAACCATCAGATAAATTGTAACAGAAGCAGAACAATTTCTCAATGTACCAACCGACCGAACGAAAACAATTCTTAGGAAAAATAACCTTTTGAAGGCCACTCACGAAGAGTTTAATGATCCTTCTGTTGTCAGCAAGTGAAACGCACGCTCACACGCAGCCATTCACTCTTCCTCCCTCACTATTCACAATCTTTGCCACCTATTTCTCTATGTATTCCCAGTACATACTCGTATTGTTAACCTTCCCCAAAAAGGAAGGATCCCCCCAATGCATACCAAGTGCATGTTTTTTCAAGTTCAAGGTATTGTCGCACAGGGAGTCAGGTTGAATGGAACAAAAATTACGCAAGTTTCTGGAGATGTTAAAGTAGAAGGCATTACAAAAAGGTTTCTCGTGTCTTTTTTATTTTCATTTTTCGATTTTGTATTTTTCGCTCTTTTTTTCTCTTCAAACGAAACTTGTTATTATGGTGGAAGCAGCACCAGACATATCCTTCCTTTTGCAACAACAATTTTCATATTTATCATCCCTGCAACAACAACAAGTTCTTGTTTTTTTTCATACTTTTTTTCCTTCTGCTTTACGCCCCTGACGAAAAGTTGAAATTTGTTAGGAAATTGACAAGAAGAATAAACGGAGATTATTTCTTATGTAGGGAGGTACTAACTACAATGCACTGAAAGAAATATTTCCACTGGTAAAGCCTTTTAATGGCAGAAATAAAGAAAGTTGCTTTGCGGACATGGCAAACTGCCTCACCTTCAGCCAAATTTCTTTGTTGGCCATTTCATCATTACTGTGGTATTCCAACGCTATACCCACATTTTGCTTCAGTCACCGTACATCAGAGATCAGCAATGTATCGTTTTTTTTTTCGCTACTCCTAAGCACTCATAACATTTTGAATATACATAAGTGAGTCAACAATATTGAAATTTAACCACTCTGGTTCATTCATTCGTACTCACTACAACGTTGATTTGTAAGTATAGGTTGCAATGAGTATGCGTACAGCGTTGACATCAAACTCATACCATTCGAAATATGTTTGATTCATAAGCCTACTCATTTAGATTCATAACTTTAGAAAAATACTTATAATGCTTGTAAAAGATTCGAGTGACTCGAATTTGAATATGAGTAGAGGGTCCATGATTTTTTTTTTTGGCGTGTGACGTAGGGTTTAAAATGCCTTCGCACTTGCAGTGACCGTCGTCAGCTGCGTCGAGTGGGGCTTCCACTAAAACAATCCCTCCTCCTCTTCTGGAGATACTTCCTTCCCGGGACGGCTATCTGCATTACTTCGGGAAGGGTCCAGAACGACGTCCCGTTAAGGACCGTTGTCTACTCTCCCACGTCTGGGTACGCCATATTTGAAGCCAGCCTCATGCTATTGGCTCGTCTTCTCATGTATCATTCTGTCGTACTGTATCAAGGTTGACCTTCTTCCTGCGGAGTACAAATTCCACGTATCTTCTCACAGCGTTCCACTTCGTCTAGCTTTCGAGCATTGCGTCAACAATGATGTCGGGTGTAAATTCGCCAATCTGTTCCATCAACTCATTCTTCACGTCTTGCCATTTGATGCAATGGAAGAATGTGTGTTCAGCGTCGTCACTCATTTCCTCGAAGTAAATGCAGCCGGGATCATTCACCTTGCCCATATGGTGTAGATATTGTCGGAAATAACCATGACCCGAAAGAAACTGGGTCAGGAAGTAGTTAATTTCCCCAAAATTTCTCTGTGTCCATGCTTCTATAGATGGAATAAGTCTAGCAGTCCATCTTCCACTTGTTTCGTCACTCCATCTACTTTGCCATCGCCGGTATAGTTTGAGATCTGATATCTGCGGTACCAATGGCGAGGTTTTCCCTCTTCGCTTTCCATAATCTTCTTCGCTCGAATGCCAGTAAGTCGATAGGTGTCTCACCGGTGATCACGAGGACTGCGGCGCCCGAGACCGTGCGATAGGCCGAAGCGACCCTTAGAGCCGCTGTTCGTTGCAATGCTGCTACTATTTTCCGCTTGGATTTAAACTCCAACGCATCTCCCCATATCTCGCTGCCATAAAGTAGTATCGAGTTAGTCGTTGCCATAATCAATTTGCGTTTGGACTGCGTTGGTCCGCCGATATTTGCCATCAGTCTGCTCAACATTCCCGTTAATTTTGCTGCCTTGGTAGCCACATGCTCCATGATATTAAAATAAGTATGAATGCGCATAAGTATCAGAAATTATGAGTATGATTCGATTCTACTCATCTTTTTGAATACTCATTGCTGATCTCTGCCGTACATACATAGTTGTTCATGAACTCTTCCTTTTTGGTGAAAGAATCGAAAGCCATCTCTGAACTATCTGAGGAAATCTGAGTACAGCAGATTATACTCTGATGACAGAGAGTACAAGCCAGCAGTTTTCTTGGCAGATGATTTACTATTTATGTCTTGATATTGGTGGTGCCATGTTCTTTTTATGTTTTAGATTTGCAAGTGGACTTTAAGATTACACTAATCCAAACGTTTTTGTAGCCATCTTTGAATCATTTGTTAGGATTAAGCTAATACCATAATCGATTATCCTGGTATGTCGTTTATGCCCATTCTCTGAGTTCTGTCAAAGCGATTACGTAGCGCTCTTGTTTCGAATTGACTGGGAAATTTCAAAGGCAAATATCCAGATGTGGTTATACCACTTTGCTGGGTCGGTTCCACAGTTTCTGCTAGGGGAAGACTGTGTGTGGTTTTTGAATTATATTCAGCATGGAGAATTGGGTTTTCCTATTAAGTAACGGTGGTCATACGTCACAATCTGTCAATGTTTTCGGCAGTTTTCTTCAAAGTAAGCTTTTAGTGCAGATTTATCAAACCGAGATCATGTTAATGATGATCTCAGCAATGCTCATGTGTTAAGTCAGATTGGATTGTATTGGATTGGCCACCATCAACAGATCTTGATACTGATTGTGATATCCTTTGAAATGTCAACCTTCTCTACTTATATTTGTAATTCAAGTCAATGAGGTCGCCGTAGTCTAGTAGGTAATAAGTTGGTCTATTGGACAAGAACCCGTGATTCCAGTACTCTATGGACGTTCTTTCAGAGACGACCAAGTACACAGAGAGATCTTGAGTTGCTTCATCGTCAGCCTTATCAAGGCAACTGCTTCAAATATCGTTGCCAGAAAGTCGCCAGCAAAATAAAATTTGGACTTCATAAAGTGAAAATTGAGTTTGTAATTCATTCGCCATTTTCCACCATCTAAACTTTGGCATAAAACTTGGACAAATTAAGCAAACTCATGGTTAACCAACTAAAATGCAATGAGAAGGAAGGAAAAATTCTTTGTACATGAAAATACCAGCACAAATTTTTATAAAAAATTTATAAATCAATGAATAGGTTGGATAGTATAGTTGTTTGCGCCAAAAATCCCATGGAATATTTAATAAAAGCTTAATCTCTTAAGACACTGGGTTCAATTCCCGTTTTCTATACAAAAATTTTTAACTTCAACTGCATAAAAATAAGTTTAGGTGAGGATAGGTAGGATAGCGGAGTCTCCTTAGGTCAGCATTTAGACCCCTTAAATCAAACCGGAAATCGGAAATAGTGTCTCGGGAAAACTAACCCGAGCCCATAATAAAACTTTCTATTTCAATAGTCTTTAAAAGTGAGAAAGTGAGAGGCCACAAGCTTCCGTCTTTTTATGACATGAGCAGGGCACTAACTCTTCCTCCTTTTCAGACCCACATTTTCTGCAAAAGTCATTTCGCTTAATGCCAAGTTTTTCGGCAAGTCTCTTTTGAAGCACAGTGCACACAGGTAACAGAATTTTTGCGGAAAATCTCTAGATTTACTTGGACAGGCTGCGAACATAGTTTCAATGTCCATCCTTATCCATGAATGCCAAGGATTTCTCAGGAAAAATTCCGATCATTTAAAGATTACTCTTATGTGGGTTCAGGAACATAGGGATGTCGTTTGATATTGCATTACTCATGAGTCCCCAGAACAGCTACGAAGCTCGAAATCTTTGACTTGTATCAGGACCCCGGTACTCCGACCACTCCAGTTAAATTAGAAATTATTCACACATTTTAAGGGGAAGTTAAATCTCGTTGGTCGTATGAGGGTGTCTGCGATATTGCTGGCCTCTACTGGACACGTATTGATAAGAAGAGGACTGACTTAAAGTTGTCCATCCCACAATAGCAATTCTTACGGGTCACCGTCTTTTTGATAGGAGGTAGATTGCACTTCAAAAAACATCGCCTACGTTGGCTTGACAATATCGTGCGTATGAGAGATGCGGCCCCGGCGAAAAGATTTTCCGTGTTTATACCTGAAGAAAAGCACAAATGAGCACAGGCGGCTGAAACTGCTATGGAAAGATTCGGTTGAAGACAGTCTTTCGTGATTCAAACTTGTTGAAACAATTTGGGGTAAGAGCTGAGACGATTGAGATGTTTGAAATTGTATTCTAACTCAGCTTAAAGGCTACGGAATTGTGATATAACCCCAAAAGAAAAAGAGTATCAATTCAGATTCAGGTGTTTGGGCTTTTTCTACACTTTTTTAAGTCAATGGCTGGCATGCCATTAACGCAAAATGAAACCAGAATGTTAATCATTTTGTTCATTTCCTCTAACAATTCGTCATCAAAACTATTTTTTTTTGTGATTTTAATTTAAATTTTGAGTCATAATTCACAGGCTACACAAACTGTTGTTACTCATACCAACTGTGGGGCAAAAGCTGTGTGTACATATGTATGTGTACGTGTGTTTTTTTTTTCATTGTTTATTTTTCTTTATGTATTCATTAGTTTTCCTTTTCATTGTTAGTAATTATCTTAAAGGAAAAACTGTCTGTCTGTCTGTCTAGTTACCTTATCAAATTGTCAAAAAGAAAAAATTCTTATGAAAACCTGCTGCCATTAAGAAAATATTCCCACAAAATAAAATTTTAACAAAAAACAAAAAAAAAATACTGACTAAGGCTGACTGTAGAGGTTTTATTTTCTTTTCATTTTCTTTTTTTTTATTATTTTTTTTTATTTTTTTCCAAGAATGTATTGTGTGCGTTTGTGAGTGTATGTATGCGTAAGTCTGGGTGTCAATTTTTTTTCTGTTGTTGTTTTGTCTAGTTTTTTATTACTTTTTCTTCTTCTTCTTCAGCTTTTTTTGCTTTAGTTACCAATTTTTCAATGTTGTTGACTACATTGTCAAGTTCAAGGTTAAACACAAAATTTCGTTTTTCGTTTTTTCTCTTTGCACCATAAAATGTCTCGTCGTTTTTTCTCTCTGAATTTCAGTTTCAGGCGAAGTATATAATGGTTGGCGTTTTTATATACCGCCCGCTCTCGCCCTACCACATGAAAATAATACTCCTGCAAGGAGCCATTACGCCATATACGCACATACGCACCCTAAAAGCTGACTTTTATTTTTTGTGTTCCTTTTTTTTTCTGTCCTATTTTTGGGTAGACTAACGACAGTAACTATACTCACACACGCACTCTCGGGATCACACAAACACACGCACACACAGCAGACACGCATAAGTTTACAAAAATGTAGTCTCCTTTAAAGCTGTTTTCCACACACACAGTTTGTCGTTTATATGTACACCCGTAAATACGAGTGAGAATAAGTGTGAGAGAGAGAGTGTAAGAGTGTATATAAATGACATTCAATTTTTGTTTTTCTCCAAAATACCCAGGATGTCTGCAGCACTCATACTCTGTTATGCTCTTTGTCACACGCACACTCTTGCTTTAATATGTTAAGCCTAGTGGGCTGTTTAACTCCCAGTCTGTGTTTTTGGCAGGAGCAGCAGCAGCAAGAGCAGCAGTTAGACAGCCATTAAACGGAAAAGAACAACAATAAAGAAGAGAAGAAAAATAAATAAAAAGCAGAGAGAAATTGAGGCCATTAATTCGTATGAACGATTTCAAGGACGAAAGCATTATTTAAGTAACGAAATTTTGCCTAAAAAAAAATATGCTTCGTTGGCTGTCTGCTGTTCCCATTTCATCTCCCATTTCACCATTTCACAACATCGCCTAAGAGACGACGTCTACATACGGAAAACCATTACAGAAAAACAAACAACAAACATTTGTAATCATGATAGTATTGTGTGTGAGTGTGTGTGTTGTCGTCTTCCTTTTCTGTTTTGGGTTTCTATTTTTTGTTCGTGTTTTATTTTGTTTGCCTTAAGGCTTTATTATGGTCCCGAAATTTCTGTCTCGTCTGTCTGTCAGAAAATGGGGTTTTTTTCTCTGCGGCTATCAGCCTCCTTTAAAATGCTGTTCGTTTTTCGTTCTCTTCTTCTTGGGAGAATAAAGGCAATATCCTTTTGACCTTGAAAGTATATTTCCATACTGTAGAATTTATTGACCTGACGACTTAAAATTTGTCTGCGTATATTTGTTTATACACCAAAAAAAATGTTGTTGTTGTGGTATGAGCTTGTGTGAACCTAGAGAGAAAGAGAAAGAAAGGGAGAGAGAGAGAGCGCCGGCAATTTTGTTTTTATTTCTTTTCATTATTATTATTGTTGTATTTGTCGTTTTCCGTGATTTTGTTTGTAAATTTTGCTTTTGAAAACCGTCTGGCTTAAATGGAAGAACAGTGTTGTTTGTTCTTTTTTTTCTTCAAATGTTTGGCAGCATGACTGTACGCCTATTTGAATAAATGATTGTTTATGAAAAATTACTGAACAATTGTAGCATGTTTAGGCTACTATTTTTAACAGTCGATTTATTTATTTATTTTTAAACACCAAAAATAAATTTTTTTAAACATTTTTAAGCTTTGTAATCTCTGATAAAAATCGTTACACTCAGAATCTTTTAAGTTGCAGTTTATAAGAGGGCATGGAGCTCATAAGAGTAAGAAGTCATAAAAATGAACATTTCCTTTACTGACTTCATTGGTCATTAAAACTCTTTAGTCAGGATAACAGCCTAGCTTCTCACACCGCCCATGTTATGTGTGTTAATTTTATCCATGAGTCGCGGGACCTACAGTTTAATGTCGATGCCGAACGACGGATTTCAGAAAGTTTTCATGGCAATTTAATTTAATCTCGGCTTCGTCAACAATAACAATGGATTTTTTTGGTTACAATTCATCACTCTCTAGCTTTTTTTGGCTGGCTTGGGCTTTCTTTCTTTTCATTCGATGTGCTTCAGCTACGTTATTTTTTAAACTAAAGAAGTTCAAAGCTTTGCAAAGATTATGCTTCCAAGGGGCAGACAATTCGATACAAAGAAAAAAGAAACTTTGTTGTTGTTGTTGCACTGACTTTTTTGTTCAATGCCTACAATACGTCAGAATAAATAACAAACGATTAAATATGAAACGGGTATTGTGTGGCTCCTTGCATCATCTTGTTGAAACCACGTTCCATCTAGTTCGTAATCAACAACTGCAGGTCGATTTTCATTCTGGATTAACGGTAATGGTTCCAATGTCATTTTCGCAACAATACGGAACATGGCCCACTTCTTGCAAGAATGACACTTTTTCCGGGTGCATTAGCTTTTCCACAATCATTTCTGGGTTCTTCGGGAACCAGATGCGACAGTTTCGCTTATTGACGCAACCACCGGGTATGGAATAAGATTCATTGTTGAAGAAAATTTTGTTCGGAAAATCAGCATTGAAAGACGGCTACACTAGAAGCCAATCAGCATATTCGCGGCAATGTGGATGTGGTCAGGGGCTTTAATAATGCATAACACGAACCCAATTAGCTGGGAACTTTGTGGAATCGCCAAATTCGATTTATCCATTACACCTTCTCTCACAAAAGTTAATTTTTCGTTAAGGCGTACGTTGTGATGATGCTTAGGTTTGACCACATCCATAACGATTCTTCCAGCCTCTACAAGTTTCTTTTTTATCTTGACAATTACTTGTCCAGTAGTTTGATTATGTCGATCGAAAAGTGACCAGTTTTAACTATTTGCACGCGTTCTTCATTTGTTAAACGACAAATATTCAGAAACGTCAACCTAACGGCTGACAGTCTTGCAAGAGTGGTGGATTACGTGATGTATTGATATCTCGAGGCATTCTTCTTTCTATGCTACTGGGCACAGTATCAGAGACTATTTGGTTTTCGATTGTTTTACGATCATCCTCACCTCCTTTGCCAGCAAATGCCTCTTCTCTGTTTTGAGCGTTGCATTTCCGGATCCTGTAATGATAAAATGTGTCCATTTCGTTAATAAATCGTGCAATCTTTTAGACGTTCTTGAAATGCATTAGAGTTCTCTAAAAAATCTGGCCAAAAGCTTTTTAAATCCTTGAACAAAAATAATCGAATTGCCATTAAACCTCTGCTGATTATCACTCTGTTCGTATACAAGGTTACCGAATGGCTTTAATTTGTTAAAGTTTTTCTATAAAAAATAAATAAGAAACGAGCTTTAAAATTATTTAAAATTATTAACTAACATGGCCAATATAACATCGCCATATCAATCAAGAATTTTTTTTCTTTCGTTATTTTTTGTTTGTTTTGTAATTCTCGTTAAATTCTAAAACTACAGAGCGACTGTGTTAATTTTCTAAGATTATTTTAATATTCAAGGTTAGGTTAGCGAATTTAAAAGTTAATCACTGTCATCTGGCAAAAGTCAAGCGTAAAGCGTACGGCAACACACATGCTGGACACCAATTTTCAACCAACAACAACAGCAGCAGCAACAACAGTGCGTATGATTAACATTTGCATGACAAACTTGCATAAGAGACAGAAGAGAGAGAGAGAGACCTTCAAATATGAACCGGATATACAACCATTAAGAACGCAACAGCAACAGCAACAACACCAATTTGCTAGCATTCACTTCAGTTAACCATTTTAGGCCTACTTTCGTACTTTTTTGGTTCGTACAGTAAGCCAGCCAGCCAATAACCACATACAACCACTTACAGTATAGTTTCACAGATTAACTCGTTTTAATTACAACACAATGCACTGTTTTGTTGGTGTTGTTTTTGTTATTGTCGTTGTTGTATCATAAATATTTACTGGCAACCAAAAAACCCCAATTGATTGACACATTCATAGTGCGGAGCGAAGTGGAGTGGAGTGGTGTGGTTGGTGTCAAGTATTACGATTTGAAGCATTGCTAGTAGTAATGTTAGTTGCGTTTGTTGTTGTTGTTGTTGTTGTCATTTGCAACAATTACAAAAACATTCAACTTAAACCAATAAAATCACACAAGAACACCAACAGAATTTATTAAAAAAAATTACAAAAAAAAAAAAAACAAAACTAAACATTTGGTGAATTACACATATACGTGGCAGCATTCAAAAGGCACCCAAAAAAAATTCGTTTTGGACTTTGTTTATCAGGCTCAATTAAGATATGTTTGGCTGCCTTTTAGCAGCATTTCATCGACTTTCTGTACTTTCTAAAAGCTCCACTACAGCTGAACTCTTCAAACCAGGAACTTATGTGGCTTGCGAAGTGTGTATGTGTGTGTTTTCTATTCAACGGCATTTACATTAACGCTAGTTAGGTTAGCTAAAATTGATAGGCTTCTCCTAGCTTATCTGAGTTTTTTTAAAATCTTGTTGCAATACCGACAGTACCTAACTCCGGCAAACAACTGAAGCTCCTGGCTGGTGTTTCCCAGTCATTCCTACAGGTTTATCGATGAGCGAATAGAAGCGTTCTGTTAATAAATTCTGGGTTTCCAAGAATCTTCAGTCTTAGATTCCCAAGGTGCCGGGAAAAGCTTTTGTGGTCTTCGCTTTGTCCTCGTATTTATAGCTCCTGCAGAAGACATTGTGAGGTATTTCCACAACCTATACGAGTGCAAGCAGAGGGAAGGGTCACGTTACAATTGCAATGAGATCGCTAAGATGAACTCTGGTTAGGTTTAGCGAAAAGTTTATTGTGCCTAGATCCATAGCGAGCCAGATTTGTTTGGCCTCTATTTAAGGTGATTCATTATGACATCCTTTCTTTCCAATTTTCAGAGGAATGCCAATCTCACAAATAAATTCAGTTGAATTTCCTGTTGCACTAAACATTGCAAGTGTATTAGCTTAGAAGTTACCTTAAAAGTCTCTGTGTTCAGGAAACCTTATGGAGATAACCTTCGAATGCGTCGCTATTTTCTCCAAAGACGCCTGAAATTGTTGCACGATTTAAGATCACACTTTCTAGGGCCCTAATAGCCACTCTACTAAAGGGTGTTTTTTTAT